>CM071843.1:33645052-34845052 GCA_036507285.1 Trichosanthes cucumerina
CCTGGCAGCCGCTGCGAGAGGGTGAGGTGACTCTACGGGTTAGATCTGGGAAGCTTGTCTCTACTGCAGCGATCGGCACAGTGAAGCTACATTTTGGCAGGAACTACATTTTGTTGGACAATTTGTACATATTTCCAGGGTTTACTAGAAACCTAGTTTCTATTTCCTGCCTTTTAGAACAGTGTATTTCCGTTTCATTTTATGGTAATAAAGCGTTTATTTTCAGAAATGGTAATCATATTTGTTTTGCTTCACTTGAGCATAATCTGTATGTTTTGAAACCTAATTCAGTCAAAAGTGTTTTGAATACTAAATTGTTTAAAACTGCAGAAACACGAACTAAGAAAGAAAAAGTTTCTCCTAAGGAAAATGCCCATCTTTGGCATCTACGGTTAGGCCACATTAATCTCAATAGGGTTGAGAAACTAGTGAAGAGTGGACTTCTAAACGAGTTGGAAGAAAACTCTTTATCGGTGTGTGAGTCATGCCTTGAGGGCAAAATGACCAAACGTCCTTTTAGTGGAAAAGGATATGGAGCCAAAGAGCCTCTTGAGTTAGTACATTCGGACCTCTGTGGTCCGATGAATGTTAAAGCTCGGGGCGGTTATGAGTACTTCGTGTCTTTCATAGACGATTACTCGAGATATGGGTATATTTACCTAATGCACAGGAAGTCTGAAACTCTTTAAAAGTTCAAGGAGTACAAGACTGAGGTTGAGAACCTCTTAGGTAAATCGCTTAAAACACTTCGATCGGATCGAGGTGGAAAGTACATGGACACCGAATTCCGAGGACTATATGATAGAACACTAATTATGTCCCAACTCTCAAGACTGGTATGCCACAAAGAGAATGGTGTATCGGAGAGGAGAAACAGAACCTAGTTGGACATGGTTCGGTCGATGATGAGCTATGCTCGTCTCCTTGATTCTTTTTGGGGTTACGCAGTCGAGATTACGGTCTATATTTTGAACAACGTTCCGTCGAAGAGTGTTTGTGAAACACCTTTTAAGCTCTGGAGTGGGCGTAAAGGCGGTTTACATCACTTGAGAATTTGGAGATGCCACCTTGCGTGTTGGTGTCAAACCCAAAAGTTAGAACCCCGCTCGAAATTGTGCCTATTCGTAGGTTACCCTAAGGAGACTAGGGGTGGTCTGCATTTCTGATCCTAAGGAAAATAGGGTGTTTGTGTGGACAAACGCCACTTTCCTAGAGGAAGACCACGTCGAGAGATCATTTACCAAGGAGTAAAATTGTGTTAAATGAAATGGATGAGTACATCGACAAGAGTTCTTTGATGGGGCTAGTACATCAACAAGTGTTGTTGATCCTAGCACGTCTAGTCAAATCCGCTCCCAAGAGTTGGGAATGCCTCGACGTAGTGGGAAGATCGTGAGAGACGTTCCGATCGCTACATGGGTTTAGCGAAACCTCGGTTGTCGCTCCCGATGATGATCGTGAGGATCCATTGACCTATGATCGGCAATGGTTGATGTTGACAAAGACGAATGGATTAAGGCTATGGACCGAGAAATGGTCTATATGTACTTCAATTACGTATGTGAGCTTGTGGATCAACCGGATGGGGTAAAACCTATTGGTTGCAAATGGATCTACAAGCGTAAACTGGCATAGATGGGAAGGTGTAGACCTTCAAAGCCCGACTAGTGGCAAAGGGTTTTACCCAGGTTGAAGGGTTGACTATGAGGAGACCTTTTCACTGTTGCCATGGTAAAGTCGATCGAGATCCTTCCGCCATTGACGCGTGTATTATGACTACGAGGTATGGCGGATGGACGTCAAGACAACCTTTACGAATGGCAAACTTGATGAGACCATCTACATGGACCACCCAAATGGTTCATTGCCCAAGGCCAAGAGCAAAGGTTTGCTCGCTTCATAGGTCCATTTATGGACCAAACAGAGCTTCGAGGTCTTGGAATATAAGGTTTGATGAGGCAATCAAATCTTATGGCTTTGATCAAAATGTCGACGAGCCTTGTGTCTACAAGAAAATCGTTGACAAAGCTGTCGCATTTTGGTGTTGTATATGGGCGATATTCTTCTCGTTGGGAATGAGGTAGAATTTCTTCTTGACGTTAAAAGTGGCTAGCTTCGCAATTCCAAATAAAAGATTTGGGAGAAGCTCGATGCGTTCTAGGTATCCGTTGTCCCGACCTAAGAAGAAGAGAATCGGTAGCCTTGTCTCAGGCATCTTATATTGACAAGATTTTGTCTAGATATAAGAAGCAGAACTCCAAGAAGGGCTTGCGCTTTCGGGCATGGGGTTCACTTGTCTAAGGATCGGTGTCCTAAGACTCCTCAAGATGTTGAGGATATGAGGCATTCCATATGCTTTGGTCAGTAGGGAGCCCGATGTATGCCATGTTGTGTACTAGGCCGACATCATTTATGCAAGAGGGAATTGTCGGTAAATATCACCCAATCCAGATTAGATCAACGGACGGTAGTAAAGGCAATCCTCAAGTATCTTAGGAGAACGAGGAACTACAACTTAGTGTATGGCGGTGGGGGATTTGATCCTTACGGATACACAGATTCGACGATTTCGGGCCGATAAGGATTCTAGGAAATCCACTTCGGGGTCACCCTTCATTCTGAATGGAGGAGTTGTAGTATGGCGAAGCATCAAGCAGGGATGCATCGCTGATTCCACTATGGAAGCGGAGTATGTTGCGGCTTGTGAAGCTGCAAGGGAAGCTGTTTGGCTCAGGAAGTTCATGACGGATTTGAAAGTTGTTCCAAATATGAACTTGCCAATCACACTGTTATGTGATAATAGTGGTGCAGTAGCCAACTCACATGAGCCTCGGAGCCATAAGAGAGGCAAACACATTGAGCGCAAGTATCATCTGATACGGGAGATTGTGAACCCCGAAGACGTGACGGTCACACAGATAGCGTCGGAGCACAACGTAGTTGATCCATTTACAAAGCCCCTCATGGCTAATGTGTTTGAGGGTCACCTAGAGAGTCTAGGTCTTCAAGAGCTTCCTGACTAGGGCAAGTGGGAGATGTGTAAACGGGTATTCAATGCCCTAGTTTAATGTATCACTTCATTGTAATTTATGTACATTTCAGAAATGTATTTTCTCCACTAGCTTAGTCCAAGTAGGGGTTTGTTGGGATTTTTGTCCTAATCTCGTGTTTATTTCATTACTTTGTGTCTCGCAATATTTATACATTTTTTCAATAAACTAAGCTATAGGGTCATTGAATTTATGAGAGAACTAGAACTTGAACGGTGTGTAGTGGACACATAGGAAGGATCACGTTCGAGTTAATGACCCGAACGGTCTACAGTATATGGACATGGTTGGAGACCTAATCCTGGATACACTGTGGATGCGACCCACTTTGTATTATATACAAACGAGGTGATCTGACTCGTTCATGTGGTTGACATGCGAGTGGGGGCATCATGTGCAATGAGATTGTACAAGACCGGACCGTGAATTATTAGACCTACTGATGTAACACCGTTGACAGTGAGGACTAATAACTTCGTAGATGACCATTAGTGACTCGACACGAATCCGAGCGTGTTGTTACTCACTCCTGATGGAAGTCCATCCTTTGACTAAATACGGGTGAGGGTGGTCAAAGTTACTCGCCCAATATGCCTATCTTCTCAAGTGAAGGACCAAGTAGGGAGTTGGGAACTTAACTACGTGAGATGGAATTCACTCGTTCCCGCCTTTAGGGAAACTAGAGGGGTTGTTCCCTTAAGTGCTGTCTCCAGGGCTTGGACAACAGGCGCCCACCTTCTCACTGGCCCGAGAAGGGTGTTGTGTATGGTTGGACCATCACAATATGTTGTTCATTAGAGGAGCAGTTGGGACTTAAGGAACAAGAGGTAGACACAGGGGTAAAATGGTAATTTGACCCAGCCGTGTCTACGAACAACCTATGAAGGGTCGACTCTTGGGCATTGGTTATATCAGTGGACACATAATATTCTGCACTGACGGGAGTGCAGCTATGGGCTATAGTGGAGTGTTACCGTAGCTAATGAATGTTGATTAACCGTGTGAAAGAGTTTGACAGGTTAATCTCGGATCATTGGGGCCCGTCACTGTAGGTCCATTAGGTCCCTCGGTTAGCTTAATCTGGGTTAAAAGAAGGGTTTATGTTTTGGTATGAAATTGAAGTGTTCAATTTCACTTAAAGGGCATTTATGTCATTTATATGAGATATGAAGGATATAATATATAGTTTAATGTGAATGAGATTCATAATAAACTATAGGTTAGCTTAATTGTTGAATTAGGGTTAATTGGAGAACTTAATTGAGAGAAATTAAATTGGATGTGATTCAATTTAATTAATCCACAATTATTGCAAATGAGATTTGCAATATGAGATATGAGATATCTTATATTATGTGATTATGCAAATGAGATTTGCATAACCGATGGTTGTGGTAAAGTGGTAATTATGTGGAGATTTTAACTCCATCAATTCCACTATTTAAACCCTTTGCAAGAAGGGATTGTAGGCTCACTCTCTCATTTTTTGATTTTCATCAAAGAGAAGAAGAGAATTCTCTCAACTATTCTCTCAAACTCTCCTCCCTCTCCAAAACACAAAGAGTCCCACAACTCTCCTCCTTTCAAAAGGAAGAACAACCGAGACTCCAAGTGGTTGTGTTCGGGTTTCGTTCGAGAGAAGACTTTGTTGAGTTCGAGAAGCAAGAAGCGTTCGTGGTCAAGGAAGGATTTTAGAAGAACCGTCTACAACAAGTAAGTATGTTCTTCTTACTGTAAATTTCTTCCTTCTTTTCATGTTTAGCCTAGATCTAGTAGTTAGATCGTTTTGACAAAATTCGAGTAGAGTAATGATACCATGACGATTCGATTGTCTTCCGCTGCGTGGGGATTTCCATTCCCTTCATCTCAAAATACCTCACCTCTCCTAAAGGGAACCCACCTTCCTCCCTCACCTAGAGAACAATGGAGAAGATCTGGTGGCCGTGTCTTCGCACGTTGGAGTTCTTGTTGCTGAGATCATAATCGTGGGAGAGAGGAGCACTCGAAGAAAGGTTCTTCAAAGGTAATTTCTTGCTGTCCATTCTGATTTTATGCTTAACCGTGTTATGTATGTTCTTGAATTTATCGTTGTAACTAAATCAAGAGCGCGCGATTCGCAATCGCTTCCGCTGCGGGGACTTCGATTCCCTTCATGGCCTGGTCCAGACAATCCATTCGGAGGGCCTGATCATATGAGTCGGAACAAAAGCGAACTCCCGAAAGGGATAGGGTTACGTTAGTTTGTTTTTCAACTTAGTCCTCCCTTCAGCAGATTTTGTTGGATCGGAACTCTAGGATCTAAAGTTAGAAGGTATCACTCACGGGAAACATTAAAAGTTAATGAATCTAGACCGAAAATGGTAGCTAGAACCTATAAGGAATAAGAGTTGTTCCAGTAATAGGGTCTGGTCGAGATTGTCTCGTCCCAGAGGAGGAGTGAATTCGACTACCCTTCAGTGGCGGTCATTCTAAACCTATGGGGTATCATTGCAAATTAATTGACCTAGGGATCATAGATTATTTTTGCTAAAACATGATAGGATTAAATATAGGTGTATGAGAGAAATTAATACAAGTTTTTCTTATTTTCAGCAAAAATGTCAAGTTCGATTATTTCACTTTTGGCTGCCGAAAAACTCATAGGAAACAATTATCGGACCTAGAAAAACAACATTAACACGATATTGGTTGTGGATGACCTGAAGTTCGTTCTCACTGAGGATTGTCCTTAGGTGCCATGCCCGACTGCGACACGAAATGTTCGTGACGCATTCGGTAGATGGACCAAGGCCAATGACAAGGCCAAGGTTTACATCTTAGCTAGTATATCTGATATATTAGTTACGAAGCATGAGAACGTGGTCACCGCTAAGGAGATCATGGCGTCGTTGCAGGACTAGTTTGGGCAACAGTCCTTTCAGGTCAGGCACGATGCTCTCAAGCACATTTTCAATGCCAAGATGAAGGACAGGGCGTCTGTCAGGGAACATGTTCTCGACATGATGGTCCACTTCAATATGAAAGAGATGAATGGAGTATTTATCGATGGGTCGAGTCAGGTCAGCTTTATACTTCAAACTCTACTAGATAGTTTCCTACAATTTTGTAGCAACGCTGTTATGAGCAAGCTAAGCTACACCCTAACCACCCTACTCAACGAGCTACAAACCTTTCATTCTCTAATGAAAGTCAGGCGACATGAGGGTGAGGCAAATGTTGCCCAATGGTCTTTACATAGGGGTTCGTCCTCGGGGACCAAATATGTAGCCTCATCTTCTTCAAGCCCGAAAGGGAAGAACAATAATATGAAAAAGGTGCCAAAGGGGAAATAAGCTGACCGTGCTTCCGCCTAGAAGGGCAAGAAGGTCAAGAACGCTGCAGAAAAAAGAAAATGTTTCTACTACAACGTAAATGGGCACAACAAGCGTAACTACCCTAAGTACCTGGTCGATAAGAAGAAACAAGGTAAATGTGATTTGCTTTGTGTTGAAACCTGTTTAATGGAGAGTGATAACTCTACCTAGATACTGGATTCAAGGGCCACTAACCACATTTGTTCTTCTTTTAAGGAAATGAGTTCCTGGCAGCAGTTGTTCAGGAAGGAGAGATAACACTCAGAGTTGGTACAGGGGATGTTGTCTAAGCTATAGCAGCATGCATGGTAGAGTTGTTGTTCGACAAGAGAATATTGTTATTAGATAACGTATATGTAGTTTCAAGGTTTACTAGAAACCTTATTTCTATTTCTTGCCTTATCAGACAATGTATTTCAATTTCTTTTCAATTCAATAAAGCGTTTATTTCGTTGAAAGGTATTAAACTATGTGTTGCTCTTCTTGAGAATAATTTGTATGTTTTAAGGCCTAATTCGGTTAAAATGGTTTTAAACACTAAATTATTTAAGACAACAAATACGCGAACTAATAAAAAGCAGAAACTTTCTCCTAAACAAAATGTCCATCTTTGGAATCTAAGGTTAGGTCATATAAATCTCAATAGGATTGAGAGATTAGTGAAGAACGAACTTCTAAGAGAGTTAGAAGAAATTTCTTTACCTATGTGTGAATCATGCCTTGAAGGCAAAATGACCAAACAATCTTTTGGTGGAGAAGGTTATAGAGCCAAAGAACCATTGGAGGTTATACACTCAAACCTTTGTGGTTTGATGAGTGTTAAGGCCCAGGTGGGTATGAATATTTCATCTCTTTCATAGATGATTATTCAAGATATGGATACATTTACCTAATGAAACACAAACTGGGGCACTTGAAATGTTCAAGAAATTTAAAACTGAGGTTGAGAACCTTTTAGGTAAATCCATTAAAAACTTTGATTTGATCGAAGTAGAGAGTATATGGACCTTGAATTGCAGGACTATATGATAGAACATGGAATAACGCCCCAACTCTCAACCCCTTGTATGCCACAACAAAATGGTATATCGGAAAGGAGAAACAAAACCCTGTTAGACATGGTTGAGTCGATGATGAGTTATGCTCATCTCCCTGACTCATTTTTTGGGGTTATGCAGTGGAGAATGTAGTATACATTTTGAACAACGTTCCTTCAAAAAGTGTTTTTGAAACACCTTACGAACTCTGGAAAGAACGTAAAGATAGTTTATGTCATTTCAGAATTTGGGGATGTCCAACCCATGTGTTAGTGAAAAACTCGAAGATATTGGAACCTCATTCAAAATTATACCTATTTGTGGGTTACCCTAAAGAAACGAGAGGAGGCCTATTTTACGATCCTAAAGAAAATAGGGTGCTTGTGTCGACAGACGCCACTTTCCTTGAAGACGATCACATCAGGGATCACAAACCCAAAAGTAAGATTGTATTAAATGAGTTAGACAACATGTCAGTAAAAGTTACTGATGCTGCTAGGAAGCCAACAAAAGTTGTTGACCCTAGCTCGTCTAGTCAAAATTGTCCATCTCAAGAGTTGAGAGTACCTCAACGTAGTGGGAGGGTTGTTATACATTCTGACTGTTACATAGATTTGACTGAAACCTAAGTTGTCACACCTTACTTATGATCAAGCAATGGATGACATTGACAAAGACGAATGGATTAAAGCCATGGACCAGGAAATGAAGTCTATGTACTTCAATTTCGTTTGGGAACTTGTGGATTAACCTGATGGGATTAAACCTATAGATTGTAAATGGATCTATAAGAGAAAAGGAGATGTAGATGGAAAGATACAAACCTTCAAAGCTAGACTTGCGGCAAAGGATTATAGCCACCGAGAAGGGGTTGACTATGAGGAAACCTTTTCTCCTGTTGCCATGATCAAGTCCATTTGAATCCTTCTTGCCATTGTTGCATGCTATGACTATGAAGTATGGAAAATGGATGTCAAGACAACCTCTTTGAATGACAATCTTTTCGAAAACATCTACATGGACCAACCCAAAGGGTTCATTGAACAAGGCCATGAGTAAAAGGTTTGCAGGCTTAAACGATCCATTTATGAATTGAAACAAACCTCTAGGTCTTGTAATGTAATGTTTGATGAGGCTATCAAATCTTATGGCTTTTATAAAAATGTTGATGAACCTTGTGTCTACTAGAAAATCATCAACAATACTGTCGCTTTTCTAGTGTTATATGTCGATGATATCTGACGACTCATTGGGAATGATGTAGGATTCCTCACTGACATTAAACGTTGGCTAGCTACGTAATTCCAAATGAAAAATTTGGGAGAGGCGCAGTATGTTCTCGGAATCCAGATTGTTCAGAACTGTAAGAACAAGACACTAGCCTTGTCTCAAGAATCCTATATCAACAGAATATTGCTTCGATATAAGATGCAGAACTCCAAAAAGGGTTTATTGCCTTTCAGGCACGAGGTTTATTTGTCTAAAGAATAGTGTCCTAAGACACCTCGAGAAGTTAAGGACATGAGACGAATCCCTCATGCATCAGCTATAGGTAGCCTCATGTAAGCCATATTATGTACTAGTTCTGACATCTGTTATGCAGTTGGGATTGTCAGTAGGTATCAATCCAATCAAGGATTAGATCACTGGACAACGGTAAAAGAAACACTCAAGTATCTTAGTAGAACGAGGGACAATATGCTCGTGTATGGGTCTAAGGATCTGATCCTTCCGAGATACACGGCTCTGACTTTCAGACCGATAAGGATTCTAGAAAATCCACATCGGGGTCACTGTTTACTCTCAATGGAGGAGCAGTAGTCTCATAGAGTATGAAGCAAGGATGCATCGCTAACTCCACTATGGAGGCTGAGTATGTAGCAGCTTGTGAAGCGGCTAAAGAGGCAGTATGGCTTAGGAAGTTCATGTCTGATTTGGAAGTTGTTCCGAATATGAACCTCCCAGTCACCCTTTATTGTGATAATAGCAGTGCAGTGGCCAACTCGAGGGAACCTCGTAGTCGCAAGAGGGGAAAACACATCAAATGGAAGTATCACTTCATACGAGAAATTGTGCATCGAGAAGACGTGATTGTCACGAAGATAGCATTAGAGCATAACGTTGTTGATCCATTTACAAAGACTCTCACTGCTAAGGTGTTCGAAAGTCACCTAGAAACTCTAGGTTTACACATTAGAACCTGACTAGGGCAAGTGGGAATATATTATATCAAAGGGTATTCAATGCCCTAGTTTATTGTATTTGCATTAATGTAATGTTTAAGTACTCCACTAGCTTTAGGGCAAGTGGGAGTTTGTTGAGATTTATGCCCTAAACTCGTATATTTGTAATTATTCAAGAAAATAAATAAAAGTGTTATTTTTTTCTTTACTCCTTGTATTCTCGCTATTACAACCTTAAATCCAATAAACTAAGCTCCAGGGTCATATTTAGGAGATCTTGAACCGTGTGTAGTTGACACATAGCTAGGATCAAGTTCAAGTAGTTGACCCGAACGGTCTATAGTACATGGATTAGGTTGGGAACCTCATCCTGGTAACACTATGGATGCAACCCAATTTGTATTTGATACAAACTAGGCGATCCAGCTCGTTCATGTAGTTGACATGAGAGTGGGGACATCCTGTGCAATGAGATTGTACAAGATCGGACCGAGAATATTTAGACCACTCTAGTAACGTCGTTGATCGATTAAGGTTAATAATTGAATGATGACCATTACTGACTCAACCTGAATCCAGGGTGAGTTACAAACTCCTGTCTGTGGGGGTTTATTCTTAGACTAGTACGGGTGAGAGTAGACATAGTGAAGGAATCGAATCTCCGTGAGCAACAGAAACGTGTAATTGAGATCGAATTACTTATTTGTTTCGATCTATTCCAAAAACCCATACATTGGCAAATTATCAAAGATAAGCAAATTAAACTAAAGCATGGATTAAAGTTAAATTAAACATGTTGTACATAACCTAAACTAAAAGGAATCAGTGAATTACCTTTGTAGTTTCACAAGTTGAGAGCAACACCTTGCAATTGGAGAACTTTCTATCCTCTAAGTTTCCTAGATCCAACCTTGGTGGGAAGGTTTCCAACAATTGGAAGTACAGGGAGTTGTTTTTCGAGAGAGAGAGAATTCTTTTGTGGTTTTGCAATTCACAATTGCACCAAAAACCATTGATCAACCAACCTTCTCCCAAGTTTCCATACTTATTGATGGAGAAGGGAGAAGAATAGGGAAGTGGTGGGGAACGTGTTGATGACACGTTCCCCTTTTTTAATTAATTTAAAATTAAAAAATATTAAATTAATTAATAAAATATAATTAAATCATATTTAATTATATTAATATAAAACCCCTTTTAATTAAATCACATTTAATTAATTGAATTAATTAACTTCTTAATTAATTAATTAAACATCATATGTTTAATTTGGTTATTTAATCACATTCTCTTATAACCCATAGTTTTAATGCACATCTTATGTACATTAAATTTTAACCTATGGTTTTTAAATATGAATCTCATTCACATTTAAAATAATATTTGAACTCTTTCAAATATTTAATTCTCTCATATAATTTAATATGAATCATATTCAAATTAAATTTATAACATAAAGTTCTAAAACTTTATATTATAATGTATCTTTATACATTAATGTTTATTCCCTAATTGAATTTGAACATTTCAAATTTAAACGATCTAAGAATCGTTTACGAGCCAGGAAGTGGACCTAATTGACCTACAAATCAGAAGCTCCAACGATAAGAGATTATTTGGTTAATCTCATTAACCTCCTAATCAACATTCGTTAACTGCGGGAACACTCCACTAAAGTCCCGCAGTTGCACTCTTCTCACTGCAGATATATTTCTGTGTCCACGGATATTGACCAATAACAGCAAGTCAATCCTTCACGAATGTTTGTAGCACCAACTGGGTCAACTTACCGTTCTATCCCTGTGTTAAATCTTTTACCTTAAGTCCTAGTGCTCATCTAATGAACAATTTGTTTGTGGTGCAACCAACAAACAAAAGTCCCTCTCAGACCAATGAGAGGGTCGAGCACTTTGTTCATGTCTCGGAGACACCACTTAAGGGAACATTCATCCACTTACCCAAATAGGCAGGATAAAGTGAATTCCACCTTGCTAGATTAAGTCCCCAGCTGCCTGCTCGATTTTGTCCCCAAGAAGGTAGGCTTATTGAATCGGTGACTCGGGCCACTCTCACCCATACCAGTCAAAGGATAATCCCTCGCAAACAGGAGTTCGTAACCTGCTCAGGATTGAGATCAAGTTGCCTACATCCTAATGAAATAGAACCCTAACTAGTCAATGGAGTTACACCTAGTGGTTACTATTTCGGGGTCCGGTCTTATGCAATCTCATCAGATAGGATGTCTCCACTCACATGTCGTCTATACGAACACGTTAGGATCACTGTGTTTGTATCACATACAAAGTGAGTCATATCCATAGTATTACTAGGGTAAGGTACCACAGCCTTATCCCCTTACTATAGACCTTTTAGGTTGTATCTCGAACTGAGATCCTTATATGTACACTACATTCAGTTCAAGAGACATATTACAACTTTGGATGTTAGTTTATTGGATTTAGAGTTAAAAAAGGGGAAATGTAGTAAATAATGAACAGTAACTCTTTCTTGATAATAATAACCCTTTATTAAATTAATTACAACATTATTTACAGACTACGAGTTTTACGGCACAAATCCAAACAAATTTCCACTTGAACTAAAACTCTAGAGGGGTACATTACAATCTAAAAAAGTTGTTACAGAGATACAAAATACAATAGACTAGGGCATCCATATACCCATTACATATCTCCCACTTGCCCTAGATTATCCTATGTACATGTCTCGTAGAATTAGACTCTCCAGATGACCCTCGAACACTTTAGCCTTGAAAGTCTTCGTAAATGGATCATCTATGTTGTGCTCCTAAGCGATCTTCGTGACTATCACGTCTCCTCGATGCACTATCTCCCGAATGAGATGATACTTCCTCTCGCTGTACTTCTCTCGCTTGTGGCTACGAGGTTCCTTCGAGTTGGCTACCACACCACTGTTGTCACAGTATAAGGTGATGGAAAATTCCATATTTGGAACCACTTCCAAATCTGTCAAGAACTTCCTTAGCCAAATAGCCTCATTAGCTGCTTCACAAGCAGCTACATACTCTGTCTCAATGGTGGAGTCGGTCATGCATCCTTGCTTGATGCTACGCTACACTATAACTCCCCCGTTAAGAGTGAAAACTGATCCCGATGTGGATTTCCTAGAATTCTTATCGGTCTAAAAATCAGAATCAGTGTATCCTGTAAGGATGAAATCCTTAGACCCATACACAAGCGTATAATCCCTCGTTCTCTTGAGATACTTGAGGATATTTTTAACTGCAGTCCAGTGGTCTAACCCTGGATTGGACTGGTACCTACTGACTATTCTCACTACATAACAAATGTCTGGCCTCGTACATAGCATAACATACATTAAGCTACCTACTGTGGAGGCATAGGGAATACGTCTGATATCCTCAACTTCTTGTGGTATCTTAGGACACTATTCTTAAGACAGATGAATTCCATGCCTGAAAGGTAATAAACTCTTCTTGGAATTTTGCATCGAATATCAGATCAACATTTTATCGATCTAGGACGTTTGAGACAGAGCTAACGTTCTGTTCTTGTGATTCCTGAAAATTTGAATCCCAAGAACATACTGCGCCTCTCCCAAATCTTTCATTTGGAATTGGGTCGCTATCCAATTCTTTATGTCAGTTAGGTATCCTACATTATTCCCAATGAGTAGGATATCATCCGCATAAAGTACTAAGAAAGCTACTTTGTCGTTGATGATCCTCTTGTAAACACAAGGCTCACCAACGTTTTGGTCCAAGCCATAAGACTTGATCGCAGTATCAAATCTTATGTTCCAAGATCTGGATGCTTGTTTCAACCCATAAGTGGATCGATTGAGCTAGCAAACTTTTTGCTCCTGACCTTGGGATATGAACCCTTGGGGTTGAGACATATAGATACTCTCGTCAAGATAACCATTCAAAAAGGCAGTCTTGACGTCTATTTGCCAGATCTCATAGTCATAAAATGCGGCTATGGACAAGAGTATCGTTATAAACTTAAGCATAGTAACAGGGGAAAAAGTTTACTCATAGTCAACTCCTTCCCTTTGGGTAAAATCTTTTGCTACAAGTCTAGCCTTAAAGGTCTGTACCTTTCCTGCTGCACCCCTCTTTATCTTATAGATCCATTTGCACCCTATGGGTCTTACCCCTTCAAGTTGGTCTATAAGTTCTGAAACTGAATTGAAGTACATTGACTCCATTTTAAGGTCCATGGCTTTTATCCATTGGTCCTTATCTACGTCATTCATTGTCTGTTTATAAGACAATGGATCATCTACACCGTCATCCGGTATGACATCTTGAGTTTCACTTAAACCCAAGTAGCGATCAGGTTGGGAAACAACCCTCCCACTGCGTCGAGGCATTCCCAACGATTTAGAAAGACGAGATTTACTCGATGTGTCGGCTTCTTCATCAACTGTTGTTGAAGGTCCAACCTGGTCAACAAGTCTTGTTGGCTCTTCTGTAGCTTCATTTAATACTAACTTACTACGCCGTTTATGGTTCCTCACGTGATCTTCCTCTAAGAAAGTGGTGTTTGTCGATACAAGCACCTTATTTTCTTGTGGGTCGTAGAAAAGACCACCTCTCGTTTCTTTGGGGTAGCCAGCATAAATTTGCACAATTTTGAACGAGGTTCTAATTTCTTTTGGTTTGTCACTAGCACATGTGTTGGAAAACCCCAAATCCTGAAGTGTTGTAAACTAGGTTTATGCCATTTCCATAACTCAAAAGGTGTTTCTGAAACACTTTTTGATGGAACAGTGTTCAAGATTTGAATCGCAGTCTCTACTGCGTAACCCCAAAATGAGTGAGGCTACTGAGCATAGCTTGTAATAGATCGAACCATGTCTAACAAGGTTCTATTTCTCCTTTCAGATACACCATTTTGCTGTGGTGTATTACAGGTTGGGAGTTGTGATTGGATTCCATGTTCTATCAAATAATCATGGAATCTCAAGTCCATATACTCTCCACCTCGATCAGATCGAAGTGTCTTAATGGTTTTCCCTAATGCATTCTCTACCTCAGCCTCGTACTCTTTGAATTTTCAAGTGCCTCGGACTTATGATGCATCAGGTATAGAAAGCCATACCTCGAATAATCATCTATGGAAGAGATGAAATATTCGTACCCTCCTCGAGCTTTTACATTCATTGGACCACAAAGATCCGAGTGTATAAGTTCTAAGGGCTCTTTGGCTCTATAACCTTTTCCAGTAAAAGGTCGCTTAGTCATTTGTCCTTCCAAGCAGGATTCACAAGGAGGTAAAGAATCATCTTTTAACTTGTTTAGAAGTTCATTCTTAGTTAATCTCTCAATCCGGTTGAGATTTATGTGACCAAGTCTAAGATACCAAAGATAGGTATTATTATTTGGAGAAAACTTTTTTCTTTTACTTTGAGTATTTGCAGTTTCAAACATCACATGATTTAAAATTACTTTTGTTTGATTCGATTTAAGTACATATAAGTCGTTTTCTAATTTAGCAGAACAAATATTGACACCATTCTTAGAAATGAACGCTTCATTGCATAAAAAAGGAAATACAATAATTATGTTCAATTAGACAAGAGATATAAACTAAGTTCCTCTTTGCTTTAGGAACTATATACAAATTTAGAAAAAAAAATCTATCTCTAAAGAACAACTTTACATCTCCCACTGCACGAGCTGAGACGACGTCTCCCGTTCCGACCTGCATGTCATCTCACCCTCATCGAGCTCCTTGAAGGAACTAGTTTCCTGTAAAGAAGAGCAAATGTGGGTAGTGACTCTTGAATCAAGTATCTAGGTAAAGTCATCACTTTCCACTAAACATGTTTCAAGAACAAGCAAATAACATTTACCTTTCTTCTCTTTGAGCTCAACAAGGTACTTTGGGCAGTTTCGTTTCCAGTGTTTGTCCATGTTGCAGTGGAAACACTTTCCTTTGTCTCTAATCTTGGCCTCTCCCTTACCCTTATCAGCAGCGGCAGGTGCTTTCCCTTTCCCTCTTTTCCTTTTCTTCTAGATCGTCTTAAGGCCAAAAGAAGAGTTGCAGGACTTTATTCTAGAGGATGAACCCTTCTGGAACTTTCTGGAATGAGCAAACAAATTTGCCTCTCCATCTGTAAAAGGGTATTCAATGCGCTAGTTTATTGTATTATTATTGTACATTTGAGAAATGTATTTTGTACTCCACTAGGTTAGTCCAAGTGAGAGTTTGTTGGGATGTATGCCCTAATCTAGTATAAGATTGTAACATTAAAAGTTGAAATAAATAAGAGTTATTTTTTCACCACTTTGTGTCTCACATATTTATAAACATAATCCAATAAACTAAGCTTCAGGGCCATTGAATTATGAGAGAACTAGAACTTGAACGGTGTGTAGTAGACACACAGAGAGGATCACGTTCGAGTAAATGACCCGAACGATTTACAATATACGGATAGGGTTGGAGACATAATCCCGGATATGTTGTGGATGCGACCTGCTTTATATAAGATACAACAAGGTGATTCGGCTTGTTCATGTGGTTGACATGCAAATGGGGGCATCCTGTGGAATGAGATTGTACGAGACCGGACCGTGAATTATTAGACTTACTGATGTAACACCGTTAACATTATAGACTAATAACTTCATAGATTACCAATAGTGACTCGATCTTAATCCTAAGCGTGTTACGAACTCCTGTATGCGGGGGTCTATCCTTTGACTAGTATGGGTGAGGGTGGTCATAGTTACTCGCCCAATATGCCTATCTTCTCAGGGACAGGACCACGTGGGGAGCTAGGAACTTGACTACTCCAGATAGAATTCACTCGTTCCCAAATTAAGGAAACTAGAGTGGTTGTTCCCTTAAGTGTTGTCTCCAGGTTTTGGACAACGGGAGCCCACCCTCTCACTTGTCCGAGAGGGATGTTGTTTATGGTCGGACCATACAACATTGTTGTTCATTAGAGGAGAAGTGGGACTTAAGGAGCAAGAGGTAGACACAGGGGTAAAACGGTAATTTGACCCAACTATGACTACGAACAGCCTGTGAAGGGTCGACTCATGGCCATTGGTTATATCAATGGACACAACATGTCCTACAATGATGGGAGTGCAACTATGGGCTTTAGTGGAGTGTTACCGTAGCTAATGAATGTTGAATAATCGGGTCGAAGAGTTTGACCGATTAATCTCGAATCATTGGAGCTCGTCATCTGTAAGTCCATTAGGTCCCTCGGTTGGCTCAAAGTGGATAAATTGAGGGTTTACAGTTTGGTGTGAATTTGAAGTGTTCAAATTCATTAAAAGGGTATTTATGTTATTTATATGAGATATGATTGACATATATATAGTTTGATGTGAATGAGATTCATAATAAACTATAGGTTAGCCTAATTCATTAATTAGTGCTAATTTGGAAAAATTGGATTGAGAGAAATTAAATTGAATGTGATTCAATTTAAAATTCCACAATTATACAAATGAGATTTGTATAATAAGGTATGAGATACCTTATTATATGTCATATGCAAATATGATTTGCATATTATAAGGTTGTGGTAAAATGGTAATTTGGTGGAAATTTCAACTCCACCACTCACCATTATATAAAGGCTTGGTGAGAAGCCTTTTGAAAGTGAATTGCTCATTTTTTGGATTTGTTCTTCCAAGATCAAAGAGCTCTCTCTCAAATTCTCTCTACTCTCACCAAATTCTCTCCAACCCAAAAAACCAAAGGAAGTCCCACAACTCTCCCTCAACCTACCGAGAACTGTTGGATTTTTGTCCTAAACTCGTGTTTGTAAATTACTATTTGAAATTAATAAGAGTTATTTATTTCATTACTTTGTGTCTCGCAATATTTACAAACTTTTCCAATAAACAAAGCTCAAGGGTCATTGAATTTATTGGAGAACTAGAACTTGAACGGTGTGTAGTGGACACACAGGGAGGATCACGTTCGAGTTAGTGACCCGAACAGTCTACAGTATATGGATAGGGTTGAAGACTTAATCCTGGATACTCTGTGGATGTGGCCCGCTTTGTATTAGATACAAACGAGGTGATCCGACTCGTTACTGTGGTTGACATGCGAGTGGGGGCATCCTGTGCAATGAGATTGTACAAGATCGGACCGTGAATTATTAGACCCTCACCGATCTAACACCGCTGACAAGGGACTAACTAATAAATTCGTAGATGACCATTAGTGACTCGACCTAAATACTGAGTGGGTTACGGACTCCTGTCTGCAGAGGTCTGTCCTTTGACTAGTACGGGTGAGGGTGGTCACAGTTACTCGGCCAATATGCCTATCTTCTAAGGGACATGACCAAGTAGAGAGCTGAGAACTTAACTACGCGAGATGAAATTCACTCATTCCAGCCATTAGGGAAACTAAAGGGGTTGTTCCCTTAAGTGGTGTCTCCAAGGCTTGAACAGCGGGCGCCCACCTTCTCACTGGCCCGAGAAGGGTGTTGTGTATGGTTGGACCATCACAATATGTTGTTCATTAGAGGAGCAGTGGGGACTTAAGGAAGAAGAGGTAGACACAGGGGTAAAACGGTAATTTGACACAGCCGTGTCTACGAACAACCTGTGAAGGGTCGACTCATGAGCATTGGTTATATTAGTGGACACGTAATATTCTGCACTGACGAGAGTGCAGCTACGGGCTTTAGTGGAGTGTTACCGTAGCTAATGAATGTTGATTAACCGGGTCAAAGAGTTTGATAGGTTAATCTCGGATCATTGGAGTCTGTCACTGTAGGTCCATTAGGTCCCTCGGTTGGCTCAAAATGCAGGTTAAAAGAAGGGTTAGAGTTTTGGTATGAAATTGAAGTGTTCAATTTCACTTAGAGGCATTTATGTCATTTATATGAGATATGAATGTTAAATATATTGTTTAATGTGAATGAGATTCATAATAAACTATAGGTTAGCCTAATTGTTGAATTAGGGCTAATTGGAGAAATTAATTGAGAGAAATTAAATTGGATGTGATTCAATTTAATAAATCCACAATTATTGCAAATGTGACTTGCAATATGAGATATGAGATATCTTAAATTATATGGTTATGCAAATATGATTTGCATAACCTATGGTTGTGGTAAAATAGTAATAATATGGAGATTTTAACTCCATGTTCTCTACACTATTTAAACCCTTCTTGCAAGAAGGGAAGCAACTCAATCTCTCATTTTTTGGAAATCTCACCAAAAAGAAGAGATCTTTCTCTCAAATTCTCTATAACTTTCTCCTCACCAAAACACCAAGATCCCACCATCTTCCTTCTTTCCAAAAGAAGAACAACCGAGATTCCAAGTGGTTTTGACTGGATCTTGTTCGTGAGTTCGAGTTCGTTGAGACTGAGAAGCACGAAGTGTTCGTGATAAAGGAAGAAAGATTGATGAATTGTCTTCAACAGGTAAGTATGTTCTTCTTACTGTAATTTTCTTCCTTTAATTTGTATGTCTAACTTAGATCTGAGTGTTAGATCGTTTTAACGAAATTCTAGTTGCACAAACTTCACCACGACGATTCAATCGTCTTCCGCTGCGTGGGACTTTTATTTTCTTCAATTGGTATCAGAGGCAAGTTTGGTTCGATTTTGTGCACTGTTTTTTCGTTAAAATTAGGTGGTTATTTGCCTTAATTTATGTGATAAATTGTTGGTTTGCAAAATTGATGTTTTCGGTTTTGGCACTAGTTTAGATTTACAATTTTATGTTGATGAGATCAATCTAAGGGCCTGTTGTTTTTGTGCATTTTGTTGTAAATCGAGTCTGTAAGTCCGAGTCGTTCGTGGAAAGAGTTCCTGTGCAGAAATCGGAGCGGAAACGGGTGAAAATCGACGAAGAACAGCAAGTGTGTTGAGTGTTCTGTCGATGGCGTTGAGACGCTATTCTTCGGCGTCTCAACGCCATTCTTCTGACGGAGGAGGCCTGCTGCGAGCAGCGGCGTTGGGCCTTGATAGCGTTACCGCCGCCCCACGACGTTGCAACGCCGCACGCGTAGTGGGTAGTTCACGAGGAGTTACAAGACGTGGGCAGTTGTGGAACATCATGGGGTAGTTTTGCTCATTTTTTTAAAATTATTTTAATTTGTAAAATGTATTTTAATTTTTATTTAATTATTTTATTAAATAATATTAATATAAATGTTATATTAATGTTATTTAATTAAATAATTGCCCCTAGGTGCCAAAACCGGTCTATTTTTGCTATTTAATTATTTATGGATGTGATGTATGATTTAATTAAATTTCTATGTGCAGTATTTATGTCATATTGATTTAAAATCCCACCTTAGGTTAAACATATTCATGCATCATTTATATTATAAGAGTTATACTATATAGATTGCATGATAGGTTATATTTTAAAAGTTATAATATAATTAAAATGCATGTTTAATATAATTAATATAACTGTTATATTTTTTAGATTAAAGTATGCTCATTGATAGCACACAAAATATGTTATTTTTAAGCTTAATAATTGCTAGTTTTATAATGATTTCAAGGCTTTTACATGTTTAAATCACTCAATTTCATGTTAAAATCTTAAACAGAGCTATTGGAGACAATTTGGATCACTCGAGATCGAAACGAGGCTATTAGGAGCTAAAAATAACATCAATAGGAAGAGAAAGGATCAATCCAAGCTTGAAGACCCGAGGTGATGGGGTTGCAACACCGAACGTGCAACCAAGATGCGTTGAAGAGCCCAGGCGATAGCGTTGCAATGCTGCATTGCAGCGTCGCAACGCTATATCGATAAGAAGGCACATATGAAGGACCGCACATAGAGCGTTGCAACGTCACATCGATAGAAAGGCGTGCGAGCTAGGGTAGCATCGTTGCGACGCTGCCCTCAGCGTTGCAACGACATCGACAGTTTCCATATTTGATACGCGTCTAGGGTACAACGTTGCAACGCTGCACCGAATTCATCTATAAATACAACCTTATGATTTCTTGCAAAGGGAGCCGAATTTGGTAGAATTTCCACCCTAATTTTGAAATACACTTTGTAAGAAGAGAGCAAAGAGCGTTTTTGAGCCAAAGCATCCGTGGAGGCTCGAGATCGAAGGCAGGAGCTCGGAGACGAAGGACCGGCGTCGACACATAAGTTTAATTTCCTTTTCTTTCAATTTGTAATAGCGTTCTAAGACGTTTTCTACTTGTTTAGTTTGATTTTCATGTGATTTAGGGTAGCTAGACATTGTAATTAGGACTTCATTTACTTGTTATGACTTTCTTGCTATGTAATGAAGCATGTTTTGTCCTTATTTTTGGCAATTCGTTCTTTACTTTTAATTTGTTAGTTTAAGTGGACTAGAGAGATAAAGCTTAAATTGGGGCAAAATTGTCAAAACCCTGAGAAATCTGGCATGAGAATGACTTAGAAATTTTAGGGAAACACATAAAGAAGTTGCCTAATGCCATGCATGTCGTAGGTTCATATGGACACTATGGAGTTTATTGCATGTGTGAGGCTCACTAAGAATCGAGAGATTTTCTTGAGTATTTTACTTCTTGTTTATAAATTCATCTCATTGGTTCATTGCATGTGTTAATTGAGTCATTAACTTGTATAATCACTTCCCTTGAATCTATCAATTCGTGTCTCCACATGTTTGTTTGTTTGCTTGTCTTTACTTTCAATCAACTATCCATGTTATGTTTCTTTAGCTAAAATTGAGAATTAGTATCTTAGTAATTAATTAATCTAGAAACCAATTCCCGAGGACGATACTTGGCCTCATAAATCACTATACTAAAACTTGATTTGTACACTGCGGTATTGCATATCCATAATTATACGCAACGAGTTTTTGGTGTCGTTGCCGGGGAATGGCGATTATTTAGATTAATTAATATTAGGAGAAAATTTGAAATTTTAGACTAAAGTGTGTTTGTGTGTTTTTCCTTATTTGTTTTTCGTCTTTGTGTGTTTGTTTATTTTCGTATTTGTTCTATTTTAGTTTGTGTATTTTTGAGTCTGTATGCCTTGTTTGTGTTGTGTTACTATTGTGTAAAAGTCTTAATTTGAATTACTGATTTTTCAAGTATGACTTTGCATGATTTTGAGTTTCCACCATTCTATTGTCCCTCCCAGGACCCTAGGTATATGCATCATGATTTCTCTTAATACCATGTGTCTAATTTTTACCATTTTGTACCTGACATATATGAAAATTCACATGAGGGTAGTTATTTAGGCACTTGGAACCATAGTTTTTCGTCTCTTAACCAACCCCTAGAAACATCTTCTCTTATGGACTAATTGGCAGAATATACCTTATAATTGAAATTTAAAATTTTGGTTCATAGTGAATTAGAGAGGTTGGATAGGTTAGAAACTTAGGTGGTAGGACTTTGGGAAATAGTGCAGGATAGAACTCAGTATCTAACCAGCTAGTAATTTCCCTTAAGGTCTTACATGAACAATTTCTTATCCTTACCACTCAGGAGGTGCCACCTAGGAGGATTTGTTCATATGTTAGTGAGGATAGTTTGGGGGAGACTGAGGCACACCATAACTAGGTTCGTGAGGTAGACATTGGTGATATAGTAACTTCCACAGAGGAATCCCAGGTGATAGAGTTAGAGGCTGAGAGGTCTTCTTTCCTTTTATACCCAGAAAATTCCTTTATTTTTGATAACCAATTGTCTTACACTCAGGAGTCTTGTTTTGATTTTTGTTCATATCTTTTGATAAACAAAAATACCAAAAATAATTTTCTGCCTGGGGCTCAAGAAACACAGGATAGCCTTTTAGACTTAGAAGGCTATATCGATTCGGGCAAGAAGAGCCCAAAGAAATATGAGCAGTTTTATGTGCCCTGATAAGTCACCGTCTAGCTAAAGATGTTAAAGAAAGCGATTCTTGGGAGGCAACCCAAGTTTTATGTTTCAAGTCGTTATCTTTGTTTTTGTCTTCTTTTATGTTTTATTTTATTTCCTAGTTTTTTTTTGTTTTTGTCTAATTTCTTTCTTTTTGTTCGTCCAAGTGTATGCCCAAGGAGAGAGCTACAGACTTGCACCCTTTTGATCCTGAGATCGAGAGGACCTGTAGGAGACTCCTAAGGGAAGGAAGGGCAGAAATTCAGATTATGGCTGATCAGGAGGTCATCAATAACCCTAAACCCATCAGGGAGTATTTCCAACCCGTGTTTAATTCTGAGGAGGCTGGAATAGTCCATGCCCCTATAAATCTTAATAATTTTGAGCTTAAAACAGGGTTGATACAGATGGTTAGGAAGGGTGATTTTCGAGGCTTAGCCACAGAAGATCCTAATTCACACCTTCAAAACTTCTTAGAAATCTGTGGTACAGTTAAAATGAACGGTATCTTCGCTGATAGTATTCGCTTACGTCTCTTTCCTTTCTCTTTGCAGGGTAGAGCCAAAGAATGGTTAGGGTCCCTTCCCTCAGGTAGTATCACTTCCTGGGAGGAGTTGTCCCAAGCCTTCATGACCAAATTCTTTCCACCTGTGAAAGCTGCAAAGTTAAGGACTGAGATAGGAACATTCAGGCAGCAATAGCGACAACAACTATTTGAGGCATAGGAAAGGTACAAGGACATGCTCAGGAGGTACCCACAGCATGGCTACCCAGATTGGCTCCAAGTACAACTATTTTATAATGGACTGGAAGGTAAGACCAGTACAATTCTGGATGCCACTGCTGGAGGGGCTTTCATGGCGAAGACTGTGTCAGAGGCACGTGCCCTCCTGGATGAAGTGTCAACTGCCAGCTACCAGTGGCCTACAAACAATGACAGATCTAAGCCAGTAGTTAGATTGTATCAACTTGATGAGGTAACCTCTCTTAGATCTCATATGGCATCTCTCACTCATGCGCTGAATAATTTTGCAGGATCACCACAAACAAGGATGTCCTCTCAATGCTCCCAGCCTAATGGAGAATCCACTATGGAGCAATTACACTACCTGAGCAACAGAAGCAACAACTATGGAGGAAACCAAAATCAGAATAACCTACCAACACATTACAATCCAGGTTTGAGGTACCATAAGAATTTCTCTTATGCTAACAACAAAAATGTGTTGAATCCTCCTATAGGGCATGCTTCTACATCAGAAAGGAAACCCTCTCGGGAAGACACATTGCACTCCTTCATAGCTAAATCCAAAAGTCGGTCCAACCAGCTGAAAAATGCAGGCACCAGTTTATCTGGTATAGTGACTAGCCATGGAGATGCAATAAAGAATATAGAGACCCAGATTGGCCAAATGAACACATCACTCCAGGCACTGCAAGCAAGGAAAGAAACACCTTGAGGGAGTACAGTCTAGCTAAAAGACGTTAAACAAAGCGCTTCTTGGGAGGCAACCCAAGCTTCACTTATTTTGTTGTTTTATTGTTTTAGTTGTTTTTTCCAGTTCTTAGTATTTACTAGTTTGTTTGTTTTGCTTTGTATGTTGTAACGATGTCATCCTTCGTTAAAATCCATGCTCCCATTCTGAGAAACTCCAACACACATGCTTTGGCTATCCAAGAAACTCAGAAAGATCTCCATAACTCAGGACAGTATTGTTCACTCTTACCCTTATACTTAATTTGTGCTTATTTTTGCAAACATTGGGGACAATGTTTAGTTTAAGTTTGGGGGTGGGATGTTGTTTAATTGTTATGATTGTCCTGAGTATGTGCTAGAACTGTTGATTGATTCTTTACATAAGTATGAGTATGATAGCCTAGGATGAGATATAATTGGAAATCCCTGTGATTCTGCTAAAACCTGAGAGCATGACATGAATTTGAGTTAATTTAAAAATTTTCTTGAGTTTTTCCTGCATTATTTTGCACATAGCTTGTGTTCCTGTAGTTTTGAAAGGCTTAGAACAAAGTTATTAAGTTCAGAAGTTTGATGTCACCTCGATAGGTCTGAGAACTGATTTGAGAGTTAAACTGCAGGATAGGGTGAATCACATTATGAAGTGCATGATCTGTATAATATGTGAAATAGTTTGTTTTTGCTTTTTGTTTCCTAAAGAAAAAAATCGTGAGTGCAAAAAGAGCTACCTTCACTGTTATCAGTTAGGCCACTCATTGAGCGAGTGCTCTGGGTAAGGGTCCCTGCAGTGGATGTGTGAAAGCTAGTGTCCTTACACAATAAAAAAAGAAGAAAATAGAAAAAATGATAAAAAAGGAATTAAGTGATGAGTAGAGTTATTTAGTTCTTGAATATGGGAAGGCTCAAAGATTAGTAATTAAGACCAGTGTAAGGGGAAGTTGAACGGAGAGCCTAATAAAGTTGATCCAGGCTTAGTAAAAATGAAGGGAACATAGGTTAATCACACACACACGTAGGAACACTTAGGAAAAGTTTTAAATTGATTGTTGAAGTATTATGTTTGAATGTTTCCTGTGATTACTAGATTTCCTCTTAAATCTTTGAGGTTTGAATCAAATTTATGTATAAGAACAATCTAATGTTTAATTCTGTGTTTTCTCGGGACTAGAAAAAGTTTAAGTTTGGGGGTGTTTGATAGCACACAAAATGTGCTATCTATAGGCTTAATAATTTCTAGTTTTATAATGATTTCAGGGCTTTTACATGTTTAAATCACTCAATTTCAGGTTATGAGCTTAAACAGAGCTATTGGAGACAATTTGGATCACTCGGGATCGAAACGAGGCTATTAGGAGCTAAAAATAACATCAATTGGAAGAGAAAGGATTAATCCAAGCTTGAAGACCCGAGGTGATGGCGTTGCAACGCCATGTAGAGCGTTGCAACGCCGAACGTGCAACCAAGATGCGTTGAAGAGCCCAGGCGATAGCGTTGCAACGCTATATCGATAAGAAGGCGCATATGAAGGATCGCACATAGATCGTTGCAACGCTGCCTTGCAGCGTCGCAACGCCACATCGATAGAAAGGCACGCGCTAGGGTAGCAGCGTTGCAACGCTGCCCTCAACGTTGCAAGGACATCGACAGTTTCCATATTTGATACTCGTCTAGGGTACAGCGTTGCAACGCTGCACCGAATTCATCTATAAATACAACCTTATGATTTCTTGCAAAGGGAGCCGAATTTGGTAGAATTTCCAACCTAATTTCGAAATAAACTTTGTAAGAAGAGAGAAAAGAGCATTTTTGGAGCCAAAGCATCCGTGGAGGCTCGAGATCGAAAGCGGGAGCTCGGAGACGAAGGACCGCCGTCGACACATAAGTTTAATTTCCTTTTCTTTCAACTTGTAATAGCGTTCTAAGACGTTTTCTACTTGTTTATTTTGATTTTCATGTTATTTAGAGTAGCTAGACATTGTAATTAGGATTTAATTGACTTGTTATGACTTTCTTGCTATGTAATGAAGCATGTTTTGTATTATTTTTGGCAATTCGTTCTTTACTTTTTAATTTGTATATTTAAGTGGACTCGAGAGATAAAGCTTAAATTAGAGAAAAATTGTCAAAACCCTGAGAAATCTGGCATGAGAATGACTTAGGAATCTTAGGGAAACACATAAAGAAGTTGCCTAATGCCATGCATGTTGTAGGTTCATATGGAGACTATGGAGTTTATTGCATGTGTGAGGCTCACTAAGAATCGAAAGATTTTCTTGAGTATTTTACTTCTTGTTTATAAATTCATCTCATTGGTTCATTGCATGTGTTAATTGAGTCATTAACTTGTATAATCACTTCTCTTAAATCTATCAATTCGTGTCTCCACATGTTTGTTTGTTTGCTTGTCTTTACTTTCAATCAACTATCCATGTTATGTTTCTTTAGCTAAAATTGAGAATTAGTATCTTAGTAATTAATTAATCTAGAAACCAATTCCCGAGGACGATACTTGGCCTCATAAATCACTATACTAAAACTTGATTTGTACACTGCGGTATTGCATATCCATAATTATACGCAACACTCATGCATTTTATTTCATGAGATGAATTATTATGTTATAGTATATAGTTATTCATGTGATGAATGATCAAGCACTATAACATACAAATGCATGCAACCTAAGTTAATTATTAGTTTTAAAGTGTTTAGAACTGGAATAATTAGACTTAGGTTTTCTAGTTCTAATAAGATTAGAATTAGGAAATCAAAGTATAGTCTATGAATGGTGACCTGATTAGTAACTCTGAATAAAGGAAGGTTTTGTCTAACGCTGGGGTATTTAAGTTGACGCTTGCGGAACACCCCTACCTGGAAACCGACCTGGGAGTGAATTCGGTCCGGAGATTCTTAGATTATACTTATCGTGAGTGTCGTTAATTAAATGTTAATTAATTTACTCACATAGACCTAAGTAATAATGTGATTATAAACTTAGGTTAATGCCATATAAGAGTTATATTGGTAGACTTAGGTAAATTTTAGCCGGTTTATCTAGGTCAGTCCTTAATAAAATAAAGTGCTGAGTGGGAGGAACTAAAGTGTATAAGATACATTTGATTTTCCAACATTAAATCTCAGTTAAGTCCGCACCATGAGATCTATACTCGGCCTCGTGGCACAAATGGGAGCGTCCACCTTCGGGTGGCATTTGTATGGGTCAATATCATCGTGGATGGAGAAAGTACATATAGTGAGTGGGAGCGGGACCTGTGAAAACGGGACCACGGTCTCTTCTTTCGATTCACACCGTGAGACACCTATGATCCGCCTACTAGTTTGGCCTGGACCAGACAATCCCTTCGGAGGGCCTGATCATGGGAATCGGAACACCGTGAATTTTCGAAAGGGATACAGTTTCTTGGTTTGTTTTCCTTCTTGGTTCACCCTTCGGTGGCTATTGTTTGGACGGATACTTGGAAACTTAAAGATTGAGGGTGACACTGTTGCGTAATATTTTATTATATTGCAATACCGCAGTGTACGGGTCAAGTTTTAGTATAGTGATTTATGAGTCCAAGTATCGTCCTCGGAAATGGGTTTCTAGATTAATTAATAACTAAGATACTAATTCTCAATTTTAGCTAAAGAAACATAACATGGATAGTCGGTTGAAAGTAAAGACAAACAAACAAACAAACATGTGGAAACACGAATTGATAGAATTGTGGGAAGTGATTATACAAGTTAATGACTCAATTAACACATGCAATGAACCAAAGAGATGAAATTATAAACAAGAAGTGAAATACTCAAGAAAACCACTCGATTCTTAGTGAGCCCCACACATGCAATAAACTCCATAGTCTCCATATGAACCTACGACATGCATGGCATTAAGCAACTTCTTTATGTGTTTCCCTAAGATTTCTAAGTCATTCTCATGCCAGATTTGTAAGGGTTTTGACAATTTTGCTCTAATTCAAGCTTCGTCTCTCGAGTCCACTTAAACCAACAAATTAAGAAGTAAAGAACGAATTGCCAAAAATAAGGACAAAACATGCTTCAATACATAGCAAGAAAGTCATAACAAGTAAATCAAATCCCAACTACAATGTCTAGCTACTCTAAATCACATGAAAATCAAACTAAACATGTAGAAAACGTCTTAGAACGCTATTACAATTGAAAGAAAAGGAAATTAAACTTATGTGTCGATGTCGGTCCTTTATCTCCGAGCTCCCGTCTTCGATCTCGAATCTCCACTGATGCTTTTGGCTCCAAAAACGCTATTTTCTCTCTTCTTACAAAGTGTATTTCGAATTTAGGGTGAAAAATCTACCAAATTCGGCTCCCCTTACAAGAATGCATAATGATATATTTATAGGTTCAATCGATGTACCGTTGCAACGCTAGGGACAGCGTTGCAACGCTGTACCCTAGGCAGCTGGTAAATAAGGAAACTCTCGATGGCGTTGCAATGCTGAGGGCAGTGTTGCAACGCCGCTACCCTAACGCGCGCGCTCCTTATTGAAATGGTGTTGCGACGCTGGAAGGCAGCGTTGCAATGCCCGTTGTGCGGTCCTTCTTGTGCATCTTCTTATCGAGATAGCGTTGCGACGTTGCAAAGCAGCGTTGCAACGCTATCGCCTGGGGTCCTCAACGCATCTTGCCTGCACGTTTGGCGTTGCAACGCTCTTCATCGCGTTGCAACGCCATCACCTCGGGTCTTCAAGCTTGGTTTGGTCCTTTCACTACCAATTCTGTTATTTTGAGCTCCAAATAGCCTCGTTTCGATCCCGAGTGATCCAATTTGTCTCCAAATATTCTGTTTACGCTCTTAACCTGAAATTGAGTGATTTAAACATGTAAGAAATCATTATAAAACTAGCAATTATTAAGCCTAAGGATATCACATTTTGTGTGCTATCAAACACCCCCAAACTTAAACTTTTGCTAATCCCGAGCAAAAAGAGAATTAAACATTAGATTGTTCTTATACATACATTTGATTCAAACCTCAAAGATTTAAGAGGAAATCTAGTAATCACCAGAAACATTCAAACATAACACTTCAGCAAGCAATTTAAAACTTTTCCTAAGTGTTCCTACGTGTGTGTGTGATTAGCCTATGTTCCCTTCATTTTTACTAAGCCCGGATCAACTTTATTAGGCTCTTCATTCAACTTCCCCCTACACTGGTCTTAATTACTAATCTTTGAGCCTTCCCACATTCAAGAACTAAATAACTCTACTCAACACTTAATCCCTTTTTTATCATTTTTTCTATTTTCTTCTCTTTTTTTTTTGTGTAAGGAAACTAGCTTTCACACATCCACTGCAGGGACCCTTACCCAGAGCACTCGCTCAATGAGTGGCCTAACTGATCACAGTGAAGGTAGCTCTTTTTGCCCTCATGATTTTTTTCTTTAGCAAACAAAAAACAAAAACAAACTATTTCACATATTATACAGATCATGCACTTCATAATGTCATTCACCCTATCCTGCAGTTTAACTCTCAAATCAGTTCTCAGACCTATCGAGGTGACATCAAACTTCTGAACCTAATAACTTTGTTCTAAGCCTTTCAAAACTACAGGAACACAAGCTATGTGCAAAATAATGCAGGAAAAACTAAAAAAAAAAAAAATAAATTAACTCAAATTCATGTCATGCTCTCAGGTTTTAGCAGAATCACAGGGATTTCCAATTATATCTCATCCTAGGCTATCATACTCATACTTATGTAAAGAATCAATCAATAGTTCTAGCACACACTCAGGAAAATCATAACAATTAAACAACATCCCACCCCCAAACTTTAACTAAACATTGTCCCCAATGTTTGCAGAAATAAGCACAAATTAAGTATAAGGGTAAGAGTGAACAATACTGTCCTGAGTTATGGAGATCTTTCTGAGTTCCTTAGGTAGCCAAAGCATGTGTGTTGGAGTTTCTCAGAACGGGAGCATGGATTTCAACAAAGGATGACATTGTCACAACCTACAAACCAAAACAAACAAACTAGTAAATACTAAAAACTGGAAAAAAAAACAACTAAAGCAAGAAAACAACAAAATAAGTGAAGCTTGGGTTGCCTCCCAAGAAGCTCTTTGTTTAACGTCTTTTAGCTAGACTGTACTCCCTCAAGGTGTTTCTTTCCTTGCTTGCAGTGCTTGAAGTGATGTGTTCATTTAGCCAATCTGGGTCTCTATGTTCTTTATTGCAGCTACTATACCAGACAGACTAGTGATTTGCATTTTCCACCGGTTGACCGACGCGTGCAGATTCAAGCTATGAAGGAGTGCAATGTGTCTTCCAGAGAGGGGTTCCTTTCTGATATAGAAGCATGCCTTATAGGAGGATTCAACACATTTTTGTTGTTACCATAAGAGAAATTCTCATGATACCTCAAACCTGGATTGTAATATGTTGGTAGGTTATTCTGATTTTGGTTTCCTCCATAGTTGTTGCTTCTGTTGCTCAGGTAGTGTAATTGCTTCATAGTGGATTCTCCATTAGGCTTGGAGCATTGAGAGGACATCCCTGTCTGTGGTGATCCTGCAAAATTATTCAGCGCATGAGTGAGAGATGCCATATGAGATCTAAGAGAAGTTACCTCATCAAGTTGATATAGTCCAGCTACTGGCTTAGATCTGTCATTGTTTATAGGCCACTGGTAGCTGGCAGTTGACACATCCTCCAGGAGGGCACGTGCTTCTGGCACAGTCTTTGCCATGAAAGCCCCTCCAGCAGTGGCATCTAGAATGGTCTTGGTCTTACCTTCCATTCAATTATAAAATAGTTGTACCTGAAGCCAATCTGGGTAGCCATGCTGTGGGTACCTCATGAGCATGTCCTTGTACCTTTCCCATGCCTCAAATAGTTGCTCTCCCTCCTGCTGCCTGAATGTTCCTATCTCAGTCCTTAACTTTGCAGCTTTCACAGGTGGAAAGAATTTGATCATGAAGGCTTGGGTCAACTCCTCTCAAGTAGTGATACTACCTGAGGGAAGGGACCCTAGCCATTCTTTCGCTCTACCCTGCAAAGAGAAAGGAAAGAGACGTATGCGAATACTATCAGCAGAGATACCGTTCATTTTAACTGTACCACAGATTTCTAAGAAGTTTTGAAGGTGTGAATTAGGATCTTCTGTGGCTAAGCCTCGAAAAGAACCCTCCATAACCATCTGTATCAACAATGTCTTAAGTTCAAAGTTATTAGCATTTATAGGGGCATGGACTATTCAAGTCTGCTCAGAATTAAACACAGGTTGGAAATACTCCCTGATAGGTTTAGGGTTATTGATGAGCTCCTGATCAGCCATAGTATGTGTTTCTCGCTTTCCTTCCTTAGGAGTCTCCTCATGTGTCTTCTCGATCTCGGGATCAAAAGGGTGCAAGTCTGCAGCCTCCCCTTGGGCATACACCTGGAGGAACAAAAAGAAAAAAATTAGACAAAAAAAACACAAACAACTAGCAAATAAAACAAAAAAAGAAAAGAAAATAAATAAATAAAATAAAGATATGAAACATAAAACTTGGGTTGCCTCCCAAGAAGCGCTTTCTTTAACGTCTTTAGCTTGACGGTGACTTATCAGGGTACATAAAATTGCTCATATTTTTTCGGGTCCTTCTTGCTTGAATCGATATAGCCTTCTAAGTCTAAAAGGCTATCATGCTTTTCATGGGCACCAGAGATAGAATTATTTTTGGTATTTTCGTTTAGTGAAATGAAAGAGCTGAAATCAAAGCAAGACTCGTGAGTATAAGACAAATGGTTATCGAAAATAAAGGAAATTTCTGGGGATAAAAGAAAAGAAGACTTCTCAGCCTCTGACTCTATCACCTGGATATTCCCTATGGAACTGATTGTATCACCAATGTCTTCCTCACTAACCTGATCATGGTGTGCCTCAGTCTCTCCCAAACTATCCTCATTATCATCTGAACAAATCCTCCTAGGTGGCACCTCCTGAGTGGTAAGGATAAGAAATTGTTCCTGTAAGGCCTTAAGGGAAACTACTAGCTGGTTAAGGTATTGAGCTCTATCTTGTACTATTTTCCAAAGTTCTACCACCTCAGTTTCTAACCTATCTAACCTCTCTAATTCACTATGAACCAAATTTTTAAATTTCAATTCTAAGGTATATTCCGCAAATTGGTCCATAAGAGAAGATTTTTCTAGGGGTTGGTTAAGGTATGAAAAACTATGGTTCCAAGTTCCTAAATAACTACCCTCAAGTGGATTTTCATAAATGTCAGGTACATAATGGTAAAAATTAGACACATGGTATTCAGAGAAATCATGATGCACATACCTAGAGTCCTGGGAGAGACAATCGAATGGTGGAGAAAAATCATGCAGAGTCATACTTGAAAAATAAGAATTTCACAACAAGACTTCAACACAATAACAACACAACCAAAATAGGGTACAAAGACTCAAAAACACACAAAACTAAAATAAAACAAATAAGGAAACAAATAAACACACAAAAACAAATAAGGAAAGAGAACAAAAACACACTTTAGTCTAAAATCTCAAATTTTCTCCTAATATTAATTAATTTAAATAATCGTCATTCCCCGGCAACGGCGCCAAAAACTTGTTGCGTAATATTTTATTATATTGCAATACCGCAGTGTACGGGTCAAGTTTTAGTATAGTGATTTATGAGTCCAAGTATCGTCCTCGGGAATGGGTTTCTAGATTAATTAATAACTAAGATACTAATTCTTAATTTTAGCTAAAAAAACATAACATGGATAGTTGGTTGAAAGTAAAGACAAACAAACAAATAAACATGTGGAGACACGAATTGAAAGAATTGTGGGAAGTGATTAACAAGTTAATGACTCAATTAATACATGCAAAGAACCAAAGAGATGAAATTATAAACAAGAAGTGAAATACTCAAGAAAACCTCTCGATTCTTAGTGAGCCTCACACATGCAATAAACCCCATAGTCTTCATATGAACCTACGACATGCATGGCATTAAGCAACTTCTTTATGTGTTTCCCTAAGATTTCTAAGTCATTCTCATACCAGATTTCTAAGGGTTTTGACAATTTTGCTCTAATTCAAATTTCGTCTCTCGAGTCTACTTAAACCAACAAATTAAGAAGTAAAGAATGAATTGCCAAAAATAAGGACAAAACATGCTTCAATACATAGCAAGAAAGTCATAACAAGTAAATCAAATCCTAACTACAATGTCTAGCTACTCTAAATCACATGAAAATCAAATTAAACATGTAGAAAACGTCTTAGAACGCTATTACAATTGAAAGAAAAGGAAATTAAACTTATGTGTCGATGTCGGTCCTTCGTCTTCGAGCTCCCGTCTTCGATCTCGAATCTCCACAAATGCTTTTGGCTCCAAAAACGCTCTTTTCTCTCTTCTTACAAAGTGTATTTCGAAATTAGGGTGGAAAATCTACCAAATTCTGCTTCCCTTACAAGAATGCATAATGATATATTTATAGGTTCAATCGGTGCAGCGTTGCAATGCTGTTAGGGACGTTACAGCAACGCTGCACTTAAAGCGGCTAGTAAATAAGGAAACTCTCGATGGCGTTGCCTTGCTGAGGGCGGCGCTTACAACGCCGCTACCCTAACGCGCGTGCTCCTTATCGAAATGGCGTTGTGACGCTACAAGGCAACGTTGCAACGCCCGTTGTGCGGTCCTTCTTGCTCTTCTTCTTATCAAGATAGCGTTGCGACGCTGCAAAGCAGCGTTGCAACGCTATCGCCTGGGGTCTTCAACGCATCTTGGCTGCACGTTTGGTGTTGCAACGCTCTTCATGGCGTTGCAACCCCATCACCTCGGGTCTTCAAGCTTGGTTTGGTCCTTTCACTTCCAATTGATGTTATTTTGAGCTCCAGATAGCCTCGTTTCGATCCCGAGTGATCCAATTTGTCTCCAAATGTTCTGTTTACGCTCTTAACCTGAAATTGAGTGATTTAAACATGTAAAAGGCCTGAAATCATTATAAAACTAGCAATTTTTAAGCCTAAGGATAGCATATTTTGTGTGCTATCAGACACTCATTGAATTCGTTAAGAGTTAATGAATTCGACCGAACAATGGTAATTGGACGCCTAATGGAATAAGAGTTATTCTGGAATTAGGGTTTGATCGAGAAAGTCTCGTCCTAGAGGAGGAGTGTTCTGTTCACCCTTCGGTGGCGGACATTCTAAACCTTTAGAATATCATTGCAAATTTTGAATGACCTAGGGATCATGAAACAATTTTTGCTAAAACCTGATTGGATTTCAAAAGTTTTTTGTGAGACTAACACAAAGTTTTTTTATTTTTCAGCTAAAATGTCTAGCTCAATCATAGCTTTACTCGCGTCTGACAAATTAGTGGGAGATAATTACCAAACATGGAACAACAACTTAAACACGATTTTGGTAACTGACGACATAAAGTTCGTGCTCACTGAGGAGTGTCCTCAGGTGCCGAGTTTGACTGCATCGCGAAGTGTTCGTGATGCATACGATCGATGGATCAGGGCCAATGAAAAGGCCAAGGTTTATATCATTGCCAGCATGTCTGATGTATTGGCAAAGAAGCATGAGCTGATGGTCACCGCTAAGGAGATCATGGAGTCCTTGTAGGAAATGTTTGGACAACGTCCTTTCCAGTCTGGCATGACTCACTCAAATACGTCTTCAACGCACGGATGAAAGAGGGGTCGTCTATCCGTGAATATGTTCTAGACATGATGACCCACTTTAATCTAGCGGAGATGAACGGGACTTCGATCGACGAGTCGAGCCAGGTCAGTTTTATCTTGGAGACTCTTCCGAAGAGTTTCCTTCAGTTTCGTAGCAACGCTGTTATGAACAAGATAAACTACACTCTGACTACTCTTCTTAACGAGCTGCAAACCTTCCAGACCTTGATGAGGATCAGGGTGTCGGAAGTTGAGGAAAATGTTGCTTTTAGGTCTTATCACATGGGTTCGACCTCTGAGACAAAGCCTGTAGCTCCTTCTTACCCGAAAGGGAAGAAGAAGAAGATGAAGAAGGGTAAAATTGACCGAGCTACCGCCCAAAAGGGAAAGAAGGTCAAGGAAGTTGCAGAGAAAGAAAAGTGTTTATACTGCAATGGGGACGACCACTGGAAGAGAAACTGTCCCAAGTTCCTGGCCAAGAGGAAGAATCAAGGTAAATGTGATTTACTTGTGACTGAAACCTGTTTAGTGGAGAGTAGTGACTCTGCCTGGATATTGGATTCGGGCGGCACTAACCATGTTTGTTCTTTTTTTCAGGGAATTGGTTCCTGGCAGCAACTGCGAGAGGGTGAGGTGACTCTACGGGTTAGATCCGGGGAGCTTGTCTCAGCTGCAGCGGTCGGCATGGGGAAGCTACATTTTTGCAGGAATTACATTTTGTTGGACAACATGTATATAGTTCCTGGGTTTACTAGAAACCTAGTTTCTATTTCCTGCCTATTAGAACAGTGTATTTCCGTTTCTTTCCAAGGCAATAAAGTGTTTATTTCTCAAATTGGAAACTTAATTTGTTCTGCTTCACTTGAGAATAATTTGTATGTTTTAAAGCCAAATTCAGTCAAAAGCGTTTTGAACACTAAGTTATTTAAAATTACAGAAACAGGAACTAAAAGAGCGAAAGTTTCTCCGAAGAAAAATGCTCATCTTTGGCATCTAAGGTTAGGCCACAATAATCTCAATAGTATTGAGAGACTAGTGAAGAGTGGACTTCTAAACGAGTTGGAAGAAAACTCTTTACCGATGTGTGAGTCATGCCTTGAGAGCAAAATGACCAAACGTCCTTTTAGTGGAAAATGATATAGAGCCAAAGAGCCCCTTGAGCTGGTACATTCTAACCTATATGGTCCGATGAATGTTAAAGCACGAGGTGGTTATGAATACTTCGTGTCTTTCATAGATGATTACTCGTGGTATGGGTATATTTACCTAATGCGCAAGAAGTCTGAAACTCTTGAAAAGTTCAAGGAGTACAAGACTGAGGTTGAGAACCTGTTAGGTAAATCGCTTAAAACACTTCGATCGGATCGAGGTGGAGAGTATATGGACACTGGATTCCAGGACTATATGATAGAACATGGAATGACGTCCCAACTCTCAGCACTTGGTATGCCACATCAGAATGGTGTATCGAAGAGGAGAAACAGAACCTTGTTGGACATGGTTCGGTCGATGATGAGCTATACTCGTCTCCCTGATTCTTTTGGGGTTACGCAGTGGAGACTGCAGTTTATATTTTGAATAATGTTCCGTCGAATAGTGTTTGTGAAACACCTTTCGAACTCAGGAGTGCACGTAAAGGTAGTTTACATCACTTCAGAATTTGGGGATGCCCGACCCACGTGTTGGTGTCAAACCCAAAAAAGTTGGAACCGCATTCGAAATTATGCCTATTCGTAGGTTACCCTAAATAGACTAGGGGTGACCTATTTTTCGATCCTAAGAATAATAGGGTGCTTGTGTCGACAAACCCCACTTTCCTAGAGGAAGACCACGTCAGGAATCATTTACCAAGGAGTAAAATTGTGTTAAATGAAATGGGTTGTACGCTAGCAAGAGTTGCTGATAGAGCTAGTACGTCAACAAGTGTTGTTGATCCTAGCACGTCTAGTCAAATTCGTTCCCAAGAGTTGGAAATGCCACGACGTAGTGGGAGGGCTGTGAGACAGCCTGATCGTTACATGGGTTTAGCTGAAACCTTAGTTGTCACTCGTGATGATGACTGTGAGGATCAATTGTCCTATGATCAGGCAATGGTTGATGTTGACAAAGACGAATGGATTAAAGCTATGGACCAGGAAATGGAGTCTATGTACTTCAATTCCGTCTGGGAGCTTGTGGATCAACCGAATGGGGTAAAATCTATTGGTTGTAAATGGATCTACAAGCGTAAACGTGGCGTAGATGGGAAGGTGCAGACCTTGAAAGCCCGACTAGTGGCAAACGGTTTTACCCAGGTCGAAGGGGTTGACTATGAGGAAACCTTTTCACCTGTTGCCATGGTAAAATCGATCAGGATCCTTCTGGCCATTGTCGCGTATTATGACTACGAGGTATGGCAGATGCACGTCAAGACAGCCTTTCTGAATGGCAAACTTGATGAAACCATCTACATGGACCAGTTGTTGCGAATTATTTTGGAGATTGCAATACTGCAGTGTACGGGTCAAGTTTTAGTATAGTGATTTATGAGTCCAAGTATCGTCCTCGGGAATGGGTTTCTAGATTAATTAATTACTAAGGTACTAATTCTCAATTTTAGCTAAAGAAACATAACATGGATAGTTGAATTGAAAATAAAAACAAGCAAACAAACAAACATGTGGAGACACGAATCGATAGAATGGTGGGAAGTGATTTTACAAGTTAAAGACCTAACTAACACATGCATTGAACCAATGAGATGAAATTATAAACAAGAAGTAAAATACTCAAGAAAATCTCTCGATTCTTAGTGAGCCTCACACATGCAATAAACTCATAGTCTCCATATGAACCTACAACATGCATGACATTAAGCAACTTCTTTATGTGTTTCCCTAAGATTTCTAAGTCATTCTCATGCCACAATTCTAAGGGTTTTGACAATTTTGCTCTAATTCAAGCTTTATCTCTCGAGTCCACTTAAATCAACAAATTAAGAAGTCAAGAACTAATTGTTAAAAATAAGAACAAAACATGCTTCAATACATTGTAATAAAGTCATAACAAGCAAATCAAATCCTAACTACAATGTTTAGCTACTCTAACTCCAATGAAAATCAAACTAAACAAGTAGAAAACGTCTTAGAACGCTATTACAAATTGAAAGAAAAGGAAATTAAACTTAGGTGTCGATGTCGGTCCTTCGTCTCTGAGCTCCCGTCTTCGATCTCGAACCTCCACGAATGCTTTGGCTCCTAAAAATGCCTTTTTTCTCTCTTCTTACAAGGTGTATTTCGAAAATAGAGCAAAACTCTACCAAATTCGGCTCCCCTTGCAAGAAGAACTAATGTTGTATTTATAGGTGAATTCGGTGCAGCGTTGCAACGCTAGGGACAACATTGCAACGTTGTACCCTAGGCGGCTGGCAGATATGAAAATAATCGATGGCGTTGCAACACCGCTACCCTAACGCGCGCGCTCCTTATCGAAATGGTGTTGCGACGTTGCAAGGCAGCGTTACAACGCCCGTTGTGCGGTCCTTCATATGCGCTTCCTTATCGAGATAGCGTTGCGACGCTGCTAGGCAGCATTGCAACGCTATCACCTGGAGTCTTCAAAGCCTCTAAACAGCAATCACGGCGTTGCAACGCTATGCTTGGCGTTGCAACGCTATGCTTGGCGTTGCAACGCCATCACCTCGGGTCTACTAGCTTGGATTGATATTTCTATTTCCAATTGATGTTAATTTTAGCTCCAAAAAGGCCTCGTTTTGATCCCAAGTGATCCAATTTGTCTCCAATAGCTCTGTTTAAGCTCTTAACCTGAAATTAAGTGATTTAAACATGTAAAAGCCCTGAAATCATTATAAAACTAGCAATTATTAAGCTTAAGGATAACACATTTTGTGTGCTATCACCAACCCAAAGGGTTCATTGCCCAAGGCCAAGAGCAAAAGGTTTGTCGGCTTCATAGGTCTATTTATGGACTGAAACAAGCTTCGAGGTCTTGGAATATAAGGTTTGATGAGGCGATCAAATCTTATGGCTTTGATCAAAATGTCGACGAGCCTTGTGTCTACAAGAAAATCGTTGACAAAATTGTCGCATTTTTAGTGTTGTATGTGGATGATATTCTTCTCATTGGGAATGAGGCAGAATTTCTTACTGACGTGAAGAAATGGCTAGCTTCGTAATTCCAAATGAAAGATTTGGGATAAGCTCAATATGTTCTAGGTATCCAGATAGTTCGGAACCGGAAGAACAGAACGCTAGCCTTGTCTAAGGCGAGTATTGACAAGATGTTGTCTAGACATAAGATGCAGAACTCCTAGAAGGGATTGTTGCCTTTCAGGCACGGGGTTCACTTGTCTAAGGATTAGTGTCCTAAGACTCCTCAAGAGGTTGAGGATATGAGACGGATCCCATATGCTTCAGCTGTAGGGAGCCTGATGTATGTCATGTTGTGTACTAGGCCAGACATCTGTTATGCAGTAGGGATTATTAGTAGGTATCAATCCAATCCAGGATTAGATCACTGGACAGTCGTAAAGGCAATCCTCATGTATCTTAGGAGAACGAGGAACTACAGCTTAGTGTATGGCGGTAGGGATTTGATCCTTACGGGATACACGGATTCTGACTTTCAGATCGATAAGGATTCTAGGAAATCCACTTCGGGGTCAACCTTCATTCTAAATGGAGGAGTTGTAGTATGGCGAAGCATCAAGTAGGGATGCATCGCTGATTCAACTATGGAAGCGGAGTACGTTGCGGCTTGTGAAGCTTCAAAGGAAGCTGTTTGGCTCAGGAAGTTCATGACAGATTTGGAAGTTGTTCCAAACATGAACTTGCCAATCACACTATTCTGTGATAACATTGGTGCAGTAGCCAACTCACGAGAGCCTCGAAGCCATTAGAGAGGCAAACACATTGAGCGAAAGTATCATCTGATACGGGAGATTGTGCACCGTGGAGACCTCACAGTCACGCAGATAGCGTCGGAGCACAACGTAGCTGATCCATTTACAAAGCCCCTCACGGCTAAGGTGTTTGAGGGTCACCTAGAGAGTTTAGGTCTTCGAGTGCTTCCTGACAACGACAAGTGGGAGATATGTAAACGGGTATTCAATGCCCTAGTTTATCGTATTACTTCATTGCAATTTATGTACATTTCAGAAATGTATTTTCTCCACTAGCTTAGTCCAAGTGGGAGTTTGTTGGGATTTTTGTTCTAAGCTCATTTTTGTAAATTACTATTTGAAATTAATAAGAGTTATTTATTTCATTACTTTGTGTCTCGCAATATTTACAAACTTTTCCAATAAACTAAGCTCTAGGGTCATTGAATTTATGAGAGAACTAGAACTTGAACGGTGTGTAGTGGACACTGATAGCACACAAAATGTGCTATCTTTAGGCTTAATAATTGCTAGTTTTATAATGATTTCAGGCTTTTACATGTTTAAATCACTTAATTTCAGGTTAAGAGCTTAAACAGAGCTATTGGAGACAATTTGGATCACTCGTGATCGAAACGAGGCTATTAGAAGCTAAAAATAACATCAATTTGAAGAGAAAGGATCAATCCAAGCTTGAAGACCCAAGGTGATGGCGTTGCAACGCTTCACCGATTGAACCTATAAATATATCATTATGCATTCCTGTAAGGGGAGCCGAATTTGGTAGATTTTTCACCCTAATTTCGAAATACACTTGTAATAAAAGAGAAAAAGAGCATTTTTGGAGCCAAAGCATTCGTGAAGGTTCGAGATCGAAGACGGGAGCTCGAAGACGAAGGACCGGCATCGACACATAAGTTTAATTTCCTTTTCTTTCAATTTGTAATAGCGTTCTAAGACGTTTTCTACTTGTTTAGTTTGATTTTCATGTGATTTAGAGTAGCTAGACATTGTAGTTAGGATTTGATTTACTTGTTATGACCTTCTTTCTATGTATTGAAGCAAGTTTTGTCCTTATTTTTGACAATTTGTTCTTTACTTCGTAATTTGTTGGTTTAAGTGGACTCGAGAGATAAAGCTTGAATTAGAGCAAAATTGTCAAAACCCTTAGAAATCTGGCATGAGAATGACTTAAAAATCATAGGGAAACACATAAAGAAGTTGCTTAATGTCATGCATGTCGTAGGTTCATATGGAGACTATCGAGTTTATTGCATGTGTGAGGCTCACTAAGAATCGATAGATTTTCTTGAGTATTTTACTTCTTGTTTATAAATTCATCTCATTGGTTAAGTGCATGTGTTAAATGAGTCATTAACTTGTATAAGCACTTCCCTCAAATCTATCAATTCGTGTCTCCACATGTTCGTTTGTTTGCTTGTCATTACTTACAATCAACTATCCATGTTATGTTTCTTTAGCTAAAACTGAGAATTAATATCTTAGTAATTAATTAATCTAGAAACCCATTCCCGAGGACGATACTTGCACTCATAAATCACTATACTAAAACTTGATCCGTATACTGCGGTATTGCAAAATAATTTTACGCAACAAGTTTTTGCCCTAACGCGCGCGCCTTCCTTTCGATACGGCGTTACGACGCTACCTTGCAACGCTCTATGTGCGGTCCTTCATGTGCGCCTTCTTATCGATATAGCGTTGCAACGCTATCGCCTGGGGCTTCAATGCATCTTGGTTGCTCATTCGGCGTTGCAACGCTCTACATGGTGTTGCAACGCCATCACCTCGAGTTTTCAAGCTTCGATTGATCCTATCTCTTCCAATTGATGTTATTTGTAGCTTCTAATAGCCTCGTTTCGATCCCGAGTGATCCAAATTGTCTCCAATAGCTCTGTTTAAGCTCTTAACCTGAAATTGAGTGATTTAAACATGTAAAAGGCCAGAAATCATTTTAAAACTAGCAATTATTAAGCCTAAAGATAGCACATTTTATGTGCTATCAGACACACAGGGAGGATCACGTTCGAGTTAATGACCCGAATGGTCTACAGTATATGGATAGGGTTGGAGACTTAATCCTAGATACACTGTGGATGCGGCCCACTTTGTATTAGATACAAACGAGGTGATCTGACTCGTTCATGTGGTTGACATGCGAGTGGGGGCATCCTGTGCAATGAGATTGTACAAGACTGGACCGTGAATTATTAGACCTACTGATGCAACATCGTTGACAGTAAGGACTAATAAATTCGTAGATGACCATTAGTGACTCGACCTGAATCTTGAGCGTATTACGGACTCCTTTCTGCGAGGGTCTGTCCTTTGACTAGTACGGGTGAGGGTGGTCACAGTTACTCGCCCAATATGCCTATCTTCTCAGGGACAAGACCAAGTAGGGAGTTGGGAACTTAACTATACGAGATGGAATTTACTCGTTCCCGCCATTAAGGAAACTAGAGGGGTTGTTCCCTTAAATGTTGTCTCCAGGGCTTGGATAACGGATGCCCACCTTCTCACTGGCCGAGGAGGGTGTTGTGTATGGTTGGACCATCACAATATGTTGTTCATTAGAGGAGCAGTGGGGACTTAAGGAACAAGAGGTAGACACAGGGGTAAAACGGTAATTTGACACAAAGTGTCTCACGAACAACCTGTGAAGGGTCGACTCATGAGCATTGGTTATATTAGTGGACACGTAATATTCTGCACTGACGAGAGTGCAGCTACGGGCTTTAGTGGAGTGTTACCGTAGCTAATGAATGTTGATTAACCGGGTCAAAGAGTTTGATAGGTTAATCTTGGATCATTGGAGTCTGTCACTGTAGGTCCATTAGGTCCCTCGGTTGGCTCCGTCTGGGTTAAAAGAAGGGTTAGAGTTTTGGTATGAAATTGAAGTGTTCAATTTCACTTAGAGGCATTTATGTCATTTATATGAGATATGAATGTTAAATATATTGTTTAATGTGAATGAGATTCATAATAAACTATAGGTTAGCCTAATTGTTGAATTAGGGCTAATTGGAGAAATTAATTGAGAGAAATTAAATTGGATGTGATTCAATTTAATAAATCCACAATTATTGCAAATGTGACTTGCAATATGAGATATGAGATATCTTAAATTATATGGTTATGCAAATATGATTTGCATAACCTATGGTTGTGGTAAAATAGTAATAATATGGAGATTTTAACTCCATGTTCTCTACACTATTTAAACCCTTCTTGCAAGAAGGGAAGCAACTCAATCTCTCATTTTTTGGGAATCTCACCAAAAAGAAGAGATCTCTCTCTCAAATTCTCTCTAACTTTCTCCTCACCAAAACACCAAGATCCCACCATCTTCTTTCTTTCCAAAAGAAGAACAACCGAGATTCCAAGTGGTTGTGATCGGATCTTGTTCGTGAGTTTGTGTTCGTTGAGATCGAGAAGCACGAAGTGTTCGTGATCAAGGAAGAAATATTGAATAATTGTCTTCAACAAGTAAGTATGTTCTTCTTGCTGTAATTTTCTTCCTTTAATTTGTATATTTAACTTAGATCTAAGTGTTAGATCGTTTTAATGAAATTCTAGTTGCACAAACTTCACCACGACGATTCAATCGTCTTCCGCTGCGTGGGACTTTTATTCCCTTCAAGAACAACCGAGAAGATCTATCGGAGGTGTCCCTGTTGCTCGGTTCGAGAGATCGTGTTATAGAGATCGTTGGTACGAAGGAGTTCGTGACTGGAGAAGAAAGCATTGAAGAAGAGTTTTTCAACAAGTAAGTACCCTTTACTTTCTGTTTTTTTTTCTTGAAAATCAGCATGTTTAGACTAGGATTTAAGTATTAAATTCAATTTTAAGAAATTAGTTCCATAACGAAAACCACGACGTTTCATGTCGTTTTCCACTGCGGGATTCACATTCCCTTCAATTGGTATCAGAGCCAAAAGTTGGCTATTTCGTTGTGCATTTTGTATTTCTTAAAATTAGATGGGTTTGGTTTAATTCATGAGATGAATTGATGGTTTGCATATTGTATGTTTCGGTTTTGGCACTTAAATTTTAGATTTACATTTTTGTTGATGTGATCAATGTAAGGGCTCGTTGTTTTAGGAAAATTGTATGTAAATCGAGTATGTAAGTCCGTATCGTTCGTGGCAAGAGTTGCTATGAAGAAATCGGAGCGAAACGGGAAAAAACGGCGAAGAACAGCAAAGGAGTTTGTTGTGTTGTTGATGGCGTTGAGACGTTGTTCTTCGGCTGTCTTAACGTCGTCTGTGCAGAACCAGGTGCACTGCAGGCACAACGTTGCAACGCTGTGGGCATTGCGCATACTGCCAAGGCGTTGGGCGATAAATGCGTTACTGCTATTTGTCGCGTAGTGGCGATTCAAGCAGCTCTCTTCGCGTGGGAGTGGCTTCATGGGGTTTTTTAGACGGTTTATTTCCCTTTTTTCTAATATTTAATTCATTATTTTGTAAAATGTATTTTTTTAATTAATTTTATTAATTAATATTGATATAAGAGTCATATTGATAATAATTAATTAAATTAAAGTCCTTAGGGTGCCAAAATCGGTCCAATATTGCTATTTAATTAATTTTATGCATGTGATGTATGATTCCCTAAGTAAATTTGAACATTTCAATGATTCCCTAAGTGAATTTGAATATTTCAAATTTTATTGAAGATTAAGTAATCTCAGCATCCTTTACGAGCTAAGAAGGGGACCTAATGGACTTACAGATCAGAAGCTCCACCGATACAAGATTAATTGACCAATCTCATTAACCACTTAATCAACATTCATTAACTTCGGGTACACTCCACCAAAGACCCGCAATTGCACTCTTCTCATTGTAGATATTTTTTTGTGTCCACGGATATAGTTCAATAACAACAAATAAATCATTCACAAGTGTTTGCAACACTAGCTGGGTAAAATTACCATTTTACCCTTTTTTCATCTATGACCTTATGTACTAATGCTCCTCTAATGAACAACCCTTTTATGGTCCAAGCAATAAACAAAAATCCCTCTCGGGCTAGTGAGAGGGTAGAGCCCTTTGTTCAAGTCTCGGAGGCACCACTTAAGTGAACACTCATCTACTCACCCTAAGATGGAAATAATTGAGAATTCTATCTTGTAAAGTTAAGTTCCCAACTACCCACACGGTTTTGTCCTCAAGAAAGTAGGCTTATTAGGTTGACGTCTTGGGTCACTCTCACCCATACTAGTCAAAGAACAATCCATTGCAGACAGGAGTTATAACTTGCTCAGGATTAAAATCAAGTTGTCTTGATCATCCTATTGAAATAGAAACCTAAACAGTTAACGAAGTTATATCTATTGGTTACTATTTCGCAGTCCGGTCTTATGTGAACTCATCACATAAGACACCCCCCACTCGCATGTCACCTACATGAACGCGTTGGATCATTGCGTTTGTATCAAATACAAAGTGGGTCGTATCCATAGTGTCACTAGGATAAGGTACCCAACCTCATCTCTATATTATAACCCTTTAGGCTATTTCTTGAACCTTGATCCCCATATGTCTCCACATACAATTCAAGACACATAACACAGGTTAAGATGCCCGTTTATTGGATTTAAGGTTTCATTTAAGGAAAACTAATAAGATTTATAAAATTTATTGAATAATACTTTATTAATAAAATTTAGAACAAATTACAAATTTACAAACTACGAGTTTTAGGGCATAAAAGCTAACAAAAATCTCCAAATAGGACCAAAGAACTCAAAGAGAATTCAAAGAAAAGAAGGTCAGAAGGCTCCTTCAAGTCCTTAGGTGTTGGACACTCCTTGAAGAACTAAGATTCTTCCAGAGTTGAAGACTTCAAGAGTCTAAAGATCAATTAAAGCTTCAATCTCAAGAGTCTGATTTTTGAACCAACAAAACCCTTGAATCAAATCTATGTCTGAGAACAAACTATAAAACCCTCAAACAAATTACACTTAAACTCAAATCAATACAAATACAAATTTGTTACATTGTCTAATTTCTTTCTATTTTGAAATCTTGTGCGTGAATAGTAGTAATCAAGCATTTGGAGATAAACGAAATAAAATAGAAAATTCAGAGGATTTAATTGAGTAACTTACAAGAATTATAATGAGGATAGAAGAAATCAAGAGAAGAGAACAATAATTCAGAAGAAAAGTAAAGGAAGAAATACAAATAATAATAATAAAAAGTGCCTAGGCATTATTCTGTAGCGCGTAGGTGCTAACTTATAACGCTTAGGCGCTATGTGTAGCAAAACTTTTGCACAAACAATGTCGAGACATTTTTTTTCAGCGCCTCGATGCTTTGAAAGTCTCATCTCCACCTCTAGTTTTTCAACTACATGGGCACCTTCGTTTTTTTGAGTTCCCTATGTAACGTCTCAAAACTACATTACAGTTTCGACGCTACTACTTTATTTCCTTATTTTTTAACTCATTTTCATGAGTTATGATGTTTTGCGGCATTGTTTTGAAGGGAAATAACTTTGGAATTTAGATCTAGAAATTAAATTATGACTTGGGAGGCGTATGAGATGATTTTGGAACATAGAAGTGGGATCCTTGAAGCTCAACCTCATGGAGATTGTGTCGAAGATGGCATATCGCCACGCCGAGTTTGATTTGTCCTGTTATCCTTTTATTTATAGTTTTGTTATACATTTTAGCATAAGACATTGTTATTATTTTATAAACATGACTGGCTAGGTCTTTTGTCTTAGGAATTGATGTAACCCTTGAATTTTATAGTTTAATTTATTGAATGTCTTAAGAATTGATGTAACCATTGAATTTTTGTTAATGCAGTTACTTGCTTACTTTTAATCCCTTGGCCATGGATTAAATGTTGTCATCTCTAGATTTTATTCTAGGGTAATTAGAGTTAAGTATTAATTGCATGATTAGGTGAATCTAAAATATAATTATCTCTTTTAGAAGTTGTTAAAAGATTTAAGAATCAAGGTTTTGCATGTTAGTAAAACTGAATCCATTTGGTGAAATAAACTCTCTATGATCAGTTTCCAAACGATTTTATTATTACTTTAGTTTTGTTATTTTTTAGTTTATTCTCATCACATATTTATCTCAAAATAAAATCGAATGTTAGTATCTATGGTAGTGAGCTAGAAACACAATCATGAAGACAACATTTATAATTTACTTATACTATATTAAAACTTGACTTGTACATTTACGGTACGTATTAAAATTATGCAACATGATTTAATGAATGGAGGAACACAAATTAAGAGAAGTAGCAAACAAAAAGTTGAAGAAAAAACTAATTGAGATAGCTCTTTATATAGTTGTAGAAGTGGATGATGGTTGTGAAAATTACTAGAACAATTTAAAACTTTTGGCATTTCATTGTTATTTATAATTTAAGATTGTTGGAATAGAAATTTTGGCCAAACAAAGTTAGGAATGCCATTACATAATATTAGCGACAAAAAAATATTTATTTAATTAGGGATTAATTAAATTTGCAATGTCACTAAATTGAATTAAGGAAAATCTATATATGCAATTGGATTATGTGAAATTTGGGTCAATTTTAGAAAAAAGGCTAAATGGGAGACCGAAATCCAACAAATTAAAGTACAAGGACTAGGTCAAAGGTTAATTGGACTCGTCTAAAAGATTCAAAACCCAAGACCATCCATAGGCCTAGTGTAATGGTCAAGCCCAATCCCATTTGGAAGCTCTATAAATAGAGAACTTCCCCTTCATTTTCAAGGTTTAGAAATTTCACTCTCAAAAAACCTCAAAGAGAATCCAAAGCCAACGTCCTTATGTGTTGAACACTCCTTGAAGTTCTGTTGAATGTTGCAAGACAAGCCTTTAGATGTTGAACGTTGAAAGACATGTTCTTAGGTGCTTCAAGACAAGTCTTTAGGTGTTGAGCACATCAAGACAGGTCCTCAAGAGTCAAATACTCTGTGAAGACCAAAGACTCTTCCAAGCTTCAATCTCGAGAATAATCTCTCTAGTCCTCGAGTGACGCTACGTGAAAGAGAGAGAAGAGATTTTCAAAATAGTGAAGGGGTCGAATCCCGATGCAGAAGCGTTTTAATCAATATGTTTTCAAAATTCATTGAGAAATTAAAACAAAAAATAGTAAGTTAATCACGACTAAAGGGAAAATAGGTTTTACTTTTTTAGAAACCTCTTCTTGTAATTTAACTCCACGAACCTCGAACTCGATCTCAATCTCGAATCAATTAAACACCTAAAAAGTTTCTTCTCTGTTGTTCCCTAGGATATGGAGGATAGTGGGATCCCATTTTCGATTGGAGAAGGGAATTCTCTAGAGCAAATGTTGAGAGAGAGAGTTGTTAAGAGTATTTTGGTGGAGTGTATGGAATTCTCTAATTCATGAAATGAGACATCAACCAACACAAGTGCATCCAAATGCATTTATTTATAATGAGTGAGGATGAAGGTAACTTCATCCATCCACTCACCCATTACTTTCACCATAATTGCATTATGCAAATCATATTTGCACATTTCATATTATAAAGTATCATATACTTAACATATATTGAATCATTTCATATCTCTCACATTCCCTATCATTTTAATAGGAAACCATTTCATACTAATTTAATATTGGGAATCAATCATAATATTGTATATAGTTAAACTTGAATCATATGCACTTGAAACTATATAGTATATCGATTATATCATATATAACCGATAAAAAACTCTTTTACTTAATTTGACATTTAAAATTTGCTCCAAAACTTTATACCCTTGTATAATCCACATTGACCCAGCAGAGGGACCTAATGGACATACACATCAGCGGCTCCAATGATACGTGGTTAACCGATCAAACTCTTTGACCCTGTTAACAAACATTCATTAACTATGAGTGACTCCACTATAGACTCGCAGTTGCGCTCTCCTAACTATAGGAGATGTTATGTCCATTGGTTTAACCAATACCTGTAAATCGACCATTCACAGGTTGTTCGTAATCACAGTTGGGTAAAATTACTATTTTACCTTTGCGATTACCTCTTGCTCCTTAAGTAACACTGATTTGTTGGGGTGTATGCCTTAATCTCCTGATGTTTGTAATATTCATTGTTTAAAAAAAAAATAAAGGTCGTTTATTATTCAAAATTTGTGTCTCGCATATTTATAAACTTAATCCAATAAACTAAGCACCAGGGTCATATCATTTGAGAGAATTAAAACTTAAATTGTGTGTAGTTGACACACTGAGAGGATCGTGTTCGAGTTAATGACTCGAACGGTCTACAGTATACGGATAGGGTTAGAAACCTTATCCTGGTGACACTGTGGATGCGACCCTCTTTGTATTAGATACAAACGAGGTGATCCAGCTGGTTCATGTGGTTGACATGCGAGTGGGGGCATCCTATGCAATGAGATTGTACAAGACCGGACCGTGAATTATTAGACCTACTGATGTAACATCGTTAACAGTATAGGACTAATAACTTCGTAGATGACCATTAGTGACTTGTCCTTAATCCTGAGCGTGTTACGGACTCTTGTCTGCGGGGGTCTGTCCTTTGACTAGAACGGGTGAGGGTGGCCTGAGTACGCCCAATATGCCTACCTTCTTGGGAACAGGATCACGTGGGGAGCTGGGAACTTAACTACGTAAGAAGAAATTCACTCGTTCGCAAACTAGGGAAACCAGAGGGGTTGTTCCCTTAAGTGTTGTCTTCAGGGCTTGAACAACGGGTGCCTACCCTCTCCCTGGCCTGAGAGGGATGTTGTTTATGGTTGGACCATGCAATGTAGTTGTTAATTAGAGGACCAGTGGGACTTAAGGAACAAGAAGTAGACACAAGGATAAAACGGTAATTTGACCCAACAGTGAATACGAAAAACCTGTGAAGGGACGATTCACAGGTATTTGTTATATCGATGGACACAACTTGCCTTACAGTGATGGGAGTGCAACTACGGGCTTTAGTGGAGTGTTACTGTAGCTAATGAATGTTGATTAACCAGGTCAAAGAGTTTGATCGGTTAATCTCGTATCATTTGAGCTCGTCATTTGTAGGTTCATTAGGTCCCTCGGTTGCCTCAAATTGGACAAATAGAGGGTTTACAGTTTGGAGTGGATTTGAAGTGTTGAAATTCATTAAAAATGTATTTATGTCATTTATATGTGATATAATGGACATAATATATAGCTTGATGTGAATGGGATTCATAATAAACTATAGAATAACCTAATTGATTAATTAGTGTTAATTTGGAGAAATTGAATTAAGAAAAAATAAATTGAATATGATTCAATTTGAAATTCAACAATTATGCAAATGAGATTTGTATAATAAGGTATGAGATATGAGATATGTAAATATAATTTGCATATCATATGATTATGGTAAATTGGTAAATAGTGGAGATTTTAACTCCACCATATGGCATTATAAAAGGATGGAATGTGAGACATTCCATAAGGCTCATTCTCATTTTTTGGAATTCACATCCAAAGAGAAAGAAAAACTCTCTCAAGCACTCTCTCTCAATCCCATACTTTCTCTCCAAACTCAATCAAAAGGGTGTCCCACCACTCTCCCTCTACCTCCCGAGAACAATCGAGAAGATCCTGTGGAAGTGTCTTGTTGTTCGGTTTCAGGATCGAGATCGTGATTCTATTAGGTTTTATGTCCTAAAACTCGTGGGTTTGTAAACTGAATGTATATTCTATTTTGCAATAAAGATATTATTGATATTTATTCAAATAAATGTGTTATTGAATAAAGTGAATTGTATATTTTGAAACCCTAATCCAATAAAGAACCCATGGCTATAGGATGTATACTTGAACTTTATGTCTGACATAAAAGTGGATCAGGTTCAAGTTATAGCCAGAACGGTCTATAGTATAGGGATGGAGCTGGGTACCTTATCCTGGGGACACTATGGACGCGACCCATTTTGTAAAGTACAAACGATATGATCCTGAATCGTTCATGTAGAGACATGTGAGTGGAGGTGTCCTATGCAATGAGTTTTCATAAGACTGGACCGAGAAATAGTCACTTAGACTTTATAACTTCGTTTACTGTCTTAACTGACTATATTCATACGATGACCTAGGTATCTCGATCTTAATCTTGAGCGTACTACGAACTCATATTTATTCAGATTATCCTTAGATTTGCATGGGTGAGAGTGGCCTGAGATTGTCGACTCAATAAGCCTCCCAATTCAGGGATAAGACTTGGTTGATAGCTGGGAACATAATTCTGCAAGATGGAATTCACTCCTACCAGCTTTAGGGATTAGTAGAGAGGTTGTTCCCTTAAGTGCTGACTCCGGGTTTTGAACAAATGGCCCACCCCTCTCATTGACCCGAGTGAGATTCAGTTTTTTGGTTGACCACAAACCAATAGTTCATTAGAGGATTAGTGGGACTTAAGGAACAAGAAGCAATTATAGGAGTAAAACGGTATTCTTGACCCTGCTGTAATTACGAACAACATGTGAAGGATCGACTTAGTAATCATGGTTATATCGAGTGGACAGAAATATATCTACAGTGAGGAGAGTGCAGCCACTGGGCTTTAGCGAAGTGTCCCGGTGGTTAATGAATGTTAATTAGCTAGGCTAAGGAGTTTGGTTGGTTAATCTCGTATCGTTGGAGCTCATGATGTGTAGGTCCATTAGGCCCTCTTACTAGCTTGGATTAAGCCTTGTAACATTTGAGAGAAAAGAATTTGAATTGTTCAAATTCGATTTTGGGAGAAAACGTTAATTATATCTAATATACTTAACATGTCATAGATTAATTATGAGTTAAACTATGATAAAGAAGTGGTGGGCGTATTTAAATATGATTTAAATATTGGTTCGATTTATAACATGAATAGGGATTCATGTTCGAATAATCGATTTAAGAAATCGGGATTGGTCTAATTATTTAATTGATATTTGATATTAAATAAAATAAATTATTAATTAATTGAATTAATAAATTAATTTTAATTTAAAATTAATTTTATATTAATTTTGAATTAAAATTAAAAGAAAATTCAAATTGATTTTTGAATTTCAATTGGACCAAAGAACAAAGGGTGAACAAGCTTCTTTGAATTTGAAATTCACCACAATTGAGCACCTCCTTCTTGCTAAATCCTCATTATCTTCATGTTGTTATCTTCTCCTTGATTGAAGAAGCTTTTGGTTTGTTTTAATTGAAGAAGAAACACATGGATTTTCAAGGATTTATTAGATTTTTTTCTGATTTACGTTTTTAGACCTTTCTCCCATCTCTCTTCAAATTCTCTCTATCAAAGATCCCACAATTTGTTCCAATGATTGAGGATAGTAGGGAAGACACTAGAGGTTGTCCACAAAGTGTTTGTGATAAGAGATTGCCCACGGATTAGGAGAATTTTGAGCTACAAAGGTATGAGTTCTTATTCTCTGTTTTTCCAGATTTGTGCATGCTTTTTATTGTGTAAAATTGATCAACTTAGAGTGTTCAAGATCCGAAATTGCTTCCGCTTTCTTAATATACACTCATTCAGATTCCATTGGATCGAGAGAGATCGAGGAGAAAATTGAAGAAAGGTTCTTCAAGAGGTTAGTATTGTTTTTACGTACTATTTTCCTTCTCATTACAGCATGTTTAGCCTAGAATATAGGTGATGTGTTCAATTTTAAAAAAACTAGAAACACAACGTCTTCCGCTGCGGGAAATCCATTTCCTTCATGATCCTCTAATGAACAACATGTTTATCGTCTTACCATAAACAAAGTTTCTCTCGAGCCAGTGAGAGGGTGGGGTCCCATTATTTAAGACCGGAGTCAACACTAAAGGGAACAACCCATCTAATTTCCCTAGGCTCACGACTGAGTGAATTATGTCTCACAAAGTTAAGTTCTCAGCTCTCCACGTAGTTTTGTCTGAAGAAGGTAAGCATAATGAGTCGAAAACTCGAGCCACTCTCACCCAAACTTGTAAAAAGACAATCTTTCGCAGACAGGAGTCGTAACCCGCTCAAGATTAAGGTCGAGTTACTTTTGGTCATCTATGAATTATTAAACGTAAACTATTAACGGTGTTACATCAGTTGGTTAATAATTTACGTTCCAGTCTTGTACGAACTCATCGCACACGATGCCCCACTCGCATGTATACTACAAAGTGGGTCGCATACATAATGTCACTAGGATAAGGTTTCCAACTTCATCCGTATACTGTAGACAATTCAGGTTATTTACTTGAACATGATCCTACTTGTATGTCCATTACAAACTGTTCAAGTTCACATAAATCACATAATCTTGGAGTTTAGTTTATTGGATTTAAGTTTAAATGCGAGTAGAAGAAAGAAGAATAAAATAACAATTTATTGAATTTATTAAAACATTTATATATCCACGAGTTTAAGTCGTACACCAAGAGAATCGAAAACTTGAGAATGCCTTTCGAATACCAGCCTCCTAAATTCAAACAGTTCACTGGGAAACATAACCCAAAGAAACATATTGCTCACTTTGTTGAGACATGCGAGAACGCTTGGTCTCCCAGCGACCTTCAAGTCAAGCAGTTCGTTCGTACATTGAAAGGGAATGCCTATAACTGGTATACCGATCTAGAGCCTAACACGATCGTCAGTTGTGAACTGTTTGCAAGATAGTTCCTCAATCGCTTCTATAGTACCGAGGCGAACTGTGAGCATGATGGATCTCACAAACACAAAACAGTGAAAAGGTAAACCTTTCGTCAATTACATCAATCTTTGGAGAGCTTTGAGTCTAGATTGCAAAGATCGACTCACCAAACTATCTACCGTAGACCCAAGGCATGCATTAGGGACAACTTTACATCTTTCATGGTATAAAGCCTCGTAGCTTTGAATAGTTAGCAACTCGAGCTCACAATATTGAGTTAAGTATTGCTAGTAGAGGAAATAAAGATTTGTTAGTCCTAGAGGTAAAGAAGGAAAAGAAAGAAGTGAAAAGTATTGAGAAGGCTATGAAGGGTGCTACTACCAAAAAATCTATGGTCGTCACATTAAAAAAAAATTCCAAAGGAAAAGAGAAGAAAGTTGAAAAGCGCTAGGATGACAACGCGAGGCATCGCTTGACCTTGATAGAGAGACAAGAAAAGGCCTACCCTTTTTCAAACTCCACATTCTAGACATGTTGGGGTAATTACTGGAAAAGCAATTCATACAACTTCCTTAATGCAAGCGACCGAAAGATTTAGGAAAAGTGAACGATCCTAACTATTGCAAATATCACCGAGTCGTCAGTCATCCAGTAGAAAAGTGCTTCATGCTAAAAGAGCTGATCTTGAGGCTACTATACGAAAGAAAGATTAAGTTAAATCTAGATGAAGTGACTCAAGCAAATTATGCGATTATATTGATTCATCTCTTATTTCAAGCACTAACGAGACAACCTATTGTTGTTTGGATGAATGATGAACCCCCAAGTAAGAATTGTCAAGAGGGAGTCATCCAAAACAAGTTTGTTCGAGAAAAGAATGAGCAGACTGAAGATGAAAATGAAGGCTCGATTGTCATGACTCGTCGCAAGAAGTGGGAATAAAGTTATGCAGGGAAAGAATCACGACTATTTTGCGAACATAAGAGAAAATGTAAGTCCCAAAAGAAGAAAAGAAAACAGATCGCAAGGAAGTCAGTTTATGCTATGAGGGAGGACGAAGAGCTCTTTCACCCGAAACAACCAGTGACTCTGGAAGAATTCATCCCAAAGAGCTTTATAAATGATGAAGCGAAAGAGGCACTTGTTGGTTCAATGCCATGTCATCTGCACAAGCGAGGATCATGCAAGCTCATTTGAGATGACGGATAAGCTAGGAAACTTATCTTCATTTAGTATAGAGGACTTATTATCACTCCCTCATGCAACTAAAAGTGCTCATATGAGGCATTGATAGACTCTGACAATGCGAGTACCCCAAGCTCCACGACCCGCGTGTTGGGATTTTATGTCCGAAAGTTGTGTAGTTTGTAAATGTTCGATGGAATCAATAAAGAAATATTATTCATCATTTCTCGTGTTCTCGCATTTAAAACTTAAATCCAATAAACTAAGCTTCAGGGCTATGATTATGAGAACTTGAACAGTGTGTAGTAGACACATAGGTACGATCGTGTTCAAGTATGTAACACAAATGGTTTCTAGTACATGGATAAGGTTGGAAACCTCATCCTGGTAACAGTATGGATGTGACCCATTTTATATTTGATACAAACGAGGCGATCAGACTCGTTCATGTAGTTGACATGCGAGTAGGGGCATCATGTGCAATGAGATTGTACAAGACCGGACCGTGAATTGTTAGACTACTGATATAACACCGTTAACAGATTAGGTCTAATAGTTTATAGATGACCATTAGTGACTCGACCTGAATGCTAAGTGGGTTATAAACTCCGGTCTGTTGGGGTTTGTCCTTATACTAGTATGGGTGAGAGTGGCCAGAGTTGTCGACTAAATAAGCCTACCTTCTTAGAGATAAAACCTCGTAGGGAGTTAGGACCTTAACTCTGCGAGATGAAATTCACTCATTCCTGAGCTACGGAATCTAAATTGGTTGTTCTCTTAAGGGTTGCATCCAAGTCTTAAACAACAAGGCCCCACCCTCTCATTGGCCTGAGAGGGAATTTGTTTATGGTAGGACCATAAACTAGTTGTTCATTAGAGAATTAGTGGTACTTAAGGAGAAAAAGCTAATCAAAAGGGTAAAACGATAATTTGACCCAACTGTGATTACGAACAACCTGTGAATGGTCAACTCACGAGTATTGATTAAATCAATTGACACAACTTATCCTACAGTGAGGAGAGTGCAGCTACGAGTCTATAGTGGAGTGAGTCGTAGTTAATGAATGTTGGTCAACCGGGTAAAAGAGTTTGATCAGTTAACCTCGCATCATTGAAGCTCATTAACTGTAGTTCCATTAGGTCCCTTCGTTGGCTCAACATGGATATATCGATGGTATAAAGTTTTGGAGAAAACTTGAAGTGTTCAATTTCGTAAATGGGAGTTATATAGATTATATTTGATAGAATTGATATAATATATAGTTTAACGTGAATATGATTTATATTGAACTATACGTTATATCTGGATTATTATCCAAGTACTTTAATTTGAAATAGTTTCATATTAAACTCAATAGGGAATTAGAGAGAATAAATGTAAAATTTAATATGATTCAATTTATAAAGTATATGATGCTTTGTAGTATAAATTATGCAAATATTATTTTCATAATGCACCATTTATTGAAATGGTGGGTGAGTTGGTGGAAGAAGTTACATCCACCAATGCTCTTTATAAATAAATGCATAAGGATGCATTTTAAGGATTGGTCTCTCATTTTATGGTTTTGCATCTCCAAAGACCAAAACATTCTCTCAATTCTCTCCATTCTCACTCAAATGGAAAATTCTCATAAACCAAAAGGAACTCTCACCATTCTCCCTCTCCTAGAGAACAACAGAGAAGACTTGCTAGAGGTGTTTGGGTTGATCGTTGAGAATGAAGTGCAAGTATGGGATTGGAGAAGGAACACGTGAAGAAAGGGTTGTCCAAAGGTAAACTCCATTTCTCCCCCTTTGCTTAACCTTTAGTTTCTTTTTTTGTGCAAAATTCATAGCATAATTGCGGGCAGAAGCGATTCCAACGATTCTGCTAAAGGACACAATCCCTTCCATCGCACATGTGTGTCGTGTTACATGTTGATAGGTTTCACATATGAGGACCTGTTGATGGGATTAATGCCCCACAATAAACCTTTGTTTATGTTAGGATATATTTGAGAGCAGAGAGTCAATCGAATCCTTATCGATGATGGATCAACTATTAATATAATGTCCAAGTGAACCATGAAGCAACTGGGCATCTGATGGTAGAACTATTAAATAGCAAGCTTATGATCCAAGGTCTCAACCAAGAAGGTTGTTGCGTATAATTTTAATAATGCAATACCGCAAGTGTACGAGTCAAGTTTTAGTATAGTGATTTGAGAGTCCAAGTATCGTCCTCAGGAACGGGTTTCTAGATTAATTAATTACCAAGATACTAATTCTCAATTTTAGCTAAAGTAACATAACATGGATAGGTGGTGAAAGTAAAGACAAAAGACAGACAAACACGTGGAGACACGAATATGATAGAATTGGAGGAAATTGACTTCACAAGTTAACACTTATTTAACACATGCAATGAACTAATGTGATGAATTTATAAACAAGAAGTAGAATACTCAAGAAAATCTCTCGATTCATAGTGAGCCTCGCACACGCAATAAATTCTATAGTCTCCATATGAATCTAAAACATGCATGGCATTAAACAACTTCTTTACGTGTTTCCCCTAGACTTCTAAGTCATTCTCATGCCAGACTTCTAAGAGTTTTGACCATTTGGCTCTAATCTAAGTTTCTTTCTCTCGAGTCCACTTAATCCAACAAGATGAAAGAATTAAAGAACGAATTGTCAAAAATAAATAACAACACATACTTCAAAACATGAGCAAACAAGTCTTAAACATGTGAAACAAATCCTAACTACAACAATTAGCTACTCTAAATCACAATAAAACCAAACTAAAAGTGTAGAAAACGTCTTAGAACGGTGTTACAATCTGAAAGAAAGAGGAGATAAACTTCTGTATCGATGTCGGTCCTTCGTCTCCGAGCTCCCGTCTCGATCTCGAACCTCTACAAATGCTTTGGCTCCCAAGGAATGCTCTCTTTTCTCTTCTCACAAAGTGTATTTCGAAATTTGGGTGAAATCTCTATCAAATTCGGGTCTCTTTGCTAGAAGAAATAAGGTTGTATTTATAGGCATCAACGGCACAGCGTTGCAACGCTAAGGACGGCGTTGCAACGTTGTACCCTAACTGCGTGGTAAATAAGGAATGTGTCGATGGCGTTGCAACGCCGCTACCGTAACGTGTGTGTTGCTATCCATCTGGTGTTGCAACGCCCTCTACACGGGTCTTTGACTTAGTCTTCTTATCGAGATATCGTTGCGACGCTGCAAGGCAGCGTTGCAACGCTATCGACATTTCTTCTCTATGCTTTAAAACAGCAAGTTGGGCGTTGCAACGCCATCACTTCGGATCTACCAGCTTGGGTTGGTCCTTCTACTTCCAGTTTATGTTATTTTTAGCTCCAAAAAGCTTTGTTTTGATCCCGAGTGATCCAATATGTTTTCAATTATCCTGTTTAAGCTCTTAACCTGAAATTGAGCGATTTAAACACATCAAAGCCCTTAAATTATCATAAAACTAGCAATAATTAAGCCTAAGGATAACACATTTTGTGTGCTATCAGACACCCCCAAACTTAAACTTTTGCTAGTCCCGATGCAAAATAGAATTAAACATGAGATGTTCTTATACATACATTTGATTCAAACCTCACAGATTTAAGAGAAAATTTTGGCAATCACAGGAAACACTCAAACATAAAACTTCAATGAGTAATTTAAAATTCTTCCTAAGTGTTCCTACGTGTGTGTGTGATTAGCCTATGTTCCCTTCATTTTTACTAAGCCCAGATCAACTTTATTAAGCTCTCCATTCAACTTCCCCCTACACTGTTCCTAATTACTAATCCTTAAGCCTCCCCACATTCAAGAAATAAACAACTTTACAAAGCACTTAATCACTTTTTATCACTTTTTCTATTTTCTTCTCTTTTTTTTTTTTTTTTTGCAAGGACACTAGCTTTCACACATCCACTACAGGGACCCTTACCCAGAACACTCGCTCAATGAGCGGCCTAACTGATCACAATGAAGATAGCTCTTTTTACCCTCACAAATTTTTCTTTAACGAACAAACAACAAAAGCAAACTACTCCACAAAAGATAAATATTATACAGATCATGCATTTCATATTGTCATTCACCCTATCCTGCAGTTTAACTCTCAAATCAGCTCTTAGACCTATCGAGGTGACATTAAACTTCTAAGCCTAATAACTTTGTTCTAAGCATTTCAAAACTGAAGGGATTTTGAATTCCCGCAGCGGAAGACATTGTGAAACATTGTTGATCCGTTGTGTAATTTCTATCTTAAAATTGAATCTATCTCATAGATTCTAGGCTAAACATGCAAAATAGTAGAGAAAACAATAAGTATAATGGATACTAACCTCTTGAAGAACACTTCTTCAACGTTTTCTCCTTCTCTGGTCACGATCTCTCTCGTACAAACGAACTCCTCGAACTCAATCCTCGATCCCAACAGGGAGACACCTCCAAAACGTCTTCTCGGTTGTTCTCGAGAGGTTGAGGGAGAGTGAGTGAGACTCCCTTTGGTTTTGGGTGAGGAGAGAATTTTGGAGAATTGAGAGAGGATTTGAGAGAGAATTACTTGCTCTCTTAGGATGGAAATCCAAAAAATGGCAAGATCTTCACCAAAGGCTTCTTGCAAAGCCTTTAAATAATGGTGAGATGTGGAGTTAACATCTCCACCAAATCACCATTTTACCACAACTATATAATATACAAATCATATTTACATATTATATAATATAAGATATCTCATACCTTATTATACAAATCCCATTTGCATAAGTGTGGAATTATAAATTGAATCACATTCAATTTAATTTCTCTCAATTCAATTTCTCCAATTAGCATTAATTAATCAATTAGGCTATCCTATAGTTTATTATGAATCTCATTCACATCAAACTATATATTATGTCATCTATATCTCATATAAATGACGTAAATACCCAAATAATGAATTTGAACACTTCAAATTCACACCAAACTGTAAACCCTCAATTTGTCCAATTTGAGCCAACCGAGGGACCTAATGGACCTACACGTGACGAGCTCCAATGATCCGAGACTAACCTGTCAAACTCTTTGACCCGGTTATTCAACATTCATTAGCTACGGTAACACACCACTAAATCTCGTAGCTGCACTCTCATCACTATAGGACAAGTTGTGTCCCTCGATATAACCAATACCCATGAGTCGACCCTTCACAGGTTGTTCGTAGACACTACTGGGTCAAATTACCATTTTACCCCTCTGTCTACCTCTTGCTCCTTAAGTCCCACTGCTCCTCTTAGAACAACTACGTTGCATGGTCCAACCATAAACAACAACCCTCTCAGGCCAATGAGAGAGTGGGGCCCTGTTGTTCAAGCCCTGGAGATAGCATTTAAGGGAACAACCCCCTCGACTTTCCCTAAGTCGGGAATGAGTGAATTCCTTCTTGCGTAGTCAAGTTCCCAGCTCCCCACGTGGTCCTGCCCTTGAGAAGATAGGCATATTGGGCGAGCAACAGTGGCCACCCTCACCCGTACTAGTCAAAGGGCAAACCCCCGCAGACAGGAGTCTGTGACACGCTCAGGATTAAGGTCAAGTCACTAATGGTCATCTACAAAATTATTAGCTCTATACTGTTAATGGTGTTACATCAGTAAGTCTAATAATCCACGGTCCAGTCTTGTACAATCTCATTGCACAGGATGCCCCCACTCGCATGTCAACCACATGAACGAGTCGAGATCACCTCGCTTTGTATCTAATACAAAGCGGGCGCATCCACAAGTGTATCCGTGGATTAGGTCTCCAACCCTATCCATATACTATAGACCGTTCGGGTCATTAACTCGAACGTGATCTTCCCTGTGTGTCCACTACACACCGTTCAAGTTCTTAGTTCTCTCATTAATACAATGACCCTAGAGCTTAGTTTATTGGATTAAGTTTATGAAAAATGCGAGACACAAAGTTTAAATAAATAACTCTTATTTATTACACAATGGTGAAATAAATAACTCTTATTCATTTACAACATGGAATATTACAAACTACACGAGATGAAGACATACATCCCAACAAAAACTATAGGAACACAGGCTACGTGCATAATAGTGCAGGAAAAGCTCAAGAAAATTTTTAAATTAACTCAAATTCATATCATGCTCTCAAGTTTCAGCAGAATAAAAAAAAATCAAATAATTCTCATCCTAGGCTATCATGAACATACTTGTGCAATAGATCAATCAACAATTCAGCATATACTTAGGACAGTCACAACGTATCAATGACATCCCACCACCAAACTTAAACTAAACATTGTCCCCAATATTTGCAAAAATAAGCACAAAGCAAGTATAAGGGTAAGAATGAACAATATTGTCCTGAGTTATGGAGATCTTTATTATTTTCTGAGTTCCTTGGATAGCCAAAGCATGTGTGTTGGAGTTCCTCAGAATGGGAGCATGGGTTTCAACGAGGGAAGACATCATCACAACCTAACAAAACAAATAAACTACTAAGAAAACAACAAACAACCAAAACAAACTAAAACAGAAAACAGACATGACAAAAATGTAAAACTTGGGTTGCCTCCCAAGAAGCGCTTTCTTTGACATCTTTAGCTAGACTGTACTCCCTCAAGGTGTTTGTTTCCTATCCTGCAGCACTCGGAGTGATGTATTCATCTGGCTGATCTAAGTCTCAATATTCTTTATGGCAGCTCCATGACTAGTCATTATGCCAGTTAGACTCGTGACTGCATTCTCCAGCTGGTTTGACCTATTTCTGGATTCAGCTATGAAGGAGTGCACTGTCTCTTCTAGTAATGGTTTCCGCTCAGATGTAGAAGCATATCCTGTAGGAGGATTCAACACATTTTTATTGTTAGCATAAGAGAAGTTTTCGTGATACCTCAAACCTGGATTATAATGTGTTGGAAGGGTATTCTGAGTCTGGTTTCCTCCATAGTTGTTGCTTTTATTGTTCATGTAATGTATTTGCTCCAAAGTAGATTCTCCATTGGGCTGGGAGCATTGAGAGGGCACCACTGTTTGGGGTGATCCTGCAAAATTATTCAGAGCATGAGTGAGGGATGTCATATGAGATCTAAGGGAGTTTACCTCATCCAATTGATACAATCCAGCTACTGGCTTAGATCCGTCATTGTCTGTGTGCCATTGGAATCTGACAGTTGACACCTCCTGGGACGAGATGCCCACAACATGGCTACCCAGATTGCTTAAATTTTCTCCTAATAATAATTAATCTAAATAATCGTCATTCCCCGGCAACGGCACCAAAAAGCTGTTGCGTATAATTTTAATAATGTAATACCGTAAGTGTACGGGTCAAGTTTTAGTATAGTGATTTGAGAGTCCAAGTATCGTCCTCGGAAATGAGTTTCTAGATTAACTAATTACCAAGATACTAATTCTCAATTTTAGCTAAAGTAACATAACATGGATAGGTGTTGAAAGTAAAGACAAAAGACAGACAAACGCGTGGAGACACGAATATGATAGAATTGGAGGAAATTGACTTCACAAGTTAACACTTATTTAACACATGCAATGAACTAATGTGATGAATTTATAAACAAAAAGTAAAATACTCAAGAAAATCTCTCGATTCTTAGTGAGCCTCGCACACGCAATAAATTCTATAGTCTCCATATGAATCTAAAGCATGCACGACATTAAGCAACTTCTTTGTGTGTTTCCCCTAGACTTCTAAGTCATTCTCGTGTCAGACTTCTAAGAGTTTTGACAATTTGGCTTTAATCTAAGTTTCTTTCTCTCGAGTCCACTTAAACCAACAAGATCAAAGAATTAAAGAACGAATTGTCAAAAATAAATAACAAAACATACTTCAAAACATGAGTAAACAAGTCTTAAACATGTGAAACAAATCCTAACTACAACAATTAGCTACTCTAAATCACAATAAAACTAAACTAAAAGTGTAGAAAATGTCTTAGAATGGTGTTACAATCTGAAAGAAAGAGGAAATAAACTTATGTGTCGATGCCGGTCCTTCGTCTCTAAGCTCCCGTCTCGATCTCGAACCTCCACGAATGCTTTGGCTCCCAGGGAATGCTCTCTTTTCTCTTCTCACAAAGTGTATTTCGAAATTATGGTGAAATCTCTATCAAATTCGGCTCCCTTTGCAAGAAGAAATAAGGTTGTATTTATAGGCATCAACGACACAGCGTTGCAACACTAGGGACGGCGTTGCAACGTTGTACCCTAACCGCTGGTAAATAAGGAATGTGTCGATGGCATTGCAACGCTGAGGCGTCCCTACCCTAATGTGCGTGTTGCTATCGATCTGGCATTGCGACGTTGCAAGGCAGCGTTGCAACTCCCTCTGCACGGGTCTTCGACTTGGTCTTCTTATCGAGATAGCGTTGCGACGCTGCAAGACAGCATTGCAACGCTATTGACATTGCTTCTCTATGCTTTAAAACAACAAGCTGGGCGTTGCAACGCCATCACTTCGGGTCTACTAGCTTGGGTTGGTCCTTCTACTTCCAATTGATGTTATTTTTAGCTCCAAAAAGCCTTGTTTCAATCCCGAGTGATCCAATATGTCTCCAATTGTCCTGTTTAAGCTCTTAACCTGAAATTGAGTGATTTAAACACATCAAAGCCTTGAAATTATCATAAAACTAGTAATAATTAAGCCTAAGTATAGCACATTTTGTGTGCTATCAGGTAGCTACTGACAGTTCAAAATCTAACAGTTCTACTTCTAACCGAGCTTGATCCACAAATACAGCAGAAATAAACGAGTTGGTACTACCAGAATCAAACAAAACAAAGGTCAGGTGGCCCAGAATGGGTAGCATCCCTATCACCACTATGTCATATCCTCCTGCATTCTTGTTCGCGTCGCATAGACTCTGCTCTTCCGGCGGTCCCTTTGGTTCCTCCGACCTTCTTCACCGTGCAGGCCTATGCGAGGTTCTTTGGTTTGCCACATTTGTAACAGACCCTCTTATCTTTGACCCCCTGTGTTACACACGGGCGACTAGTGGTCCACCTTACCACAGTTATGACAAATTTTGTTAGTTTCATGATAGGTTCCAATGCTGCCCTCCGCACCTGTAACATGAACTTTTGCCTAGGGCCTGCATCGTTTGTTGAACCTGCGCCCCAGGTCGATTTGGCCTAGTAAGCGCCTGCTCGAACCTCCTCTTCTTCCCTCACCCTGAACTCTTGTCTGACCCTGAACTCTGGCCAGCCCCGGATGCTTGACTAGCACTGGCTCCATTCGTCTTTAGAGTACAAGCGTCTAGCAGGGATGCCACTCGGATGATTGCGGCGTAGGTCTTCGGCTCATGGGCGACCACGACCCCATAAATGTCACTACTGTTGGATTTTATGTATTAAAACTCGTAGTTTTGTAAACTAAATGTATATTCTATTTTGCAATAAAGATGTTATTGAGATTTATTCAAATAAAAGTGTTATTGAATAAAGTGAATTGTATATTTTGAAACCCTAATCCAATAAAGAACCCATGGCTATAAGATGTATACTTGAACCTTTAGTGTGTCATAAAAGTGGATCAGGTTCAAGTTATAGCTAGAACGGTCTATTGTATAGGGATAGGGTTGGATACCTTATCCCGGGGACACTATAGACGCAGCCCACTTTGTAAAGTACAAACGATGTGATCCTGAATCGTTCATGTGGAGACATGCGAGTGGGGGCGTCCTATTCAATGAGTTTGCATAAGATTGGACCGAGAAATAGTCACTTAGACTTTATAACTCCGTTTACTGTCTTAACTGACTATATTCATACGATGACCTAGGTAACTCGATCTTAATCCTAAGCGTGCCATGAACTCCTGTTTATTCGGATTATCCTTAGATTTGCATGGGTGAGAGTGGCCTGAGATTGCCGACTCAATAAGCCTCCCATTTTAGGGATAAGACTTGGTTGATAGCTGGGAACATAGTTCTGCAAGATGGAATTCACTTCTACCCGCTTTAGGGATTAGTAGAGAGGTTGTTCCCTTACGTGTTGACTCTGGGTCTTGAACAAAGCGCTCACCCCTCTCATTTCCCCGAGAGGGATTCGGTTTGTTGGTTAGACCACAAACCAATTGTTCATTAGAGGATCAGTGAGACTTAAGGAACAAGAAGTAATTATAGGGGTAAAACGGTAATTTTGACACAGCTATATTTACGAACGACCTGTGAAGGATCGACTTACTAATCATGGTTATATCGAGTAGACAGAAATATATCTACAGTGAGGAAAGTGCAGCCACTGGGCTTTAGTGGAGTGTCCTGGTAGTTAACGAATGTTGATTAACTAGGTTAAAGAGTTTGGTCGGTTAATCTCGTATGGTTGGAGCTCATGATCTGTAGGTCCATTAGGTCCCGTTACTAGCTCGGACTAAGCCTTGTAATATTTGAGAGAAAAGAATTTAAATTGTTCAAATTCGGTTTTGGGAGAAAACGTTAATTATATGTGATATAATTAACGTGTCATAGATTAATTATGAATTAAACTATGATAAAGAAGAGGTGGATGTATTTAAATATGATTTAAATATTGATTCGATTTATAACATGAATAGGGATTCATGTTCGAACGGTCGATTTAAGAAATCAGGATTAGTCCAATTATTTAATTTGATATTTGATATTAAATTAAATAATTATTTAAAATTAATTAATTAAATTATTTAATTAAATAAATAAATAAATAGATTTTAATTTAAAATTAATTTTATATTAATTTTGAATTAAAATTAAACACAAATTCAAATTCATTTTTTGAATAAAAAATGAGCAAATACACAATTAGGTGAATAACCTTCTTTGAAAGTCAAATTCACCCAAATTGGCCACCACCTTCTTGCTTAATCCTCATCATCTTTTTGCTGGCTTCTTTTTCTAGCTTAAAGAAGCTCGATATGGCCTTTTATTAGAGAAGAAATGGGTGGATTAAGTAGAATTTGACAAAAACTTTATGGGTTCTCAGTTTTGAACCTTTGTCCCTTTCTCTTCAAAATTGTCTCAATCTAGGATCCCACAATCCGTTCCAATGCCTGAGGATAGTAGGGAAGAAACTAGAGGTTGTCCACAAAATATTTGTGACAAGAAATTGCCCACGGATTAGGAGAATTTGGAGCTACAAAGGTATGTGTTCTTATTCTTTGTGTTTCCAGATTTGAGCATGCTTTTTATTTTGTAAAATTGATCAACTTAGAGTGTTCAAGATCCAAAATTGCTTCCATTTTCTTAATGTACACTCTTTCAACTACGCAACCCCACTAGAAATTGATTAATCTTCTTCTTCTCTATATCCACCAAATCTGCAGCGAAGCAGGATAACATGGTAAATTCATGCTCATACTCTTCCACTGTCTGATTCATCCCTTACTTCAACTGAATGAACTTCATTTGCTTCTGGTGCCTGGCCACGATCGGATAATACTTCTCGAAAAATACCTTCTCAAACTTCACCCAGCTCACTGGTCCAGTGCTGACATCAATGGATCGACCGTAGCCTGCCACCACAAAAGGGCACGACCACGGAGCGCGTAAATAGCACATTGCACCCTATGATGTTCCACTACTGCGAACCACGCCCCTGCAACCATAGGTTCTACACTCTTTCCATCAAAGAGGGGTGGGTCGTATTTCTTAAAGTCCCTGAGGTACCTCGCCTCCTCCGTCGTGGCCCCATGGGTCTGGGTTGGTGCGACCCCTTGATTTTGAACGGTTGTTAGCCTCTCATTCTGAATTGTTATGACTCCCAGTGTCTGGGTCAGCAATGTTGTCTGACCTGCCAAAGTCGACTGGATGAGCTCCTAGAGGCTTGCTAAGGACACATTGGTCGGTGGCGTAGCTTGCTCGTTTACTCTCACATGTGCTTCTACGTTCTGCCCTACCGACTCCTCGACGACTAGGTATCCTGGTTGAGCTCATCCTGGTGTTCGGAGTGCTCGCCTCTGGTGCTCCAACAGTCGGGTTCTAGCCACAGGCTCCTCGGCTTCTACGACCACCACGACCTCGACCACCAGTGGTTATTCTACCACGTGCCAGAAACTGGTTTACAAATTTTCAAAGGTCGACGTCTCTCCTGAAGGAACATTTCAACAATGAGTAAAACACAAACAACAGTCCCAAAACAAAGTAATATCCCCTACTACGTACTAAATAAAACCAAACCTGATGATGATCGAGCGAGCTCCTTGCGAGAGGCTATGAATGACTAATCACCAACGATGTAGGCAGTATACAAAATCTATAACCTACGGCTCTGATACCAATTGTAACACCCCGTAATTTTAAGCAAAACCTACTTGGGGTGTTACTCCAAAATGTACCGCTCACGCCGAAATTTCGGCAGTAACAGGACTACAAGGACAGTACCAAAAATTTAACTTGTTCTCCTGAAGAAGCAAAAACACTCCAAAATGAAAAAACAAATCTCACGAGGGTACCCAACCTCCTCCAAACTACAAACTTCAATAGGTTAAGCTCCAGTCCCCCGGAATTCTCAGACTACCACACAAGTTACTCAGAACATGTTTTCATTAAAGAGTTACCAAACATAACATGTCAAGATCCAACATTTCAAAGCTAAATGCAACAAGAAGAGAATCAAACTAGAGAAAAGAGTGTAACAAAGAGAAAAAAAAATAAACAATCTTCTAACAAAAAAACAACCCTAACTAAGCCCTACAAGTGTTCCATAGCCTCGCAGAGTCTCGCCGACACGGTCACCTCATAGTTTCGCCTTACCTGCAACCAAAGCACACAAAACAAGGGGTGAGTATAAAATACTGAGTAAGTAGCTCACTTCGTCCAAAGTAGAACAATACAGAAAGGGTCAAGCCTTAGACCTAGCTAAACAAGACACACAGTCGTCCTACAGGTTTCCACCTTCACCCCGACCCTAATTGAAGGGATTGAAATTCTCGCAGCGGAAAACGACATGAAACGTCGTGGTTTTCGTTGTGCAATTCGTTTCTTAAAATTGAATTAAACTACTTAATTCTATGCTAAACATGCTGTAAAAGAGAAGAAAATAGTGAGTAACTTGTTACTTACTTGTTGAAGAACTATTCTTCGATACTTTTTCTCCTCATGTCACAAACTACTTCGTACCAACGATCTGAACGATCTCCTTTCCTCGCACCGAACAACACAGACACCTCCGAAAGGACTTCTTGGTTGTTCTCGGTAGGTTTAGGGAGAGTGTGTGGGACTCCCTTTGGTTTTGGGTTTGGAGAAGAGGTAAAGAGAGTTGAGAGAGTTTGAGAGAATTTGGAGATCTCTTGGAACTTGAATTTCCAAAAAATGAGATTAACCCATTCCAAAAGCTTCTCACCAAGCCTTTAAATAATGGTGAGATATAGAGTTGAAATCTCCACTAAATCACTATTTTACCATAACCTTATGTTATGCAAATCATATTTGCATAACACATATAATAAGGTATCTCATACCTTATTATACAATTCACATTTGTATAATTGAGGAATTTTAAATTGAATAACATTCAATTTAATTTCTCTCAATTTAATTTATCCAATTTGAAGGAGATCTTATCCCTATGCGCAGCAGAAACGTGTTTTAAGATCGATTTTGCTAGTTTGTTTTAGTTTACTAGAAATACCAGTACATTGATAAAATACAGAGACAAGCATTTAATTACTAATCTAATTAGAGCATGGAACTAGATATGCAAACATGTTGTAAATTAATTAGACTAAAAAGAAAAGTTTACCTTTGTAGATTTCCAATTCACAGCAACCCTTTGCGCCAATTGCACAGCAACACAGAAAACCTATGTTCTTTCAATTGGACAGCAACCACTCAGCAAACCTTCTATCCTCTAAGTTTCTACTTAGATCCAATCCTTGGTGAGAAGAATTCCAACTGATTTGGAAGGAGAAGGGAAATGATAGAGAGAGAGTTGAGAGAGCAATTCCACAATTGCAAGGTTGATCGATCAACCAGAAACTTCTCTCAATCGAGAAGTTAAAAGTCGAGGAACACTTCCCTCACTCCCTATCGATAGAGAGTTAGAGGGGAAGTGGGGAACGTGTCCTCCTGACACGTTCCCATTAATTAATTAATTAATTAAATCAAATTTAATTAATATTAATTAAATATCATATATTTAATTAATGTTAAATATCATATATTTAATTAATATTAAATAATATTTAATCAATTTTCCTCTAACCTATAGTTTTAATGTACATCTCATGCACATTAAATTTTAACCTATAGTTTTCAAATATGAATCACATTCACATTTAAATTAATATTTGAACTCTTTCAAATATTTAATCCTCTCATATAATTTAATATGAATCATATTCACATTAAATTTATAATATAATATTCCAAAACTTTATATTATAATGTATCTATATACATTAAATTTATTCCCTAATTGAATTTGAACATTTCAAATTCAAATGATCTAAGAACCATTTACGAGCTAGAAGGAGGACCTAATGGACCTACAGATCAGAAGCTCTAACGATACGAAATTATTCGGTTAATCTCATTAACCTCCTACTCACCATTCGTTAACTGCGAGAACACTCCACTAAAGTCCCACAGTTGCACTCTTCTCACTGCAGATATATTTCTGTGTCCACGGATATTGACCAATAACAACAAGTTAATCATTCACGAATGTTTGTAACACCAGCTGGGTCAAATTATCGTTTTACCCCTGGGTTACATCTTGTACCTTAAGTACCAGTGCTTCTCGAATGAACAATTTGTTTGTGGTCCTACCAACAAACAGATGTCCCTCTCGGGCCAATGAGAGGGTCGGGCTCTTTGTTCAAGTCCCAGAGACACTACTTAAGGGAACATTCCCCTACTTAACCTAATAGGCGGGAATGAGTGAATTCTATCTTGCTAAGTTAAGTCCCCCAACCGCTCACTTGGTCTTGTCACCAAGAAGGTAGGCATATTGAGTCGGCGAAACTGGCCACTCTCACCCATACTAGTCAAAGGACAATCCCTCACAAACAGGAGTTCGTAACCGGCTCAGGATTGATATCAAGTTGCCTATGTCATCCTAGTGAAATAGAAACCTAACAAGTTAACGGAGTTACATCTAGTGGTTACTATTTCGCAGTCCGGTCTTATGTAATCTCATTCTATAGGATATCCCCACTCACATGTCATCTACATGAACATGTTAGGATCACAGTGTTTGTATCATATACAAAGTGGGCCACATCCATAGTGTTACCAGGGTAAGGTGCCCAAACCTTATCCCCTTACTATAGACCCTTTAGGTTGTATCTCGAACCGAGATCCTTTATATGTACACTACATTCAGTTCAAGAGACATTTTACAGCCTTGGATGTTGGTTTATTGGATTTAGGGTTAAAACAAGGGCAATATCGTAAATAACGAACAATAACTCTTTATTGAAATAATAACTCTTTATTACAATAATTAGAACAAAATTACAAACTAAGAGTTTTAGGGAAAAAAACCCAACAAACTCCCACTTGAACTAAAACTCTAGTGGGGTACATCACAATCTTAAATAGTGGTTATAGAGATACAAATACAATAAACTAGGACATCCATATTCCCATTACATATCTCCCAGTTTCCTAGATTAGCCTATGTACAATTCTCGTAGACCTAGGTTTTCCAGATGACCCTCGAACACTTTAGCCGTGAGAGTCTTTGTAAACGGATCAGTAATGTTGTGCTCCGAAGCATTCTTCGTGACTGTCACATCTCCACGTTGCACTATTTTTTGTATCAGGTGATACTTTCTCTCGATGTGCTTGCCTCGCTTATGGCTGCGAGGTTCCTTCAAATTGGCTACCGCACCAGTGTTGTCACAGTATAAGGTGATGGATAATTCCATATTTGGAACAACTTCCAAATCAATAAGGAATTTCCTTAGCCAAACAGCCTCTTTAGCTGCTTCACAAGCAACAACATACTCAGCCTCCATCGTGGAGTCAGTGATGCATCCCTGCTTGATGCTTCGCCATACTATAGCTCCTCTGTTAAAGGTGAAAACTGACCTGATGTGGATTTCCTAGAATCCTTATCGGTTTGAAAATCAGAATTAGTGTATCAAGTAAGGATCAAATCCTTAGTCCCATACACAAGCGTATAATCCCTCGTTCTCCTAAGATACTTGAGGATATTTTTAACTCTGGTCCAGTGGTCTAACTCTAGATTGGATTGGTACCTACTGACTATTCCCACTGCATAACAAATGTCTAGCCTCGTGCACAGCATAGCATACATTAAGCTACCTACTACAGAGGCATATGGAATACGTCTCATATCCTCAACTTCTTGAGGTGTCTTAGGACACTGTTCCTTAGACAGATGAACTCCATGCCTAAAGGGTAATAAGCCCCTCTTGGAATTCTGCATCGAATATCGGGCCAACATTTTGTCGATATAAGATGCTTGAGACACAGCTAGCATTCTGTTCTTACGATTCCTGAAAATTTGAATCCCAAGAAAATGTTGTGTCTCTCCCAAATCTTTCATTTGGAATTGGGTTGCCAGTCATTTCTTTATGTCAGTTAGGTATCCTACATCATTCCCAATGAATAGGATATCATCCACATAAAGTACTAAGAAAACTACTTTGTCGTTGATGATCCTCTTGTAAACACGAGGCTCATCAACGTTTTGGTCAAAGCCATAAGACTTGATCGCAGTATCAAATCTCATGTTCCAAGATTTGGATGCTTGTTTCAACCCATAAATGGATCGATTCAACTTGCAAACATTTTGCTCCTGACCTTGGGTTATGAACCCTTCGGGCTGAGACATATTGATGCTCTCGTCAAGATCACCATTCAAAAAGGCAGTCTTGATGTCCATTTGCCAAATTTCATAATCATAAAAGCGGTTATGGACAAGAGTATCCTTATAGACTTAAGCATAGCAACAGGAGAAAAAGTTTCCTCATAGTCTAATCATTCTCTTTGGGTAAAACCCTTTGCTACAAGTTTGGCCTTAAAGGTCTGTACCTTTCTGGTTGCATCTTTCTTTCTCTTATAGATCCATTTGCACCCTATGGGTCTTACCACTTCTTGTTGGTCTACAAGTTCCAAAACTGAATTCAAGTACATTGACTCCATTTCAAGGTCCATGGCTTTGATCCGTTGGTACTTATCTACCTCATTCATTGCTTGTTTATAGGACAATGGATCCTCTACACCGTCATCAGGTATGACAATTTAAGTTTCAGCTAAACCCAAGCAGCTATCAGGTTGGGAAATAACCCTCCCACTGCGTCGAGGCATTCCCAACGATTGAGAGGACGAGACTGACTAGATGTGTCGGCTTCTTTTATCAACTCTTGATGACGGTCCAGCTTGATCAACAACTCTTGTTGACTCATCTGTAGCTTCATTTAATACTAACTTACTACGCGGTTTATGATTCCTCATGTCATCTTCCTCAAGGAAAGTGGCGTTTGTCGATACAATCACCTTGTTTTCTTGTGGGTCGTAGAAAAGACCACCTCTCGTTTCTTTGGGATATCCAACAAATTGGCATAATCTTGAACGAAGTTCTAATTTCTTTGGGTTTGTCACCAGTACGTGTGTCGGACATCCCCAAATCCTGAAGTGTTGTAAACTAGGTTTACGCCCCTTCCATAACTCAAAAGGTGTTTCTGAAACACTCTTTGATGGAACAGTGTTCAAGATTTGAACCGCAGTCTCTACTACGTAACCCCAAAACGAGGCAGGCAATTGAGCATAACTCATCACAAATCGAACCATGTCTAACAAGATTCTATTTCTCCTTTTAGATACACCATTCTGCTGAGGTGTATTAGGTGCCGAGAGTTGAGATTGGATTCTATGTTCTATCAAATAGTCCTAGAATCTTAGATCCATGTACTCTCCACCTCGATCAGATCGAAGTGTCTTAATGGTTTTTCCTAATGCATTCTCTACTTCAACCTTATACTCTTTGAACGTTTAAAGAGCCTCAGACTTGTGATGCATGAGGTATAAATAACCATACCTCGAATAATCATCTATGAAAGAGATGAAATATTCGTACCCTCCTCGAGCTTTAACATTCACTGGACCACCGAGATCTGAATATATAAGTTCTAAGGGTTCTTTGGCTCTATAACCTTTTCCAGAAAAAGGTCGCTTAGTCATTTTACCTTCCAAGCATGATTCACGAGGTAGAAAATCATCTTCTAACTTATTTAGAAGTTCATTCTTTGATAGTCTCTCAATCCGGTTGAGATTTATATTTCCAAGTCTAAGATGCCAAAAATAGGTATTAATATTTGGAGAAATTCTTTGCCTTTTACTTTGAGTATTCGCAGTTTTAAACATCTCATGATTTAAAATTGCCTTAGTTTGATTTGGTTTAAGTACATACAAGTCGTTTTCTAACTTAGCAGAACAAATATTGACACCTTTCTTTTAAATGAACACTTCATTAATTGAAAAGGTAATACAATAGCCAAGTTCAATTAAGCAAGAGATAGAAATCAAGTTCCTCTTAATCTTGGGAACTATGTACAAATTTTCTAAAAATAGGAATCTATCTCAAAAAACAGCTTGGCATCTCCCACTGCACGAGCTGAGATGACGTCTCCTGTTCCAACCCTGAGCGTCATCTCACGCTCTTCGAGCACCTTGAAGGAACTAGTTTTCTGTAATGAAGAGCAAACATGGTTAGTGGCTCCTGAATCAAGTATCAAGTAAAATCATCATTTTCCACTAAACAAGTTTCAAGAACAAGTAAATCAAATTTACCTTTCTTCTCTTTGAGCTCAACGTCTGCAGTAGCAGAAGCTTTCCCTTTTCCTTCTTTTCTCTTCTTCCGAGTCTTCTTAATCCCAGAAGAAGAACCACAGGGCTTGGTTCCAGAGGATGAACCCATCTTGACCCTTTTGGAATGCAAAAACTGATTTGCCTCTCCATCAACCTGCCCCTTATTATCCATAAGAGACTTGTAAGTCTGCAATTCATTTAGCAGGGAAGTCAGGTTATACTCCCTTTTTTTCATCTTCGCATTGTTGCGGAATGGCAGGAAACTCTTCGGAAGAGATTTCAGGATAAACAATACTTGACTTTGCTCATCCAAGACCGCTCCGTTCATTTCGGCCACGTTGAAGTGAACTATAATATCGAGAACATGTTCTCTCACTGAAGTTCCCTCTTTCATGCGTGTGTTATAAACGTACTTGAGGGATTCGTGCCGAATTTGTTCAGACGATTGTCCAGACAAACTCTGCAGATAACCCATGATCTCATGAGCTGAGATTATTCCCTCCACCTTCCTGGCCAAAACATCAGATATGTTAGCCAGGATATATGCCTTGGCCTTTTCATTGGCCTTAGACCAGCGGTCAAACGCATCCTTAACTGATTAAGGTTTGTTTTGAGCAGGGATCTGAGGACATTCCCCAGTTATTACAAACCGAAGGTCATCCATAACCAGAATCGCATCCAGGTTGGACTTCCACGTAGTATAATTTTCGCCATTTAAACGTTCGCTTTTGAGTAAGGCTATTATAGAGGACGACATGCAGAAATTTCAAAAATAGTTCTAATTAGTTATGCCTTTAACCTATTACAAACCAATCAATTTTAGCAAAATTATTAAAGAACCCTAGTGTTTAAATTAAACCTTTAATTTTGCAACGATACTTCAAGGGTTTAGAATAAAAGCCACCGTCGGGTGGTCAGTCAATCCTCCCCTGAATTGAGACTATCTCAGCTAATTCTCATTACTAGAACATCTCATGTCCCAATGATTCTTAGCTACCATTTGTTCGGTTAAGGACTTGTTAACTAGCTTAACTTATCCCATACATGTGACCCTACCATTTTTAGATCCAATAGGTCTGAGCCAACAGGCTACTATTAAGAAAGACAATTGTTGGCAAATTACCTAAGAGACCCTATCCATTTCTAGAGTTCGTGGTGTTCCGACCCCTATAGTCAGGCCCTCCGTAGGGATTGGTTGTTCCAGGACAACCTAGCATACGGACTATAGAAATCTCACGGTGCGACCTAATGGAGGAGACAATAGGATACAGTGCACTCCTAGCATACGGACTATAGAAATCAGAGACTACTATTAAGAAATCAGAGACTCATATTTGGACTCGTGGCGCAAACGGGAGCGTCCCCCTTCGGATGGTGTTTGTATGAGTCAATTTCAAGGTGAATGGAGAGGGTACTTATAGCTAGTGGGAGCAGGTTTAGTGAAAACAAAACCTATGGTCTCTTCAGTCGGTTTACACCGTAAGATCACTATGATCAGCCTGCTAGTTTGGCCTGGACCGTATCCCTTCGGAGGGCTTGATCATAGGGGACCGAACATAGTAGACACTCGAAAGGGATAAAGACCTCTTTAGTCTGTTTTTCAATCTAGTCCTCCCTTCGGCGGATTTTATTGGATGGGGACTCTGGGATCTAAAGATAGAGGGTTACACTCACAAGGTACATAAGATGTGTATGTATCCTGATCGAAAAATGGTAATTAAAGCCTATAGGAATAAGAGTTATTCTGGCATTAGGTTTTGGTCAAGAGTCTCTTGATCTAGAGGAGGAGTGTTTTTTTATTACCCTTCGGTGTCATATATTCTAAACCTTTGGAGTATCATTGCAAATTATAAATGACCTAGGAATCATTTAATAATTAGCTAAAACATGATTGGATTAGACAAATATAGCAAGAAACTCATACAAGTTTGTTTGTAAATTTTAAGCAAAAATGTCTAGCTCTATTATTTCCTTATTGGGTACGGAAAAGTTAACTGGAGAGAATATGATGACATGAAAAAATAAACTCAACACTATATTGGTAGTGGATGATCTGAAGTTTGTGCTAACTGAGGAGTGTCCTCAGGTGCCAGGCTCGAATGCATCACGAAATGTTCATGATGCATATGATCGATGGATCAAGGCCAATGATAAGGCCAAGGTCTACATGCTGGCAAGTATGTCTAACATATTAGCCAAGAAGCATGAGGGCATGATAACTGCCAAGAAAATCATGGATTCTATGTAGGGTATGTTTGGACAACAGTCCACACAGGCCCGACACAATGCCCTAAAGTACATATTCAACTCGAGGATGCCAGTGGGTACATCTGTTCGGGATCATATGATGGTGCACTTTAACATCGCGGAGTCGAATGGTGCTTCCATCGATGAATCGATCCAGGTCAGCTTCATTCTGGAAATCCTTCCAGATAGTTTCCTACAGTTTAGAAGTAATGTTGTTATAAACAAGCTTACTTTTAATCTTACCTCCCTTCTGAATGAACTCCAGACCTTTCAATCTTTGATGACAATTCAGGGATCAAAAGGTGAGGCAAATGTTGCCAGTAGGAGTTATCACAGAGGTTCGACCACTGGTACAAAAACAGTGGCTTCATCTTCTTCTAACCTGAAAGGGAAGAAGAAGAACATGAAGAAGGTTGGTAAAGGGAAACGAGCTGACAAAGCTGCCGCCCAGAAGGGTAAGAAAGTCAAAGAAGTTGTCGACAAAGAAAAGTGTTTCCACTGCAACGAAGACGGGCATTAGAAACGAAATTGTCTGAAGTACATTGCAGAAAAGAAGAAGGAAGGTAAATATGATTTACTTTGCCTAGAAGCTTGTTTAGTGGATAATGATAAAACTGCTTGGATACTTGATTCAGGCGCCACTAATCATGTTTGCTCTTCTTTTCAGGGAATTGATTCTGGCAAAGCAATCTGAGAAAAGGAGAGATAACGATCCGGGCTGGAAATGGAGAAGTCGTCTCAGCTGTAGCAGTAGGCACAATGAAGCTTTATTTTGGCAAGAAATATATGTTGTTGGACAATATATTAGTGATACCAGGGTTTATTAAAAACCTTATTTCAATATCTTGCCTTATAAAACAATGTATTTCTGTTTCTTTCTCAATGAATAAAGTGTTTATTTTAAAAGAAAGGTATGGAAATATGTTCAGGTTCATTAGAAAAAGGGTTGTATGTTTTAAGGCCTAATTCAGTCAAAATGGTTTTGAACACTGAATTATTTAAAACTGTAAACTCACAAAACTAAGAAACGTAAAATTTCTCCTAAAGAAAATGCTCATCTTTGGCATCTTAGATTCGGTCACATTAATCTCAATAGGATTGAGAGATTGGTAAAGAATGGACTTCTAAATGAGTTAGAAGAAAATACCTTACCTGTATGTGAATCCTGCCTAGAAGGCAAAATGACTAAAAGACCTTTTAGCGGAAAAGGTTATAGAGCCAAAGAACCTCTTGAGCTTATACATGCAGACCTTTGTGGTCTGATGAGTGTTAAAGCCAGAGGAGGTTATCAATATTTCATCTCCTTTGTAGATGATTATTCCAGATTTGGGCATATTTACCTAATACAACATCAGTCTGAAGCACTTCAAAAGTTCAAGGAATTTAAGACTGAAGTTTAAAATCAATTGGGTAAAACAATTAAAACGCTTCGATAAGATCGAGGTGGAGAGTATATGGATTTAAAAATCCAGAACTATATGATATAACATGGAATTACATCCCAACTCTCGGCTCCCGGTACACCACAACATAACAGTGTATCGGAAAGGAGAAATAGAACCTTGTTGGACATGGTTCAATCAATGATGAGTTATGCTCATCTCCCTAGTTCATTTTGGGGTTACGCAGTAGAGACTGCGGTATACATTTTGAACAACGTGCCCTCAAAAAGTGTTTCTGAAACACCTTTTGAACTCTGGAAATGACGTAAAGGTAGTTTATGTCATTTCAGAATCTGGAGATGTCCAGCACATGTGCTTGTGACAAATCCAAAGAAGTTGGATTCACGTTCAAAATTGTGCCTATTTGTAGGCTACCCAAAATAAACAAGAGGTGGAATGACATGTAGTTAATGAATATTGATTAACTGGATCAAAGAGTTTGATCAGTTAATCTCAAATCATTGGAGCTCATGAACTGTAGGTCCATTAAGCCCCTCCATTGGCTCAACATGGTTATATTGAGGGTATAAAGTTAGGAATGAAATTGAAGTGTTCACGGACTTATAGGGCGTCCCCCTATGGTATGTGTTTGCATGGTTCAATACCAAGGTGAATGAGGGAAGTATCCATAGTAAATGGGAGCAGGACACGTGTCAACGTATCCTCTGGTCTCCTCCATTAGGTCGCACCGTGAGATTTCTATAGTCCTTTGCTAGGTTGTCTCCGGAACAGCAAAAACCCTACGGAGGGCCTCCGACTATAGGGATCTAACACCGCAAACTCCAGAAATGGATAGGGTCTCTTAGGTAATTTGCCAACAGTTGTCTTTCTTAATAGTTGCCTGTTGGCTCGAACCTATTGGATCTGAAAAATGGTAGGGTCACATTTACGGGATGAGTTAAGCTAGTTAAGAAGTCCTTGACCAAACAAACCATAGCTAAGGACAATTGGGACATGAGATATTCTGGTAGTGACAATTGGCTGAGAAAGTCTCAATTCCAGGGAGGAATGACTGACTGCCCGACGGAGGCTTTTGTTCTAAACCCTTGAAGTATCGTTGCAAAATTAAAGGTTTAATTTAAACATTGGGTTTAGTTTAAACACTAGGGTTCTTTAATAATTTTGCTGAATATGATTGGTTTTATGATAGGTTAAAAGGCATAAATAATTAGAACTATTTTGGATTTTCAGCATGTCGTCCTCAATAATAGTCTTACTTAAAAGCGATCGTTTAACTGGTGAGAATTTTGCTACGTGGAAGTCCAAATTGAATATGATTCTCGTTGTTGACGACCTATGATTTGTACAAACTGAGGAATGTCCTCAGATCCCCCTTTCGTAACAACTCCTCAATCATATTGGAGGCGTCACGATCACGCGCATCAAGGCCAATGATAAGGCCAAGGTCTACATTTTGGCTAGTGTTTCTGAAGTTCTGGCCAAAAAGCACGAGAGCATGGTCTCAGCTCGTGAGATCATAAGTTCGCTGCAGGAAATGTTTGGGCAACCGTCTCGACAGATTCGGCATGAATCCCTCAAATACGTTTATAACTCCCGTATGAAGGAGGGGTCATCGGTGAGAGAACACATTCTCGATCTGATGGTCCACTTCAACGTGGCTGAGATGAATGGGGCGGTCATTGACGAGCAAAGTCTGGTATCGTTCATCCTAGAATCTCTTCCGAAGAGTTTCCTGCAATTTCGCAGCAATGCGGTGATGAACAAGATAGAGTATAACCAGACTACTCTCCTTAATGAACTACAAACTTTCCAGACTCTTATGAAGTATAAGGGACATGCTGATGGAGAGGCACATCTGTTTGCCCATTCTAGAAGGTTCCAGAAGGGTTCATCCTCTGGGACTAAGTCCTGTAGTTCATCTTCTTGGATTAAGAAGACCCAAAAGAAGAAGATAGGAGGGAAAGGGAAGTCACCTGCTGCTAACAAAGGCAAGGGAAAAGCCAAGGTTGCAGATAAAGGAAAATGTTTCCACTGCAATGTGGATGGGCACTGGAAGCGAAACTACCCAAAATACCTTGCTAAGCTCAAAGAGAAGAAAGGTAAATTAGATTTACTTATTCTTGAAACTTGTTTAATGGAAAATGATGATTTTACCTGGATACTTGATTCAGGAGCTACTAATCACGTTTGCTCTTCATTTCAGGAAACTAGTTCCTTCAAGGAGCTCGAAGAGGGTGAGATGACGCCTTGGTCGAACGGAGAGCGTCGTCTCACTCGTGCGATGGGAGATGCCAAGTCGCTTTTTAGAGATAGATTTTTATTTTTAGAAAATCTGTATATAGTTCCTAAAATTAAGAGGAACTTAATTTCTATCTCTTGTTTAATTGAACTTGGCTACTGTATTACCTTTTCATTTAATGAAGCATTCATTTCAAAGAAAGGTGTCAATATTTGTTGTGCTAAGTTAGAAAACGGCTTGTATGTACTTAAACCGAATCAAAATAAAGCAATTTTAAATCATGGGATGTTTAAGAATGCTGACACTCAAAGTAAAAGGCAAAGAATTTCTCCAAATAACAATACCTATCTATGGCATCTTAGACTTGGTCATATTAATCTCAACTGGATTGAGAGACTCTCTAAGAATGGACTTCTAAACAAGTTAGAAGATGATTCTTTACCGCCTTGCGAGTCTTGCTTGGAACGTAAAATGACCAAGCGACCTTTTACTGGAAAAGGTTACAGAGCCATAGAGCCCTTAGAACTTGTACATTCGGATCTTTGTGGTCCGGTGAATGTTAAAGCTCGAGGAGGGTACGAATATTTCACCTCTTTCATAGATGATAATTCGAGGTATGGTTATCTATATCTAATGCATCACAAGTCTGAGGATCTTAAAAAGTTCAAAGAGTATAAGGCTGAAGTAGAGAATGCATTAGGGAAAACCATTAAAACACTTCAATCCGATCGAGGTGGAGAGTATATGGATTTGAGATTCCAGGACTATATTATAGAACATGGAATTAAATCTCAACTCTCAGCACCTAATACACCACAGCAAAATGGTGTGTCAGAAAGGAGAAATAGAACCTTGTTGGACACGGTTCGTTCTATGATGAGCTATGCTCAATTGCTTGCCTCGTTTTGGGGATACCCAGTAGAGACTGCAGTTCAAATCTTGAACACTGTTCCATCAAAAAGTGTTTCAGAAACACCTTTTGAGCTGTGGAAGGGGCGTAAACCTAGTTTACAACACTTCAAGATTTGGGGTTGTTCGGCACACATGCTCGTGACAAACCCGAAGAAACTGGAACCTCGTTCAAGATTGTGCCAATTTGTTGGCTATCCCAAAGAAATGAGAGGTGGTCTTTTCTACGACCCACCAGAAAACAAGGTGATTGTATCGACAAATGCCACGTTCTTGGAGGAAGATCATATGAGGAACCACAAACTGCGTATTAAATTAGTACTAAATGATGCTACAGTTGAACCAACAAGAATTGTTGATCAAGCTGGACCTTCATCAAGAGTTGATGGAGGAGCCAGCACCTAAAGTCAGTCTCGTCCTTCTCAATCGTTGGGAATGCCTCGACGCAGTGGCAGGGTTGTTTCCCAACCTGACCGCTACTTGGGTTTAGCTGAAACTCAAGTTGTCATACCTGATGACGACGTAGAAGATCCATTGTCTTATAGCCCAAGGTCAGGAGCAAAAAGTTTGCAAGCTCAATCGATCCATTTATGGGTTGAAATAAGCGTCCAGATCTTGGAATATAAGATTTGATACTACGATCAAGTCTTATGGCTTTGACCAAAACGTTGATGAGCCTTGTGTTTACAAGAGGATCAACAACGACAAAGTAGCTTTATTAGTACTTTATGTGGATGATATACTACTCATTGAGAATGATGTAGGATACCTCACTGACATAAAGAATTGGTTGGCGACCCAATTCCAAATGAAAGATTTGGGAGAGGTGCAATATGTTCTTGGGATTCAGATCTCCAGGAATAGCAAGAACAGAACGCTAGCACTGTCGCAAGCGTCTTATGTCGACAAAATGTTGTCCCGATATTCAATGCAGAATTTCAAGAGGGGCTTGTTACCCTTCAAGCATAGAGTTCATCTGTCTAAGGAACAGTGTCCTAAGACACCTCAAGAAGTTGAGGATATGAGACATATTCCCTATGCCTCTGCAGTAGGTAGCTTAATGTATGTTATGTTGTGCACGAGGCCGGACATTTGTTATGCAGTGGGAATAGTCATTATGTACCAGTCCAATCCAGGGTTAGACCACTGGACAGCAGTTAAAAAATATCCTCAAGTATCTTAGGAGAACGAGGGACTATACGCTTGTGTATGGGTCTAAGGATTTGATCCTTACTAGATACACTGATTATGATTTTCAGACCGATAAGGATTCTCGAAAATTCACATCGGGATCAGTTTTCTTCCTTAATGGGGGAGTTATAGTATGGCGAAGCAGCAAGCAAAAATGCATCGCCGACTCCACGATGGAGGCTGAGTATGTCGCTACTTGTGAAGCAGCTAAAGAGGTTGTTTGGCTAAGGAAAATTCTTACTGATTTGGAAGTTGTTCCAAATATGGAATCTCCCATCACCTTATACTGTGACAACAGTAGTGCACTCCTACGTGGTCCTAGCCAACAGGCTACTATTAAGAAAGACAACTGTTGGAAAATTACCCTAAAGACCCTATCCATTTCTAGAGTTCGTGGTGTTCCGACCCCTATAGTCAGGCCCTCCGTAGGGATTGGTTGTTCCAGGACAGCCTAGCATACGGACTATAGAAATCTCACGGTGCGACCTAATGGAGGAGACCATAGGATACGTTGACACGTGTCCTGCTCCCATTTACTATGGATACTTCCCTCATTCACCTTGATATTGAACCATGCAAACACTTACCATAGGGGGATGCCCTATTGACGCCACGTAGCCGAGCATGGAACTCACGGTGTGAACTCTTGAGGATGTGAGAGTAAACTCGATGCGAACACCTCGTTTTCTCCCACTGAAGCTCCTAAGGTTAGGGTATAGGTTTAACTTAGTCGGATTATGGCTAAAAGAATCTATCTAAGTCTATGCCTATTATAACTTTTATAACTAGGTCTCTTAACCTTATGTCTAGGTGAATAAACATTTTAATTATCTAGATATAACACAGGACTATGGTTAATTCAACTCAAGTTCCAGGTCAGTTTCAAAGTAAGAGGTGTTCCGTTAACCGTCAGCTTAAGTACCCCCAACCCTAGACAGAACATCACCGGTAGAGTTCCCTTATGGTGTCCTATTTTCTTACTATATTTTAAACTATTTAAAATACTATGTAACACTAACTTCTAATCCTCTTAGAAATTAAACTTAGGTCTAAATTAATTTTAAACAATTTAAAACTAATTTTCATTTAACCTAAGTTCCTATGTTTGCATGCAGCTCTTTGTTATAGGTTATGGTTTCTAAACCCCTTTTTTTATAACTTTTATAAATTTTAATTATTAACCTATAACGGCAAATTATATGATAAATCCAACAAAGGATTTCTAATTGGAATTATAAATGACATTCAACTAATTGAATAAAGTAAATTACTTAAATAAAATAACATTTTATTTTAAACTAAGTAATTCTATGCTCCATGCTCTTTATTCTCCATATAATCTAATCATTACTCATGAAAAAAAATTAAATCATGCATTTCTACCATATTTATATAACACTTATACAAATAAAAAAAATGCATGAACATGCTTATCCTAAGGTGGGAAATATTCTAAATGACGTTCATAAAGAAAATAGCCAAAAAACCGAAAAAATTTGACCCCTAAAGTGCAAAAATAATAAAATTACATTAATTTTATTACAAAACCAGTCCAAAACTACTTGAAACGGGCTCAGGCCGCTCGAACCGAACCAAACTCGACCTGAACCGCTTCAGAACCAGTCTGCACCTTCAGGTTGTCGTCACGACGTTGCAACGTTGAGGAGAGCGTTGTAACGCCGCCTCATCTCGCGCGAGCGCCTTGCACCGGGGTAGCGTTGCAACGTGCTAACACCTCAAATCTCCCTATCGATAGGGGCTTCGACGTTGCGACGTCGTTCCTCAGCAATGCAACGCTGATGAATGGCGTTGCAAAGCTACTGGTAGCATTGCAACGTTGTTGCTTCTGCAACAGCTAATTCCTTCGGAAAACAACAGCTTCCAGTGGCCTTTTCTCCCTGAAATCTCATCCGAATTGCATGAAATTTGTCTCATACGACTCGTAACACTATTACAGACTCGATAATGCACTTAATTGCCCACAACGCAGGGGCCTTTACACTTAATTTGATCAAATAAAAAATGAAACTAAGGCCAGAAATTTCCTAAACAAATTTACAGCAAACCAAATGCAATTCCCACCTATCAAATGCAAATTTGTTTCAACCAAAACAAAACAAGCATTGCTCTGATACCAATTGAAGGAGATCTTATCCCCGTGAGCAGAGGAAACGTGTTTTAAGATCGATTTTGCTAGTTTGTTTTGGTTTACTAGAAATACCAGTGTTGGGATTTGTGCCCTAAAACTCGTAGTTTGTAATTATGTTCTAATAAATGTAATAAAGTGTTATTATTTCAATAAAGTGTTATTGTTTGTTATCTACGAGTTTTCCTTTATTTAAACCCTAAATCCAATAAACTAAACATCCAAGGCTGTTAAATGAATCTTTAACTGAATGTAATGTACATAAAAAAAGGATCTCGGTTAGAGATACAAACCTAAAGGGGTCTATAGTTAGGGAATAAGGTTTGGGTACCTTACGCTTGTTAAACTATGGATGTGGCCCACTTTGTATTTGATACAAACACTGTGATCCTAACGTGTTCGTGTAGATGACATGTGAGTGGAGATATCCTAATGTAATGAGATTACATAAGACCGGACCACGAAATAGTAACCTCTAGCTGTAACTCCGTTGACTAGTTAGGTTTCTATTTGACTAGGATGACCTAGGCAACTTGATCTCAATCTCGAAGCGAGTTACGAACTCCCGTTCGCGAGGGATTGTCCTTTGACTAGTATGGGTGAGAGTGGCGAGATTCGCCGACTCAATATGCCTACCTTCTTGCGGACAAGACCGAGAGAGCGGCTGGGAACTTAACTTGGCAAGATGGAATTCACTCCTTCTCGCCTACTAGGGTAAGTAGAGGAATGTTCCCTTAAGTGGTGTCTCCGGGACTTGAACAAAGGGTCTGACCCTCTCATTGGCCCGAGAGGGACTCTGTTTGTTGGTAGGACCACAAACAAATTGTTCATTAGAGGAGCATTGGTACTTAAGGCACAAGATGTAACCTAGGGGTAAAACGGTAATTTGACCCAGCTGGTGTTACGAACATTCGTGAAGGATTGACTTTCTGTTATTGGTCAATATCCATGGACACGTAAATATATCTGCAGAGTGAGAAGAGTGCAAATTGTGGGACTTTAGTGGAGTGTTCCCGCAGTTAACGAATGTTGATTGGGAGGTTAATGAGATTAACCGAGCAGTCTCGTATCGTTGGAGCTTCTGATCTGTAGGTCCATAAGGTCCACCTTCTAGCTCGTAAAGGGTTCTTAGATCATTTGAAATTGAAATGTTCAAATTCATTAGGGAATATATTTAATGTATTTTGATACAATATAATATATAGTTTTGGAACTATATATTATAAATTTAATGTGAATAGGATTCATATTAAATTAATTGAGATAATTAAATATTTGAAAGAGTTCAAATATATTCAAATGTGAATGTGATTCATATTTGAAAACTATAGGTTAAATTTAATGTACATTAGATGTGCATTAAAACTATAGGATAGAGGGATAATTCATTAAATGTGATTAATATAAATTAAATATAAGATATTTAATTCATTTTGATTATTTAATTAATGTGATTAATTAAATAAATAAGGAACGTGTCAGGAGGGCACGTTCCCCCTCTCTCTCCCAACTTCCTATTCGATAGGAAGTGGGAGATGCCCATTTGAAGCTTCTTCTTCTCCTGGGAGGAGTAAGGAAGAGAGTGGTAGATCGATCATTTTGTTTTTGACAGAAGAAAAATTCTCTCTCAATTTCAAATTTCCTTCACATTCCAAAAGTTGGAATCCTTCCCACCAAGGAGGATCTAAGTATTCGAGAGACATAGGAGGTGATCCAAGTGGTGGTGTTAATGTTCAGTAAAATCGAGAGAGTTCCTTTGTTCTTTGTCTTGCTTGGAGCAAGGAGTTGCTGTTGGAGAAAGTCTACAAAGGTATCAATTCTTCCTCCCTTTAGTTTAATAGATAAACTTAATATATGTTTGCATGTATGCATTTAATCCACGCCTAATAGGATTAGATTATATGCTTGTTCTGTATTTTTGGGTCAATGTACTGGTTTTTGTTTCAATTAAAACAATCAAGCACATTAACGATTCCAATCACGTTTCCGCTGCTCAAGGAGATCATATCTCCATCAATTTGTATCAGAGCAATGTTTGTATTGTTTTGTTTTGAAACAAAATTGCATTGATTTGGTGGGAAATGCATTTGGTTTGCTGTAAAACTAGTTTAGGAATGTTTTGGCCTTAGTTTACTTCTTTTTTGTTTCAATTAGTATGTAAAGGCCCCTGCGTTTTTGGACTTAAAGTGCAAAATTGAGTCTGTAATTGAGTTACGAATCGTTCGGGACAAATTTCATGCATTCCGATTGAGAATCGAATGAGAAATTGAAGGTTGAAGCTGTTGTGTTCGTGGAAGAAGGTTGTTGTCGGCGGCGGCGGCGTGTAACGCTTATTTACCGGCGTTAACGCAACGAAGAACAGCGTCGCAACGCCAGCGTTCCCTATCGACGCGGGCGATCAAGGCGTAAGCAGCGTTGCAACGCTGCCCCTCAGCGTTGCAACGCCATCCCGATAGCAGGCGCGCGCGAGGATGAAGTAGGCGTTGCAAGGCTAGCATCAGCGTTGCAACGCCGTAAGGCGGTTCAAGCAGTAGCAGACCGGTTCGAGCTGGTTCGGTGGTTTTGGTCCGATTCGAGCGGTTCAAGGCCGTTTCAAGGTGTTTTTGGGCCGGTTTCATGAAATAAATTAATGTAATTTTTTTTTTTTTTTGCACTTTAGGGGCCAAATTATTCCGGTTTTACAGCTTTTTATCTATATGAATGTCATTTAGATTATTCCCACCTTAGGATAAGCATGTTCATGCATTTTATTTATATAAATGTTATACGAATATGGTTGAATGCATGACTAATTTATTTTTTCATGAGTAATTAATTATAAGTGTTATAATTAGATTATATGGAAAATAAATTGCATGGAGCATGAAATTACTTAGTTTAAAATAAATGTTATTTTATTTAAGTAATTTTATAATTCAAATAGTTGACTTTTTTTTATAATTCCAATTTGAATATAGATTGTTGGATTTATAATATAGTTTCTTTCTCATAGGTTAATTATTAAAATTTATAAAAGTTATAAATTAAAGGGGTTTTAGAAACCATAACCTATAATAAAGAAATGCATGCAAACATAGGAACTTGGGTTAAATTTAATTAGTTTTAAATTGTTTAAAATTAATTTAGCTAAGTTTCAAATTTCTAATAGGATTAGAAATAAGTCATACGTAATAATTAAATAGTTTAAAATATAGTAGGACTTTAGGACTTTGGTTATATGGGAACTCTACCGGTGAAGTTCTGTCTAAGGCTAGGGGTACTTAAGTCGACTCAGTTAACTAACACCTCCTACCGAAACGTCGGAACTGAGAGTTGAATTAACCTCGCCTACTGCTTTATCTCTAGGTAATTAAAATGTTTATTCACCTAGATATAAGGTTTTAAGACCTAGTTATAATAGTTATAATGAGCATAGACTTAGATAGATTCTTTTAGCCGAATCCGACTAAGTTAAATCCATACCCTAATTTTAGGAACTTCAGTGGGAGAAAACGAGATGTTCGCATCGAGTTTACTCTCACGTCCTTAAGAGTTCACACCGTGAGTTCCATGCTAGGCTACGCGACGTCAATAGGGCGTCCCCCTACGGTATGTGTTTGCATGGTTCAATACCAAGGTGAATGAGGGAAGTATCCATAGTAAATGGGAGCAGGACGCGTGTCAACGTATCCTACGGTCTCCTCCATTAGGTCGCACCGTGAGATTTCTATAGTCCGCCTGCTAGGTTGTCCTGGAACAGCCAAACCCTACAGAGGGCCTTACTATAGGGATCGAAACACCGCGAACTCCAGAAATGGATAGGGTCTCTTAGGTAATTTGCCAACAGTTGTCTTTCTTAATAGTTGCCTGTTGGCTCGAACCTATTGGATCTGAAAAATGGTAGGGTCACATTTACGGGATGAGTTAAGCTAGTTAAGAAGTCCTTGACCAAACAAATGGTAACTAAGGACAATTGGGACATGAGATATTCTGGTAGTGACAATTGGCTGAGAAAGTCTCAATTCAAGAGAGGAATGACTGACCGCCCGACGGAGGCTTTTGTTCTAAACCCTTGAAGTATCGTTGCAAAATTAAAGGTTTAACTTAAACAATGGGTTTTAGTTTAAACACTAGGGTTCTTTGATAATTTTGCTAAATTAGATTGGTTTTTATAATGGGTTTAAAAGACATAACTAATTAGAACTATTTTGTATTTTCAGCATGTCGTCCTCAATAATAGCCTTACTTAAAAGCGACCGTTTAACTGGTGAGAATTTTACTACGTGGAAGTCCAACTTGAATACGATTCTCGTTGTTGACGACCTTCGGTTCGTACTAACTGAGGAATGTCCTCAGATTCCTGCTCGTAATGCCCCTCAATCTGTTAAGGAGGCGTACGACCGCTGGATCAAGGCCAATGATAAGGCCAAGGTCTACATTTTGGCTAGTGTTTCTGAAGTTCTGGCCAACAAGCGCGAGGGCATGGTCTCAGCTCGTGAGATCATGAGTTCACTGCAGGAAATGTTTGGACAATCGTCTGGACAAATTCGGCACGAATCCCTCAAATACGTTTATAACTCTCGTATGAAGGAGGGGTCATCGGTGAGAGAACACGTTCTTGATCTGATGGTCCACTTCAACGTGGCTGAGATGAACGGAGCGGTCATTGACAAGTAGAGTCAGGTATCGTTCATCCTGGAATCTCTTTCGAAGAGTTTCCTGCAATTCCGCAGCAATGCAGTGATGAACAAGATAGAGTATAACCTGATTACTCTCCTTAATGAACTACAGACTTTCCAGTCTCTTATGAAGAATAAGGGACAGGCTGATGGAGAGGCAAATCTGTTTGCCCATTCCAGAAGGTTCCAGAAGGGTTCATCCTCTGGGACTAAGTCCTGTTGCTCATCTTCTAGGCTTAAGAAGACCCAAAAGAAGAAAATACGAGGGAAAGGGAAGGCACCTGCTGCTGACAAAGGCAAGGAAAAATCCAAGCTTGCAGATAAAGGAAAGTGTTTCCACTGCAACATGGATGGGCACTGGAAGAGAAACTGCCCAAAATACCTTGCTGAGCTCAAAGAGAAGAAAGGTAAATTAGATTTACTTGTTCTTGAAACTTGTTTAGTGGAAAATGATGATTTAACCTGGATACTTGATTTAGGAGCCACTAATCACGTTTGCTTTTCATTCTAGGAAACTAGTTCCTTCAAGGAGCTCGAAGAGGGTGAGATGACGCCCAGGGTCGGAATGGGAGACGTCGTCTCAGCTCGTGCAGTGGGAGATGCCAAGTTATTTTTCGGAGATAGTTTTATTTTAATGAAAAATCTGTATATAGTTCCTAAGCTTAAAAGAAACTTAATTTCTATCTCTTGTTTAATAGAACTTGGTTATTGTATTTCTTTTTCAATCAATGAAGCGTTCATTTTGAAAGAGGGTGTCAATATATATTCTGCTAAATTGAAAAATGGCTTGTACGTACTGAAACCGAATAAAACTAAAGTAATTTTAAATCATGAGATGTTTAAGAATGCTAACACTCAAAATAAAAGGCAAAGAATTTCTCCAAATAATAATACCTATCTGTGGCATCTTAGACTTGGTCATATTAATCTAAACCGGATTGAGAGACTTTCTAAGAATGGACTTCTAAACAAGTTAGAAGATGATTCTTTACCGCCTTGTGAGTCTTGCTTGGAAGGTAAAATGACCAAACGACCTTTTACTGGAAAAGGTTATAGAGCCGTAGAACCCTTACAACTTATACATTCGGATCTTTGTAGTCCGGTGAATGTTAAAGCTCGAGGAGAGTACGAATATTTCATTTCTTTCATAGATGATTATTCGAGGTATGGTTATCTATACCTAATGCATCACAAGTCTGAAGCTCTTGAAATGTTCAAAGAGTATAAGGCTGAAGTAGAGAATGCATTAGGGAAAAGCATTAAAACACTTCGATCCGATCGAGGTGGAGAGTATATGGATTTGAGATTCCAGGACTATATGATAGAACATGGAATTAAATCTCAACTCTCTGCACCTAATACACCACAAAGAAAAATGGTGTGTCGAGAAAGAGAAATAGAACCTTGTTAGACATGGTACGTTACTATGATGAGCAATGCTCAATTGCTCGCTCTCGTTTTAGGGATACGCGAGAGAGACCAGCTTCAAATCTTGAATAGTGTTCCAGTCAAAAGTGTTTCGAAACACCTTTTGAACTTTGGAAGGGCGTAAACCTAGTTTACAACACTTGAGATTTGGGATGTCCTAAGACACGTACTCGTGACAAACCCAAAGAAACTGGAACCTCGTTCAAGATTGTGCCAATTTGTTGGCTATCCCAAAGAAACGAGAGGTGGTCTTTTCTACGACCCACAAGAAAATAAGGTGATTGTATCGACAAACGCCACGTTCTTGGAGGAAGATCACATGAGAAACCATAAACCGCGTAGTAAATTAGTACTAAATGAAGCTACACATGAACCAACAAGAGTTGTTGATCAAGCTAGACCCTCATCAAGAGTTGATAGAGGAGTCAGCACCTCAAGTCAGTCTCGTCCATCTCAATCGTTGGGAATGCCTCGACGCAGTGGGAGGGTTGTTTCCCAACCTGACCGCTACTTGGGTTTAGCTGAAACTTAAGTTGTCATACCTGATGATGGCGTAGAAGATCTATTGTCTTATAAACAGGCAATGAATGACGTAGACAAGGACCAATGGATCAAAGCCATGGACCTTGAAATGGAGTCAATGGACTTCAATTTAGTATGGGAACTTGTAGACCAACCTGAAGGGGTTAGACCCATAGGGTGTAAATGGATCTATAAGAGAAAGAGAGATGCAGCCGGAAAGGTACAGACCTTTAAGGCTAGACTTGTAGCAAAGGGTTTTACCCAAAGGGAAGGAGTTGACTATGAAGAAACTTTTTTCCCTGTTGCTATGCTGAAGTCTATAAGGATACTCTTGTCCATAGCCTCGTTTTATGATTATGAAATTTGACAAATGGACGTTAAGACTGCCTTTTTGAATGGTAATCTTGACGAGAGCATCTATATGTCTCAGCCCGAAGGGTTCATAGCACGAGGTCAGGAGCAAAAAGTTTGCAAGCTTAATCGATCCATTTATGGATTGAAACAAGCATCAAGATCTTGGAATATAAGATTTGATACTGCGATCAAGTCTTACGGCTTTGACTAAAACGTTGACGAGCCTTGTGTTTACAAGAGGATCCTCAACGACAAAGTAGCTTTGTTAGTACTTTATGTGGATGATATCCTACTCATTGGGAATGATGTAGGATACCTAACTGACGTAAAGAATTGGCTGGCGACCCAATTCCAAATGAAAGATTTGGGAGAGGCGCAGATGTGTTCTTGTGATTCGAGATCTTTAGAAATCGCAAAGAATGAAACGCTTCTGCACTTGTCTCAAGCATCTTATATCGACAAAATGTTATCCAAATATTCGATGCAGAATTCCAAGAGGTACCCTTCAGGCACGAAGTTCATTTGTCTATGGAACAGTGTCCCAAGACACCTCAAGAAGTAGAGGATATGAGACATATTCCCTATGCCTCTACAGTAGGTAGCTTAATGTATGCTATGCTATGCACGAGGCCTGACATTTGTTATGCAAAGGGGAATAGTCGGTGAGGTACCATCCAATCCAGGGTTAGACCACCGATGCGACGATTAAAAATATCCACAAGTATCTAAGGAGAACGAGGGACTATATGCAAAGTATGGGTCTAAGGATCTGATCCTTACTGGATACATTGATTCTTAATTTCAGACCGATAAGGATTCTCGGAAATCCACATCGGGATCAATTTTCACCCTGAACAGGGGAGCGATAGTATAGCGAAGCATCAAGCAAGGATGCATCGCTGACTCCACAATGGAGGTTGAGTATGTCGTTGCTTATGAAGCAGCTAAGGAGGCTGTTTGGCTAAGTAAATTCCTTACTGATTTGGAAGTTGTTCCAAATATGGAATCTCCCATCACCTTATACTGTGACAACAGTGGTGCGGTAGCCAATTCGAAGGAACCTCGCAGCCATAAGCGAGAAAAGCACATCGAAAGGAAGTATCACCTGATACGAGAAATAGTGCAACGAGGAGATGTGACAGTCACGAAGATTGCTTCAGAGCATAATATTGCTGATCCGTTTACAAAGACTCTCACGGCTAAAGTGTTCGAGGGTCATCTGGAAAGTCTGGGTCTACGAGATATGTACATAAGCTAATCTAGGGCAAGTGGGAGATATGTAATGGGGTATATGGATGCCCTAGTTTATTGTATTTCTATCTCTTGTAACCACTGTTTTAGATTAGATTATGATGTACCCCACTAGAGTTTTAGTTCAAGTGGGAGTTTGTTGGGATATGTGACCTAAAACTCGTAGTTTGTAATTATGTTCTAATAAATGTAATAAAGTGTTATTATTTCAATAAAGTGTTATTGTTCGTTATCTACGAGTTTGCCTTTATTTAAAATCCTAAATCCAATAAACTAAACATCCAAGGTCATTAAATGAATCTTTAATCCGAATGTAATGTACATAAAAAGGATCTCGGTTCGAGATACACCTAAAGGGTCTATAGTTGGGGATAAGGTTTGGGTACCTTACCCTCAAAAACTATGGATATGGCCCACTTTGTATTTGATACAAACACTGTGATCCTAGCGTGTTCGTGTAGATGACATGTGAGTGGGGATATCCTATGTGATGAGATTACATAAGACCGGACCACGAAATAGTAACCTCTAGCTGTAACTCCGTTGACTAGTTATGTTTCTATTTCACTAGGATGACCTAGGCAACTTGATCTCAATCCTGAGCAGGTTACGAACTCCCATTTGCGAGGGATTGTCCTTTGACTAGTATGGGTGAGAGTGGCCAGATTCGCCGACTCAATATGCCTACCTTCTTGGGGAAAAGACCGAGTGAGCGGCTTGGAACTTCACTTAGCAATATGGAATTCACTTCTTCCCGCCTACTAGGGTAGGTAGAGGAATGTTCCCTTAAGTGGTGTCTCCGAGACTTGAACAAAGGGCCCGACCCTCTCATTGGTCCGAGAGGGACTCTGTTTGTTGGTAGGACCACAAACAAATTGTTCATTAGAGGAGCATTGGTACTTACGACACAAGATGTAACCCAGGGGTAAAACGGTAATTTGTGTAAACCCGAGATTTTTCTTTGGAACTTCCTTATTAAAAAAAAATAACAAAAGGAAAGAAGAAATGAAGTGAAAGACAAAAGGAAAACAAGGAAGGAAAGTTTAAACCATTTTGGTTTGGTTTGCTTTAAAAGATAAAAGAAGAAAAGAAAATGAAAGAAAAGTTAAATATATTAAGTTTTGTTTTGTTTTGTAAAGAAAAGAAAAGAAATGAAAGAAAGGGATAAAGGAGAAATTAAAAAAAGGAAAAGAAAAGAAAAAGCAAAAGGGAAAAAGACAAAGATTTGCCTCCACCGATTGCTTTTCTTTAAGTTATTTTAAAACCATTTTTAAAACTCATTTTTCACAAAAGAAAGATGAGGCCTCGTGAGGTGAAGTTCAAGGAAGAAGAAGAATCTGGTTTTGGGGTTGAAGTTGCGGAAGAAAGGAGAAGAACTCAAAGTAGCAAAGCAGAGGAAACCATTTCATCCCGCTTCTGATATTTTGATCTTTTCGAGCTCAACAAGAAGAGGTAAGAGTTGAGTTTTTATTCATGAAAGTTAACTCAATTTGGAACAAAGTTCGTGAAGGAAGCTCGAGCTAATCTCGGGTTAACTTACTTTTTTGTGAATAGGAAGGCGTAAGATTTAATTTGCTTTGTCAAATCCAGGAAGCCTCTGATGTTTTGGTTGTACTGATCTGTAGAGTTGGAATCAGAAACTCTAATTGGTATGGTTCGAAATCTTATTGAATTTCCTACAACTTTCATGAAGAAATCGTGAGTAGAAAATGTCTAGAAGATGTTTTAAATATCAGGTTAAATTTGTTGTGGCAGGAAATCCGAATCTGAAAATAGCAGAAGTCTGTTTTGAGGAAAGTATCTTTCGAGGTATTTCTGAACAAATCCGTTTGGAATTTCAATTTCATGTCTTCATATGATTTTTAGCGGGTTCAAAAAGAAAGAGTTTGGTATAAATTACATTATTTTTGGATAAGTAATGAAGAAGTTATGGCTGTCTGAAAACAGGGCAGAAAATCTTAAAATGCTGGAAATTTGAAAGTGTGTTTTCTTGCACTTTTAAGGTCAAAAATCATGAGCTCGAGGTTCTAATGGTTGAGTTGGTTTGTTTGACAGGCCAAGAGCAAATAGGTCAAGTTTACAAGCCAAGGTTCTAATTCTAATATTGTGAGTGACTCTATTTTAGAACTATGTTTGACCTATGTTTTTCTTCAAAAACATAAGTCTTGATCATTACATCCTGTTTGAATTAATTATGTATAGCTTCATGGAGTTTTCTAACATAAGTTCATGATGGAACATAAGCATGTTTTGAATTATTTGTAACCATAAATCCAAGTATGGAACCTAAATTATGAAAGTATGTATTATAAAGACATGATTTCCATGGTAAACAAATTATGCTCTTGTTTGTGGTTAACCCCTAATACTGAAGGACATTCGAGAAGGTACTTAGGGGGGAATGAATCATGATATCCCGATACTGAAGGAAAATGAGAAGGTATTCGGGTAGTAAATGGTTTTACCTTAATACTGAAGGACATAGAGAAGGTATTAGGGAAAACCAAACGACCAAAGGTATTCCACGTGCACGTGAGAGAGAGAGGTATAAACCTTATTGGTATAAATGTAACTCTACCACCTCTATGGTTTGAATGTGGTATCGTCATGTGTTTTTTTGTTATGAGCTTCTATATTATTGATCTATCTACCCTCGATATGATAGTACATATCGAGTTGTGTGCTATGCATAAGTGGTGACTTAAACCTGTAAATTGGAAGCATGGTTTGTTTATGTTTACAAACAGATGTTAAGCTATTTTCTACTTATAATCTGCCATTATTACGATTCACCTGTGAGCTTATAATGTTTTAAAGATAGACACTCACTGAGCTTTTTAGCTCATTCTTTCAATGTTTTCAAACCTTTTCAGGTAGAGATCGAGCTCCTAGTACCTGACATCCTGCCATAGTCTGCTGGAAGTTTCATAAGTTGGTATTTTGTACGTGGCTGGTGTTGTATAGCAAGTCGTTATGTAGTTATAGTTGTTTGTACATAAGAGGTTGTATAAACAGTGGGTTGGCATGTTCTGGGTTGTGATGCTATTGCCCGTTTAAGTTTTCAAATGGGAGACTTAAGAAATGTTTCTCCCTATGTATGTTTAGTAGTTATCAAGTTTCCGTTGTGTGATGTTAAAGTTTACCATATACGAGCATAGTATGTTTATCAGGTAGAACAGGGTCATCAGGTATTGTTAAGAGGTAAACAATGTCTGTTGGCTTCATGCCTCTTTCCGGGCTAAGTTAGCAGGTGGTTCGGGAGGGGGTGTGACAATTTGACCCAGCTGGTGTAACGAACATTCGTGAAGGATTGACTTGCTATTATTGGTCAATATCCATGGACACAGAAATATATCTACAGTGAGAAGAGTGCAAAACTGTGGGACTTTAGTGGAGTGTTCCATGATTAACGAATGTTGATTGGGAGGTTAATGAGATTAACAGAGCGAGTCTCGTATCGTTGGAGCTTCGATGCAGTGGTCCATAAGGTCCACCTTCTAGCTCGTAAAGGGTTCTTAGATCATTTGAATTTGAAATGTTCAAATTCATTAGGGAATATATTTAATGTATTTTGATACAATATAATATATAGTTTTGGAACTATATATTATAAATTTAATGTGAATAGGATTCATATTAAATTAATTAAGAGAATTAAATATTTGAAAGAGTTCAAATATTAAATTCAAATGTGAATGTGATTCATATTTGAAAACTATAGGTTAAATTTAATGTACATTAGATGTGCATTAAAACTATAGGATAGAGGGATAATTCATTAAATGTGATTAATATAAATTAAATATAAGATATTTAATTCATTTTGATTATTTAATTAATGTGATTAATTAAATAAATAAGGAACGTGTCAGGAGGGCACGTTCCCCCTCTCTCTCCCAACTTCCTATTCGATAGGAAGTGGGAGATGCCCATTTGAAGCTTCTTCTTCTCCTGGGAGGAGTAAGGAAGAGAGTGGTAGATCGATCATTTTGTTTTTGACAGAAGAAAAATTCTCTCTCAATTTCAAATTCCCTTCACATTCCAAAAGTTGGAATCCTTCCCACCAAGGAGGATCTAAGTATTCAGAGACATAGGAGGTGATCCAAGTGGTGGTGTTAATGTTCTGTAAAATCAGAGAAGTTCCTTTGTTGTTGTACTGCTCGGAGCAAGGAGTTGCTGTTGGAGAAAGTCTACAAAGGTATCAATTCTTCCTCCCTTTAGTTTAATAGTTGACTTAATATATGTTTGCATATATGCATTTAATCCATGTCTAATAGGATTAGATTATATGCTTGTTCTGTATTTTTGGGTCAATGTACTGGTTTTTGTTTCAATTAAAACAATCAAGCACATTAACGATTCCAATCACGTTTCTGCTGCTCAAGGAGATCAGATCTCCATCAACCAGTACATTGGTAAAATACAGAGACAAGCATTTAATTCCTAATCTAATTAGAGCATGGAACTAAATATGAAAACATGTTGTAAATTAATTAAACTAAAAAGAAAAGCTTAGCTTTGTAGATTTCCAATTCACAGCAACCCTTTGCTCCAATTGCACAGCAACACATAAAACCTTTGTTCTTTCAATTGGACAACAACCACTCAGCAAACCTTCTATCCTCTAAGTTTCTACTTAGATCAAATCCTTGGTGGGAAGGATTCCAACTGATTTGGAAGGAGAAGGGAAATGATAGAGAGAGTTGAGAGAGCAATTCCACAATTGCAAGGTTGATCAATCAACCACAAACTTCTCTCAATCGAGAAGTTAAAAGTCAAGGAACACTTCCCCCACTCCCTATCGATAGGGAGTTAGAGGGGAAGTGGGGAACGTGTCCTCCTGACACGTTCCCATTAATTAATTAATGAAATAATTAATTACTTAATTAAATCAAATTTAATTAATATTAATTGAATATCATATATTTAATTAATGTTAAATATCATATATTTAATTAAGATTAAATCATATTTAATCAATTTCCCTCTAACCTATAATTTTAATATACATCTCATGCACATTAAATTTTAACCTATAATTTTCAAATATGAATCACATTCACATTTAAATTAACATTTGAACTCTTTCAAATATTTAATTCTCTCATATAATTTAATATGAATCATATTCACATTAAATTTATAATATAATGTTCCAAAACTTAATATTATAGCGTATCTATATACATTAAATTTATTTCCTAATTGAATTTGAACATTTCAAATTCAAACGATCTAAGAACCCTTTACGAGCTAGAAAGTGGACCTAATGAACCTACAGATCAGAAGCTCCAACGATACGAAATTATTTGGTTAATCTCATTAACCTCCTAATCACCATTCGTTAACTGCGGCTCCACTAAAGTCCCACAGCTGCACTCTTCTCACTGCAGATATATTTCTTTGTCCACGGATATTGACCAATAACAGCAAGTCAATCCTTCACGAATGTTCGTAACACCAGCTGGGTCAAATTACCGTTTTACCCCTGGGTTACATCTTGTACCTTAAGTATCAGTGCTCCTCTAATGAACAATTTTTTTGTGGTCCTACCAACAAATAGAAGTCACTTTCGGGCCAATGAGAGGGTCGGGCCCTTTGTTCAAGTCTCGAAGACACAACTTAAGGGAACATTCCTCTACTTACCCTTATAGGCGGGAAGGAGTGAATTTCATCTTGCTAAGTTAAGTCCCCAGTCGTTCACTCGGTCTTGTCCCCAAGAAGGTATGCATATTGAGTCGGTGAAACTGGCCACTCTCACCCATACTAGTCAAAGGAAAATTCCTCGCAAATAGGAGTTCGTAACCTGCTCAGGATTGAGATCAAGTTGCCTAGGTCATCCTAGTGAAATAGAAACCTAACTAGTTAAAGGAGTTACATCTAGTGGTTACTATTTTGCGGTCCGGTCTTATCTAATCCTATTACATAGGATATCTCCACTCACATGTCATCTAAACGAACACGTTAGGATCACAGTGTTTGTATCATATACAAAGTGGGCCACATCCATAGTGTTACCAGGGTAAGGTACCCAAACCTTATCCTCTAACTATAGACCCTTTAGGTTGTATCTCGAACTGAGATCCTTTATATGTATACTACATTCAGTTCAAGAGACATTTTATAGCCTTGGATGTTGGTTTATTGGATTTAGGGTTAAAAGAAGGGCAATATCATAAATAACGAACAATAACTCTTTATTGAAATAATAACTTTTTATTACTATAATTAGAACAAAATTACAAACTACGAGTTTTCGGGCACATACCCCAACACAATTAGCACTAATCAATCAATTAGGTTATCCTATAGTTTATTATGAATCTCATTCACATCAAACTATCAACTATATCACATATAAATGACATAATTATCCAATTCATGAATTTGAACATTTCAAATCCACACCAAACTGTAAACCCTCAATTTATCAAGTTTGACCAACCGAGGGACCTAATGGACCTATAGATGACGAGTTCCAATGATCCGAGATTAACCTGTCAAACTCTTTGACCCGGTTATTCAACATTCATTAGCTACGGTAACTCTCAACTAAAGCTCGTAGATGCACTCCCATCACTGTAGGACAAGTTGTGTCCATCGATATAACCAATGTCCGTGAGTCGACCCTTCACAGGTTGTTCATAGCCACATTTGGGTCAAATTACTGTTTTACCCCTGTGTCTACCTCTTGCTCCTTAAGTCCCACTGCTCCTCTAATGATTAACTACGTTGCATTTTCCAACCATAAATAAAGACCCTCTCTGGCAAGTGAGAGGGTAGGGCCCCATAGTTCAAGTCCTAGAGAAAGCACTTAAGGGAACAACCCCTCTAGTTTGTCTAATTTGGGAACGAGTGAATTTCATCTCACGTAGTCAAGTTTGCAGCTCCCCACGTGGTCCTGTCCATGAGAAGATAGGCATATTGGGCGAGCAACTGTTGCCACCCTCACTCGTACTAGTCAAAGGATAGACCCCCGCAGACAGGAGTCCGTAACACGCTAAGGATTCAGGTCGAGTAACTAATGATCATCTACGAATTTATTAGACCTATACTGTTAACATGGTTACATCAGTAAGTCTAATAATTCACGATCCGGTCTTGTACAATCTCATTGTACAGGATGCCCCCACTCGCATGTTAACCACATGAACGAGCTGGATCACCTTGTTTGTATCTAATACTGAACGGAATCGAAGTCCCCGCAGCGGAAGCGATTGCGAATCGCGCGCTCTTGATTTAGTTACAATGGAAATTTCAGGAATGTAAAACATGGATTAAGCATATAATAAGAGTATGGACAACAAGTATATACCTTTGAAGAACCTTTCTTCAAGTGCTTCTCTCTCCACGGTCACGATCTCAGCAACAAGAACTCGTACGAACACCGACGCCACCACCGGATCTTCTCCGTTGTTCTCTAGGAGAGGGAGGAAGGTGAGTTCCCTTTAGGAGTGGTGAGGAATTTTGTGAGAGAGATTTGTGTTTTGGAACTCTTCCAACAACACAACAAGGAGGCTAGGAATTCTATGAAAAAATCCTTAACCTAGTTGCATCTCATGCAACCATATATATAGAGAATTGGGATGGAAATGACCATCCTACCTCTCCTTTAATCTCTCTTTAGTATATAGTCTAAATCACATTAAAACTATATATTATATCAATTATATCATATATAATTGATATAACTCCTCATGTATGAAATTGAACACTTCAATTTCACTCTTAACTTTATACCCTCTATATTACCATGTTGAGCCAACGGAGGGATCTAATGGACCTACAGATCATGAGCTCCAATGATGTGAGATTAACTGATCAAACTCTTTGATTCAGTTAATCAATATTCATTAACTAGATGTCACTCCACTATAGACTTGTAGCTGCACTCTCTTCACTGTAGATATTATTGTGTCCACTGATATAGTCATTGCCCATGAGTCGACCCTTCACAGGTTATTCGTAATCACAAATTAGGTCAAATTACCGTTTTACTCCTGTGATTACCTCTTTACTCCTTAAGCACCACTGATCCTCTAATGGACAACAAGTCTAAGGTCCTACCTTAGACTCATACCCTCGTAGAGGGTGGGGCCCATTGTTCAAGACACGAGTCGGGTTCTTGAGGGAACAACCTATCTAATTCCTCGGAGAGGAATGAGTGAATTCCATCTTGCACAGCTTAAGTTCCCACTACCTACAAGGTTCCGTCACCCGAGAAGGTAGGCTTATTGAGTCGACTGGTGCCACTTTCACCCATACTAGTCTAAGGACAAACCCCTATAAGCGGGAGTTCTTAACTTGCTCGGGATTCAGTCAAGTCACTAATGACCATCTATAAATTACTAGTCTTATCCTCATTAACGGTGTTATCTTTGGTTAGACTAATAATTTCATGATCCATCTTGTATGAACTCTTCATACAGGATGCCCCCACTCGCATGTCAACTACATGAATGAGTTGGATTACCTCATTTGTACTAATTACAAAGTGGGTCGCATCCATGGTGTTACCAGAATGAGGTTTCCAACCTTATTCTTATACCAACTATTTAGGTTATAATCTTGAATTCAACCCAAATAGTGTCCACTACACTGATTTCAAGATAAACGTTATAACCTTGGAGCTTAATTTATTGGATTGATAAAAGCAAGACTGTAATCTTATCAAAACAAATAACACTTTATTTAATTGATCAAGATTACACAAGTTTAGGGCATAAATCCCAACAAATACAAAGCGGGTTGCATCCACAACGTATCCAAGATTAGGTCTCCAACCCTATCCGTATACTGTAGATCGTTTGGGTCATTTACTCGAACGTGATCCTCCCCGTGTGTCCACTACACACCGTTCAAGTTCTAGTTCTCTCATAATAATGACCCTGGAGCTTAGTTTATTGGATTAAGTTTATGAAATATGCGAGACACAAAGCATTAAAAATAACTCTTATTTATTTCAACTTGGAATATTACAAACTACACGAGATTAGGGCATACACCCCAACAAATCTTGCTCTGATTCTAACCTTGCCCTACACTTGGCTTCTGGACTAAGTTGGCGCCAATAACGGTGCTCGTTCTCGGTCCTCTACTAGGGTGAAGGAATATATCCAACCCCTCTGCAACTATGGGATTCACCCCTGAGTCTCAAACAAGGACGAGGAACGTATCCAGCACCCCCTATAACTCGAGAATAACTCCCTCAACCTCTAATTAGGACAAGAAACGTATCCATTGTCCTTTGTACTCAGGGAACCACTCCCTGAACCACTCTACTAGATGGAGGACGGACCCCACATCCCATGTCAATCTCGCCAACCTAGAGTCTCAGCTTGCTAAGTGTTACACAGAGACCTCGGACTTACACCAGGACTGGTTGTGTTAGCTACGACCCAAAGACTACACAGCAATTTCCCTGGTTACCACAGAACTAAGCACAGGACTAAGCATAGACTTGCCTAATTAGATCAAGCACAAAACTAAGAACAGAACTAACAGGTCTCATATTCATCATGCTCGGTATCTCATAAAAGGTTTTATATCAAGCATAGATAGGCAAGCTCGAATTCAGGCACGTAAGAGTAAGCAAGCAACCATACATGCTAGCACAGGATCAAAAACAGTCAACTACTACTAACTTCTTAATTATCTAGTCTGTATGCAATTTCTTCCCTGGTCCCTACACTTAAGGGTGAGGTGGTCCAAATGACTACTTACCTAGATCTAGAGGTTTTGCGCAATCCAAAGAGTGTGGTCGTGCTCTAACAGTGCCTCTGGTTCCACCTGATTCACCACATAGGTTCAAAACGAGTTGAGGGTCGTATAGGGGACTGCATAGGTTCTGGCGATCAGTGGCATCGACAACGGCGGCGAGTGGGATCGGCAACGAAGGGCGGCGGCGCGTGGGGACCAGATTTAGATTCCTTGTGGCCCGATCTACCAAGAATTGGTCTCCAATCGATAAACACCAGTTAGAAAGTGCTCAAATCGGTCGAACCCGAGGATGGGTCTTACGGCGAACCAGCACGATCTGAGGGGAAAACTGTTAGGATGTATGTCCTAATCTCGTTTAGTTTGTAAATTACCATTTGAAATTAATAAGAGTTATTTATTTCATCATTTTGTGTCTCGCAAATTTTACAAACTTTGTCCAATAAACTAAGCTCCAGGGTCATTGAATATATGAGAGAACTAGAACTTGAACGGTGTGTAGTGGACACACAGGGAGGATCACGTTCGAGTTAATGACCCGAACGGTCTACAGTATATGGATAGAGTTGGAGACCTAATCCTAGATACGCTGTGGATGTGGCCCGCTTTATATTAGATACAAACGAGGTGATCTGACTCGTTCATGTGGTTAACATGCGAGTGGGGGTATCCTGTACAATGAAATTGTACAAGACCCGATCGTGAATTATTAGACCTACAGATGTAACACCGTTAACAATATGGGACTAATAACTTCGTAGATGACCATTAGTAACTCGACCTGAATCCTGAGCGTGTTACGAACTCCTCTGCTCAGTGGTCCGCCCTTTGACTAGTACGCGGGTGAGGGTGGTCACGCTATTACTGCCCAATACGCCTATCTTCTCGGGGGCGAGACCAAGTAGGAAGTTGGGAACTTAACTACGCGAGATGGAATTCATTTGTTCCCGCCTTTAGGGAAACTAGAGGGGTTGTTCCCTTAAGTGTTGTCTCCAGGGCTTGGATAACGGGTGCCCACCCTCTCATTGGCACGAGAGGGTTGTTGTGTATGGTTGGACCATGACAACGTTGTTGTTCATTAGAGGAGCAGTGGGGACTTAAGGAGCACGAAGTAGACGCAGGGGTAAAACGGTAATTTGACCCAATAATGTCTACGAACAACCTGTGAAGGGTCGACTCATGTGTATTGGTTATATCAGTGGACACAACTTGTCTTACACTAACAGGAGTGCAGCTACGAGCTTTAGTGGAGTGTTACCGTAGCTAATGAATGTTGATTAACCGGGTCAAAGAGTTTGACAGGTTAATCTCGGATCATTGGAGCTTGTCACTGTAGGTCCATTAGGTCCCTCGGTTGGCTCAAACTGGATTAATAGAAGGTTTACATTTTTGGTGTGAATTTGAAGTGTTCAAGTTCACTAAAAGGTAATTATGTCATTTATATGAGATATGAATGATATATTATATAGTTTAATGTGAATGAGATTCATAATAAACTATAGGTTAGCCTAATTGTTGGATTAGGGCTAACTTGGAGAAATTAGATTGAGAGAAATTAAATTGAATGTGATTCAATTTAAAAATCCACAATAATACATATGTGATTTGTAAAATGAGATATGAAATATCTTATTATATGTGGTTATGCAAATATGATTTGCGTAACCTATGGTTGTGGTAAAATGGTAAATAGGTGAAGATTTCAACTCTACCTATCACCATTATTTAAACCCCTTTGCAAGAAGGGGAGGTAGGCCATTTGCTCATTTTTGGAATTCTCACCAAAGAAGCAAATTAGTTCTCTCTCAAATCTCTCTCTCTCAAACTCTCCTCTCTAAACCAAAAGTAGAATCCCACCATTCTCCTTCTACCTAAGGTAGAACAACCGAGTAACCAAGTAGAGGTGTTCGGTTCGTTGTTCGTGTGAGGAGATCGAGATCGTTGAGAAGAACATGAAGAGTTCGTGATCATCGGAAGAAGGAAATTTGAAGACGGTCTTCAACAAGTAAGTAGCATTATCCTTGCTGTTTTTCTTTCTAGTTTGCATGTTTATGAAGGGATTTTGAATTCCCGCAGCGGAAGACGTTGTGAAATGTCGTTGATCCGTTGTGTAGTTCCTATCTTAAAATTGAATTTATCTCATAGATCCTAGGCTAAACATGCAAATAAGAGAAGAAAACAGTAAGGAACTATAAGATACTTACTTGTTGAAGAACTCTTCTTCAACGCTTTTCTCCTCCGAACACGGTCTATCTCGATCCAACGATCTCCTCGAACACGAACCACGATCCGAACAGTGAGACACCTCCAAAGGGTCTTCTCGGTTGTTCTCGGGAGGTTGAGGGAGAGTAGGTGGGACTCCCTTTGGTTTTGAGTGAGGAGAAGTTTTAGAGAGAATTGAGAGAGAATGAGAGAAAGTCACTTGCTCTTTTTGGATCGAAATCCAAAAAATGGCAAAATGCATTCCAAAGGCTTCTTGCAAAGTCTTTAAATACTATTGTGTGATGGAGTTAAAACCTCCACCAAATCACAATTTTACCACAACCATAAAATATACAAATCACATTTGCATATTAATATAAGGTATCTCATACCTTATTATACAAATCTCATTTGCATAAATGTGGAATTATAAATTGAATCACATTCAATTTAATTTCTCTCAATTCTATTTCTCCAAATAGCACTAATTAATCAATTAGGCTATACTATAGTTTATTATGAATCTCATTCACATCAAACTATATATTATGTCATCTATATCTCATATAAACGACATAAATACCCAAATAATGAATTTGAACACTTCAAATTCACACCAAATCTATAAACCCTCAATTTGTCCAATTTGAGCCAACCGAGGACCTAATGGACCTACACGTGACGAGCTCCAATGATCCGAGACTAACTGTCAAACTCTTTGACCCGATTATTCAACATTCATTAGCTACGGTAACACTCCACTAAAGCCCGTAGCTTGCACTCTCATCACCAGTAGGACAAGTTGTGTCCATCGATATAACCAATACCCATGAGTCGACCCTTCACAGTTCTTCTTCGTAGTCACAGTTGGGTCAAATTACCGCTTTTACCCCCTGTGTCTACCTCTTGCTCCTTAAGTCCCACTGCTCCTCTAATGAACAACTACGTTGCATGGTCCAACCATAAACAACAACCCTCTCAGGCCAATGAGAGAGTGGGGCCCCGTTGTTCAAGCCTTGGAGACAAAGAGCTAAAGGAACAACCCTCTAGTTTCCTAAGTCGAACGAGTGAATTCCTTCTTGCGTAGTCAAGTTCCCGGCTCTCCACGTGGTCCTCGCCTCGAGAAGATAGGCATATTGGGCGAGCAACAGTGGCCACCCTCACCCGTACTAGTCAAAGGACAGAGCCTCGCAGACAGGAGTTCGTGACACGCTCAGGATTAAGGTCGAGTCACTAATGGTCATCTACGAATTTATTAGCTCTATACTATTAACGGTGTTACATCAGTAAGTCTAATAATTCACGGTCCGGTCTTGTACAATCTCATTGCACAGATGCCCCCACTCGCATGTCAACCACATGAACGAGTCGAGATCACCTCGCTTGTATCTAATACAAAGCGGGTCGCATCCACAAGTGTATCCGAGATTAGGTCTCCAACCCTATCCATATCATCGTAGAGACCGTTCGGGTCATTAACTCGAACGTGATCCTCCCTGTGTGTCCATTACACACCGTTCAAGTTCTTAGTTCTCTCATAATACAATGACCCTGGAGCTTAGTTTATTGGATTAAGTTTATGAAAAATGTGAGACACAAAATTTAAATAAATAACTCTTATTTATTACACAATGTTGAAATAAATAACTCTTATTCATTTACAACTTGGAATATTACAACGAGATGAGGACATACATCCCAACAGTTTAACCTTATACTATTAGATAGTTTAATTTTAACAAATCGAATTGCATAACGATACCACGACGATTCGATCGTCTTCCGCTGCGCGGGGATTCTCATTCCCTTCAATTGGTATCAGAGCCTAGTTGTTGGCTTCTTGTTGTGCATTTGATTTTGTTAAAATTAGGTGGGTAAATGCTTTAATTTATGTTATGAATTCTAGTTTGCAAAATGGATTTTTTCGGGTTTGGTATTTTTCTTAGATTTACATTATGTTGATGTGATCAATGTAAGGGCGAGTATTTTGGGCATTTTTTAATGTTAACCGAGTCTGTAAGTCCATGTCGTTCGGGACATGAGATGCTGTGAAGAAATCGGAGCGGCAAGCGAAAACGACGGCGAATGAAAAGCAAGAGAAGCTTATTGTTCTGTCGACAGCGTTGAGACGTTGTTCATCAGCATCTCAATGTCGCAATCGCGGGCGGAGGCATGGCTGCAGAGCAGCGTTGCAACGCTAGGCATAGCATTGCAACGTCGAGGCGTGGAGCGCGCGGGGCGTGACGCTGGACGCTGCAACGTTGCCCATGACGTTGCAACACCGACGCTGACGCTTCTGACGTTACCAACGCTGCCCATGACGTTGCAACGCCGCAAGCGCAGCGTAGATGATAGATTGCGGCGGCGATGCGCGCGAGACGTGTGCGCGCTCAAAGTGCATTCGTGGGGCTTATTTTGTTTTATTTAATTTAATTTTCTTTTATAAAATGTAATTTATTTATTTTATTTATTTTATTTTATTAATTAATATTAATATAATAGTTATATTAATGTTAATTAATTAAATAATTGCCCCTAAGTGCCAAAATCGTTCCATTTTTGCTATTTAATTATTTTATGCATGAGATGTATGAATTAATTATTTCTATGTGCATATTGTATGACATATAGATTTAAAATCCCACCTTAGGTTAAACATTTCATGCATCATTTATATTATAAGTTTTATAATATATAGTTTGCCTGATAGGTTATATTATAAGTGTTATAATATAATTAAATGCATGTTTTAATTTAATTAAATATAAGTGTTATATTTTTTAGATTAAAGTATGCTCATGCATTTAATTTCATGTGATGAATATTTTTGTTATAGTCTATAGTTATTCGTGTGATAAATGATCAAGCACTATAACATAGAAATGCATGTAACCTAAGTTAATTATTAGTTTTAAAGTGTTTAGAACTTGAATAATTAGACTTAGGTTTTCTAATTCTAATAAGATTAGAATTAGGAAATCAAAATATGACATTTGAATGGTGACTGATTAGTAACTCTGTCTAAAAAAGGTTTTGTCTAAGGCTGGGGTATTTAAGTTGACGCTTGCGGAACACCCCTACCTGGAAACCGACCTGGAAGTGAATTCGTTCTTAAGATTCTTAGGTTATATTTTTCGTGAGTGTCGTTAATTAAAAGTTGATTAATTTACTCACATAGACCTAAGTTAATAATGTGATTATAAACTTAGGCTAAATACAATATAAGAGTTATATTGGTAGACTTAGGTAAACTTTAGCCGGTTTATCTAGGTCAATTCCAATTAATATAAAGTGTTGAGTAGGAGGAAATAAAGTGTATAAGATACATTTAATTTTTCGACCACAAATCTCCGTAAAGTTCGCATCGTGAAATTCATACTCGGCCTCATAGCTCAAATGGGAGCGTCCCCCTTCGGATGGTATTTTTATGGACCAATATCATAGTGGATGGAGAGAGTACTTGTAGTGAGTGGGAGCGGGATCTGTAAAAACGAGACCCACGGTCTCTTCTTTCGATTCACACCGTGAGACCCCTATGATTCTTCTGCTAGTTTGGCTTGGACAAGACAATCCCTTCGGAGGGCCTTGATCATGGGAGTCGGAACACCGTGAATTCTCGAAAAGGATACAGTTTCCTTGTTGGTTTTCCTTCTTGGTTCACCCTTCGGTGGTTTTTGTTTGGACGGATACTAGGAAACTTAAAGATTGAGGGTGACACTCACGGAGTTCATTAAGAGTTAATGGATTCGACCAAATAATGGTAATCGGGCGCCTAATGGAATAAGAGTTATTCGGGATTAGGTCCGCAGTGAGAAAGTCTCGACCTAGAGGAGAGAGTGTTTCTGCTCACCCTTCGGTGGCGGTCATTCTAAACCTTTAGGATATCATTGCAAATTTTAAATGACCTAGGGATCATAGGTTTAATTTTTACTAAAACTTGATTGGATTTAAAAAAAAATTTTGCGATACTGACACAAAATTTTAATTTGATTTTTTCAGCAAAATGTCTAGCTCGATAATAACCTTACTCGCTTCAGATAAGTTAGTGGGAGATAACTTCCAAACGTGGTAGAACAATATAAACACGATACTTGTAACCGACGACCTTAAGTTCGTGCTTACTGAGGAGTGTCCTCAATTGCCGACCTCGACAGCATCACGAAGTGTTCGTGATGCATGTTTTTACTGCTTATCAGTATGTGTGCAGTTGGTTTTTCAAAACCATCATCGACAAGCTCATGTCAACGAAACTATGTCTTGGGGTAGCACGAAGCAGACCTTGTTTGCTACTACCACCATGGAGGCCAAGTTTATGTCTTGTTTTAAGGCTACCTCTCATGTTGTATGGTCGAAGAGTTTTCCTATCTAGTCTTAGAATTGTAGATTATATTTCTAGACCATTAAAGTTGTATTATGATAACTCAACTATTGTTTTCATGGCTAAAAATAATAAGAGTAGAAGTTGTAACGAACATATCAACATCAAGTATGTTTTTCATATGATTTGTGTATATATATACACTAGAAATATTAATCTTGTTTGGACCTAGAATGAACATAAGATTTATTAATTAAGTTCGTAGATTATTAGAAAATATAAAGCATTGTGATACATGGAAGATAATATTCATTTATTAGAAGACTTATCTCCATGATCCATGTGGTTGTATTGCTTATTCGTCAAATTAGATTTTTAGACAAAGTGGGAGAATGTTGGATTTTCTTGCTAGTCTAACTAATGGTCTAATCAAATTTCTTTATTAGGAAACAAATTATCTAATCTTAACCATCTTGTTTGGTGCATAATCATAACCTCTCTTGATTTTAGCAACAATAATTAACCTCCTTAATGGACTGTGGCTATAAATCAAGGTGTGTGAGCATTTGGTCCCTAAGCCTACTCTCTAAAAACTACAACAGTACACACCATCAATATAAAGAGATAGTGAGGATTTAGAAGAGCTGTGAAGTTTTGACTCTATTGACCAATGATAGCTGGCTTATTCATAGCCTTAATTTTGTTTAAAGTTATTGATTTTTGTTTTCTTTTGATTAGGATTACAAAACATACAAGCAATAGATTATGATTTGGGCGACTGATAACCCACCAATTTAGTTATTTTCTCTTCTGTATTCTGAATTGGGCTCGGTTTTGAATGAATGAAAGCTCTTTTATCTTTTCAAAAAAAAAAAAGTTATTAAAAAATTTATATATATTATAAATTCAGATAAAGTTAATTTTGAAATTTATACAAATGTAAAAATGAAAGAGAAAAGTAAGCTATATATCTATTTTGTATTGATTTGTGTTATGGAGTAAAATCTCTAATGTATTTTTCTAATTCTTTCTCTCATAAATATCTCAATGGTTGAATAGCGTGTTATCAAGCATGTTTGATCGACCTTCCAGCTTAATTATCTGCTTGGATTGATGAATCAACTCTTAACTTGTTGATCTTATTGGATCGGATTTTGGCTTCAGAGTCTTCAGTCTTTAAACATATCTAGAAATGTGTCCAATGTTCGGCTTCAGAGTCCCCGAACATTGGACGCATATCTAGAACATTGGACACATATCTAGAAATGCGTCCAATGTTCGGCTTCAGAGTCCCCGAACATTGGACGCATATCTAGAACATTTGGACACATATCTAGAAATGTGGCTTCAGAGTTATCTAATTGAATTATTTGGGTTATGAATCTTCTAAACATATCTAGAAATGTTCGATGTTTAAGAGTTCCAAAGAATTTTCTAATCCCTAATTCTCTCTAAACTTCTAAACTTCTAAACTTTGGGTCTAGGCTTTCGAGCTGTTGGATTAGGTCTGAATCCTTTCAACTTTGTTTAAGTTTGACCCAATTTGACTAAATCTAAATCTAGAATTTACCAACTTCTATCTTCAAATGGGCTAAAGTTTCTCATTCAATAATCAGAACTCCACAATTAAAGTAACACATCCATATTTTATGGCCCCATGCTTGATCCAAAAACGGCTCTGGTATTTCAAATCATCCAGATATTAAGGTGACAAACTCCAAATCTTTGTGTTTGAAATAATATGAAGAATGGGACCAAATTCCACCAAGGCTTTACTATTAGTTCATACAAAACATCTCATACCAATAATCTTTCATCCAAATCGTCTCGATTAAAAGGAAAGAGAAATAGATAAAGGCAATTTAAAACCTGTACATTGCATACATAACCGAATAAACACTAAAAAGGAGTAAGAGTACGAGGTCATAAGAAGCCTCTAACCAACTTCACACATTTTTCTCTTCTCAAAAAGAATGAAATTACAAAAATTTAACCCACTTCCATATTGTTTGTCATTACCAAAAAACAAACACTCACAACCAAAACCAAAAAACCAAACCATAACGATTTTGTAGGGCAGCAAACAGTAGGCAAGAGGGAATCAGATACATTCCAACTGCTCCGTTACACGCCATTCCCGGAAAACATGCGATTCACATGTTGTCACGCCCATGTTTGCTGCTTGTAAACTTGACATGGTGAAGTAATTTATCCATCCTGATTTACATATCTTACATTGTAGGGAGAATCCTGAAGGGGGGTTTGTACTCAGTGCCCACCCCTTTCTGTTGGCGACCCTGGAACAAAGGGGACAAAACCCCGGCCCCCGAACATTGGACGCATGAAGGAATCATCGAACTTTCTCCAGTAGCGATGAACCGTGTGCGTAGGAGTTGCAAGGAGTGCACGGATACTGCTTGGACGAGGAACATGGGGACCATCAAGATCCAGCTCCGAATCTTGTGCACTTCCGAGTAGTGGTACTGAGAATGATTTTGGAGTCTCCGGCTCCGACAGCATGCTGGTGGTGTGTTTTGGGTGAGGTATCAAACATTTTATAAGAGGCTTGGTCAGTAACCCAAACACCTGTGAACACAAGAAAAATCATCAACACAACCATAGTATTGTGGTTAACGCCACAGATGTTTTAGGCTCAAGGATCATATAAAACAACAAATTAAGAAAACACCCTTGCAAAACCAATTAATTGCAAGATTTAATCAAAGGAACTAAAACGGAAGAGCCATCGCATCGTACCATCGTGCTGAAAAGGACAACAGTTATGGTACTAGTTATCATCATTGCATTGCCCCGCAGTTGAGTGTGCCCTGCTCTGGTGAACTGCATTTTAAGAGAGTTATTAATAATGGACAAAAAAAGGCTTTAAGTGTAGCACTTCATTTATAAACACTAATTAGCTGCTTCAGAATCAGTTTTCAAACTGAAATTTTTTATACGAGTTTTTCAACCTCTCAAAAGTCATCTCAAACTCGACCTGAAAACGTAATGTTTTTCTGCATCATGGTACAAGCATGTAAATTTCAAACAAAATACACAAGAAAATCATTATTTCCCACAAACTACCTGATGATAAGCTAGAGCAATAGAGACAGCCCCTCTCATGAGACCAGCCCACCAAATTATAACCTACAAAAGCAAGAAGTTGAAAGTAGTTTAAAGATAGGGTAATAATTACTTAAGGGATGTGTTTAAAGTAGTGAAACAAAGTTTAAAGAATGCATACTTGTTCCCTGAAGGTAATTTTCTCAGAAGCCGATTTTTTGGCTAAGTTGGATAAAAATGATAATGGAAAAACAAAAGCAGCTCTTCCAACCATAACCAGGCCTAGTAATATTGCGCTCACAGAAACAGATGTCCCCGGACTGCAATAATTAATAAGAAGACAGTAAAATACAGCCCATTATGCAATAAGGACTAAAAAGACGAGCACAGCATATTCAATACGCCACACATACTCAGTTGACTAACTTGCCATACCTATCACTAACAAAGCTCCACTTCTCAATGTCCAAAGCATCCATGCCAACATAAACGAAGATAAACGTCTCAGAAATGAAGGATAAGGTAGCAAAAGCATGCCTGTTATAGAAGAGAGTTAGTTAATGAGAATGAAGAGTTCCAGAAGAGAATTACAAAAGGTTCAGCATTGCATACTTAGTGGTAACTCTTGAGCTCTCAGTCACATTATGCCAGGTATAGTGTGACATTACAATTCCACAAAAGAACACTGTGAGAATGCCACTCAATTCTAATAACTGCATAGAATATCCACCATGTAAAAGCAAAGATGGTCATTGGCAATGTATCTATAAGCAATAAGAGTTCAATAAAGTAATACAAAATACTTACTTCAGCCAGCATATATGAAAGATATGCCATGAGTATCATTAGAGCGACCTCACGATCTGTCGAGTGCCTGAATTTTATCAGTAAATTAAATAATAGAAGTTACTTCATTCCATCAAATTCCTCGTGAGAAGAGATATCATATAAAATCAACCGTTGATAACGAATTAAACCCATAGGAACATCATTAATCGTCAGTATTATTGCTGTTATAAGTTACAAATATCATTAATCGTCAGTATTCTTGTAACTACTGATAACAAAATGAAACTTTACTTGAAAATACGTAAAGTACAATGAATAATTATTGCACTACAACAAACTACTTCTTTGTCACATACTAATGCATTAAGAATGTCCCAAAAGAAGGATCTAAACGAATAAAAAATTTTAAAACTTTAATTTGCAAAGATTTACCTGCCAAAATATAGCTTTTTGATCGTATAAGCACTCAGTAGACCAACCTGTAATGGAACATATATGTGATTCCATGTTATATTACAATAAACAGTTCACTTGCATCCACACAGGACAGTAGAGAGAGATAGATGAATAGGGAGAGGACTCACAAACACTCCGAGCAGAGTGCTCGTTGAAAACAAATAAAAGAAACTCCCGATGAAATGCAAAGCAACTCTTGCATCAACTTTACTGAGGTCTAAGCTCTGAATTGCATTGAAAAGCACCACAGATGTAGCATCATTCACTACACCCTCCCCAAATACTAGACTGTAAAGTAGAGGCGTTTCATCCTGGTTTAATATCTGCACCATCAAACGTATTAAGATTAGTTTCGTAGGTGCTAGGTAGACTAACTACTATAAAAACAAATAAAATATAATATTGCTATATCTCTCACCTGCAATGTGCATACAGAATCTGTTGCGGCAAATATAGCTCCAATTGCTGTAAGAGAACATTAAGAGATTATAGTCTTAGAAGAGAAAAGATCGTCAATTTCAAAGGTGACAGAGAAGGAGATAGGTAAAAAATAAGAATGTACCTAAAACATCAGCAATATCCAGTGATCCAACATCCATTTTCTTAAAGAACTGAAAAGCTCCTGAATCGGGCACCACAATTAACATGCGACAATGAAAGATCAAATAATGATAACTCAAAAACTACAAGATAACTACAATATGTGATAAACAAAAAAATTATAATAAATAAATAAAAAGAAAAGAGTAAGGTAAAACTCGGTTGAACATAAGATTTGAAACTTGCAGAAAGTAATTAGAACCTAAAAAAAACAGTTAACGGGTTGGATGCTAAAACAGAGGGGCAAGATGTGTCCATAAGATTTTTTTTTTAATGCTGAAAAGGTTTTCTGATTGTTGTGTTCAACTTTTCTTTTAAGAGAAAATTTTTAGCCCATCAAGATGCTGGAGACATCATAGGGTTTCAGGGTAGCATTGATCATCAGCTCAAGAAAAAAATAATTGAACATTAGGTACAGAAAATTATTGACGATGAATAAATCATATGAGAAGAATGTTTTTTCATGATTGTTTTACAATTGTCATTCAAAAAATAGGCATTCATCATATGGAAGAATATAAAATAAAAAACAGAAATATAGTTTGAAGATATACCTAACGAGATGACTAAACAAGAGATTAATGTACCAATTGCACCAAACAGCATAATTGTCATAAAGTTCACAAAGAACTGCTTCTTTTTCACCTGAAACCTGATGCAGAAGGAAGAGATCAGCCATGGAAAAGCACTAGGACAGGGTAGTATTATGCACTGAAAGTTTCCGTTATTTAGAACATCGCCACTAAATGAGAATTATTATGAAGGAGACTATTTGAAAAAACCATTAAAATCACAAAAAAAGGCAGATGGAATTTTTGCCCTCGATACATCTATTTTTTCTTTTTTTTTTCCTATTTCTTTAGTTCCTATTCCCAGATAAAGAATAGTAGAACACTCCTGTTAAAAAAACTCAAGCAAGAGAATACAAAAATGGTGAGGATACTTGTCACCATTTTGTTAAATAAACGCAATTGGATTACATTGATGTTTATTGTGATTTACCACAAGCACATAAAATTGTTGTTTACAGGGAAAAGACTTCTTCAAGGATGAAAATGAAAAACTCCAAAATTTTCCTTGCGTGTAAACAACACTCGTGGATACATTATACATACATACAGTAATCAATATTATAGTTGACTACTGCAGCAAGGAAGTTGGCATTGACTTCCCAAAATCATAAATGTTACAGCTCATGCCAATCCATAATCCATATAATTCTTATGACACCAACTTTCTAAGGCCAAACACATTCAGAACAACAATACTTTGGGTACAATCTAAACCAGCCTCAAGGGAGTATGTATGCCTAAACTTCTAGAACAATATATCATATCAAAATTTTTGGTTACTGGGCACAGCACAAATGACATGTAGTTTAATTACAAACTGAATCCTTTCTAAATAGACGAACATATACAGAACAAATATACTTGTGATCAACAATTATGCACAAAGAAAAACAAGTCACCCATTGCATATGAAATGAGCACTAATATAAATTTGTTCCACACAATATGAATCCTATGGTGCAGAAACTTTACCCAGCATTGAATATGATAGGTGGCAGAAGATAAATAAAGAATGTGTCTTCACTAAAGAGCAATAGATGCGAACTTTTCCCACCACTGACCAGTAAAATGACGACTCCGGTAAACAGACCCTGAAACAAAAGGGTAAAAGAAATAATTTACCTTTACACAATCGAGATCTATGATATCAAAGTTAATCTTCTATTTTTTCCTTGTTATTGTCTAAATTTTTACGATCAAAAGACATAAGATGAGATTAATAAACTCACAATGAAGAGGGCAGTGATCGACTCATTCATCCACCGGGTCTCCTCAAGAAGATGACCAATCACAATACAAGCACAAAGAAGTGCCACAAATAAGTTAATGGAAACAACAGAGGCATGATCAGAGGTGGACAACGCTTGCCACTTGGACACAACGTAGCTCAAAATGGGTGTCATTTTTCAGCCTCTTTTGGTGAAAAACTCGGTTAGCCCACAAAACAATTCTAATATAAAAGAGGTTCCAAAATCAAAATATTCTTCCCACTTCCTTTATAGCGCAGAATCTAGGTCTCCGAACTGTTCATCTCAACAACTATTCATTCTCATTAACAACGAAGTCCCTGCATGACAACAGCATTTAAAAGAACTGTTTAGATTGGATCAAAAGAGAATTTAATCCTAATGAGACATTTATTAAATATAAAGCCTATAAATTTTGAAAACAAATCTGCACACGATCCCATGCACAGAAACCAAATTTCGTTGCGACTGCATAACATTCAAGCAAAAGCGAATAAAAACACACCATGCTCTCATGCATGACATGAATAGAGAAAAAGACAATCGAATACTCACCTACGCACCTCGAATCGAGGTGGACGAACACAACATTCACAAACCAAAGCTCCTCAATATTGGTCGATTCAACGGACCCACCGAGTCAAATGGGCAAGACGCAGAGAGCGAATTCAAAGACAAGAGAAAAAAAAAATCACGACACGATTCTCAACTTCGAATTCGGAGCAATCAGAAAGCTTCCAGCCCCTGTATTCAATCAAGAGAATCAAGAGCCTGAGAGCTTCAAAGGGATTAAAAATGAACGAATTCGAAAGAGAAAAAACGAGAGGAGACTGAAATTGTGGCCCAAAATCTACGGTTGTTCAAATCAAACCAACACCAAGAGAGAGAGAGAGAGAGAGATGAAAATTCTGGAAAGATTAGAGAAAATGAGAAGAAGAACAGAAACAAATCAAATTTTAGAGAGAGAAAGTGGGAGAGAGGCGTGTGGTGCGGGGGAACAGAGTGGAAGAGAGAGGACATAAATGGCACATTCGAGTTTTTTTATAGTACGTCTCCTTTGTACCACAGACAATGTACATTTCCTATCACCACCGTTCATCTTACCCCCCCTGAATATTCCCATTAATTATTAAACAAACCGTCATAATGACAGTGGTAATTTTATACCCTCCGATGTGGAAGAACGTTATTAAATAATTGATAACTTGTTTGGTATGCATTTCAATATGTTTTGAGATTTCCAAGCATAGCTCAGCTGACATCAAGTAAGACTTATAACCATAAGATTATGAGTTCGAATTCCCCACCCCCGTATGTTGATGTACTCAAAAAAAATATATATACATATATATGTTTTGAGATTCACTACATTAAGTGAATACGTGTTTGGCATATGTGTTCTTCCAAAACTGTTTTCGAATTTTAATCCAAATGGTAGAAATTCTCAAAAGAAAAAAAAAACATTTTTATATTTTTATTATATGATTCTAAATTTAAAATTTTAAAATAGATAAAACCTTAATAAATATTATAAACTCAATTTTTTTTTAAATTAAAATATGTATAATATAATATATTATAAATTATATAATATTATATTATAATATGATAATTCTATAGAATTTTAAAAAATTTAGGTTCATAAATTACTTAATAATGACTTATATTCAATCTACTCATTAGTTTCATGATCTATAAATATGTTATAGAACACACTTTTAACAACGGTTTAAAACGGAATCAAATTTTTAAATCTGTTATCAAACACATATATCAAAATATGAAATACAACCATATTTTCATTGAATCCCATGTTTTCAAATTTCTGTTTTCAAATTGTTTACCAAACATACCCTAAATTTTATATTTTTAAACTTTCAACCTTATATTTAATAAAAAAAAAATATTAAAAAATTGTTTGGGGTGTGGATAACATTTTGTAACAAACCACGTAATATTATAGTCTAAACTACACATCTTTGTTTTATCAAAAACTCAAATTATATAATTCTACCGACTATTATAATCTATGTTTTATAATTCATTCATCGCTTCAAATAACCTCTAAAGACCAAAACTATAATTTAGATTATTTTTTATTATTAATATTACATTTACATTTTTTTCTTTTTTGTTAAATTACAAGTTTAGTCTCTAAATTCTTTTGAAAAAAAATTAGCCCCAATTTTTAGATTTGGGCCTCTTTGATCCCTAAACTTTGAAAAATATCTAATAAGTTTTTCAACTTTCAATTTGTATCAAATAGGTTATTGAACTCTAAAAATGTATAAGAAGTCCTTAAACTTTCGATTTTGTGTCTAATAAGGTCTTGTCTTTTCAATTATGTGTTTAATAGATCACTAACTTATTTGATATTTTTTAAAATTCAAATGCCTATTAACACACAGAATTGAAAATTTATGGTCTATTAAACATAAAATTCAATTTTATATCTAATAGACAAGTAAATTTTTTTTAAAAAAATAAATACGTTAGAAACCTATTAAACATAAAATTGAAAGTTCAACCTATTAGACATTTTTGAAGTTAAAAAATCTAGGCATTGTTTATAAACATTTGGTTTTTTATTTTTAGTGTTTTAAAATTAAGCCTATAAATACTATTTTCACATTATAAATTTACTTGTTTTGTTACCTCTTTTTATCTATGTGTTTCAAACTAAGTCATCTTTTGAAAACTAAAAAAATTGTTTCCAAAAACTTAATTTTGTTTTTAGAATTTATCTAAGAATTCAAATACTTTTAGATGAAAAACATGGTAAATAATTGGATAGAAAACAAACTTAATTTTTAAAAATTAAAAACAAAAAACTGAATAGTTATCCAATAGCATCTTATTAAATTCAAAATTAAAATTTTTAAATCTATTAGATACTTTTTAATAATCTCTATAATTACCTTTTTTTTTCCATTTCTTCATAAAAATATCCATTCATATTAAACCTATAAAAACATAGAAATATCGACATGTCACGAATATTTAATACTATGCTCAACTAAGTTGAATCAAGACATATGTGATCACGTGTAAAGTCCCCACAAAAGTCGTACTTTCTTAAACCTCAACACGGTTGCTATTCTAGGTCCGGTTTTACCATACCAAAACCCTTCCCAAACAGCATAAAGCATAATACTTCTTCATTTATATTTTTCCTTTTTGAAAAAAACATCTTCCTTTGCTTACCCTCTTTGTCCTATAGTTTGAAAAAGACTATTATTTTCTCAATTTTATTTACTTTGAATCTTTCATCTAATTTTCCTTAGAATAAACAACGTCAATTTTTAACGTCATTTAATACATTTATAATAATACATAAGTGACACTAAAAAAATCATACTTACAAATTACATTCATTAAAGAATTATCAACCTGCAAATAATTCGATAGTTAAAAGCATATATCCTTATATAGATTAAAATATCATTTTGATCTATGTACTTTGAATATTGTTTCATTTTGGTCCATGTACTTTCAAATGTTCAATTTTAGTCCATGTACTTTTAATAAAACTTAAATTTGGTCTATACTATTATTTTATTGTTTATTTTTCTTTTTTAAAAGTCTCTATTAATTTTTTCTCTACAAATTTTGAAAATATGTTCACATTGTATCGCTTCTTATATTGAAATTATTACTATTATTTAGTCAATTTTGATAAAAAAAAATAATTTCAAATTTATCATAGGGACCAATTTTAAGCTTTATTAAAAGTATAAAAACTAAAATGGAACAATGCTCAAATTATAAGGATCAAAATAGTATTTTAACAGACATATTTAATCAATCAAAATGTTAAAGGTTTGAATTCACGTGTAACTAAAAACAAACATGAAAAAAGGTTAAAATAGTTTAATCAATTGAATTATTCCACAGTACACGTATTTTTATTTCAGTGTAAAGAAAGAATCAATTTTAAAAATAAGTGACCTAAATTTTATTTTTTGTTATTTTTTAAATGACTCAATCAAATCTGATCAAACCTGAATTTATGTAAAAATTTAAGAATAAAAACAAAATGTAAAGGTATTTTTGGGGAAAAAAAATCCACTTGGCAAAAAGTTAATGACTGATGTGCAGATTGTGATGAATTTTTAAAAATAAGACAGATGGGAATCACATGAATGATTCATGAAACTTTGTTGATTTTGGTGGGCGAATCACGGAACTTGTTTAAAAGGCGCTTCTCCTTTTCTCTCTTTTTCTTTTTAAATTTACATAAAAAACTTAGGAGTTCAATTACAAATTTAATCCTAGGAGCGAATCACGGACCTTGTTGAAAAGTTTTTTTTTTTTTTTTCTCTTCTTCCTTTTAAATGTACATAATTACATAAAAAAATAAGTTATATAATTTAATTTTAAACTTTTAGTTTTGTACCTAGGCATAAAGTTTTAATCTAGACCATTTATTATCAAATTTTTCTATCTATTCTTTGGACATAAGACTTCACCAATACGTAATTTTATTTGCACTCTATCGTGCAAACCTATAATCTCTTGGTTGAAAACACATTCTTTTATGTCAAATTGAGCTAAAAGTTAACTAATAAAATAATGATTAAGATAAGAATTCACTTTTTTAATTAAGTTAAAAAAGTTGTACGTGTCTTAATTTACTAAAATAGACGTGTCAAATTCACTCGTAAAATTAAAATTTAATTCATTTTATATTACTTAAAATTCCTTGTTAAAGGAAAATCAATACGTATTAAATTTTCGTCGACATGTCGACATATTTCCATATGTCCATGGGTTCGACGATACTGAGGTGAATAAACATTTTCATTTTATTGTACAAAAATGATGAAATATTAAAGAAAATAGTAACAAAATGTAATATAATGTAAATATAATATTATATCAAGTATTTTAATTCATTTAAAAAGTGTAGAAGGTTTATTTTCTAATTTAAATATAGTTTTTAATTTTTTTTTAGAAATATATATCGATATCGACATTTTATCGATATTTCCATTGACATTTGTATGAAATTGAGAACTCGATATTTCCATCCATATCGGCATTTTAAACCTTGAATAAGTCATATTTAGTAACTATGTAAGTTATTTGATGAGTGCAAACTAGAGCATAACTCAACTGGTATCAAGTATTTGATCATGGGTTCGAATTCCCCACCCCAATTGTTGAAGTACTAAAAAAAAAAGTTGTTTGATGAGTTTTGTTTTTTAAAATTATGCTTATTTTCTCACTAAATTATATATTTACCACATTCTAACAATTTTTAGAAGCTATAAATTTGAAAAATTAGGACACATTTGATGTTTTTGGTTTTTAAAAATTGTTTTTGCTTTTATCCCAATTTTTTGGTTTTTATCTTCTCTACTATGGTTTTTATCTAAGGAGGTGAATTTCTAGCCGAATTCCAAAAACAAAAACGAGTTTTTAAAAAATATTTTTTTAGTTTTCAAAACTTCCCTGATTTTTAAAAACATGCATAAAAAAATAGATAGAGAAATATGAAAAAAAAATAGTATTTATAATTTTAATTTTTAAAAATCAAAGTCGTTATCAACGTGGGCCTAAACGGGCTCTAAAAATTTAAATGACTAAATGGAATAACATAATATTTGTCATAAAGTTTTAAACCGAAAAAGAAATTAAGTTTGGTTCAAGAATAACTACTTGTATTTTTTTAGCTGTTCTTGACTTATTATTATTATTATTTGCAAAACTAGTGGTTCTGAATGATTGATAAATAGAAGATGACTTTTACAAGGAGAGGTACTTGGTTGTGGTTCAATAATTGAGAAGAAAAAATATCTGATGGTGCCATGACACCAACATTTTCTTGGTATTCAATTAATTATTCATTATTTTTAACAAATTAATTACTAGTCAGGTGTGTTCCACGATTTTTTCTTTCTTAAATTTTATTATAAGACCCCTCCAATAACAAGTTTTTGATAATTATTTGATTTATTAAAAATCATAGATTATTATAGTTTATGAGCTCTCACAAAATTATTTAATTTGAGTTATATTAATATGTTTGGGATATAAAGTATTTTATAGACTATAATAACACAAATTATTATAACATGGACTCCAATCAAGCTCTAAGTTATGTTTGATAACTATTTCTTTTCTTGTTTTTTGAGCTCTCACAAAGTTATTTAATTTGAGTTATATTAATATGTTTGGGATATAAAGTATTTTATAGACTATAATAACACAAATTATTATAACATGGACTCCAATTTAGCTCTAAATTATGTTTGATAACTATTTCTTTTCTTGTTTTTTTGAAAACAAGAAATAGAAACATAAATTTGTTTAATAACCTTTTCTTGTTTCTTGTATATATTATACAATTAATTATAACAAATTTATATTATCAAATACCAACAAGTCTCGATGCAAAATTAACTAATAATAAAAGTAAATAAATAAAGTTGTTGTATCCTTCAAATGTTGTTCAAATTTGAGTTGTAATCTTATCTCTTATTCGAGTCATTCGTCTTAAATGATGTCGACTCAAATCAAACTCAATTATATTGCTAAATGTTGTGGTTGTAAAATATTAAAATGAGGCTAAAACATGTTTTAGTGAACAAAATTTATTTATTGCAAAATTACAATAATATATAAATATAAAGATTGCAAAATTAAAACTCAAAATTCAAATAATACATATATATAATTTTAAATTTTAAATTAAAATAATATAAAAATACATATGGTAAAATTAAGAAATGAAATAAAAAAATAAATTTATATATTATTATTATTTATAAAAATTAAAACTATATTGCAAAAAATCAAAATTGATAAAAAAAACCAACCGATTGCACTCACCGAGGATCGAACTCGTAACTCATTTTGGAAGGAAGAATGGGTTGGCGCACACTTTACCCCAACAAGCTGGAGAGTCCATATTAATAATGAAAAGAAATAAAACAGAAAGAAACTATTTTATGTAGTTTCTAAAATTTAGTCCAAATTTTAGAAACGTTTCTCAATTTTAGGAACAAGAAACAAGATAGATTATCAAACAAGTCCGTTTCTTAAAAAATGAGAAACAAAAACAATAAATAAGAAACAAGAACGTTATCAAACGATCCCTAAAATTTCTAAGAACTTGAAAAGCACGAAAATCACACTTCCATAACTCATAGTTATTTCAACACCTTCCAAACTACAAATATGTTGAAATTTAGTCTAAGTTTGTTGACAATAACAAAAGAACTTAGGAGGGAAACAATGAAAAGAGTTCAACAAGAAGATTACTCAGAGTTCAACAAAGCCAACACATAAGAACATAAACTAAAATACGACGACCCAAGCTAAGACCCTAGTAACACTTTACGCCATCTCCATAGCCTTGCCAAGTTGACACTCTCACAACACTTCGTAAGTCTAGGCACCATCTATAAAAAAAACCAAAAAAGTAGCATGAGTGAATATAAAATACTCAGTAAGTAGCCATAGTTAAAATCTAAAGGTCCACACACCACCAAAAACTACAAACCACGATGTTTTCTGACCTTACCCAAGTTCTACACTCTCTTAGCTAAGTGATCCCTTAACCCACCTCTACCTACGGATTGCCTCACTATACCTTAGAGCCATGCTTTTGGTCCGTGAGGCTTTATCTTCATAGCTAGCATACAACAAGAAGGTTGCAACCCTCAAGCCACATCTCGAAGGTCCACCGACCCATTGAGCTAACACCTGCAATGAAAGAAACACCCTTCATGCCATCACACATCAAGGTACACAACTCACTAGCTGGTCTCTTTAATGAAGGGTACACCCTCCATGACATCACATCATAAACATTCTAGGCAAAGTGCTCTAGGTGGAATTGTTGGTGTCGGTAGCCTAATAGTCCTAAGTTATACCCTAACTCTATTCAGGCTCTCAAGACCATACAACCATATTTGTCAACAACACACAAGGTTACGATTAAGTTCATCAACCACCTAAAAATTCTTAGAGTCACACATCAACAAGCAACGACAATAGCAAGATCGTGACTCTTTCCCACTAACCACAAATCACGAATCTCGAGTATAGACTCATGCACAAGCTCAACAACATTCTTAAACATGAACTTCACTTAACCGTAGCCTGTACGCATACTAGCGACATATAACCCTTAAATTATTCAACCAAAACTTTAACCCCCTAAACATGCTAGAAAAAATAGTGATCATTATCCTTCAACTCACATTCAAACTCATTTAAAACATGTTAAACATGTCAAGTAATCTTGTACCATTCTAAATACATGAAACATGGATAAGGATCTTAAACACCTGATACCAGCTAATAGGGATTTTCATGGTTCGGTTCAGCCCGATTTTGATTGAAATCGATGATCGAACCGAACCATTCGGTTCTTATGTATTCTAAACCAAAAAAACTGAGATTTCCTCAATTTTCGGTTCAAAATCAAACCAGTCGGTTTTGGTTTCTGATGGTTCGGTTTGGTTTTAACCGACTTTTTGTGTTTACAACAATATAAATCAATTAGGGAAAAAGGTTGAAGAAGATAAGTGGACAGAGAATGAGGGAAATGGCTTCTGTGTTTTACCCAGTAACATAGACAAATGAGGAAAAGAGATTGAAGGAGAGAAGTGGATAGAGAATGAGGGAGATGAGAAATAGATAATATAACCTAGTTGATGGCATTGATTGCGATTTCCAGCATCTATTTCTAACCGTCGACAGCTATTTCGGAAAGAAGGCGTTGATGGTGTTGACGACGATTTGGAAGGAATGAAGAAGATGTGTGTAGTGAACTTCAACTGTGAGATGGTGAGAAACTAAAAGATGTTTAGATGGGTTGAGGGGATGAAGAATGGGGAAGAAAGGGAAAGGGAAGTTTACGACATAGAGAAAAAAAGGGAAAGATGGGTTGAGGTGACTGGTTTGGACGCAAATAGGTGGGGGAGTGATTTGAAATTAGAAAACCCTAAAATTACAAGCTTTAGGCTTTAGATACATTGGGCTTATTTGTCATAGGTGGGCTAAATAACTGGGTTGGGCTAAAAGTTTTAAAGTTATTTAAATAAACGGTCCGATTCGATTTTTTTGATTTTTTAAAAAGAAAAATCGTGAACTGAACCGAAAACTTCAGTTGTTCACTAATATAAACCGAAAACCTTTGAAAATATTAAAATAACTGAATCGAACAAGTCGGTTCGCGCTCGGTTTGGCGGGTCGACTCGGTTTATGCACACACCTACCAGCTAAGAACGTAATAATTTTAGAAATAAATTATATGGTATTCTTGTGCAAGTGTACGCAATATTGTAGCAAGTAAATTATCAATTCCTCAAGGATTAACAATTTTCTCAATAAAAGAAATTAAAACTTAGTGAATTTGATTAAGAAATAAATTAATTATCATTAGGAAAAATGCTACAGTGACTAATCATGCATAAGTAAAAATAAATGCTTAAACAAATTTTAATGCGATAAAAATAGAGTAAGTAGCAAAATAATAGTCTTATAGTTATGAACTTAAACAAGCTCGGATTAGGGTGGATTCATGCCTTAATTAACTAATCAACTGAAGCACATTAAACTCCCTCAATTCACAATAACTCACTAAGTACTCTCTAGAGTCACTTCATTGTAAAAGCTAACTCCCATGAGTCTTCTATAAAAATATCCATTGTTTTGTGTGCGCATTAGGGAGTCATTATCCCTAATCGACCAACATAGAAAGCTTCTAATCCAAACAGGTTGTTGTGATTATCAAATTTCAGACTTATCATCATTCTCTCAAATATCAAGGAAATGCTACTACAACTTAGTTTTCCAGACAGAGTCAAGTACAAAGATTAAGCGCTCTCGAAAATCAAATAAAAAAGAAAATGTTCTTCAACAATGTCATTAATTAAAAACAATCATCTCCCATAATCATCATTCATGGATGATTTTGTTGGGATGTATGTTCTAATTGTTGGGATGTATGTCCTAATCTCGTTTTGTTTGTAATATTCACTATTGAAATAAATAAGAGTTATTTCTTTCATCACTTTGTATCTCGCATTTTTACAAACTTTGTCCAATAAACTAAGCTCCAGGGTCATTGAATCATGAGAGTACTAGAACTTGAACGGTGTGTAGTGGACACACAGAGAGGATCACATTCGAGTTAATGACCCGAACGATCTACAGTATATGGATAGGGTTGGAGACCTAATCCTGGATACGCTGTGGATGCGACCCTCTTTGTATTAGATACAAACGAGGTGATCTGGCTCGTTCATGTGGTTGACATGCGAGTGGGGGCATCTTGTGCAATGAGATTGTACAAGACCGCATCAGTGATTATTATTAGACCTCATCGATGTAACAACGCTAATGATGATGACACTAATAACTTCGTAGATGACCAATAGTGACTTGACCTTAATCCTGAGCGTGTTATGGACTCGTGTCTGCGGGGGTCTGTCCTTTGACTAGTACGGGTGAGGGTGGTCACAGTTACTCGCCTAATATGTCTATCTTCTCAGGGACAGGACTACGTGGGAAGCTGGAAACTTAACTACGCGAGATGGAATTCACTCGTTCCCGACCTTAGGGAAACTAGAGGGGTTGTTCCCTTAAGTGTTGTCTCTAGGGCTTGGACAACGGGCGCCCACCCTCTCACTAGCCCGAAAGGGGTGTTGTATATGGTTGGACCAGTACAATATTTTTGTTCATTAGAGGAGCAGTGGGGACTTAAGGAGCAAGAGGTAGACACAGGGGTAAAACGATAATTTGACCCAACAGTGTCTACGAACAACCTGTGAAAGGTCGACTCATGGACATTAGTTATATCAATGGACACAACTTGTCCTACAGTGACGGAAGTGCAGCTACGGGCTTTAGTGGAGTGTTACCGTAGCTAATAAATGTTGATTAGCCGGGTCAAATAGTTTGGCAGGTTAGCCTCGAATCATCGGAGCTCGTCACCTGTAGATCCATTAGGTCCCTTGGTTGGCTCAAACTGGATACATAGAGGGTTTACAGTTTGGTGTGGATTTGAAGTGTTCAAATTCATTAAAAGGGTATTTATGTCATTTATATGAGATAGAATTGACATATTATGTAGTTTAATGTGAATGCATAATAAACTATAGGTTAGCCTAATTGTTGAATTAGGGCTAATTTGGAGAAATTGTATTGAGAGAAATTAAATTAAATGTGATTCAATTTAAAATTCACAATTATACAAATGTGATTTGTATAATGAGATATGAGATATCTTATTATATGTGGTTATGCAAATATGATTTGCATAACTTATGGTTGTGGTAAAATGGTAAATAGGTGGAGATTTCAACTCCACCTATCACCATTATATAAACCCTTTGCAAGAAGGCTTTAGTAAGCAAGAGTGTCATTTTTTGGATTTCTCACCAAAGACATCTCTCTTTTTCTCTCAACTTTCCTCTCTCAAATTCTCTCCTCCCTTTCACCAAAGGAGTCCCACAACTCTCCTTCGATCTAAAGAGAACAACCGAGAAGGCTTTTTGGAAGTGTCCGGGTCGTTCGTTTGTTCGAGGAGATCGTGAGAGTTGAAATCGAGATCGCGAAATGTTCGTGACCGGAGAAGGAAATCACGAAGAACGGTTCTTCAACAAGTAAGTATATTTTGTTGTTTTTTCCTTCTTATGCATGTTTAAGCTAGTTTCTATAGGATAGAAATAATTTTGAGAAAACGTTTTTCACAACGAATCCACGACGATTCAATCGTTTTTCCGCTACGAGATTTTCATTCCCTTCAATTCTCGTACTTGTTTGTAATATTCACTATTGAAATAAATAAGAGTTATTTTTTCATCACTTTGTGTCTCGCATATTTACAAACTTTGTCTAATAAACTAAGCTCCATGGTCATTGAATTATGAGAGAACTAGAACTTGAACGATGTATAGTGAACACACAGGGAGGATCACGTTCGAGTTAATGACCCTTACGGTCTACAGTATACGGATAGGGTTGGAGACCTAATCCTGGATACGTTGTGGATGCGATCCGCTTTGTATAAGATACAAACGAGGTGATCCAACTCATTCATGTGGTTGACATGCGAGTGGGGGCATCCTGTGCCATGAGATTGTACAAGACCAGACCGTGAATTATTAGACTTACTAATGTAACACCGTTAACAGTATAGAACTAATAACTCCGTAGATGACCAACAATGACTTGACCTTAATCCTGATCGTGTTACGGACTCCTGTCTGCGGGGGTCTGTCCTTTGACTAGTACGGGTGAGAGTGGTCACAGTTACTCGTCCAATATGCCTATCTTCTCAGGGACAAGACCACGTGGGGAGCTGGAAACTTGATTACGCGAGATGGAATTCACTCGTTCCCGACTTAGGGAAACTAGAGGGGTTGTTCCCTTAAGTGTTGTCTCCAAGTTTTGGACAACAGATGCTCATACTCTCACTGGTCCGAGAGGGGTGTTGTTTATGGTTGGACCATACAACGTTGTTGTTCATTAGAGGAGCAGTGGGGACTTAAGGAGCAAGAGGTGGACATAGGGGTAAAACGGTAATTTGGCCCAATAGTGTCTACGAACAACCTTTGAAGGATCGACTCACAGGCATTGGTTATATCAATGGACACAACTTGTCCTACGGTGATGAGAGTGCAACTACGGGTTTTAGTGGAGTGTTATCGTAGCTAATGAATGTTGAATAACCAGGTCAAAGAGTTTGACAGGTTAGTCTCGGATCATTGGAGCTTGTCATTTGTATTAGGTCCCTCGGTTGGCTCAAACTGGATAGATAGAGGGTTTGCAGTTTGGTGTGGATTTGAAGTGTTCAAATTCATTAAAAGGGTATTTATGTCATTTATATGAGATATGATTGACATATTATATAGTTTAATGTGAATGAGATTCATAATAAACTATAGGTTAGCCTAATTGCTTAATTAGTGCTAATTTAGAGAAATTGAATTGAGAGAAATTAAATTGAATGTGATTCATCCACAATTATACAAATGTGATTTGTAGAATAAGGTATGAGATATTTTTCTATATGTGATTATGCAAATATGGTTTGCATAACCTAAGGTTGTGAAAATGGGTAAATAGGTTGAGATTTCAACTCCACCTATCACCATTATTTTATTTAAAGCCTTTGTGAGAAGACTTTAGTGATCTCACAAGTCATTTTTTGGATTTCATCCAAGATCTCTCTCTCTAATTCTCTCAACTCTCTCAAAGTTTCTCTCTACCCCTAAACCAAAAGAGTGCCACCACTCTCCATTTACCGAAGGAGAACAACGGAGAAGATCTTTCGGAGGTGTCTGATAGTTCGTTGTTCGGAGAGTTCGTGATTGTAGAGATCGAGAGCACGAAGAGTTCGTGATTGGAGAAGGAATTCTTGGAGAAGCGTTCTTCAACAAGTAAGTAGGCTTTCTTTTTGTTTTTTCCTTCAATTTTACAGCATGTTTAGCCTAAATTCTATAGGATAGATTTAATTTTAAGAAATCTTTTCTCAATGATCACCACGACGATTCAAAGTCGTTTCTGCTGCGGGAGTTTTATTCCCTTCGAATTGGTATCAGGGCCAATCGTTGGCTTCTTCATTGTGCAAAATGATTTTCTTAAAATTAGGTGGGTTATGCTTTAATTCATGTGATGAATTGTGGTTTTGCAAATTGGATGTTTCGGTTTTGGCACTTAATTTAGATTTACTTTTCTGTTGATGAGATCAATGTATAGACCCGTATTTTTGGGCAATTAGAAAGTAAATCGAGTCTATAAGTCCGGGTCGTTCGTGGCAAGAGTGTCAATTTAGTCGAAATATGAATTTGGTTCATAATTCCTTTCCTTTTACACACCTTCATGCTAATTATCAAAATATGAAATTGGGTCAATATTTTGATTTCTCTTGCATGACATAAAATTTGGACAAATTGGAGTAGATTTGGAGTTCTACCCAATTTCTTTTTTTAAAATTGGAGTATCATTTGAATTTCACTTCAACCTTGATTTGTGATAAAATCAAAAGTATGCCCAGATTTTAACTTTGTGAGATAAAATTGAAACTCAATCAGGAATTTGATTTGGAATGAATTAATTTTTATCAAACTTTGATTTGAGATAAAATTTGGAGTATGCTCAAATTTTGATTTGAGATAAAATTAAAATTCTACCATGATTTAGACTTGTTAGAATTAATTTTATCTTTTTGATTTGGGATAAAATTTGGATTATGCCCAAATTTTGTTTTGAGATAAAGTTAAAATTCTTCCATGATTTTGACTTGATAGAATTAATTTTATCAAATTTTTATTTGGGATAAATTTGGATAATGCCCAAACGTTTATTTATATTTTGAGATAAAATTATATCAAATCTCAACTTTGGATTAAGGATATAATCTCAAATCTCAACTTTGGATTAGGGATATAATTTTAATTTGGCTCGCAGACAATTTTTGATGGGAGATAAGATAAGCCAAATTTTGATTTGAGATGAAATCTTATTTCAATTTCAATTCCTATTCCAATTCCAACTTGGATTTTGGGATGTGATCTTTATCTTTTTCTCAACTATAAATAGAGGAGGTGAGTCTTTCATCCATTCGCATTAGAGTATGGAGACAAGTTTGACTAAAACTTTGATAAGTCCCAAACTCTGATTTTCTTTTTCATTTTTCTTTCTTCTTTTTCTTCTTTTTTCATTTTTTCATTTTCTCTCTTTCTTTTTTTTTCACTTTTTTTCCTTTCTTCTTGTTTTTTTCTTTTTTTTTCCACTTTTTTTGCAGGTACGCCGCCAATTTTAGCGCAGGTACACTTGTGGGACCCTTGTCGATTTTGGGTGTACTTGCAGCTACCAGACTTCCTCGTTCCTAGTGCATATATACTTGTGGGACCCTTGTCGGTGTTGGGTGTACTTACAGCTACGAAACTCCATATGTTCCTGGCTATACCCTTGTGGGACCCTCGTCGGTTTTGGGCATACTTGCAGTTGCAGGACTTTCTCGTTCCTAGCGCATATACACTTGTGGGACCCTTGTCGGTGCCGAGTGTACTTGCAGCTACGGAACTCCACATGTTCCTGGCTCATATACGCTTGTGGGGCCCTTTTCGGTTTTGGGTGTACTTGCAGTTGCAGAACTTCCTCGTTCCTAGCGCATATACACTTGTGGGACCCTTGTCGGTGTCGGGTGTACTTGCAGTTAAGGAACTCCACATGTTCATGGCTCATATACGCTTGTGGGACCCTCGTCAGTTTCGGACGTACTTGCAGCTGTAGAACTTTCTCGTTCCTAGCGCATATAAACTTGTGGGATCCTTGTCGGTGTCGGGTGTACTTGCAGCTACAAAACTCCACATGTTCTTGCCTCATATATGCTTGTGGGATCCTCATCGGTTCCGGACGTACTTGCAGCTGCACGACTTCCTCTCGAGGTTTGTTAAGGAACACTCGACCCTAATGAGGCCTATGGTGTTCCTGCAACCCCATTGCTTTTCGATGTTAGCTTAGGAACACTCGACCCTAACGAGGCCTATGGTGTTCCTACAACCCTGTTGCTCTACGATGTTAGTTTAGGAACATTCGACCCTAAAGAGGCCTATGGTGTTCCTGTAGCTCCGCTGCTCTTCAATGATAAGCTAGAGACAATTTTCAAGGTACGCCATATCTCGCATCTACTTTGTCTTTTTTTGTATTTTTTTTATTTTGTATTTTTCTTCTTTTTTGTATTTTCTTGTATTTTTATTGGGTTCATCAGTATTTTCTCCATGATGTTACTGTTGGCATGAAACCTCCTAACTTAGTGAAGGAGTGAGTGAAGCCTCAATCTTGATCTAACGAAGGAGCGAACACCAACAAATGAAATCTTTTGACATGGCGAATGAGCCAGCGTCGACAAACGAAACCTTCTGATTTGAAGGGGAATAATTGTCGAAGGATGAAGCATCCTAGCTCATGAAGGAGCTGTTGGGATTTGTGCCCTAAACTTATGTAATTTTGATCAAATAAATAAAGAGTTATTTGTTTTGATAAAATTATATTCTTGCTTTATAAATCCAATAAACTAAGCTCCAAGGTTATAATGTATCTTGAACATCAGTGTAGTAGACACTATTTAGATTGTGTTCAAGAATATAACCTAAATGGTCTATGGTATAAGAATAAGGTTGGAAACCTTATTCTGGTAACACCATGGATGCGACCCACTTTGTAATTAGTACAAATGAGATAATCCAACTCATTCATGTAGTTGACATGCAAGTGGGGGCATCTTGTATGAAGAGTTCATACAAGATCGATCGCAAATTATTAGTCTAACCAAATTATAACACCGCAAGTAATGTGATAAAACTTATAATTTATAGATGGTCATTAGTGACTCGACCTGAATCCTGAGTAAGTTAAAAACTCCTGCTTATAGGGGTTTTTCCTTAGACTAGTATGGGTGAGAGTGTCCTATAGCCAACTCAATAAGCCTACCTTCTTAGGGACAGAAACTCGTAGGTAGCTGGGAACTTAACTATACAAGATGAAATTCACTCATTCCTACACTTAGGAATTAGATAGGTTGTTCCCTTAAGAACTGACTCCAGGTCTTGAACAACGAAGCCCTGCCCTCTAAGACGGTATGAGTCTATGGTAGGACCTTAGACTTGTTGTTCATTAGAGGATCAGTGGTGCTTAAAGAACAAAGAGGTAATCACAGGGGTAAAACGGTAATTTGACCCAACTGAGATTACAAACAACTTGTGAAGGGTCGACTTATGGGTAATGATTATATCAATGGACACAATATAATCTACAGTGAGGAGAGTGCAGCTACTGAAGGGAATGAAAATCCCCGCGCAGCGGAAGACGATCGAATCGTCGTGGTATCATTGTCCAACTCGGATTTGTTAAAACCGATCTAACATACATTCATCACATGAATAATACTATACTATAACATACATTCATCACATGAATTAAATGCACGAGCATGCTTTTAATTTAAAAATATAACACTTATATTTAAATAAATTAAAACATGCATACATTATATTATAACTCTTATAGTATAAATATAATGCATGAAATGTTTAACCTAAGGTGAGATTTTAAATCTCTATGACATACAATATGCACATAGAAATTAATTAAAATATACATCTCATGCATAAAATAATTAAACAGCAAAAATGGACCAATTTTTGGCACCTAGAGGTAATTATTTAATTAAATAACATTAATATAACATTTATATTAATATTATTTAATAAAATAATTAAATATATAAATTAAAATACATTTTAGAAAAAAGAAAATAATTAAAATTACAAAAAAAAACTGCCCATAATGTGAAGCTCGTCCCACGTCCTCGCGAATCGCTCTCCTCAACGCGTGCGGCGTTACCATGGTAACGCTGCCGCCAGAAGCCGACCGCGCTTCTCAACGCCACGCGCTGGTAACGCTGATCTGCTGCAGGGCCTCCGTCCGCAAGGACAGCGTTGAGACGCCGTGAGGCAGCGTCTCAACGCCATCGACAGAACATCAAACTCTTTGTTGTTCTTCCACCGATTTCTGCCTTTTTCCGCTCCGATTTCTTCACAACAACTCTTGCCACGAACGACCCGGACTTACAGACTCGATTTACAACAAAATGCCCAAAAACAACGGGCCCTTACATTGATCTCATCAACATAAATTGTAAATCTATTCTAGTGCCAAAAACCGAAAACATCCATTATGCAAACCATCATTCATCTCATGAAATTAAGGCAATTTACCCACCTAATTTTAACAAAATAGTGCATAAATGAAGAACCATCGAAATGACTCTGATACCAATTGAAGGGAATGAAAATCTCCGCGCAGCGGAAGACGATCGAATCGTCGTGGTATCATTGTGCAACTCGGATTTGTTAAAACCGATCTAACACTTAGACCTAGGCTAAACGTGCAAAGTAAGGAAGAAAAACAGTGAGAATAACGTACTTACTTGTTGTAGACTGTTCTTCAACTTCCTTCCTTGGTCACGAACTCTTCGTGCTTCTCAATCTCAACGAAAACTTGAACTCACGAACAAGATCCGGTCACAACCACTTGGAAACTCGGTTGTTCTTCTTTTGGAAAGAAGGAAGATGGTGGGATCTTAGGTTTGGAGAGGGAGAAGAGTTGAGAGAATTGCTTGAGAGAGAATTCTCTTCTTTTGGTTGAAATTCCAAAAATGAGAGAGATCGATCCATTCCTTCTTGCAAGAAGGGTTTATATAGTGGAATTGATGGAGTTAAAATCTCCACATAATTACCACTTTACCACAACCATAGGTTATGCAAATCTCATTTGCATAACCACATAATATAAGATATCTCATATCTCATATTGCAAATCTCATTTGCAATAATTGTGGATTAATTAAATTGAATCACATCCAATTCAATTTCTCTCAATTAATTTCTCCAATTAGCCATAATTCAACAATTAGGCTAACCTATAGTTTATTATGAATCTCATTCACATTAAACTATATATTATATCATTCATATCTCATATAAATGACATAAATGCCCTTAAAGTGAAATTGAACACTTCAATTTCATACCAAAACATTAACCCTTCTTTTAACCCAGATTGAGCCAACCGAGGGACCTAATGGACCTACAGTGACGGGCTCCAATGATCCGAGATTAACCTGTCAAACTCTTTGACCCGATTAACCAACATTCATTAGCTACGGTAACACTCCACTATAGCCCATAGCTGCACTCCCGTCAGCGCAGAATATTACGTGTCCACTGATATAACCAATGCCCATGAGTTGACCCTTCACAGGTTCTTCGTAGACACGGTTGGGTCAGAATACCGTTTTACCCCTGTGTCTACCTCTTGTTCCTTAAGTCCCCACTGCTCCTCTAATAAACAACATATTGTGATGGTCCAACCATACATAACACCCTTCTCGGGCCAATGAGAAGGTGGGCACCCGTTGTCCAAGCCCTGGAGACAGCACTTAAGGGAACAACCCCTCTAGTTTTCCTAAAGGCGGGAACGAGTGAATTCCATCTCGCGTAGTTAAGTTCCCAGCTCCCTACTTGGTACCATCCCTGAGAAGATAGGCATATTGGGCGAGTAACTGTGACCACCCTCACCCGTACTAGTCAAAGGACAGACCCTCGCAGACAGGAGTACGTAACACGCTCAGGATTCAGGTCGAGTCACTAATGGTCATCTATGAAGTTTTTAGTCCTTACCACAAGCAGTGTTACATCGATGAGGTCTAATAATTCACGGTCCGGGTCTTGTACAATCTCATTGCACAGATGCCCCCACTCGCATGTCAACCACATGAACGAGTCGATCACCTCGTTTGTATCTAATACAAAGCGGGCCACATCCACAGTGTGTATCCGAGGATTAGGTCTCCAACCCTATCCATATCATCAGAGACCGTTCAGTCATTAACTCGAACGTGATCCTCCCCCGTGTGTCCACTACACACCGCTCAAGTTCTAGTTCTCTCATAAATTCAATGACCACGGAGCTTAGTTTATTGGAAAAGTTTATAAATCTTGCGAGACACAAAGTGATGAAATGAATAACTCTTATTAATTTCAAACAATATATTACAAACACGAGATTATGACAAAAATCCCAACAGCTACAAGTCTATAGTGGAGTGACTTATAGTTAATGAATATTAATTAACTGGATCAAAGAGTTTGATCAGTTAATCTCACATCATTGGAGCTCATGAACTGTAGGTCCATTAGGTCCCTCCGTTGGCTCAACATGGTAATATTGAGGGTATAAAGTTAGGAATGAGATTGAACTGTTCAATTTCATATATGAGGTGTTATATCAGTTATATATGATATAATTGATATAATATATAGTTTTTATGTGAATTAGATTCATATATAAACTATATACTAATGAGAGAATGAAGGAGGGATAGGATGGTAATTTCCATTCTATTTCCCTATAAATAGTTGCATGAGATGCAACTTTGTGGTTAAGCAACTAAATCCTTGGAAACCCTAGTTTGTCATATTGTTGTGTTGTTGGAAAGGTTCTATACACAACTTCTCTCACAACCTACACATCTCATCCTAAAAAGGAACCCACCTTCCTCCCTCACCTAGAGAACAACGGAGAAGATCTGATGGTGGTGTCTTTATTCGTTCGGGTTCGAGTTGCAGAGATCGTGATCGTTGCAGGAGGAGTACTTGAAGAAAGAGTTCTTCAAAGATAATTTCTTGTTGTCCTATGTCATATATAACATGCTTAATCTTAGTTGTTTTGATCTTGATTGAAATCCGTAAGACAAAATAAGAATACGCGATTCGCAATCACTTCCGCTGCGGGATTCGATTCCTTCAATTGGTATCAAAGCCAATTGTGTTCTCTATTTTGTTCTGGATTTATCAAGATCATAGGTGGGATTTACTGTTTTTCATGTGATGAATGAACGGTTTGCAAATTAGATGGTTTCAATTTTGGCACTTAGATTTACATAATTTCGTTGAATTGTTCAATGTAATGGCCTATTGTTTTGAGCATTTTATTATGTAAATCGAGTATGTAAGTCCATGTCGATCGAGGCAAAGTGGTTACTGAGAAAAACGGAGCAAAAACGAGCAAGAAAAACGAAGTGAAATTGCTATTTTGTGAATGACGTTGCAACGCTGTTCATTGGCGTTGCAACGCCATTGCGGCAGGCACGCGGCTGAGAAGACGACAACGTTGCAACGCTATCCTCGGCGTTGCAACACCACAGGCTTTTCACGCGAAGGAGCAACAGACAGAAAAATGTTTTATATTTATTTATATTTAATTTTAATTAATATAATTATATTATATTAATTAAAATTGAATTTAGGGTGCTAAAATTGGTCTAATTTTTTTCTATTTAAATTATGCAATTGTTGTGTAATGATTGCCATGCATAATATATGCTTTTAATTTAGATATCCCACCTTAGGTTAAGCATTTCCATGCATCATTTATAATATAAAGAGTTGTATTATATAGTTTTCATGTATAATTAATATAAAGAGTTATATTAATATATGGACATCATTGACATGCATTATAATTCATGAGATGATTATGCTATGTATGTTCTATTATTCATGAGATGAATGATCAAACACTATGACATAGTATGCACGTCACCTAAGATTAATCATTAGTTTTAAAATGTTTAGAACTTGAAATTAATAGACCTTAGGTTATCTAGTTCTAATTAGATTAGAATTAGGAACCAAGTAATTTATAAACAATGATTAAAAGAGGAACTCTAACTAAGGAATGTTCTGTCTAGGCTGGGGTATGTAAGTTGACGAAAACAGAACACCCCTTCCTGGGAACTGACCTGGGAGTGAATTTTAATCAGAGAGTTTATAAGTTATAGTAGCGTCAGCGGGTTTATTAAGAGGTTAATAAACTAGAAATCCTAGGCTTAATATAAAGAATTATATTAACAAACTTAGGATAAAGTCAATATAAAAGTTATATTGATTATCAATATAAGAGTTATATTGATAAGTCTAGGTAAAACCATTAGTCGGGTTTAACCTAAGTAAATTTCCTATAGATTTAAAATATCCAGTGGGAGGAAAAATGAATATGATACATATTTTTCCATCTACGTATCTCCGAGAAGTTCACACCGTGAGACTCATACTTGGCCTCGTGGCGCAAACGGGAGCGTCCCCCTTCGGATGGTGTTTGTATGAGTCAATATCAAGGTGAATGGAGAGGGTACTTATAGTGAGTGGGAGCAGGTTTAGTGAAAACAAAATCTATGGTCTCTTCAGTCGGTTTACATCGTAAGATCACTATGGTCAGCTTGCTAGTTTGGCCTAGACCAGACAATCCCTTCGGAGGGCTTGATCATAGGGGATCGAACACAGTAGACACCCGAAAAGGATAAAGATTTCCTTAGTCTGTTTTTCAATCTAGTCCTCCCTTCGGCGGATTTTATTGGATGGGGACTCTGGGGTCTAAAGACAGAGGGTTACACTCACAAGGTACATAAGAAGTGTATGTATCTTGACCGAATAGTGGTAACTAAAGCCTATAGAATAAGAGTTATTCTGGCATTAGGTTTTGGTCAAGAATGTCTTGATCCAGAGGAGGAGTGTTTTTTATTACCCTTCGGTGTCATACATTCTAAACCTTTGGAGTATCATTGCAAATTATTAAATGATTAGCTAAAACATGTTTTGATTAGACAATTATAGCAAGAAGCTTATACAAGTTTTCTTTTATTTTTCAGCAAAATGTCTAGCTCTATAATTTCCTTATTGAGTGCGAAAAAATTAACCGGAGAGAACATGATGACGTGGAAAAACAAACTCAACGCTATATTGGGAGTGGATGATCTGAAGTTTGTGCTGACTGAGGAGTGTCCTCAGGTGTCAGGCTCGAATGCTACACGAAATGTTCGTGATGCATATGATCGATGGATCAAGGCCAATGACAAGGCCAAAGTCTGTATGCTGGCAAGTATGTCTGACATATTAGCCAAGAAGCACGAGGGCATGATGACCGCTAAGGAAATCATGGATTCAGTGTAGGGTATGTTTGGACAATAATCTACACAGGCCTGACACAATGCCCTCAAGTATATATTCAACTCGAGGATGCCAGAGGGTACATCTGTTCGGGATCATGTCCTGGATATGATGGTACACTTTAACATCGCTGAGTCGAATGGTGTTTCCATCGATGAATCGAGCCAAGTCAGCTTCATTCTAGAAACTCTTCCAGATAGTTTCCTACAGTTTAGAAGTAATGTTGTTATGAACAAGCTTACTTTTAATCTAACCTCCCTTCTGAATGAACTCCAGACCTTTCAATCTTTGATGAGAATTCAGGGATCGAAAGGTGAGACAAATGTTGCCAATAGAAGTTATCATAGAGGTTCAACCTCTGGATCAAAAATAGTGGTTTCATCTTCTTCTAACCTGAAAGGGAAAAAGAAGAACATGAAGAAGGTTGGTAAAGGGAAACGAGTTGACAAAGCTGTTGTTCAGAAGGGCAAGAAGGTCAAAGAAGTTGCAGACAAAAGAAAGTGTTTCCACTGCAATGAAGACGGGCATTGGAAACGGAACTGTCCGAAGTACATTGCAAAAAAGAAGAAGGAAGGTAAATATGATTTACTTTGCTTAGAAGTTTGCTAGTGGATAATGATAAAACTGCTTGGATACATGATTCAGGCGCCACTAATCATGTTTGCTCTTCTTTTCAGGGAATTGATTCCTGGCAGCAGCTACAGAAGGGAGAGATAACGCTCCGGGTTGGAAATGGAGAAGTCGTCTCAGCTGTAGCAATAGGCACGATGAAGCTTAACTTTGACAAGAAATATATGTTGTTAGACAATATATTAGTGATACCAGGATTTACTAGAAACCTTATTTCAATTTCTTTCCTTATATAACAATGTATTTCTGTTTCTTTTTCTTTGAATAAAATGTTTATTTTAAAGAAAGGTGTGGAAATATGTTTAGCTTCATTAGAAAATGGGTTGTATGTTTTAAGGCCTAATTCAGTCAAAATGGTTTTGAACACTGAATTATTTAAAATTGCAAACACAAAAACTAAGAAACGTAAAATTGCTCCTAAAGAAAGTGCTCATCTTTGGCATCTTAGATTGGGTCACATTAACCTCAATAGGATTGACAGATTGGTAAAGAATGGACTACTAAATGAGTTAGAAGAAAATGCTTTACCAGTATGTGAATCCTGCCTAGAAGGCAAAATGACTAAAAAACCTTTTAGTGGACAAGGTTATAGAGCCAAAAAACCTCTTGAGCTTATACATTCAGACCTCTGTGGTCCGATGAGTGTTAAAGCAAGGGGAGGTTATGAATATTTCATCTCCTTTATAGATGATTATTCTAGATTTGGGCATATTTACCTAATGCATCATAAGTCTGAAGCACTTGAAAAGTTTAAGGAATTCAAGACTGAAGTTGAAAATCAATTAGGTAAAACAATTAAAACACTTCGATCAGATCGAGGTGGAGAGTACATGGATTTAAAATTCCAGAACTATATGATAGAACATGGAATTACATCCCAACTCTCGCCTCCTGTGCGCAGCAAAGAAAAAAGCGGTGTATCGGAAAGGAGAAATAGAACTTTGTTGGACATGGTTTGATCAATGATAAGTTATGCTCATCTCCCTAATTCTTTTTGGGGTTACGCAGTAGAGACTTCGGGATACATTTTGAACAATGTGCCATCAAAAAGTGTTTCTAAAACACCTTTTGAACTCTGGAAAGGACGTAAAAGTAGTTTATGTCATTTCAGAATTTGGGGGTGTCCAGCACATGTGCTTGTGACAAATCCAAAAAAGTTAGATTCACGTTCAAAATTGTGCCTATTCGTAGGTTACCCAAAAGAAACAAGAGGTGGTTTATTCTATGATCCTAAGGAAGATAAGGTTTTTGTGTCGACAAATGCCACTTTCTTAGAGGAGGACCACATAAGTGACCACAAACCAAGAAGTAAAATTGTGTTAAGTGAGTTAGACGGAACAATAGCAAAAGTTGCTAATAAAACTAGTACGTCAACAAAAGTTGTTGACACTAGCTTGTCTAGTCAAGAGAGTCCATCTCAAGAGTTGAGTATGTCTCGACGTAGTGGGATGATTATAACACAACCTGACCGTTACATGGGTTTATCTGAAACCCAAGTTGTTATACCAGATGACGACTATGAGGATCCATCGACTTATAATCAAACGATGGTTGACAAAGACAAAGACAAATGGGTCATAGCCATGGACCAAGAAATGGAGTCTATGTACTTCAATTTTGTTTGGGATCTTGTAGATAAACCGGATGGGGTAAAACTTATAGGTTGTAAGTGGATCTACAAGAGAAAGCGTGGTGTAGATGGGAAGGTGCAAACCTTTAAAGCTAGACTAGTAGCAAAGGGTTATACCTAGGTTGAAGGGGTTGACTATGAGGAAACCTTTTCACCTGTTGCTATGGTAAAGTCTATCCGTATCCTACTTGCCATTGCCGCATATTATGATTATGAGGTATGGCAAATGGATGTCAAGACATCCTTTTTGAATGACAATCTTGACGAGAACATCTACATGGAACAACCCAAAGGGTTCAGTGAACAATGACAAGAGCAAAAGGTTTGCAGGCTTAAAAGGTCTATCTATGGACTGAAACAAGCCTCTAGGTCCTGAAATATAAGATTTGATGAGGCAATCAAATCTTTTAGCTTTGATCAGAATGATGATGAACCTTGTGTCTACAAGAAAATCATCAATAGTTCTGTCGCATTCCTAGTTCTATATGTGGATGATATCTTACTCATTAGGAATGATGTAGGATATCTTACTGACATTAAGAATTGGCTAGCTACGCAATTCCAAATGAAAGATTTGGGTGAAGCGCAGTTTGTTCTTGGGATCCAGATTGTCCGGAACCGCAAGAATAAAACACTAGCCTTGTTTCAGACATCTTACATTGACAAAGTGTTGTCAAGGTTTAAGATGCAAGACTCCAAAAAGAGTTTATTACCTTTTAGATATGGAGTTCATTTGTCTAAGGAGCAATGTCCTAAGACACCTTAAGGAGTTGAGGATATGAGACGGATTCCTTATGCATCAGCATTTGGGAGCCTGATGTACGCCATGTTGTGTACAAGGCCAGACATCTGTTTTGTAGTTGGAATGGTCAGTAGGTATCAATCCACAACAGGACCTAAACACTGGACAACGGTTAAAACAATCATTAAGTATCTACGGAGAACAAGGAACTACATGCTTGTGTATGGGGCTAAGGATTTAATCCTTACAGGATACACAGATTCTGACTTTCAGACTGATAAAGATTCTTGGAAATCTACATCAGGGTCAGTATTTACTCTTAACAGAGGAGTTGTAGTATGGCGAAACGTCAAGCAAGGATGCATCGCTGACTCCACCATGGAGGTCGAATATGTAGCAACTTGTGAAGTAGCAAAAGAGGTCATTTGATTAAGGAAATTTATGTTAAATTTGGAAGTTGTTCCAAATATTAGTTTTCCCATCACTCTGTATTGTGATAACAATGGTGCCGTGGAAAATTCAAGGGAACCCCGAAGTCACAAGAGGGAAAAACATATTGAGCGGAAATATCATCTCATCCGGGAGATCGTGCATCGAGGAGACGTGATCGTCACGAAGATAGCCTCAGAGCACAATATTGCTGATCCTTTTACAAAGGCTCTTACGACTAAAGTATTTGAGAGTCACCTAGAAGGTCTACGCTTACAAGTCTTTCCCAACTAGGGAAAGTGGGAGTATATTGTACAAAGGGTTTAAATGCCCAAGTTTATTGTATTTACATTATTGTAATGTTTTAATACTCCACAAGCTTTAGGTCAAGTGGGAGATTGTTGGGATTTGTGCCATAAACTCATGTAATTTTGATCAAATAAATAAAGAGTTATTTATTTTGATAAAATTATATTCTTGTTTTATAAATCCAATAAACTAAGCTCCAAGGTATATTGTATCTTGAACATCAGTGTAGTAGACAGTATTTGGATTGTGTTCAAGAATATAACCTAAATGGTCTATGGTATTAGAATAAGGGTAACACCATGGTTGCAACCCTCTTTGTAATTAGTACAAATGAGGTAATCCAACTCATTCATGTAGTTGACATGCGAGTGGTGGCATCCTGTATGAAGAGTCCATACAAGACCGGACTGCAAATTATTAGTCTAACCAATATAACATCAAGTAATGTGATAAGACTTATAATTTATAGATGGTCATTAGTGACTCGACTAATCTCGAGTAAGTTAAGAACTTCTGCTTATAGGGGTTTGTCCTTAGACTAGTATGGGTGAGAGTGGCTTGTAGCCGACACAATAAGCCTACCTTCTCAAGGACAAAACCTCGTAGGTAGCTGGGAACTTAACTATACAAGATGAAATTCACTCATTCCTACACTTAGGAATTAGATAGGTTGTTCCCTTAAGAACTGAATCCAGGTCTTGAACAACGGGGCCCCACCCTCTAAGAGGGTATAAGTCTATGGTAGGACCTTAGACTTGTTGTTCATTAGAGGATCAGTAGTGCTTAAGGAATAAAGAGGTAATCACAGGGGTAAAACGGTAATTTGACCCAGCTGAGATTACGAACAACCTGTGAAGGGTCGACTCATAGGTAATGATTATATCAATGGACACAATATAATCTATAGTGAGGAGAGTGCAACTACAAGCGTATAGTGGAGTGACTTGTAGTTAATGAATATTGATTAACTGGATCAAAGAGTTTGATCAGTTAATCTCACATCATTGGAGCTCATGAACTGTAGGTCCATTAGGTTCCTCTGTTGGCTCAACATGGTAATATTGAGGGTATAAAGTTAGGAATGAGATTGAAGTGTTCAATTTCATATATGAGGTGTTATATCAGTTATATATGATATAATTGATATAATATATAGTTTTTATGTGAATTAGATTCATATATAAACTATATACTAATGAGAGAATGAAGGAGGGATAGGATGATAATTTCCATCCTATTTCCCTATAAATAGTTGCATGATATGCAACTTTGTGGTTAAGCAACTAAATACTTGGAAACCCTAGTTTGTCATATTGTTGTGTTGTTGGAAAGGTTCTACATACAACTTCTCTCACAACCTACACATCTCATCCTATAAAGGAACTTACCTTCCTCCCTCACCTAGAGAACAACGGAGAAGATTCGGTGGTGGTGTCTTCATTCGTTCGAGAAGCACTTGAAGAAAGAGTTCTTCAAAGGTAATTTCTTGCTGTCTTATGTCATATATAACATGCTTAATCTTAGTTGTTTTGATCTTGATTGAAATCCGTAAGACAAAATAAGAACACGCGATTCGCAATCACTTCCGCTGCGGGATTCGATCCCTTCAGGAGCGATATGTCGAACTTGAAATGTATGAATCACTAATTGTGAAGTATGGAACACTTAACTTTGAAAAGTAAACTCAAAACAAGTGGAACACCAATCTTGAAAGCAGAACGTCGAACTTGGAGTTGAAGCGCCATACTAGTTTTCGAACTACTGTATTTTGAGGCAGAACATCGAACTTAGAGGCGAAACACCAAACTTGTAAGCGATCAACGCTCAAACTTGAACTTTAAGATAGCTAAGTGCAGACTTGAATTTCAAGCGAGCAATGCTTGAACCTAAGCTTGAGGTGAGCCAAACTCGACCGCAAAGTGGATGAGCAACGAACCAAATTTGAGGGAATCGAAGCTCGAACTAGTGTGAGCGATAAACCATACTTGAGGAGGTTCAAGCTCGAATTTAAGAGAGTCAGCGACAATCCATACTTGAGGGGAACGACACTTGAATTTTAGGAGAATGAACGACGAACCAAACTTAAGAGGAGCGAAGATCAAATTTTAAGAGAATGAGCGACGAACCGAACTTGAGGGGAACGAAGCTCGAGATTTATGAGAATGAGCAATGAAAAGAACTTGAGGAGAACGAAGCTCAAACTTTAAGAGAATGAGCTACGAACCTAATTTGAGAAGAACGAAGCTCAAACTTTAGTAGAATGAGCGGCGAACCAAACTTGAGTCGAACAAAGCTTAAATTTTAGGAGAATGAGCTATAAACTGAACATGAGGGGAACGAAGCTCAAACTTTAGGAGAATGAGCAATGAACCGATCTTGAGGGTAACAAAACTCAAACTTTAGTAGGGAGCGACAGACTAAACTTGAAGGGGTCGAAGCTCAAAGTTTAGAGAGGTGAGTGACGAACCAAACTTGTGAGGAACGAAGTCGGTACTTTGAGGGTGAGCGACGAACCAAGGAGAACGAAGCTCGAATTGTAGGAGGATGAGCAACGAACCAAACTTGAGGGGAACATAGCTTGCTTGTATGTATCTAACCAGTAATGCTTTATTTTCATGAGGATGAAAACCTTTTTTTTAGAGATTGAACTTAAAAGTTTTAAGTTGCCTACGTACCCTTCAAGTGAAAGGGATCAAGTCATACGTAGTTAATTTTTTTTTTATATTCACCTTTTAAGCTCATGCGGGCCAGGAGCATCATGTAGTTTAGGCTCTTGTGATAAGGAGCTTTCTTTACATCTTAAATGTTTTCAACAATCATAGTCTTGATCACGTCCTTCATTTGTAGGATTTGTTAAGACGATGAGATTTTTTCTTCACTTTTAATGAACTCTTTGCGTTTATGAGAACAAAGAACTTCCTTTTCATACGTGAAGGAACAAGACTGTGAATCTTTTGGTCGTTGTTCACTTCATCGAACAGTTCTACCTTCAAGGATTTCATCTTTTTTTCATGTTGATCGCTTGTGACTTTGAGGTGATAAAAAACAGATGTCGAAGGTCGATCTTTCTTTGCCGTGGAGATACTTAACCTTTGGAAGGCTGAAGTTCGAGGTGAGATAGAAGTTGGGTCTTGATTTTCTTCTTCTGTCGCGACCATACTCATCATTTGGAAAACTGAAGGTCGAGTAGTTGAAGGTTTGATGCGATCGAAGATGGAAGTCCTTTGCTTGACTTTTTTTGTGTCGTCAGCTTCTTTTGCCTCAATGTAATATGAACTTGCATAGTTTTCTTCCTCTCTTTTGCTGGAAAGAAAATCTCTCAAGAAGAATTCTTTCAAGGTACCGATTGACAAAGTTGAGGATGATTTTTATTTCTCTTCCTTTCAGACTTAGGTTTCCTAGGATCTTTTTTTACTTTGATGTTTGTTCTTGAGTTTATGGTTTCTAGATTGAACTCGATGCACTCCTTGATTGTGAAGCGGACTAGAGTGTATTTGACTACATGTGTTTGTAGTCAATACAACATGATTTGTTTGAGCTATTTCATTAAGATCTAGCTCAATTGTTCCTTTTTTAGCTAACCTTAGAATTAGCTCTTTCAGGATGAAACATTTCTCCACTGGGTGACTAACGACCCGATGATACTTGCAATAGTTGGGATCATCGACTTTGTCCATCTCTTCCGTCCGCTTACACTTTGGAAGTTCGATCAGTCCTATGACCAGTAGTTGTTCAAACATGTTAGGAATGTCAGAATCCGGAAAGAGATAGACTTTATTCCGTTTTTCCTTTAGACTTAAGCGACGTCTTTCATTTTCTTGCCGCTTTTCGATCTTCTTGTATTTTTGCTTTGAAGACAACTTGAGAGGGAGTTGTACTGACAACCATAGACTGTGCTGAAGTCGCCTCGATGTCACTTCCTTCTTCCTTTATGCTAGAAGTTAGAAGGTTTTTGTCTCCTCGACTATCAATACTCAACTCCATATCGTGGGAGCAAGTTGCTAGCTCTTCAAAGGTGCGAGGCTTTATACCTTTGAGGACGTAAAGAAACCCCCAATGCATGCCTTGAATGCACATTTCGACAACAGATAGTTCAGTGAGACGATCTTTGCAATCGAGACTCATGGCTTTCCAACATTTTATGTAGTCGACAATGGGTTCACCTTTTCGTTGTTTGGTGTTGGTGAGCTCGAACATGCTGACGATTCGTCTTGTGTTGTAGAAGCGATTTAGAAACTCTTTTTCGAATTGCTCCCAACTATCTATTGACTCAGGCTCTAGATTAGTGTACCAGTCGAAAGCATTTCCTTTCAATGTTCGTACAAACTGCTTGACCAGTAGATCTCCTCGTGTGCCTGCATTTTTACATGTCTCGATGAAATGCGCAACATGTTGCTTAGGGTTGCCTTTTCCATCGAATTGCTGGAACTTTGGTGGTTGGTATCCAGATGGCATCCTTAAGCTATCAATTCTCTTAGTATATGGTTTAGAATACAAGAGAGAACTTTGAGAACCCTACCATATTGAGCTCTAATGGAGTTAGTTATCATGTCCTGAAGTTGTTGGACTGATAGTGAAACGATCGAAGTAGAGGGTTTTGGTTGATCTTTTTGCACAACGATCTTCCCATTGTTACGATCTTTGACAACATGAGTATGACTTGATTCAACGACATCTTTATTCTCAATATGATTCTTTAAGTATGCGATTTGAGAATCTCTTTCTTCAATCACTTTCATCAAGTTGTTGATTTGCTCCTGCATCTTTGTCAAACTCTCTTCCTTAGTGCTTGTTTCAGTCATCATGAAAGACACAACGTCAGACTCGAAATCGAACAAAGGGTTACAAGTGACCAGGAACTCGTTGTTAGTTGATGCCCCCAGTAGAGTTGTTACTTCATCTTCTTCCAACCTTAGTTCATTAGAGAAACTATGGGTGGTAAAACCCGTCTACAAGTTGCTCATGACAAAGGTCATCGAAGAAGTCTTGAACGACATCACTTTACTTCTGCTTTGAGGTGAGAGAAAGAGATGAGAGGTAGAGATGGTCCCACTGGGCGTGCCAATTTATTTACACGTGATTTTAATAAAGGAATAGAAATGAGACACGTGTAATTGAACATTGTGTTTGTATTAATTTGAATGTTGTGAGTTACAATCTCTAATGTTTATCCTCTAATTCTTTTCCTCTCTCGAGTGTAATTTGTCTGAGGGCTTTATAGCTTGTTCTCGGACGTAGATTTGATTCGAGGGTTTCACAACTTGTTCTCGAACGTAGACTTGCCTTGAGGGCTTTGCAGCTTGTTCCCAAGTGTAGACTTGTCTTGAGGATTTTGCAGCTTGTTGAAGGTCTTCGACTCGTAGCTTGTTGAAGGTCTTCGACTCTTAGGTTGTTGAAGGTCTTTGGCTTATAGCTTGTTGAAGCTCTTCGGCTTGCAGCGTGTTGAAGCTCTTCGGCTTGCAGCTTGTTGAAGGTCTTCGACTTACAGCTTGTTGAAGGTCTTCGACTTGTAGCTTGTTGAAGTCTTTAGCTTGCAACGTGTTGAAGCTCTTCGACTTGTAGCTTGTTGAAGGTCTTTAGCTTGTTGCTCGTTGAAGGCCTTCGGCTTGTAACGCGTTGAAGTCCTTCGGCTTGTAGCGCATTGAAGTCCTTCAGCTTGTAGCTTGTTGAAGGTCTTTGGCTTGTTGCTTGTTGAAGCTCTTCGACTTGCGACTTGCAGCGTGTTGAAGGTCTTCGGCTTGTAGCTTATTGAAGGCCTTCAGCTTGTAGCTTGTTGAAGGTCTTCGACTTGTAGCTTGTTGAAGAACTTCGACTTGTTGCTTGTTGAAGGCATACGACTTGCGACTTGCAGCATGTTGAAGGTCTTTGACTTGTAGCTTGTTGAAGTCCTTCGGCTTGCAGCTTGCTGAAGGTCTTCGACTTGTAGCTTGTTGAAGGACTTCGACTAGTTGCTTGTTGAAGGACTTCGACGCTTATTGTTGTTGAAGGCCTTCGGCTTGTAGCGTGTTGAAGTCCTTCAGCGTGTAGGTTATTGAAGTCCTTCAACTTGTAACTTGTAGAAGTCCTTCGTAAAGCACTTGACAACTAAGGACTTGAAGTGTTCAACATTTAAGGACTTGTCTTACAGTGTTCAACACCTAAGACTCATCTTGCAACGTTCAACAGTTAAAGACTCGTCTTGCAACGTTCAATCCTTAAAGACTCATCTTACAGCGTTCTACACTTAAATACTCGTCTTACAACGCTCCACACTTAAAGACTCGTCTTACAACGTTCCACACTTAAAGACTCGTCTTATAGCGCTCTAATGAGTAGAAATTAATTATACTTATTATATCTAATTTCCTTACATTCTAAGTGAATAATATGTTTAATTGTTGAAATTGTGTCCAATTTAATTTAGGTGACAAATTATCATTTTTTAGTGGAACTAGTCTAAAAAGCATACTTTGGTTCAAATTCGTAAATTGAAATAAAAATTGAAAAAAAAATTAGAAAAACAAAAGAATTAAAGCTATAAAAAAACATAAAAAGAATGAAAAGGAAAAAAAAGAAAAAATTATTATCTAATTTTTTTTCCTTTTGTTTTTGCTTTTCTTCCTTGTCTAGGTGGCATACATGCATGGAGTCTTCCATGAGAAATGCAAGGGAAAAATTGTCTTGTGGCTTGGCACACATTATGCAACAAGAAATGACATATATAAGAGATCTATTTCTGGTCATTTTCAAGTATAAAAGGAGGGCAATGCATTGAGTAAAGAGTGCAGATTTTGAGTGCTCTCTACAAAAATAAAAGTTTAGAGAGTGTTCTTGTAACGCCCCTACTTTTTATAACTATAACTCCTAGGGACACTACTACACATGCATGCATTCTTAGGCCAAAAGCACATAAAAGATATTTAAATTATCATTGTAACAAAATTTCCTTTAGGGATCCCGAAAAAACGTTGAAGCAGTTAAAAGAACAATTTAAGCTTGGCCTTCTAAAAATCCTGAAAATAAAATTTAACTTCGAAACTGTAAAACGACAACATCAGTTATTAAGGAAAACGAAATGCGGAAAACATGACTATCCCCATGGTTTGACTACGCGCCTCCGCACTCACTCCCGCACGCCCTTAGCCTTACTTACGAAAAACATTTTAAAACAAAAGGGTGAGTATTGCAATACAATACCCGATAAGTGACCTCACTACCGAGGTTTGGGACATGCACACACATGCAATCATGACTTTTAAACTTGATCAAAATGCTCATATGTGGGACCTAGAACTTTCTCGATCAAACGTGGATCAGTAATACATGACTTCCTTTTTTTTTTTTTTTATATGGTCAATTGGTCACCCCGAGTCATTTCATTTTGAGTCCTCACTGCACTCACTGTATGGATTGAGTCCTCACGCACTTCGTCATGCGGACGAGTCCTCACAGACTTCAGTATGTTTGACCCATAGGGTCTCTAATGCATGTTTGACCATGCATACAATGAACTCAGGAGACCAATTTCCACATTTTAATTCAAATCATTTTATGGCATACATAACATGCATGAGGTCCCATCATCTAACATGACTATAGTGCACATATCATAAGACATTAACACTGATATGCAAATCATAACCTTTCACAACAGTTTGAAGATAGTACTTTTGTATGAAATCAGGACATATTCTCATATAAAATACTGCAATGTTCTCACCTAAAATACTGGAATATTCTTACATAGAAAACTAGGATATTCTCACATAAAATACAGAAATATGCTCACATAAAATATTGAGATATTCTCACATAAAATATTAAAGTATTCTCACATGAAATATTGAAATATTCTCACGTAAAATCATAAAACCTTTTCATGTAAAATAACTAACTAATTTCGCATAAAATAATGAAATTCGTTTTCTTTAATCCCATTTAGAAAGATTCGGCACAAGGTCCCTTACCTTAGTTCAGATTCTACTCCAAAACTTAACCCTAGTTCTTTGAGTACGCTTCCTTTTGCGAAACCTCAAGTTCAACGTATAGGCCTAGTATTCCTAGTTCGCCTTGATGTTTGGCCTTCGACTCCGCTCTAAACTTGGTCCCTACAAGTTGTGTTAAAAACAGTGGGCTTAAGTTCTCAATTTAGCGTTTAAATATCCAATAGGTCACGTATAACTCTCTCTCAAATCCGAAACGTAACAAAATCGCTCACCGGGTTGCAATTTCAATGGTCAGAAACGGTGGCCGGTCGCGCGCAATGGAGGCGGATCCGACCGGCGACGCCAGTGCACGTGTAGTCGGCGCGCTAATCCTACGAGGCAGCGCAGCAGCGCGCACCGCCCACGCAAAGGCAGCAGCGGCAAAGGCTTCGACCCATCGGAAGCGTCGCCCAATGCTTGGGCGGCGAGACTCCTCCGTTCGCGATCTCGGCGTGGCCGCAGCGTGGCGCTACGAACGGGGAGCTTGTGATCGGCCGAACGCTCTGCGCGTGGTGCGATCCACGACGAGCGGGCCGGGATGTGAAGCGCGCGAATGACCGGCGCGTGATCGCTCCGCCGCCGCAGCGGTTGTGGGCCACTCGACGGCGAGCGGAGAGGCTCGTGAACGGCGGCTGCCTTCGGGAGTGTGAGACGTCACGAACCGCTGGAGGCTCGAACTCGCAAAATGGCGGCGGCGCAAGGTGCGTGCGCCGCTTGGCGCCTTCGTTCGTGGGCCAAAGTGTGAACTACCGAGAATGCTTTCCTTCGCTGCACTACCAAATTTCGGGGAGGCTAGGGTTTCGGCTAGGGCAAGGAGAAGAAGGAGAAGTAGGAGAAGGTGGCTAGGGTTTTGTCCAATCATGCATAAAAAATAATATAAATACTAAAACCCTAGGTCTTTTTTTTTCAAAGAAAACCCAACTAACCCTTGCCTTAAACAAAATCACTAAGATGCCATTGTCACCTTCTCATCTTTCATTTAATTATATGTGTATAATTATCCAACGGAGAACATTTCACTTTAAACTAAATAAAATCAAGGACTCACTCTCACCGAGCCTGATGAAAATTCACTAATCCGACCAGACACAAGGTTGATAGAACGTTAAATAAAATAAGTAATTAGTACCTGTGGTTGTGGTCGTCACAATCTTCCCTCCTTAAGAACTTTCGTCCTCGAAAGTTCCTATTCTTGGAATAGTTCTGGATATTTAGTTCGCACTTCTTCCTCTCGCTCCCAGGTAGCCTCTTCCGTGCGGTGATTTTGCCATAACACTTTAACTAAGTTGATCTCACGGTTACAGAGGGTCTTTTGATCTCTTGCAATAATCTGTACAGGTCGTTCGCCATAACTCAAATCTTCTGCTAACTGTAACGGTTCAAAGTCTACAACGTGGGTCGTCCGAACGTATTTTCTCAACATGGAGACATGGAATACGTTATGAATCACGATAGGAAGGCGACAATGCTAGCCTGTAGGCCACCACACCGACCCTTTCTAAGATCTCAAATGGCCCTATAAAGCGCGGACTAAACTTCCCTTTTCGACCAAACCTTAGAATCCCTTTCATTGGGGCCACCTTAAGGAATACGTGGTCCCCAACTCCGAATTCTAGGTCCCTTCGTCTTGAATCGGCATAACTCTTTTGTCTGCTTTGGGCGGTCTGCATTCGCACCCTAATCTTTTGTATTGCACTATTAGTGACCTGTACTAACTCTGGACCCAATAACTGGCGTTCGCCAACCTCCTCCCAGAAAACCGAGGTTCTGCAACGCTTTCCATAAAGGGCTTCGAATGGAGCCATTCCAATGGTCGATCGATAATCATATTGTAAGAAAACTCCATCAAATGCAAATGAGTGTCCTAACTACCGAAAGTCTAAGATGCACGCCGCAACATGTCCTCTAAGATCTGGTTCAAACGCTCTGCATCGCCCATCCGCTGCATGGATGGAAAGTCATACTTAAAGTTTAACCGTGAACCTAACGCTTTACAGTAAACTTCTCCAAAAATTGGAGGTGAAACGCGATCCTCGCTCCTCAAATGATCTCGGCGGGATCCCATGTAGACGGACTATTTCTTCCAGTGCAACCGCGCCCACTTATCCGTAGAGTAGGTGGGTTTCCACAGTGAAATGTGCCGACTTTGTTAACTCCGCCCACGATGACCCAAATCACCGAGTAACCTCGTAAAGTTCTCGCGACTTCACTATGAAGTCCATAGAGATCTCCTCCCATTTCCACCGAGGTACATGTAAAGGTTGCGTAGTCTCCCGCGGCCTCTGCCTGTGTGCCTTCACCGCCGACAAGTCAAACACTGCTAACAAACTCGCGCGATCGCGCTTCATGTTACACCACCGTAATGATCGCTTTCAGTGTCTCGATACATCTTGGTACTACCGGATGCACAGAGAATGGTGAGTTATGAGCTTCGCTTAAGATTTCCATCCTCGCCTTGTCGCCCGTACACATAATCGCCCTCAAATAGTAATCCTCCATCTGTAGATAGCGAAACCCCGCAATTCACCTGTAGTTACCGCAGTATGCTTCTACTAACCGAGGGTCCCCTGTTGAGACTCAACGATGCGTTGCCTCAAAGTTGGTCGCATAGCTTAATCGAGCTAATCGTGGTCGTGGCCTTCCTACTAGAATCGCAATTTCACCTCGTATAAACTCGCCAAGAGCTACTCGCTCGCACAAGAACTCGTGTTGAAGTATGAACTGGCTTCCTGCTGAGGGCATCAGCCACGACATTAGCTTTACCGAGGTGGTAATGAATATCTATGTCGTAATCCTTCACTAGTTCCAACCATCTGCGTTGCCTCATGTTCAATTCCTTCGGGTGAACAAATACTTGAACTTTTATGATCCGTAAAAATCAATTTTTCTCGCCATATAGGTAGTGTCTCCGGATCTTTAGTGCAAAGACTCGCGCGCTAGTTCTAAGTCATGTGTTGGGTAATTTCTCTCGTAAGGCTTCGGGCTTGTCGGGATGCATAGGCTATTACTTTACCGTGCTGCATTAGTACACAACCCAAACCTTTCTTAGAAGCATCACTGTAAACCACGAAGCTCCCTGTTCCCTCGGGGACTGTAAGAATCGGAGCTGACACCAACCTACACTTGAGTTCCTGGAAACTCGCCTCACAAGTGTCATCCCAAACAAATGGGTTACCTTTGCGCGTCAGCTGAGTCATGGGCATGGCTATCTTGGCGAAGTCCTGCACGAAACGCCTATAGTATCCTCGTAAGACCCGAAAAACTACGTACCTGCGGACGGTGGTCGACGAGGCCATCGCGTGGCTACTTCCCACTTTCGCCGATCAACAGAGACTCCTGCCCTCGGACACCACATGTCCCAAAAAGGATACCGCCCTGAGCCGAATTCGCACTTGGAAAATTTTGCATACAACTTATTCTCTCTCAGCGTGAGTAAAACTTTTCTCAGGTGCCTTTCATGATCTTCATCACATTTGGAGTATATCAGAATGTCATCAATAAACACAATCACGAATGTGTCTAAAAATTCCTTGAATAATCGGTTCATCAAGTCCATGAAAGCGGCAGGGGCGTTGGTCAAACCAAACGGCATCACTGTGAACTCGTAGTGTCCATAACGTGGTCTGAATGCTGTTTTAGGAATATCTTCTTCACTGATTCTTCACTGGTGATAGCCTGATCTCAGGTCAATCTTGGAAAACACCGTTGCTCCCTGCAACTGGTCGAACAAATCATCTATTCTAGGAAGAGGGTACTTATTCTTGATTGTAACCTTGTTCAGCTCTCGGTAATCTATGCAGAGACGCATGGATCCGTCTTTCTTTTTCACAAATAGCACAGGGGCTCCCCAAGGCGAAACGCTAGGGCGTATAAATCCCTTATCTAATAAGTCCTGTAGTTGTAGTTTAAGTTCTTTCAACTCTGCCGGTGCCATTCTGTACGGTGCCTTAGATATCGGAGTTGTCCCTGACTCCAACCCTATGTTAAAATCCACCTCCCTGACCGGAGGTACTCCCGGGAGGTCCTCGGGGAAAACGTCTGGAAATTCATTCACCACTGTACCGGTGACACCGAGATCTCCGTACACCTTGCATCCAAAGATACCAATTATGACGCCCAAGCTCCCGATGTAATAACTTCCCGGCCTTAAGGCGATGATTACCTTAGGCCTACTTCCCGCTAAGCGTGCCTCTCGAACTCAGAACTGTGCTGGTTGTGGGGAGTGAACACTACCTCCTTCCTGAAGCAATCAATGCAAGCATGGTTCTGCGCTAACCAGTCCATACCCAATATCACATCAAAGTCAATCATGTCTAGGACCACTAGGTTTACTTCTAACTCGTGATCTGTGATAGTCATACTACCATCCTTGACTTTCATGGTGGCTAACAAATTTATCCCCGCAGGAGTGGAAACAGACAAAGCATATATCAGAATTGTTCTAACTCTAACTCAGCTTGACTCACAAAGGATGCAGAAATAAAAGAATGAGTAGAGCCAGAATCAAATAGTACAAAGGCAAGATGCCCAAGTAATGGGAGTGTACCTGTAACCACGGAGTCTGTGCCATGGACGCTCTTACTTGTGCTCGCATAAGCTCTCCCTTGGTGTATTACGGGTTTGGCAAAGAACCCCACTATTGATAACCCGAGGTTGGCTAGCACTTGCCTCGACTTCGGACAAACTATTAGCTCGGTGTCCTTCCTTTCCACATCCAAGCATACCTCGTCCGGCAAACACTTGCCCCAATGTTGTTTACCACAGTCTTTGCATTGTGGTTTGTCTCCACTGTTAGTCCCTGTCCTGTTGAACTGTGGTTTTTGTCCCGAACCTGCACGAAAATTCCCTGGTCTATGCGGTGTACGCTGGGGACGCTGCGAGCTTGAATTTGTCTGTTCCCATTTCCTCTTCTGATTGGACAATGGCACGCCCCAAGCAACTACTACCGTGGGATACCTGCGCTCGCACTCCAAATCAACTCCGCCACTCTCACCGCGGAGGCATAGTCGAGGGTGCTAGTGCTCAGATGAATCCTCGAATATTTTCATCCAGCCCCATAACAAAACGCTCTATTTTCTTCGCCTCAGTGTCCACTAACTCGGGGGCAAAACGTGACAAACGGGTGAATTCCCTCTCATATACCTCAACTGCCCTTCTGTTCTGACTAAGCTGCAAGAATTCCGCCTGCTTCCTATAACGAAAGCGCGGTAGGTAAAAATTTCCGCTGTATGCTTCCTTAAACAAATTCCGTGTAATCGCCTCTCTCATTGGCGACTATGGTTCCCCGAGCGGACTCCCACCATAAGTAAGCGTGCCTCTCGGCATGAAAGGTTGCACAGACACCCTCTAGTCCTCGTGATAGGTTCATCATCCGAAAATAGTCTCGATGGAGGACAACCATAATTCAGCCACAGTGGGGTCACTAGAAGACCCATCAAAAGACCTGGGATCATATTTCCTGAAATCTTTCAGATATCGGGACTCCAGAGTTGCATCATTCCGCCCCTGACTTGTTTGGGCCAACTGAGTGGCTACTGTAGCTCGCACTAGAGTCTGCATAGCCTCCACCATCATAGTCATGACATTAGGGTTTCCTTGATCCGCCACTGGAGCGACTGCAGGTGTATCCTCCTGGCGATCTGGTTGGTCCTGAGGAAGGTCTGGCATGGGTGGAGTAATTTCTTCCTGTTCCAGTGGTAGTTCTGGTTGGGTGTTAACGTTACCTCCTGATCTCCGACCCCTACCACGTCCTCTACCTCTCCCACGACCTCTAGGTGGCATTTTTGTCAGTGCTACAATGCAGAGAAGTTCTAACTTAGTTTTCATCACTTTCTAACTGCAAAATAGGATCACCTTTAGGGTTTAAATTCATTTACATTCACAATACAAAATTTCATCATATACATTCGTTTAGTTCATAATTTCAAGAACGTACCTGGCGGTGACCGGAACGCGTCGCTCAACCATGGGAACTACCCTGTGCTTACTCTGTAAGCAAGTCTCTGAACCCCAAAACCTAGGGCTCACGATACCAACCGTAACGCCCCTACTTTTTATAACTATAACTCCTAGGGACACTACTACACATGCATGCATTCTTAGGCCAAAAGCACATAAAAGATATTTAAATTATCATTGTAACAAAATTTCCTTTAGGAATCCCGAAAAAACGTTGAAGCAGTTAAAAGAACAGTTTAAGCTTGGCCTTCTAAAAATCCTGAAAATAAAATTTAACTTCGAAACTGTAAAACGACAACATCCGTTATTAAGGAAAACGAAATGCGGAAAACATGACTATCCCCATGGTTTGACTACGCGCCTCCGTCACTCGCCCCGTACGTCCTTAGCCTTACCTGAAAAACATTTTAAAACAAAAGGGTGAGTATTGCAATACAATACCCAGTAAGTGACCTCACTACCGAGGTTTGGGACATGCACACACATGCAATCATGACTTTTAAACTTGATCAAAATGCTCATATGTGGGACCTAGAACTTTCTCGTATCAAACGTGACTGTAATACATGACTTCCTTTTTTTTTTTTTTTTATATGGCCAATTGGTCACCCTGAGTCATTTCATTTTGAGTCCCTCACAGACCCCTATAAGTATTTGAGTCCCTCACAGACCCCTGTATGGATTGAGTCCCTCACAGACCCCTGTATGGATTGAGTCCCTCACAGACTCCTGTATGTTTGACCCATAGGGTCTCTAATGCATGTTTGACCATGCATACAATGAACTCTCGGAGACCAATTTCCACATTTTAATTCAAATCATTTTATGGCATACATAACATACATGAGGTCCCATCATCTAACATGACTATAGTGCACATATCATAAGACATTAACACTGATATGCAAATCATAACCTTTCACAACAGTTTGAAGATAATACTTTTGTATGAAATCATGACATATTCTCATATAAAATACTGCAATGTTCTCACCTAAAATACTGGAATATTCTTACATAGAAAACTAGGATATTCTCACATAAAATACGTAAATATGCTCACATAAAATATTGAGATATTCTCACATAAAATATTAAAGTATTCTCACATGAAATATTGAAATATTCTCACGTAAAATCATAAAACCTTTTCATGTAAAATAACTAACTAATTTCGCATAAAATAATGAAATTCGTTTTCTTTAATCCCATTTAGAAAGCTTCGGCACAAGGTCCCTTACCTTAGTTCAGATTCTACTCCAAAACTTAACCCTAGTTCTTTGAGTACGCTTCTTTTGCAGAACCTCAAGTTCAACGTATAGGCCTAGTATTCCTTAGTTCGCCTTGATGTTTGGCCTTCGACTCCGCTCTAAACTTGGTCCCTACACGTTGTGTTCAAATAGGTCACGTATAACTCTCTCTCAAATCCGAAACGTAACAAAATCGCTCACCGGGTTGCAATTTCAATGTCAGAAAAAGCGGTCTTTGATCGTAGCTGCAATCGGAGGCGAATCCGACCGGCGCGCCAGTGCACGTAGTCGTCGGCGGCTAATCCTCACGAGCAAAGCGAAGAATGACGACATCGCCCACGAACAGCAGCAGCAGCTGAAGGCTTCGAATCTACTGGAAGCGTGCGTCCAATGCTTCGCCGGCGAGACTCCTCCGTTCGCGATCTCCGGCGTGGCTGCAGGCGTAGGCGGCTACGAACGGGGAGCTTGTGATCGGCTGGAACGTCTGCGGCTAGTGCAGTCACGAGCGGCTGGGGATGTGAAGCTCGCGAATGACCGAAGCGTGATCGAAGCTCCGGCGCTGCAGGCGGTTGTGGGCCACTCGACGGCGAGCGGAGAGGCTCGTGAACGGCGCGCCCGCCGGAGTGTCGACGCGTCACGAATCACGCGAGGCTCGAACTCGCAAAATGGCGGCGCGCAAGGTGCAAATGCCGGCTGGCGCGCTCGTTCGTGGGCTGAAAGTGTGAACGGCTGGAGAATGCTTTCCTTGCTGCGACCGGCTGAAATTTCAGGGGAGAGGCTAGGGTTTCGGCTAGGGCAAGGAGAAGAAGGAGAAGTAGGAGAAGGTGGCTAGGGTTTTGTCCAATCATGCATAAAAAATAATATAAATACTAAAACCCTAGGTCTTTTTTTTTCAAAGAAAACCCAACTAACCCTTGCCTTAAACAAAATCACTAAGATGCCATTGTCACCTTCTCATCTTTCATTTAATTATATGTGTATAATTATCCAACGGAGAACATTTCACTTTAAACTAAATAAAATCAAGGACTCACTCTCACCGAGCCTGATGAAAATTCACTAATCCGACCAGACACAAGGTTGATAGAACGTTAAATAAAATAAGTAATTAGTACCTGTGGTTATGGTCGTCACAGTTCTAGTTTTTTGTTTTTATCCTTTTTATTTTATGTTTTCTCCCCTTTACAGTTATTCTTGCTTTTCAACCATATGTGGCTAAACTTTAATTTCTGATTCAAGGGCCATTTCATTTCCAATTGTAATTTTGTGAGGCTTTAGACCTAATTGAAATTTTGTTTCTAATTTAAGAGTTCTTTGTTTCTTGTTTTATTTTTATGATTGATCGTTACTAATTAAATTGACGCCTTAATTTAGTTTAAATTAATTTATTGCTATCCATGATTTTGTGATCCGTAATTGTCACAAATGATTGAAAAAATGTAGTAAGGAGTTGGCTTATGTGTGTGTAATTAATGGCTTTTCCATTTTACATAGCTTGCACAATAGACTCTAGGGAAACAAAAAAATAAAATTAATTAATTTGTAGTTATCTCAATTAGTTAATTTTGGTTTAGTCCTCTCATTGCTTTTAATGCTATTATTTGATCAATATGAAACGCTATCGTACCCAATTGATTAAGTTATAAGTTTTGGATTTGATGTTGGGTTAAAATCAATTGAATTAGGAGAGTTTATATTTGTTGCGACTCTTTCGAGTAAATTGACTAAGTTCTTGAATTAGCAAAATTGAAATTGATTTCTTTTTAAGCCTATGATCAAGATTACAATTGAATGAAATTTACATCCTTGAATTGGAAGTTGCATAAAATTATCTTTTTTATTTTTTATTTATTGTTTAATTTTATTTTTTGTTCGACAATTCAAACCCCCTCTTTATTTTATTATAATTATTATTTTTAACTTTGAGAAGTTAATACGATTGGTTCCCTTGGGATTCGATCTGGTCCACTATTTCTACAAGCTAGATCTAGAAATCCAGTAAATATTTTGGAGGGCTTCGACAACCCGACCACGCTTTGCACTTAAAGACTCATCTTGTAGCGCTCCACACTTAAAGACCCATCTTGCAGCGTTCAACACCTAAAGAATTGTCTTATTGCGTTCCGCACTGCACTTAAAGATTCGTCTTACAGTGCTCCGCACTTAAAGACTCATCTTGCAGCGTTCAACACCTAAAAACTTCAGGGAGAATTCAACAGTTAAGACTTTGCTTTGAATTCTCTCTGGGTTCTCTTGAGAATGAAATTTCTGAACCTTTGGAATGGAGGGGAAGCTCTCTATTTATAGTGCTTTCCAAGACATGTGGGCTTGGGCTTTAGTGGCCTTTGGGCTTAACCACCTGAACCTTGCTTTATTGGCTTTGGGCCTAACCATTTGGACTTGGATTTTATTTAACTTACCCAATTCCATACAATTCAATTTGACAAAAATTAAATTTAATATTTGGTCAAATTTCATGTAGACCCTCGCAACTTTTAGAATTTATCAATTCTTGTATTCAAACTAAATTTAGGACACATGTCAACTTATAATCGATCCCAAATTTAATCTGAAGGGAATGAGAATCCCTGCGCAGCGGAAGACGATCGAATCGTCGTGGTATCATCATGCAACATGCTTATTAAAATTGATCTAACTATTAGATCTAGGCTAAACATGCTGAATTTTTACAAAGAAGAAGAAAACCACTTACTTGTTGTAGACCAATTCAAAGAAACTCTCCTTGTTAATCACTTAACTCTTCATGCTTCTCGATCTCTACGAACTCTTTCCACGATCAGATCCCAAACACTACCAAATGATCTTCTTGGTTGTTCTCTTTTGGAGAAGGGAAGTTGGTGGGAACTTTTGTTTTTGGAAAGAGAGGAGAATGGAGAGAGTTCACTTTTGGATTCTTAGGTCAAAATCCAAAAATGAGAACTTAGCTTTTCTTAGCTCACCAAACCCATCTTACAAAGGGTTTATATAGTGGAATGATGAAGTTCACAACTTCACATTATTACCACTTTACCACAACCATATGTTATGTAAATCTTATTTACATAATTATATAATATAAGATATCTCATATCTTATGTTGCAAATCTCATTTGCAATAATTGTGGATTTAATTAAATTGAATCACATTCAATTTATTTTCTCTCTATCAATTTCTCCAATTAGCCTTTAATTCAACAATTAGGCTAATATATAGTTTATTGTGAATCTCATTCATATTAAACTATATATTATATCATCTATATGATATAAATATTTTAAAGTGAAATTGAACACTTCAATTTCATGCCAAAACATTAACCCTTCTTTTTATCCCAGCATTGAGCCAACCAAGGGACCTAATGGACCTACATTGACTGCTCCAATGATTTGAGGTTAACCACCAAACTCTTTTACCCTGGCCAACCAATGTTCATTAGCTACAATAACACTCCACTAAAGCCTCAGTAGTCAGACTCCCATCAATGTGTAGAATATTACGTGTCCACCGATATAACCAATGCCCATGAGTCGACCCTTCACGGGTTGTTCAGAGACACTACTGGGTCAAATAATCGCTTTACCCTCGTGTCTACATCTTGTTCCTTAAGTCTCCACGGCTCCTCTAATGAACAACATATTGTGATGGTCCAACCATACACAACACCCTTCTCGGGCAAGTGAGAAGATGGGCGCCCGTTGTCCAAGCCCCGAGACAACACTTAAGGGAACAACCCCTCTAGATTCCCTATACGCGGGAACGAGTGAATTCCATCTCGCGTAAGTAGGTTCCCGCCTCTCTACTTGGTTCTCGTCCCGAGAAGATAGGCATATTGGGCAAGTAATCGATACTACCTCACCCGTATTTAGTCAAAGGACAAACCCCGCAGACGAGTCCGTAATACGCTCGTAATTCAGTCGAGTCACTAATGGTCATCTACGAATTTATTAGTCTTTATCACAACGGTGTTATATCGGTAAGTCTAATAATTCACGGTCCAGCCTTGTACAATCTCATTGTGCAGGGATGCCCCACTCGCATGTCAACCACATGAACGAGTCGATCACCTCGCTTGTATCTAATACAAAGCGGCCGCATCCACAATGTATCCGAGATTAGGTCTCCAACCCCATCCTTATATCAGAGACCGTTCGGGTCATTAACTCGAACGTGATCCTCCTTGTGTGTCAACTACACACCGCTCAAGTTATAGTTCTCTCATATATTCAATGACCCCGAGCTTAGTTTATTGGAAAGGTTTAAAATATTTCCGAGACACAAAGTGAAGAAATGAATAACTCTTATTAATTTCAAAACAATATTTTACAACCACGAGATTAGGACAGAAATCCCAACATAATCATTTACAACTTCGTCATTAATTTGGAATAACGACGTGGCAACTGGGGATTGGTCAAAATTTCTATGTCAACAAGCACACTTCTATAGGTTTTCGAATTCGCTTTGGAATATTCCATTCTAGCTCATTTAATGAAGCATTTAACACATATGAATTTCTTATAAACTCTAGATCCAAAATATGCTTCAACGAACTAGTCAACCTCAACATTCCTCAACTCCTTAATCTCTTGTAGTGAAGCTTGACTTTGTTCCTTCAATCTTGGTATATTTCACCTATATTCGATAAGAAACTCAGTTATTCAATACCTGTTCAAATAATAAATATTAAGAGCATACAAGTTGTAGGTGTTCTAACACATATAACACCAAATAGCTTCTATCACCATTACTCGTCCATGAGTAATTCTCTCATAGCCTAATAACCACAAAGAACCTCACTCTTTCCATGATGGAATTTGGAAATATCGTATCAATATTGAATGCTCGATCAATAAATGATAAAAGAGCTTGTAAAAGACCCTATCAAATAATAATTTATTACCTGAACCTTTTACATTTGCAATAAAAGTGGTCAGGGTTGATCTCAAGGATTAGGTTTCTTAATTCATTTAATTATCGTATTTACTCTAAGCTATCTTTATTTAAGGAACCAAATCAAATGAAAAGAGTCTTAACCGAAGAATTAAAATAAAAAGTAAAAGATAACGGGAGACATAATTTAAGAGAATTTAGGGAATTGATTTCACCAACTAAACTAATGCTTTAGTCAATTAATTCAAGATTAAACATGCAACACTTTTGAGTAGGCTTTGGAACTGTTGGGATTTTATGTCCTAAGCTCGTGTAGTTTTTAAATATTTGATGAGATTAATAAAGAGTTATTTTTCTTCGTTTATCCTGTTCTCGCATTTAAAACTTAAAAACCAATAAATTAAGTTCCAGGATTATGGTTATGAGAACTTGAACAGTGTGTAGTAGACACATAGGTAGGATCGTGTTCAAGTGTGTAATCCAAATGGTTTATAGTACATGGATAAGGTTGGATACCTCATCCTAGTAACAATATGGCTGCAACCCACTTTGTATTTGATACAAATGATGCGATCCAACTCGTTCATGTAGTTGACATGCGAGTGGGGGCATCCTTTGCGATGACATTGTACAAAGACCGGACTACAAATTATTAGTCAACTGATGTAGCACCGTTAACAGATTAGGTCTAATAATTCATAGATGACCATTAGTGACTCGACTTGAATCCTAAGCTACGAAATCCTGTCTGCTGGGTTTTGTCCTTAGACTAGTATGGGTGAGAGTGACCAGAGCTACCGACTCAATATGCCTACCTTCTTAGGGACGAAACCTCGTGGAGAGTTGGGAACTTAACTCTGCGAGATGAAATTCACTCGTTCTCGAGCTATGGAAATTAAGTCGGTTATTCCCTTAAGGGTTGAATCCAGGTCTTGAACAACGGGGCCCCTGTTGGGATTTATGCCCTAAACTCGTGTATCTGTAATCTTTCAAGGAAATGAATAAAAGTGTTATTTTTCCTTAAACCTTGTATTCTCGCTATTACAAACTTAAATCCAATAAACTAAGCTCCAAGGTCACACTTAGGAGATCTTGAACCGTGTGTAGTTGACACATAGCTAGGATCAAGTTCAAGTAGTTGACCCGAATGCTCTATAGTACATGGATAAGGTTGGGAATCTCATCCTAGTAACACTATGGATGCGACCCACTTTGTATTTGATACAAACGAGGCGATCTAACTCGTTCATGTAGTTGACCTGCGAGTGGGGGCATCCTGTGCGATGAGATTGTACAAGACCAGACCGAGAATTGTTAGACCACTCTAGTAATGTCGTTGATAGATTAAGGCTAATAATTCACTGATGACCATTAGTGACTCATGAATCCTGAGCGAGTTACAAACTCCTGTCTGCGGGGGTTTATCCTTAGACTAGTACGGGTGAGAGTGGTCACAGTTGCTGACTCAATATGCCTACCTTCTCAGGGATGAAACCTCATAGGGAGCTGGGGACTTAACTTCGCAAGAAGGAATTCACTCGTTCCCGAATTAGGATAACTAGATAGGTTGTTCCCTTAAGAACTATATCCAAGTCTTGAACAATGGGGCCCCCAACAAGAGGGATATTGTTTATGGTCGGACCATAAACTTGTTGTTCATTAGAGGGACAATGGTGCTTAAGGATCAAGAAGTACTCACAGGGGTAAAACGGTAAATTGACCCAGCTGTGACTACTAACGACCTATGAAGGATTGACTCACGGGCATTGGTTATATCAATGGACACAACTTGTCCTACAGTGAGGAGAGTGCAACTACGAGTTTTTAGTGGAGTAACTCGTAGTTAACGAATGTTGATTAACGGTATCAAAGAGTTTGATTAGTTAATCTCGTATCGTTGGAGCTCATGATCTGTAGATCCATTAGGTCCCTTGGTTAGCTCAATATGAAAATAATGAGGGTATATAGTTTTGGAATGAATTTGAAGTGTTCAAATTCAATTTAGGGAATTATATCAATTATGTATGATGTAATGGACATATAATATAGTTTAATGTGAATGTGATTCATAATAAATTATATTATTGCCTAATTATGGAACTAAGACATAATTGGAGAAATTAATTTGAGAGATATGTAAATTGAATATGAGTCAATTTAATTTCCACTTTATGTAAATGTGATTTACATAATAAGGTATTTGATACCTTATATTATGCAATTATGCAAATTGATTTTGCATAATGAATAATTAGTGCAAATAGTGGCATAATGGGTGGAGAATTTGTCTCCACCCACATTGGCTATATAAGTATCCTTTTAGATGCAAAATAAAACACTTAAGTCATTTGCAAAGATTTTGCATTCCAGAAAATCACATTCTCTCACAAATTCTCTCTACAAAATTCCTATTCTAAAAAGGAGTTCACACTTTTCTCCCTCTCCTAGAGAACAACCAAAAAGAGTCATTGGAGGTGTTCGATCGTGGAGAACTTGGAGATCGTTGACGGAAAGAGGATTACAAGAAGAATTTTGTCTACATAGGTAATCCCCAAACCATTATGCTTTCATAGTTAGTCTTAACCTTTAGTTTTCTGTTTTTGGTAATTTCTATGTAAACATAATCACGAGCAAACACGATCAATCGTTTCCGCATTGAAATTCCATCCCTTCAATTGGTATCAGAGTCATTGTTGCTCTTGATTATGTTAGAAATTTCTCAAAAACTAGGTGGGTATAACATTCAATTTGGTGAAATTGTTGTGGTTTGCAAAAATGGATGTTTACACAATTTGGCATTTAGATTTACAATTTCGTTGAATCGTTCAATGTAAGGACCCGTTGTTTTGGGCAAATTATATTGTAAATCGAGTCTGTAAATCCATGTCGTTTGTGGCAAGGAGTTGCTGTGAAGAAACAAAGTCGAAACGGATAAAGAAATTGAGGTTGTTGTTATGGTGCAGAGCACGACGTTGCAACGCTGTTCATCAACGTTGCAACGCCACGCTATCAGGATTTGGCACGCTGCACAATGTTGAGGCGCACAGCGTTGCAACGCTGCCCACAACGTTGCAATGCTGTGTGGTAATGGGCAGGAAACGCGCGAAGAAATGCCGCGAAAATGGAGCATGATGGGCGACTTTTGGGCGTTTTTTTCCTTCTTTTTATTTAATTTTATTTTTTAACTTTATTAATTATAATTAATATAATTATATAAATTTTAAGGGCAAAATACACTTTTGGTACCTGAGGTTTGAAGTTGATGTCTATTTGGTCCCTAAATTTTCAAAATGAACACTTTAGCCCTTGAGGTTTGGAAAATAGTTCTAAATAGTCCCTGGAGTTAGTTGACCGTTAGTTGACTAACGGAAAAATGATGTGTCAAAATTTATATTTAAGAATATGTAGTTTTTTTTTATTTATATTTAAGATTATTTCTTTTCTTTTCTTTTGGGACTTATCATGTGCATTTTTTTCGGTATTCCATTTCTTACCTATGCATTTTGTTTTTTCTTTTTATCAAACCACAACTCTACATAATAAAAAAATAGAACCACAAAAAAATAAGAATCTCATCGCAAAAATCAAATCAATTAAAGAAAAATTAAGGCGTGAGTACTTCAAAGTTGTGGACAGAGACGTTTTTTAGAATTAAGAAGGTGGACTGAGTAAGGCGTTGCATCAACGCGATGAAAAATGAACACTTTAGTCCTTGAGGTTTGAAAAATAGTTCTAAATAGTCCATGGAATTAAGTTGACCGTTAGTTGACTAATGGAAAAAATCTTTCTTGTCATCGTCGTTTTCGATATTGGTGTTGGAGCCAAGGAAATAAAAAGAGAATAAAAAATAGACAAGCAAAAAGAAATAGAGATAAAGGAAGAAGAGAAAAGAAAAGAAGACAGAAGATGAAGAAAAAGTAAAAATAATTTTTTTAAAAATAACCACATAATGTTGAAATAATATAAATTTTAACACTTAATTTAAAAATTATCAATTCAATAACATGCCACATCATTTTTCCATTAGTCAACTAAAGGTCAACTTAATTCCATGGACTATTTAGAACTATTTTCCAAAGCTCAAGGACTAAAGTGTTCATTTTTCATCACGTTGATGCAGCGCCTTACTCAGTCTCCCTTCTTAATCCTAAAAAACGTCTTTGTCCACAACTTTGAAGTACCCACGTCTTAATTTTTCTTTAATTGATTCGATTTTTGCGATGAGATTCTTATTTTTTTTGTGGTTCTATTTTTTTTTTATTATGTAGAGTTGTGGTTTGATAAAAAGAAAAAACAAAATGCATAGGTAAGAAATGGAATACCGAAAAAATGCACCTGAGAAGTCCCAAAAGAAAAGAAAAGAAATAATTTTAAATATAAATAAAAAAACTACATAATCTTAAATATAAATTTTGACACATCATTTTTCCGTTAGTCAACTAACGGTCAACTAACTCCAGGGACCATTTAGAACTATTTTCTAAACCTCAGGGACTAAAGTGTTCATTTTGAAACTTTAGGGACCAAATATACATTAACTTCAAACCTCAAGGACCAAAAGTGTATTTTGCCCTAATTTTAATTAATGTTTAGGATGTCAAATTGTGGTCCAATTTCGTTTTTTAAGCTTGTGAAGCAGCTAAGGAGGCAGTTTGGCTTAGGAAGTTCATGATAGATCTGGAAGTTATTCCAAACATGAACTTGTCAGCCACCCTTTATTGTGATAACAGTGGTGTAGTAGCCAACTCGAAGGAACCTCGAAGTCATAAAAGGGGTAAGCATATTAAACGGAAGTATCACCTGATACGGGAGATTGTACATCGCGGAGATGTGATCGTCACGAAGATAGCTTCGAAGCTAAACGTTGTTGATCCGTTTATGAAGGCTCTCACAGGTAAGATGTTTGATGGTCACCTAGAGAGTCTAGGTCTACGAGTGATTTCCTGACTAGGGCAAGTGAGAGTTTTTTGTATAAAGGGTATTTAATGCCCTAGTTTATTGTATTTTGCATTTGTGAATGTATTTGTACTCCACTAGTTTTAGTTCAAGTGAGAGTTTGTTGGGGTGTATGCCCTAAACTCGTGTAGTTTGTAACATTTTGATGTGTATAAATAAAAGTTATTTTCCATCAAACCTTGTATCTTGCATTTCGAACTTAATCCGATAAACTAAGCTCTAGGGTGACACATATTTATGAGATCTTGAATGATGTGTAGTGAACACACAGGATTAAAGGGATTGAAATCCGCAAAAAAAGCGAATTGAATCGCAATGGTCCTATTGTGCTCTTCGAATTAAACTAAAACACGTGCATCTCTAGGTTAAGCATCAAAGAGGAAACAAAGTTTACCTTTGAAGAACCGATTTGTTCTTGTAATCCTCTCCAACGTCCTCGCTTTCTCAACGAACTCTACTTAATCACGAACCGTCAACGAGGTAGATACTTCCACAACGTCTTCTCAGTTGTTCTATAAGAAGAGGGAGAATTGTGGGATTCACTTTTTGGAGGAAGGGATTGTAGAGAGAATTCTAGAGAGTTGAGAGAGTTTTGGATTTTGCAAATCCAAAAATGAGTCAAGTGTTCCCAAAATGCTTCACGAAGCATTAATTTATAGTGGGTGAGGGTGGAGAGAAATTCTCCACCCATTTAGCCCACTTCCATAACCATATATTATACCAATCATATTTGTATAACATAAGCTATCATATACCTTAATTTGCAAATCATATTTGCATAATGTGGAATTAAATTGAATCATATTCAATTTTCATATCTCTTAATATTAATTTCTCTAATTATGTCATAATTCCAATAATTAGACAATAGTATAATTTAATATGAACCATATCCACATTAAACTATATATTATATCAATTATATCACATATAATTGACATAAAATCCCTTTAACTGAATTTGAACACTTCAAATTCATTCCAAAACTTTATACCCTCATTATTCCATATTGAGCCAACCGAGCGACCTTACGGACCTACAACTCATGAGCTCCAATGATACGAGATTAACTAATCAAACTCTTTGATCTCGTTAATCAACATTCATTAACTACGAGTCACTCCACTATAGACTTGTAGTTGCACTCTCCTCACTGTAGGACAAATTGTGTCCATTAATATAACCAATACCTATGAGTCAACCCTTCACAAATTTTTCGTAGTCACAGCTGGATCAAATTACCATTTTACCCTTGTGCCTACCTCTTGCACCTTAAGTACCACTACTCGTCTAATGCACAACTTGTTTATGGTCCTACCATAAAAAACGTCCCCCTCGGGCCAGTGAGAGGGTGGGGCTCTGTTGTTTAAGACCTGGAGTCAACCCTTAAGGAAACAACCCATCTAGATTCCTTAGCGTGGGAACGAGTGAATTCCGTCTTGCGTAGTTAAGTTCCCAGCTACCCACGTGGTTCTGCCCCTGATAAAGTAGACTTATTAAGTCAACACTTTGACCACTCTCACCCGTACTAGTCTAAGGACAAACCCCCACAGACAGGAGTTCATAACCCGCTCAGGATTAAGGTCGAGTCACTAATGGTCATCTACGAATTTATTAGTCATAAACTATTAATGGTGTTATATCAGTTGGTCAAATAATTCACGATCCAGTCTTGTACAATCTCATTGTACAGGATACCCCCACTCGCATGTCAATTACATGAACGAGCTGGATCACCTCGTTTGTATCAAATACAAAGTGGGTCGCATCCATAGTGTTACCAGGACGAGGTTCCCAACCTTATCCATATACTATAGACCATTCGAGTCATTTACTCGAACACGATTCTGAAGGTAGTGGGCACAAATTCGAGGCTCGTGGAAACGTGGGAAGTTATTTTAACCGATTATTTTTATATTTTCTGGTTTATACAAATTAATTAGTATTAATATATATGATATATTGATTATAATTAATTTAATTAATGTTTTAGGGTGCCAAAAGTGGTTCAATTTTGCTATTTTAATTTATGCAATTGTTGTATGTGAAGGGAATCGAAGTCCCCGCAGCGGAAGCGATTGTGAATCACGCGCTCTTGATTTAGTTACAACAATTAACTCAAGAACATACATAACAAGATTAAGCATAAAATCAGAATGGACAGCAAGAAAGTTACCTTTGAAGAACCTTTCTTCGAGTGCTCCTCTCGCCCACGATCACGATCTCAGCAACAGGAACTCTAATGTACGAAGACACGACCACCGGATCTTCTCCGTTGTTCTCTAGGCGAGGGAGGAAGGTGGGTTCCCTTTAGGAGAGGTGAGGTATTTTGTGAGAGAAATGTGTGTTTTGGAACTCTTCCAACAACACAACAAAACAGCTTGTAAAATTTCTTGACCTAGTTGCATCTCATGCAACCATATATATAGAGAAATAGGATGGAAATGACCATCCTACCCCTCCTTTAATCTCTCTTTAGTATATAGTTTATATATGAATCTAATTCACATTAAAACTATATATTATATCAATTATATCATATATATAATTGATATAACACCTCATGTATTAAATTGAACACTTCAATTTCACTCCTAACTTTATACCCTCAATATTACCATGTTGAGCCAACGGAGGGATCTAATGGACCTACAGTTCATGAGCTCCAATGATGTGAGATTAACTGATCAAACTCTTTGATCCAGCTTAATCAATATTAATTAACTACAAGTCACTCCACTATAGACTTGTAGCCGCACTCTCCTCACCAGAGATATTATTGTGTCCACCGATATAGTCATTACCCATGAGTCGACCCTTCACAAAGTGTTCGTAATCACACCGGGTCCAATTATCGCTTTACCCCGTGATTACCTCTTTACTCCTTAAGCACCACTGATCCTCTAATGAACAACAAGTCTAAGGTCCTACCTTAGACTCATACCCTCATATAGGGCGGGGCCCCGTTGTTCAAGACTTGGAGTCGCCTCTAAGGAACAACCTATCTAATTCCTCAAGAGAGGAATGAGTGAATTCCATCTTGCACAGCTTAAGTTCCCAGGCTACCTACGAGGTTCTCATCCTAAGAAGGTAGGCTTATTGAGTCCTGGCCATGTGCCACTCTCACCCATACTAGTCTAAGGACAAACCCCTATAAGAAGGAGTTCTGAACTTGCTCAGGATTCAGGTCGAGTCACTAATGACCATCTATAAATTACTAGTCTTATCCTATTAATGGTGTTACACTGGTTAGACTAATAATTTGCAATCCAGTCTTGTATGAACTCTTCATACACGATGCTCCCACTCGCATGTTAACTACATGAATGAGTTGAATTACCTCATTTGTACTAATTACAAAGTGGGCCACATCCATGGTGTTACCAAAATGAGGTTTCCAACCTTATTCTTATACCATAGACTATTTGGGTTATAATCTTGAACTCAACCCAAATAGTGTCCACTACACTGATTTCAAGATAAACATTATAACCTTGGAGCTTAGTTTATTGGATTTATAAAAGCAAGACTGTAATCTTATCAAAACAAATAACACTTTATTTAATTGATCAATCTCCCACTTGACCTAAAGCTTGTGGAGTACTAAACATTACAGTAATGTAAATACAATAAACTAGGACATTTAAACCCCTTTGTACAAAATACTCCCACTTGCCCTAGTTGTGGAAGACTTGTAAACCTAGACCTTCTAGGTGACTCTCAAATACTTTAGTCGTGAGAGCCTTTGTAAAAGGATCAGCAATGTTGTGCTCTGAGGCTATCTTCGTGACAATCACGTCTCCTCTATGCACGATCTCCCGGATGAGATGATACTTCCGCTCTATGTGCTTTCCCTCTTGTGACTTCGGGGTTCCCTCGAATTTGCAACTGCACCACTGTTATCGCAATACAGCGTGATGGGCAAAGTCATATTTGGAACAACTTTCAAATTTAACATGAATTTCCTTAACCAAACGACCTCCTTAGCTGCTTCACAAGCTGGTACATATTCGGCCTCCATGGTGGAATCAGCATGCATCCTTTCTTGACGCTTCGCCATACTACAACTCCTCCGTTAAGAGTGAATACTGATCCTGATGTAGATTTCCAAGAATCCTTATCAGTCTGAAAGTCAGAATCCATGTATCCTGTAAGGATCAAATCCTTAGCTCCATACAAAAGCATGTAGTTCCTTATTCTCTGAAGATACTTAAGGATTGTTTTAACTGTTGTCCAGTGTTCAACTCCTGGATTGGATTGATACCTAATGACCATCCCAACTACAAAACAGATGTCTGGCCTAGTACACAACATGGCATACATCAGGCTCCCAACAGCTGAAGCATAAGGAATCCGTCTCATATCCTCAACCCCTCGAGGTGTCTTAGGACACTGTTCCTTAGACAAATGGATTCCATGTCTAAAAGGCAACAAGCTCTTTTTGGAATCTTGCATCTTAAACCTTGACAACACTTTGTCTATGTAAGATGCTTGAGACAAGGCTAGTGTTTTATTCTTGCGGTTCCGGACAATCTGGATCCCAAGAACAAATCATGATCACCCAAATCTTTCATTTGGAATCACAGTAGCTAGCCATTCCTTGATGTCGAGAAGATAACCTACATCATTCCCAATGAGTAGGATATCATCCACATAGAGAATCAGGAATGCGACAAAACTATTGATGATTTTCTTGTAGAGACAAGGTTCATCATCATTCTCAGTCAAAACCATAAGATCTCGATTGCCTCATCAAATCTTATATTCCGGTGACCTAGAGACTTGTTTCACCATAAATTGACCTTTTAAGCCTGCAAACTTTTTGCTCTTGTCCTGGTTCAATGAACCCTTTGGGTTGGTCCATGTAGATGTTTTCCTCAAGATTGCCATTCAAAAAGGTTGTCTTGACATCCATTTGCCATTCCTCATAGTCATAATATGCGGCAATGGCAAGAAGGATACTGATAGACTTTACCATAGCAACAGGTGAAAAGGTTTCCTCATAGTCAACCCCTTCAACCTAGGTATAACCCTTTGCTACTAGTCTAGCTTTAAAGGTTTGCACCTTTCCATCTACACCACGTTTTCTCTTGTAGATCCACTTACAACCTATAGGTTTTACTCCATCAGGCTTATCTATAAGATCCCAAATAGAATTGAAGTACATCGACTCCATTTCTTGGTCCATGGCTATGACCCATTTGTCTTTGTCTTTGTCAACCATTGCTTGATTATAAGTCAATGGATCCTCGCAGTTGTCATCTGGTATAACAACTTGGGTTTCAGCTAAATCCATGTAACGGTCAGTGTCAGACACAACCCTCCCACTACGTCGAGGCATACTCAACTCTTGAGATGGACTTTCTTGACTAGACAAACTAGTATCAACAACTCTTGTTGACTTACTAGTGTTTTTATTAGCAACCTTTGCTAATGTTCCGTCTAACTCACTCAACACTACTTTACTTTTTGGTTTGTGGTCCCTTATGTGGCCTCCTCCAAGAAAGTGGCATTTTTCGACACAAAAACTTTATCTTCCTTAGGATCATAGAATAAATCACCTCTTGTTTCTTTTGGGTATCCTACGAATAGGCATAATTTTTAACGTGAATACAACTTCTTTGGATTTGTCACAAGCACATGTGCCGGACAACCCCATATTCTGAAGTGACATAAACTACCTTTACGTCCTTTTCAGAGTTCAAAAGGTGTTTCAGGAACACTTTTGGAGAGCACATTATTCAAAATGTATACTGCAGTCTCCACTGCGTAACCCCAAAAGGAACTAGGGAGATGAGCATAACTCATCATTGATCGAACCATGTCCAACAAGGTTCTATTTCTCCTTTCCGATACACCATTTTGTTGTGGTGTGTCAGGACCTGAGAGTTGGGATGTAATTCCATGTTCTATCCTATAGTTCTGGAATTTTAAATCCATATACTCTCCACCTCGATCCGATCGAAGTGTTTTAACAGTTTAACCTAATTGATTTTCAACCTCAGTCTTGAATTCCTTGAACTTTTCAAGTGCTTCAGACTTGTGGTGCATTAGGTAAATATGCCCAAATCTAGAATAATTATCTATAAAAGAGATGAAATATTCATATCCTCCCATGGCTTTAACATTCATCTCCACCACAAAGGTCCAATGTATAAGCTCTGTGAGGTCTTTGGCTCTATAACCTTTTCCACTAAAAGGTCTTTTAGTCATTTTGCCTTCTAGGCATGATTCACATACTGGCAAAAAATTTTCTTCTAACTCGTTTAGAAGTCCGTTCTTTATCAATCTCTCAATCATATTGAGATTAATATGACCTAATCTTAGATGCCAAAGATGAGCATTTTCTTTAGGAGAAATTTTATGTTTCTTGGTTTGTGCGTTTGCAGTTTTAAATAATTCAGTGTTCAAAACCATTTTGACTGAATTAGGCCTTAAAACATACAATCCATTTTCTAATTAAGTCGAACATATTTCTAAACCTTTCTTCAAAATAAACACTTTATTCATAGAAAAGGAAACAGAAATACATTGTTCTATAAGGTAAGGAATAGAAATAAGGTTTCTAGTAAACCCTGGTATCACTAATATATTGTCGAACAATACATATTTCTTGCAAAAATAAAGCTTCATTGTGCCTACTGCTACAGCTGAGACGACTTCTCCATTTCCAACCTAGAGCGTTATCTATCATTGTTATAACTGCTGTCAGGAATCAATTCCCTGAAAAGAAGAGCAAACATGATTAGTGGCGCTTGAATCAAGTATCCAAGTTGTTTTATCATTATCAACTAAACAAGCTTCTAGAAAAAGTAAATCATATTTACCTTCCTTCTTCTTTTCTGCAATGTATTTCGGACAGTTCCGTTTTCAATGCCCGTCTTCGTTGCAGTGGAAACACTTTCCTTTGTCAGCAACGTCTTTGACTTTCTTGCCCTTCTGGGCGGCAGCATTGTCAGCTTGTTTCCCTTTACAAACCTTCTTCGTGTTCTTCTTCGTACCTCTCAGGTTAGAAGAAGATGAAGCCACTGTTTTTGTCCCAGAGGTGGAACCTCTGTGATAACTCCTACTGGCAACATTTGCCTCACCTTTCGAACACTGAATTTTCATCAAAGACTGAAAGGTCTGGAGTTCATTCAGAAGGGAGGTAAGATTAAAAGTAAGTTTGTTCATAACAACATTACTTCTAAATCGCAGAAAACTATCTCGGAAGGGTTTCGAATGAAGTCGACTTTGCTCGACTCATCGATGGAAGCACCATTCGACTCGTGATGTTAAAGTGCGCCATCATATCCGGACATGATCCCGAATGGATGTACCCTCTCCGCATCCTCGAGTTGAATATGTACTTTAGGGCATTATGTCGGGCTTCGTGGATCGTTGTCCAAACATACCTCGCATGTAATCCATGATTTCCTTGGCGGTAATCATGCCTCATGCTTCTTGGCTAATATGTCAAACATACTTGCCAACATGTAGACCTTGGCCTTATCATTGGCCTTGATCCATCGATCATATGCATCACGAACATTTCGTGACGCATTCGAGCTTGGCACCTGAGGACACTCCTCAGTTAGCATAAACTTCAGCTCATCCACTACCAAAATAGTGTTGAGTTTGTTTTTCCATGTCATCATATTCTCTCCGGTTAACTTTTCCGCACCCAATAAGAAAATTATAGAGCTAGACATTTTTGCTGAAAATTTACAAACAAACTTGTATGAGTTTCTTGCTATAACTCTAAGCCAATCATATTTTAGCTAATTATCAAATGATTCCTAGGCCATTTATAATTTGCAATGATACTCCAAAGGTTTAGAATGTATGAAACCAAAGGGTAATAAAAAACATTACTCTTCTGGATCAAGACATTCTTGACCAAAACCTAATACCAGAATTACTCTTATTCCAATAGGTTTTAGTTACCATTTTTCGGTCTGGATACATACACAACTTATGTACCCCGTGAGTGTAACCCTCTGTCTTTAGATCCCAGAGTCTCGATCCAATAAAATCCACCGAAGGGAGGACTAGATTGGAAAATAGTCTAAGGAAATCTTTATCCCTTTTGGGTGTCTACTGTGTTTGATCCCCTATGATCAAGCCCTCCGAAGGGATTGTCTGGTCCAGACCAAACTAGCAGGCTGAGCATAGTGGTCTAACGGTATAAACCGACAAAAGAGACCGTAGGTTTTGTTTTCACTAAACCTGCTCCCACTCACTATAAGTATCTTCTCCATTTACCTTGATATTGACTCATATACACACCATCCGAAGGGGGACGCTCCCGTTTGCGCCACGAGGCCAAATATGAGTCTCACGGTGTGAACTTCCCGGAGATAGCGTAGGTGGAAAAATATGTATCTCATACACTTTTTGCTCCCACGGAATACTTTAAAGTTTATAGGATTCTTACTTAGGCTAAAAACCCGGCTAATGGTTTTACCTAACTCTATCAATATAACTTTTATATTGATAATCAACATAACTCTTATATTGATTTTATCTTAAGTTTGTTAATATAACTCCTTATATTAAACCTAGTATTTCTAGTTTATTAACCCCTTAATAAACCCGCTGACGCTACTTTAATTTATAAGACTCTCTGATTAAATTTCACTCCCAGGTCAGTTCCCAGGTAGGGGTGTTCCGTTTCCGTCAGCTTAAATACCCCATCCTAGAAAGAACTTTCGTTAGACAGAGTTCCTCTTTTAATCATAGCTTATAAATTACTTGGTTCCTAATTCTAATCTAATTAGAACTAGATAACCTGAGGTCTATTATTTCCAAGTTCTAAACACTTTAAAACTAATAATTAACCTTAGGTGACATGCATACTATGTTATAGTGTTTGATCATTCATCACATGAATAATAAGACATTCATAGCATATTCATCTCATGAAAAATAATGCATGTCAATGCTGTCCAAAAATTAATATAACAACCTTATATTAATTAATCATGCAAACTATATAATATAAATGATGCATGAAAATGCTTAACCTATGGTGAGATTTCTAAAATACAAGCATACATTATGCATGGCAATAATTACACAATAATTGCATAATTAAAATAGCAAAAATTAGACTAATTTTGGCACCCTAGAAATAATTTTAATTAATATAATCTAATTATATTAATTAAAATTAAATATATTAAATATAAAACGTTTTTATAATTAATATATAATAAAAAATCCATTTTTTTCCGTTGCTCCTTGCGTGAAACGTATCTAGCGTTGCAACGCTGCTCTTTGTCGTTTTCTGCCAAGCGTTGCAACGCTAGAGGCTGCATTGCAACGCTGCCTCCTGTGTGCACCTTCTCCCGCAAGCACAGCGTTGCAACGCCGATGAATAGCGTTGCAACGCTGCACACAGACAGCAACTTGGAATCTCCATTCCTTGCTCATTTTCGCTCCGATCTTCTCAGCAACCGCTTTGCCTCGATCGACACAGACTTACAGACTCGATTTACAATTAAAATTGCCCAAAACACTGGACCCTTACATTGAACGATTCAATGGAAATTATAAATCTAAGTGCCAAAATTGAAAACATCTAATTTTGCAAAACCCTTCATACATCTCATGCAAAAATAGTAAATCTCACTTTGTTCATGAAAAATCCAGAACATAAATCAAGAACGCAATTGGGTTCTGATACCAATTGAAGGGAATCGAAGTCCCCGCAGCGGAAGCGATTGCGAATCGCGCGCTCTTGATTTAGTTACAAAGATTAACTCAAGAACATACATAACAAGATTAAGCATCAAATCAGAATGGACAACAAGAAAGTTACCTATAACAAGATTAAGCATAAAATCAGAATGGACAACAAGAAAGTTACCTTTGAAGAACCTTTCTTCGATTGCTCCTCTCTCCCACGATCACGATCTCAGCAACAGAAACTCCAATGTACGAAGACATGACCACCAGATCTTCTCCGTTGTTCTCTAGGCGAGGGAGGAAGATGGGTTCCCTTTAGGAGAGGTGAGGTATTTTGTGAGAGAAATGTGTGTTTTGGAACTCTTCCAACAACACAACAAAAGAGCTTGTAAAATTTCTTGACCTAGTTGCATCTCATGCAACCATATATATAGAGAAATAGGATAGAAATGACCATCCTACCCCTCCTTTAATCTCTCTTTAGTATATAGTTTATATATGAATATAATTCACATTAAAACTATATATTATATCAATTATATCATATATAATTGATATAACACCTCATGTATGAAATTGAACACTTCAATTTCACTCCTAACTTTATACCCTCAATATTACCATGTTGAGGCAACGGAGGGATCTAATGGACCTACAGTTCATGAGCTACAATGATGTGAGATTAACTGATCAAACTCTTTGATCCAGTTAATCAATATTCATTAACTACAAGTCATTCCACTATAGACTTGTAGCTGCACTCTCCTCACTGTAGATATTATTGTGTCAACTGATATAGTCATTACCCATGAGTCGACCCTTCATAGGTTGTTCGTAATCACAGCTGGGTCAAATTACCGTTTTACTCCTGTGATTACCTCTTTGCTCCTTAAGCACCATTGATCCTCTAATGAACAACAAGTCTAAGGTCCTACCTTAGACTCATACCCTCATAGAGGGCGGGGCCCCGTTGTTCAAGACCTGGAGTCAGTTCTTAAGGGAACAACCTATCTAATTCCTTAGTAGAGGAATGAGTGAATTCTATCTTACACAGTTAAGTTCCCAATTACCTACGAGGTTCTATCCCTGAGAAGGTAGGTTTATAGAGTCGGCTACAGGCCACTCTCACCCATACTAGTCTAAGGACAAACCCCTATAAGCAGGAGTTCTTAACTTGCTCAGGATTCAGGTCGAGTCACTAATGACCATCTATAAATTACTAGTTGTATCCTGTTAACGGTGTTACACTGGTTAGACTAATAATTTGCGATCCAGTCTTGTATGAACTCTTCATACAGAATGCCCCCACTCGCATGTCAACTACATGAATGAGTTGGATTAGCTCATTTGTACTAATTACAAAGTGGGCCACATCCATGGTGTTACCAGAATGAGGTTTCCAATCTTATTCTTATACCATAGACTATTTAGGATATAATCTTGAACTCAACCCAAATAGTGTCTACTACACTTATTTCAAGATAAATGTTATAACCTTGGAGCTTAGTTTATTGGATTTATAAAAGCAAGACTGTAATCTTTTCAAAACAAATAACACTTTATTTAATTGATCAAAATTACACAAGTTTAGGACATAAATCCCAACAGTATGAATTTATGTGCATAAAGTATGTCATATAGTTTTAAAATCCCACCTTAGGTTAAGCATAATCATGCATCATTTTATATTATAAGTGTTATATTATATAGTTTGCATGATTTAATTAATATAAGTGTTATATTAATTATTTTCAAAGCATTGACATGCATTTATTCATGTGATGATTATGTTATGTATATTTAATTATTCAAGTGTTGAATGATCAAGCACTATAACATAGAAATGCATGTAACCTAAGTTAATTAACTAGTTTTAAATGGTTTAGAACTTGAATTAATTAGACTTAGGTTTCTAGTTCTAATAAGATTAGAATTAGGAAACTAATAGGGTTTATGAATGGTGATTAATTAGTAACTCTGTCTAAGGAAGGTTCTGACTAAGGCTGGGGTATTTAAGCTAACGGTAACTGAACACACCTACTTGGGAACCGACTTGGGAGTGATTTAATCCAGAGACTCATAAACTATATTTTGCGAGTGACATTTTTTAAGAGTTAATAAATAAAACTCGCATGGACCTAAGTTTAATAAGATGTTATAGACTTAGGTTAATCCAATATAAAAGTTATATTGGTTGACTTAGGTAAATATAGCCGATTTATCTAGGTCAATCTCGTTAACCTAAAGTACTTAGTGGGAGAAAATGAAGTGTATATGATACGTTGAATTTCCATCTACATTTCTCCTTAAGTTCACACCGTGAGATCCATACTCGGTCTCGTGGCGCAAATGGGAGCGCCCCCCTTCGAATGGTGTTTGTATAGGTCAATATTCAAGATGAATGGAGAGAGTACTTATAATGAGTGGGAGCGGGACTTGTGTGAACAGGTCCTGTGGTCTCTTTTATCAATTCACATCGTGAGACACCTATGATCCACCTGCTAGTTTGGCCTGGACCAGACAATCCCTTCGGAGGGCCTGATCATGGGGGTCGGAACACCGTGAATCTCCGAAAAGGATAGGGTTGCCTTAGTTTATCTTTCAACTAAGTCCTCCCTTCGACGAATTTTGTTGGATGGGAACTCTTGAATCTGAAGATAGAGGGTTACATTCACGAAAATCATTAAGAGTTAATGAATCCAGTCCGAAAAATGGTAACTAGATGCCTATAGGAATAAGATTTATTCTAGAATTAAGGTTTGTTGAAGTAGTCTCGTCCCCGAGGAGTAGTGGTCCGACTACCCTTCGATGACGGTCATTCTAAACCTTTGGGGTATAATTGCAATTTTAAATGACCTAGGGATCATAGATTAATTTTGCTAAAACATGGTTTTTGTAAAAGTTTTTGCGAGAAACGAATACAATGATATTTTGATTTCAGCAAAAATGTCGAGTTCAATAATAACACTCTTAGCCTCCGATAAGTTAACCGAAGATAACTACCATACGTGGAAAAACAATATAAACACGATTTTGGTAACTGACGACCTTAAGTCAGCGCTCCCAAGGAGTGTCCTCACGTGCCGAGCTCGACCGCGACACAAAGTTTTTCGTGACGCGTACGATAGGTGGATCAAGACCAATGAAAAGGCCAAGGTCTACATCTTAGCCAGTTTGTCTGAATTTTTGGCTAAGAAATACGAGAGCTTGGTCACCGCCAAGGAGATCATGGATTCGTTGCAGGAAATGTTTAGACAACAGTCCTTTCAGGTCCGACACGATGTTCTCAAGCACATCTTCAACGTCCGGATGAGAGACGAATGTCTGTCAGAGAACAAATTCTTGACCTGATAGTCCACTTTAATCTGGCGGAGATGAATGAGGCTTCTATTGATGAGTCGAGCAAGGTAAGTTTTATCCTAGAAACTCTTCTGAAAAGTTTCCTGCAATTTCGTAGCAATGTTGTTATGAAAAAAATAGCTACAACCTGACCACCCTTCTGAGCGAGTTACAAACCTTCTAACCCTTGATTAGAGTCAAGGGACAAGAGTGTGGGCAAATGTTGCCTATAAGTCGTTCCATATGGGATCGACCTCGGGGACTAAATTTGTAACCTCGTCCTCTTCAGGCCCGAAAGGGAAGAAGAAGAAAATGAAGAAGGCTGGAAAAGGGAAACAAGCTGACCATACTGCCACCCTCAAGGGAAAAAAGGTCAAGGATGTTGCAGAAAAAGGAAAGTGTTTCTATTGCAATGGTAACATGCACTGGAAACACAACTGGCTGAAATACTTGGTCGACAAGAAGAATGAAGGTAAATGTGATTTACTTGTGGTTGAAACTTGTTTAGTGGAGAGTAGTGACTCTGTCTGGATACTTGATTCAGGCGCCACTAATCACGTTTATTCTTTTTTCAGGGAATTAGTTCCCGGCAACAGCTGCAAGAAGGGGAGATAACACTCAAAGTTTGTACTGGAGAGGTTGTCTCAGTCGTAGCAGTAGGCACGGTAGAGCAAGTTTGGCAAGAAGCGATTGTTATTGGATAACATGTACATAGTACCAGGGTTTACTAGAAACCTGATTTCCGTTTCTTGTCTAGTTGAACAATGTATTTCAATTTATTTTCAATTAAATAAATCGTTTATTTCTTTGAAAGGGGTTGATATTTGTACAACTTTACTTGAGAACAATTTGTATGTTTTAAGACCTAATTTAGTTAAAATTGTTTTAAACACTAAATTACTTAAAATGGAAAGTACACGAACTAAGAGACAAAAAGTTTCTCCTAAAGAAAATGTCCATCTATGGCATTGAAGGTTAGGACACATTAATCTCAATAGGATTGAGAGACTTGTGAAGAACGGACTTCTAAACGAGTTAGAAGAAAGTTCTTTACCAGTATGTGAATCATGCCTTGAAGGTAAAATGACCAAAAGACCTTTTAGTGGAAAAAGTTATAGAGCCAAAGAGCCTTTGGAGCTTATACACTCTGACCTTTGTGATCCGATGAGTGTTAAAACTAGAGGAGGCTATGAATACTTCATCTCAAGATATGGGTATGTTTACCTAATGCACCACAAGTCTGAAGCACTTGAAAAGTTCAAGGAGTTTAAGACTGAGGTTGAGAACCAATTACTTAAGTCAATCAAAACACTTCGATCCGATCGAGGTGGAGAGTACATGGACCTTGAATTCCAGGACTATATGATAGAACATGGAATTACGTCCCAACTCTCAGCACCTGGTATGCCATATCAAAATGGTGTATATACAAGGAGAAACAAAATCCCGTTGGAAATGGTTCGGTCGATGATGAGTTATACTCATCTCCCTGACTCGTTTTGGGGTTATGCAGTGGAGATTGCAGTATATATTTTGAACAACATTTCGTCGAAGAGAATTTCTGAAACACCATTCGAACTCTGAAAAGGGCATAGAGGTAGGTTACGTCATTTCAGAATTTGGGAATGCCCAACCCATATGCTTGTGGCAAACTCGAAGAAATTGGAATTTCGTTCAAAATTGTGCCTATTTGTAGGTTACCCTAAAGAAACAAGAGGTGGTATGTTTTATGATCCTAAGGAAAATAATGTGTTTGTGTCGACAAACACCACTTTACTTAAGGAGGATCACATCAGGGATCATAAACCAAAAAGCAAAATCATGTTGAATGAAATAGGCAGTTCATCAGCAAGAGTTCCTGACGGTGCTAGTACATCAACAAGAGTTGTTGGCCCAGCTCGTCAAGTCAAATACGTCATTCTCAAGAGTTGAGAATGCCTCGATGTAGTGGGAGGGTTGTTAACCAGCCTGACCGTTACATGGGTTTAACTAAAACCCAAGTTTTCATACCTGATGACGATTGTGAGGATCCATTGACATATGATGAAGCAATGGATGATGTAGACAGGGACGAATGGATTAAAGCCATGGACCAGGAAATTGAGTCTATGTACTTCAATTCCGTTCGAGAACTTGTGGATCAACCTGATAGGGTAAAACCTATAGGTTGGAAATGGATCTACAAGAGAAAACATGGTGTAGATGGGAAGGTACATACCTTCAAAGCTAGACTTGTGGCAAAGGGTTATACCCAGCGAGAAGGGGTGGACTATGAAGAAACCTTTTCTCCTGTTGCCATGATAAAGTCTATAAGGATCCTTCTGCCCATTGATGCATATTATGACTATGAAGTATGGCAGATGGATGTCAAGACGACCTTCTTGAATGACAATTTTGACGAAAACATCTACATGGACCAACCTAAAGGGTTCATTGAACAAGGCCATGAGCAAAAGGTTTGCAGGCTCAAATGGTCTATTTATGGACTGAAACAGGCCTCGAGGTCTTAGAATATAACGTTTGATGAGGCTAACAAATCTTATGGCTTTAATCAAAGTGTTGATGAGCCTTGTGTCTACAAGAAAATCATCAACAACGCTGTTGCGTTTCTAGTGTTGTATGTGGATGATATCCTACTCATTGGGAACGATGTAGGATTCCTCACTAACGTAAAGAAATGGTTAGCTACGCAATTCCAAATGAAAGATTTGGGAGAAGCGCAACGTGTTCTTGGTATCCAGATTGTCCAGAACCGTAAGAACAAAAATGCTAGCCTTGTCTCAGACGTCTTATATTGACATGATGTTGGTACGATATAAGAGCAAAACTCCAAGAAGGGTTTGTTGCCTTTTAGGCATAAGGTTCATTTGTCTAAGGAGCAATGTCCTAAGACACCTCAAGAGGTTGAGGATATGAGACGAATCTCTTATGCATCAGTTGTAGGTAGCCTGATGTACGCATGTTGTGTACTAGGCCCGACATCTATTATGCAGTTGGGATTGTCAGTAGGTATCAATCCAATACAGGATGTGGTCACTGGAAAACCGTTAAGGCAATCCTCAAGTATCTTAGGAGAACGAGAGACTACATGTTTGTGTATGGAACAAGGATTTGATCCTTACGGGACACTGATGCGAAAAAGAAGTCTCTATGAACCCTAGGGTGGGTGAACCAAGGAGCACAACACCTTCTTTCTCAATCCAGGCACAACCTAAGGTAGAGGCAAGTAGCGGAGTTCCTAATGGTCGAGAACCACGAGATATGATAGCCTGGTCTAGTCTCTAGCCGAAACACTCCACAAGTTTGATGACCAACCGAACTTGAATGCTTCAAACATGCAAACTTAAGCACAAGGCATGCAAAAAACAAAATTCACAAAGGGAATTCTAAAAGAGAAAACTCCCTCAATTTTATTATCACTCAAATTCGTTGTTGTTCATCTTCTCTAATGAGAGGGTTCCCTGGGGTTTAAATAGCCTTAGGGAGAATACAATCTTTCCTAATCTTATCTAGATTTGGGAATAATTTAAAATATTTTAAATTAAGATCTCCTAACAATTCTCCTAATTTGAAAAGGAAACTAACAATTCTCTTAATTTGAAAAAGAAACTAACAATCTCCTAACTTGAAAAGGAAACTTAAATTTAAAATAACAAAGACTTGGTCAAAGATGAATTTATATAATCAAGTGGGCCCCCCTTAAGCTTGGTGTTGGGATCACACGCATGAGGGTGTACGATATGTGGGTGGCGCACAAGGGTGCATGGTAGGGTGAGTGGTCGTGCATGCGTCGGATCAGGCAGCTTGGGTTGGGGCCTTGCTGCATGCGTGCGAGGTTCAAAGGCCTGCAAACTATTCTTTCTTTTCTTGGGCCTTTGCTCCTTGTCATTGGGCTCATTTGGATCCATGATCCTGTCAGATACATAGACTCTGATTTTAAGACCGATAAGGATTCTAGGAAATCCATATCGGGGTCAGTGTTTACTCTTAATGGAGGAGTTGTAGTTTGGCGAAGCATCAACCAGGGATGCATCGCAGACTCCACAATGGAAGTCGAATACGTAGCATCTTGTGAAGCAGGTAAGGAGGCAGTTTGGCTAAGAAAGTTCATGATGGATTTGGAAGTTGTTCCAAACATGAACTTGTCGGTCACCCTTTATTGTGATAACAGTGGTGTCGTGGCAAACTCGAGGGAACCTCGAAGTCATAGAGGGGTAAGCATATCGAACGGATGTATCACCTGATATGGGAGATTGTGCATCGCGGAGACGTGATCGTCACAAAGATTGCTTCGGAGCACAACGTTGTTGATCCGTTTACAAAGGCTCTCACGACTAAGGTGTGTGAGGGTCACCTAGAGAGTCTAGGTCTACGAGTTATTTCCTGACTAGGGCAAGTGGGAGTAGTTTGTACATAGGGTACTCAATGCCCTAGTTTATTGTATTTGCATTTGTGAAATGTTCTTATACTCCACTAGCTTTAGTTCAAGTGGGAGTTTGTTGGGATGCATGCCCTAAACTCGTGTAGTTTGTATACATGTGTTGGATATGAATAAAATGTTATTTTTCAATAAAATGTTATATTCTCGTATTTTAAACTTAATCCAATAAACTAAGCTCCAGGGTCATAGATATGAGATCTTGAACTGTGTATAGTGGACACACAGGTAGGACCACGTTTGAGTAATTGACCCGAATGGTCTATAGTATATGGATAAGGATGAGAACCTCATCCTGGTAACACTATGGATGCGACCCACTTTGTATTTGATACAAACGAGGCAATCCAGCTCGTTCATGTAATTGACATGCGAGTGAGGGCATCATGTGCAATGAGAATGTACAAGACCGAACCGTGAATTATTAGACCAACTGATGTAACACCGTTAACAGTTTATGACTAATAAATTCGTAGATTACCATTAGTGCCTCGACCTTAATCCTGAGCGGGTTACAGACTCCTGTCTGTGGGGGTCTGTCCTTTGGCTAGTACGGGTGAGAGTGGCAAGAGTTGCCGACTCAATAAGGCTACCTTCTTAGGGGCAGAACCACATGGGTAGCTGGGAACTTAACTACGCAAGAAGGAATTTGCTTGTTCCCGCTCTAGGGAATCTAGATGGGTTGTTCCCTTAAGGGTTGACTCCAGGTCTTGAACAATGGGGCCCCACCCTCTCATTGGCCCGAGAGGGACGTTGTTTATGGTAGAACCGTAAGCAAGTTGTTCATTAGAGGATCAGTGGTAATTTAGGTGTAAGAGGTAGTCACAGGGGTAAAACGGTAATTTGATCCAGCTGTGACTACGAACAACCTATGAAGGGTTGACTCACGGGCATTGGTTATATCGATAGACACAACTTGTCCTACAGTGAGGAGAGTGCAACTACGAGTCTATAATGAAGTGACTCATAGTTAATGAATGTTGATTAACGAGATCAAAGAGTTCGATCAGTTAATCTCGAATCATTGGACCTCATGATTTGTATGTCAATTAGGTTCCTTGGTTGGCTCAATAAGGAATTAATGAGGGGTATAAAGTTTTGGAATGAATTTGAAGTGTTCAATTTCAGTCAAATGGACTTTATGTCAATTATATGAGATATAATTGATATAATGTAGTTTGATGTGAATGTAATTCATAATAAACTATGTTATTACCTAATTATGAAATGATGACATATTTGGAGAAATTAATTATGAGAGACGTGTAAAATTGAATATGATTTCAATTTAATTCCACATTATGAAAATGTGATTTGTATAAAGGTATTTGATACCTTATTATATGTAATTATGCAAATATGATTTGCATATTACATAATTAGTGGAATTAGTAGGAAAATGGGTGGAGAATTTCTCTCCACCCCACCCACTATAAATAAGTACATTGAGATGCACTTTGGAAGGAGGTAACTCACTTTTTGGATTTGCAAGTTTCAAATTCCAAAAAACTATCTCTAGATTTCTCTCTAAAATTCTCTTCCCAAAAAAGATCCCACAATCCTCCCTCACCTTGAGAACAATCGAGAAGACTCGTTAGAGGTGTCTGGATCGTGTTATGTTCGTAGAAATCGTTGAGATCGTGAGTAGAGGAAAGGATTACTAGAAGAAGAAATCTTCAAAGGTAATTTGTTGAATTTCCTAATTGCTTAAGCTAGTATGCATGTTTGAGTTTAAAATTCAAGTAATGTAATCGGGTAATACGATTCAAATCGCTTCCGCTGTGAGATTCAATCACTTCACACACTACATTGAAAAGTTGCTAAACAGATTTGATTGTTTTGATGATATTCCTGCAAGAACCCCTTATGATGCTAGTATAAATCTTAAGAAGAATAAAGGAGATAGTGTTTCTCAATCTGAATATTGAAAAATAATAGGTAGTGTCATGTTTCTGATGAGATATACTAGACCTGATATTGTATATGTTGTGAGTAGATTGAGTAGAAATACACATAATCTTGATAAATATCAATAGATTGATATTCGTCGATTACTGAGATATCTTAGAGGCATAATGGATTACTGTTTGCATTTTAACAAATTCCCTGCAGTGTTAGAAGGATATTGTGATGCAAATTGGGTAACATATAATGATGAAGTGAGCTCCACTAGTGGATATGTATTCATACTAGGTGGAGGAGTTATTTCTAGAAAAATCAGCAAAGGAAACGTGCATTGCACGTTCAACCATGGAGTCTGAGTTTATAGCTCTTGAGCTAGTAGGACAAGAGGCAGAATGGCTAAGAAGCTTGTTAGCATACGTACCATTGTGGAGGGGCATCTGTACCAGTCTCTCTACATTGTGATTCACAAGCTGCCATATGTATTGCCATGAACAGTGTGTATAATGGCAAAAGAAGACATATACGCCTTAGACATGGAGTTGTGAAATAGTTGCTGAAGAGTGGGATTATCAATTTTGGAGTATGTGAGGTCTGAGAGGAACTTGGTAGATCCTCTCACTAAAAGCCTGGCAAGGAGAGTAATTCTAGAGTCTTCGACAAGTATGAGACTCAAACCTTTATAGTGATTACATAGCCCTTTATTTGGGTGGTCCAAATATGGACTTGATGGACAATTTGAAAGTTTCCATAGCCCAGTTACTTGGTTGGTCTAAATATAGACTTGATGGATAACTTTAAAGTCTTCATAGCTCAGTTTTGAGTGACTTGTTTTCGACAGACTTGATGAAGCAAGGAACATGAGTGTGAAGGTGTGACAACCTTCTATGAAAGAGTTTAAAGGGTCTCTTTCTAGAGCTCTCAAGATGACCCGAGGTTCTATGTGCATGGCCATCAACAACACTTGAATTACATTTATCGCGAAATCAAATTAATCATAAGGACTCAAACGTGTTGTGGGAATCTCAACTATATTTATTGAAATTTCAAGAGATAACTCACTTTCTTTAACTAGGTTGTTGTCTTACTTCACTATGCATTAATTCAAATCGTAAGATATTGATACTTAAGTTTATTCTCCTTTCTTTGCTCAATTTTTTTTTCTTCTTTTCCTTCATCTTGATAGTCATTCGAGGGATTGTTGGGAATGACTATAGGCCCATTGGCCCATTACAAACCAATAAGAAAAAGGATGGTTAAGTTGTCCCATATGGAAAAATTTTGATGTGGGAAGGCAGTTTATATATGTGAGCATGTTGAGGGGCTTGCAAAGTGTGCATGGAGTGGTAATAAGATCTCTCCCCACATGCGCGCCACCATCCGTCCAGTTGAATGGATGAACGCACGGGCCAGTTCGAGTAAATGCGCTTGCTTAAAATTAATTTTTTATTACTTCTCTATCCAGTTTTTTATATTGAATATTTTACCGTTAAGGTAATAATGCCCCTTATTAAATCACATCTTTCTTCCTAAAAATGTTTTTGATTTTCAAAACGTTTTTCTTTGATCTTGTATATCTTCTTCATTTTTACAGATCCAGATTTATCCGAAGTTTACTTGATCTTCGTTCTTCTTCTTCTTTGATTATGAGTAACGATTATATTGATTCCAAATCCTCCTCTAACGAGTGCACGTTCGAGGTGGGTGTTTTGTTAACCTTGGAGAGCAACCGGTAGAACACGATTCACACCAAGGTCATGTCGAATTTACTCCAAGTAAGAAAAGAGGAACAAGCTTCAGGTTCTTAATTGTTTAAGTTGTACCCTTTCTGTTTTCTTTCAATTTTACTTATTGTTTTTCATTCTTTCATCAAGTTGTAAGTCTCTTTTTTTTTATATTTAAATTCAATTCTCTAAGTTATAGTTTCGAAGTTTTATTATTTCAATTCTAAACTTGTAGTTATAATCAAGTTCTTTATTTCGATGAAGTTTATTATTTCTCATCTTCGTTTTGTCTCAATTTTCCGTACTACAATTTTCTTTTGAATGAGTAGCTAAGCTCCTTGGAGAGGATTCAATCATGTAGATACTCTAAAAGGAGAAAAGCAACTACAATGTATTTCTTATAAATTTACTCAACATTTCGCTAAATTTACTTTTAGTAAGTTTAAGTATCATTGTTAGCAAAAACTTGTTCTTTGAGTTAGCATAAAAAAGTATAATTGATTTTTTTATCTTTGACCATTCGTATTTGATAGAAGATAATTAAATTTGAAAAATAAATTAAATAAAAATATAATATTATACACTCTTTATTATTTCATGTGTATATACTCATGGGCGGATCTATATGGGGAGGCCCCCCACAAAAATTTTAAATTTAGTATCCTTTAGTATGTAACGGTTTGGTTTTAAAAAATAACAACATATACTTATAATTTTGTATAATGCATCTTAAGAAAAGAAACATTCTGTTGTCCCAGTGGCTCCATCTATTAGACACAAAATTGAATACGTTTAAAGTCTAGAGGCCTATCAGATACATTTAAAGTTTAAGAAATTATTAGAGTAAAGTTTAAACACTTATTATGTATTTTTTAAAGTTTAGAGATCTAATAGACTAGAACTTAAAAGTTTACGGACTTGTAATTTAACTTTTTTTTTCCTATTTGATAAGAAATTAAAATTATTCAAAATTAGTTAGGAAGTCTTCTGTACACCCATCTATTCTTATGGTCGATAATTTTTTAAGTCCACATAATGTTGTGTTCAGATTGATTTTTTGGTGATTTTTTTATTATATTTATCAAATAATAATTTGTCGGCCCCTCCAAACATTAGTATCTGGGTCCGCCCATGTATATACTTTATAGATAAATTCCTTTTTTTAAAAGAAATATGATTTACGATTTAAACTCGAGCCTATGAGTTGGGTCTGAGGGAAAGTACAAGCCACCATTTGCTATAAGTTTGTTTATGAAACCAAATACTACAGTATATGATAGTGAAGCTGCCACAATGTGGCCGACAATTTTTTACCGTTGGATGAAAGAAGAGAAATACGTCGAATTTATATCTAAGAGATATTAAGCAGTATGAAAAGTATTAGATCTACCTCTAATGTTTATTACGAAACAACCACATTATACTAGTCCAATTGAATAATTTGCCATATATGATATTGCAAAATTCCCAGGCGAGCCTCCGCAGCTCCGCTGCTTTCAGTTTTCCTTACCCTCATCGCATATACTTTGTTTACTAATTTATAATATTTCTCACTATTAACTCTTAAAATTCTCCACTTCAAAAAGAAATTGTAAAAAAAACTCTTAAAATTCTCTCTAGCATATGGGATATTGTTAAGAACAAAATGCATGTATTGTTTACAATATTATTAAAATCTACAATACCAAGAAAGAACTTTTCAAAATTAAAATTAATAAAATTTTATTTGAAGTCAATTATGTAAAAAAAATGATATGAATTAGCTATACCATCTATTGAAAAAGAGACCACAATGAAATTTGTTACTATTTTACATCTCAAACGTAAGAATAATAAATTTTGTTGATAAGGTTAAATTTATGGTTTAAAATATGGATCTCAATTTTATAGAAATGTCGATGAAAATAGATAAAATATCAATATTGGTAGATATTCTAAAAAAAAATCACAAAAAAAATATTTAAATCAATGAGTAAACATTTACCCCTTTTTAAATAAGTTGGAATGCATATTATTTGTAATATACATATTAATAATATTTTGTTGCTATTTTTTTCTGTTCATCAAATTTTTTTACAATATAATAGAAATGTTCATCAATTTTTTTTACAATATAATAGAAATGTCAATTCATTTCCTATGTTGTTATTAAATTCATGGAACATGTAGAGTGTTGATGAAATATTTTTTTTAGTACGATGCCGATTGAAATTTAATACCATAGTTAAAATACAAATTTGGACCATGTGCTTTTACTTTTTGATCCCTAAGTTTTTAGGAATAAGTGCATTTAGTCCTTGAGGTTTCAAAATAAATCTTTTTAGTCTTAAGAAATATGTTTAAAAGGTTCTTGATCATTTTTTTTAATTATTTTAATGCTAATGGAAATCAAAAAATAATAAAATAATAAAAACAAAAACTCTTCTCTCCTCCCCTCACTCCCTCCTTCCCTCTCATCAATCTTCCTACGCTTCTTCCTCCTACTCCATATATGAAATCCCAAACTAACAATCAACACTAATGATTCATGTGACAAATGGATTTTATAAGAAATAATTATAAATTTTAAGATTTTAAAACAGGAGAATTATTTCAAATTTTTATTTGTGTTTGGAATCAAATTTGTTTAAAATTACCGAAATTAAAATTTTTTCTTTGGATGTGTATGAGAAATATAAAGAAACTATAATATTGTACATGTATATCCTTATGAATTTTGGAGGAGATTATTTTAAGGGCTAGTTGCATAAATATAAAAATATAATATGCAAATTGCAACCGTGTCTTTCATGTATTTAGTTTGCAAAAATAGCAAAATCTATTAGGTCCAACCAAATTTTGTACATAACAAGAAGTAAAAAATGTCCCTCTCACACATTTTTCAATTGGAGTATATCAGTATTCTATCAACAATATTTCTGATATACTAACGATATATCTAACCAAAAAGTAAATACGTGATATACTATTGATATTCTTATTTGAAGTTCATCAAGAGTATATCACTAACTAGCATATGATATATACATTATGTACTATTGATATACTTTATTTATCACGAGTGTTATTCAATAAGAAATTTTCAGTAGTCTATCAATAAAGTATTGTTGCTAGAGCAACGATATACCTAACATAGAATATACCGTTAATACATTACTGATATACTTATTTGAAGTTGATCGAGAATAAATTAGTAACTTGCATATATCGATATACTAGTGATATATGCAAGAATATCAGTGATATACTACTGATATAGTTTATTTAGACGTATAAATGAAATGGAAATGTTAATATTTAGTATATCATCAATGAGATATCACAAATAGTAATTTATGCTTGATAGTTATTTATGTTGATATATTAGGTATGTTTGATATATCAAGAGTATAATAGTGATTTATTCTTAATAAATCAAAGAAATGGAAATTCAATAATGAAAATTGAACAATTGAAATTCATTCTTAATAAAACTCAGTATATCAATAATATATAAAAACAACTAATACAAATGATATCAAATAAACAGTATATATCAAATATAAAGTATATCAAATATACGACTAATATACTTATTATACACAATGAGGATAAAATTGCAATAATAAAAAATCAAAAATCAGATTTAAATTTTCTTGCTATATTTGCAAATTTTCAAAAATCATGGCTTAAATTTATAAATATACTAATATTTTTTTTTGTTACCCTTACAATTCCCCTTATTTTAATTAATAACAAATATTTTAATATAAAAATAACATTATCAAATACATGTAATCATAAAAACATACCATTAATCAAAACAAATCAACTAATCAAATTAAAATTTGAAAATGTTATCATTGTTCGATGTCTTAGTTTGAGTGAAAAAAAAAAATGGAACTCAATCACATATAAAGAAAATCCATCAAAAAAAAAAATTATTTGTTCTATTACCATAGAGAAAATAAAATGAGGCATTTTTTTTTATTGATTTCTTCTTTGACATAAAATTAAAAAATATACATATACATGGAGGAAAAAAATACCGATTGCATCAATTTATAAAAAGAAAAAAAAACATATTATTTTTATCAAATCAATAGATAAATGTTTATGAAGATGAAAAACTCCATTGAAAAAATTAAAATTATTGTTATAATTTTTTAAAAATAACAAAATAAAATGAGACCAAACCTTGACGTTTTAATGGGGTATAATTGAAAACAAATTTTTTGAAACTTACCATCCTACCAAATCCGACCTATTTGGTACGAATAACTTTTTCAACAAAACAATGAAAAACGATTTCAAATCGTTTGCTCTTTTTTTGACATCCAAACATGTGAAGTGATTTCAAATCCTAACTGTTTTGAAATCATCTCAAATTGGGATGTTCCAAATAGGGGATAAGTGAATATATCGATCTTTTGAGATAAGATAATGAAGGGGAACCAAGAAACATGCATACAAAGAAGACATAATATGGACGCAATGAAACGTCATTTTTACTTTTTCCATTCGAGTGTTATTCAAACTCCTTTAAGAATTTTCAATATTTGAAGTGAGATTGAGTTCTTCTTCTTTTTTCTTTTTTTTATATATATCACAATTTTGAAGGAGGAAGAAGAAGCGAGGGGAGAGAAAGTGAGGGCATTTTCTTTTTATTGTCATTTTATTATTTTCTTAATTTTTTATTAACATTAAAATAATTATTAAAAAAAAACCAACAAGACCTTCTAAATCTATTTATCAAAATTGAGGCACTAAAAAGGTTTATTTTGAAAGCTCATGAACTAAATGCACCTATTCTTGAAAAGTCAAAAATCAAAAGGGTAATTTTTTTCAAATTTTAATTTAGTCCTTATAATTAAAGTTAGTTTCAATTTGGTTTCTTTAGTTAAAAAAAAAAAGTTTAATTTTATACTAACACAAATTTTAACATAATAAGTATATATTCTCTATTAGATAAATTATGCTAGTTGTTTATATTAAAAGTGAAAGTTAGGTAAAAAGTATAAGAAAATAAATAGATTTTTAGGTGAATTACAGATAATGTAGAAATAATTTGTGAATTAAAATTGGAGATCAAATTAAAACTTTTTAAATGGTAGATACCAAAATTGAAACTAAAAGAAACGAAACTATATTAAATTTATGAAAATAAAAAATTTGTAATTTAATCTATTCGATATTTTCATTTATCACTAACCGTCCAACCTATAAAATTTTATAAAGGCACGTTTCTATCTTTCTTTTTGTTTGCAAATTGTCGGATTTGTTATTAACGATAAATAAGTAGTCGGCCACGTTTTAAGTCTGGCTGGCCTTTGAAAAAAAAATATATTTTTTTAAAAAAAGGCGTGGTTGGCCACATTTGGAAGATGGCGATAGATCCTACAAAATGAACCATTTTTAATAAAATTGTTAGTGCCCAAAAGTAAACTAGAGAGAAAATTGTTGTGCCGCAGACGATTCACTGCCTTGAAAGTAATTTTGGCATAATCTTAGTGTTAAATCGTGTACGCCAGTTGCTCCCCAAGATTAGGACAACACCCTTCACTGACGTGCACTCGTCAATGAAAGATTTTGAATCAAGACTTGACGTGCATAGAAAAAATTCGAAAAAAAAAAAAACGACCCCTCAGATCTCTGTATCTGGATTTGAAAATTAAAAGAAGAAAAAAAAAACGTTTTTTATATTAACGAGAAATTTGATTAAAAAATCAAATACACAACACATAAAAATTATTCTTTTTTTTTGTGTAAGCACATTTGCCTAAACCTAATTGGACAAATAACGTCAATGAACATGTGGGGAGGTATTTTAACATCACTACAACCACAATTTACCAATTTGCATATAAAATTGTAATATAAACCACATTCACATGTCTAAAACTTCCAAGGTGAGACAAAGCTATTTCTATCGGTTTGAAAGTGAGTTTTAGGCTCAAAGCCCAAGTCATTTCCAACAAAAATCAACTCTCGGAATGAACTAATTAATTAAGAAAATATATGTTTTCTTTAAAAAATATTGAGGAAAATATTTATTTGTATATTATTCACATTTTCTTAAAAAGAATATTATCCACAATTTAGACTTCAAAATTCTATTTATATTATATGATATCCAACGATGATGTAAGATTTGGGTCTTCTGATAATTGACTTTAATTTTTTATTTTTTAAAAGTAAACTTTATTAACTGCTCTGAAATTTCCATTTTTTTAGAGCACTTATTAAGTCTCCGTCAAAGTTGAGAATTTTAAAAACATGGGTATTTTGACTTTTTTTTTTTGTTTTTTAAAATTTAAATAGAATTTTAAAAATATATTTTAATGTTAATTAAAAAATATATGGTTTTTAAAAATAGAAAATAGAACACCAAATAGTTATGAAGTTTTTTTTTTTTATTATTTTTTAATTTTAAAAAGGCTCCAAAGTCGGTTGGATCTGTTTACTTAATATTGTTTTGTAGTTTAAATTTTTTAAAATTATTTGCACTTGCTTTGACGTATCAAGCGTTTTAAAATGTTTTGCTCTCTTATTATCATCATTTTTTTTAGGCAATGTGTTTAAAGCGTGTTATATTTTTTTAATATTATTTAAAATCAAGTTATATTTTTAAAAAATCATAATAATTATCTAGATAAGTTATTTCAAAAAATATAAATAAAATAGGAAGACATCAAATTACTTTTTTTGATATTGAAAAAATCAGGTCAAACATCTTTGCCCCGTAAAGCATTTTTTATTTTTATTTTTAAAAAATGCAACTTCCAAACAATCTTTAACGTTTTTATCTTTTATCTCCTATCAAATCTTTAAGAATAATTAAAAAAATTATTTGTTTTTTTTAATATTATTCTGACAACAATTAAAAAACAAAACAGTAGTAAATTTTCAATAACTATTGTAAACATTATCGTAAATGTCAATTTCCACATGTCACTTTGACTCTCATGCCAAGTGGCAAACCTTCCATAACCAAAGTGTCCTCCATGTGTCAAAAATTTATCAATGGTTGGTGTCTAAATGAACCATCTTCAAATTGCCTATAAATAGTGGTTGAATGGAAAATCAAAGGAATAACATTTTTAGTGGATTTTTCCGCTTTCTCTCTTCTCTCTCCTCATCTCAATTTTCTCCATTTATATTATATTATTGATTTAATTAATTCATATTATATATATTATCTAACATTGCATTTTCATTATTATTATTATTATTATTGTTGGGTTTTATGTCCTAAAACTCGTTGTTTTGTAAACTGAATGTATATTCTATATTACAATAAAGTTGTTATTGAAATTTATTTAGTAAAGGTGTTATTGATTTTTGTGTATTGTGTAACCTTAATCCAATTAAGAACCCTTGGCTATAGGATGAATACTTGAACTTTATGTGTGACATAAAAGTGGATCAAGTTCAAGTTATAAATGCTGCAAGCAGATCTATAGTATAAGGATAAGGTTGGGGTGCCTTATCACCGGGACACTATGGACGCGACCCACTTTGTAGAGAACAAACGATGTGATCCTTAATCGTTCATGTGGAGACATGTGAGTGGGGGCGCCCTATGCAATGAGTTTGCATAAGACTGGACCGCGCAATAGTCACTTAGATTTTATAACTCCGTTTCTTCGCCTTAATCGACTATATTCATACGATGACCTAGGTAACTCGATCTTAATCCCGAGCGTTCTATGGACCCTGCTTTATTCTGGATTATCCTTAGATTTGCATGGGTGAGAGTGGCTCAAGACTGCCGACTCAATAAGCCTCCCATTTCAGGGATAAAACTCGGTAGATAGCTGGGAACATAGTTCGGCAAGATGGAATTCATTCCTACCCGCTTTAGGGATTAGTAGAAAGGTTGTTCCCTTAAGTACTGACTCGGGTCTTGAACAATGGGCCCATCCCTCTCATTGGCCCGAGAGGGATTTGGTTTGTTGGTTGGACCACAAACCAATTGTTCATTAGAGGATCAGTGGAACTTAAGGAACAAGAGGTAATTACAGGGGTAAAACGGTAATTTTGACCCAAATTTGTAATTACGAATGACTGTGAAGGATCGACTTACTAATCATGGTTATATCGAGTGGACGTAAATATATCTACATCGAGAGAGTGCAACCACTGGACTTTAGTGGAGTGTCCTGGTTAACGAATGTTGATTAGCTAGGCTAAAGAGTTTGGCCTGGTTAATCTCGTGATCGTTGGAGCTCATGATCTGTGAGGTCCATTAGGTCCTCCTTACTAGCTCTCGGACTTAGCCTTATAACTTTTTGAGAGAAAAGAATTTGAATTGTTCAAATTCAAGTTTGGGAGAAAGCGTTATTTATATGTGATATATTTAACTAATCATAGCTTAATTATGAATTAAACTATGATTAATAAGAGGTGGATATATTTAAATATGATTTAAATATCGGATCGGTTTATAGCATGAATAAGGATTCATGTTCTAAAATCGATCGGTTTGGACAATTTATTTAATTTAATATTTGATATTAAATTAAATTTAAAAAAATTAATTAATTAAATTAATTATTTAATAATTTAATTAATTAAATTAATTTTAATTAAAAATCAATTTAATATTGATTTTTGAATTAAAATTAAATGAAAATTAGTGGATTTTCATGGATTTTCAATAAAATCCAAAGTACAACTTGCCCAATCCCTCTCATCTTCAAAATTCACCAAAATTGGCCACCTCCATCTCAAACCATCCTCATCACCCTTGAGTTGTCACTCCATTGAAGCTTTTTGAAGCTTTATATAATGGTGATTTGAGGGATGTAGAGAGAATTATTAGAGAAAATTCAATATTCCCGAATTAGTGACCTTTGAGGACATTTCTTCAAAATTCTCTCAACCTAGGATCCCACAATCCGTTCTAAGGCCTGAGGATAGTAGGGAAGACTCTAACGGTCGTCCACGAAGTATTCGTGCTGAAAACCATCAACCGGGTGAAGAGAATTTGATCTTCAAAGTTGAGTTTTCTACCCCTTTGTTTTTCCAGCTTTGAGCATGCATTTTATTTTACAAATTTGATCAACTTAGAGTGTTCAAGATCCAAAATTGCTTCCGTTTTCTTATTCTACACTCTTTCAATTGGTATCAGAGCAATTTTGAGCACTCAATTTGATCTATTTTGTTCTGTGGTGGGTGTTTTTTGAAATACATTTTTTCTGGGCGTTTAAAGTGTTCTTCTGGTTTTGGAATTTAAATTGAGCATCAATTTGTGCTTTATTTTCAAATTGCTCAAGTGTGTTTGAGCATTAATGTGTGTAGAATAAGTTGTGTAAAAATTTCTGGATCGATTGGAGTTCGGAAGGCCTTCAATTTGACGTTTGAAGTCAAGAGGTCCTCAAAAACTTGAAACAGAGTAAATACTGGAAATTTTTATTTAAATTCACTCTGATAACCAAATTCACTCCAGCCCGTGTTTTCTCATTTGAAGAAGAAGAAGTTGACCCGTTGACTTTGACCATTGACCGGTTCGTTGGCTTTGACCGGTTCAATGGTTTTTGACCTGTTCGGCTCATTTTTGGTCCGTTCGGTGGTTTAAGACTGGTTCGACTATTTCGAGGCCGGTTTTTCCATTTTGGAGGCCCGTTTCACCATTTGGAGGCCCGATTCAGTCTTTTACAGCCCGTTTTAACCTTATGAAGGTCCTGTTCACACACATTTGTAAAGTCGGTTCGACCCAAATTCAAGAGTTCAAGTGGTTCGATGTTAATTCTAGATTATTATTGTAATAATTTAGTAGTTTGCTTGCATTAGATGCCAAAACCAGTCAACTTTAGTGTGTTTAATTAATTATGCATTGTGAATGTATGTTTTAATTAAATTCCCTAATTATATGTGCATAAAGTATGCCATATAGATTTTAAAATCCCACCATAGGAAGCATGCTCCATGCATTGAAAGTATGTTATAAGTGTTATAATATATTGTATGCATGTTAATTGGGTTTCACAAGAATTAATATAAGAGTTATATTAATTTATGAAACAAATATTATATGTTTTAATTATAATTAATATAAGGGTTATGTTAATTAAAAATTAAACATATAATTGCTATGCATTTATTCATGTGATGAATTTGTTATAAATGTATGTTTATTCATGTGATGAATGATGAAATAATTTATAACATAGAAATGCATGTAACTTAAGGTTAATTAATTAGTTTTAAAATGGTTTTAGAACTGAAAATTAATTAGACCTTAAGTTATCTAGTTCTAATAAGATTAGAATTAGGAAACCAATAATTTATAAACTTTGATTAAAGAGGGACTCTGACTAAGGAAGGTTCTGGCTAGGTTGGGGTACTTAAGTGACTGGAAACTAACACCCCTACCCGAACCGACTGGGTGAATTTAATCCATAGGTTTATAAATTATCTTTCGTGAGTGGCGTTTATTAAAAGTTAATAAATTAAACTCATAGACCTAGGTTTATTAAAAGGTTAATAGACTTAGGTAATTCCAAAGATAATTGTTATATTGGTAGACTTAGGTCATATTGTTTTAGCCTAATATTCCTAAGTAAAAGTATACCCAAACTGCTTAAAATACTTAGTGGGAGTGAAAAGGTATATATGATATATCAATTTCCTCTTACGCTCTCCACGGTTCACACCGTGAGATTTATGCTCGGCCTCGTGATGTCAATAGGGCATCCCCATTCGGATGGTGTTTGCATAAATCAAGAGCAAGGTGAATAGAGAAAGTATTTATAGTAAGTGAGTGAAGGAGGTGTGTCAACACATCCTACGGTCTCCTCCATTAGGTTGGACCGTGAGATTCCCATGTTGCGCCTGCAGGTTTCCCGAAGTAGCACCGTCCATTCGGAGGGATGTAACATGGGATTCGGAACAACTCAAACTCCAGAAATGGATAGGGTCTCTTAGGTCCATTCCCAGCTTTGTCTCTCCAGTTCGGTAACATTGTTGGGGCCGACCTCCGAGGTCTGAAAATGGCGGGTCACACTTACAAGAATTGCTAAGTGTTAGTAAATTCTTGACCAAAGTAGCGATAACTAGAATGTTATAGGAATAAGAGTTATTCCGGTGTTAGCATTTAGTCAAGAATGTCTTGGTTCAGTGAAAGAGTGATTGACTGCCCCTCGGTAGTGGTTGCTCTGACTCACTAAAGTATCGTTGCAAAAACAATAATGAGTTTATGGGTACATTATTACTTTTGCTAAATTCTTAAATTGGATAGGTAACAAACAATTCACTAATAGAATTCATTCTTTTTCAAAGATGTCGAACTCTTTTATCCAGCTATTACTGCGCCTTGATAAACTTAGCGGCGATAACTATGGAACCCAAAGTCAAACTTGAATACGATTCTTGTTCTTGATGATCCGAGGTTCGTCTTAACGGAGGAATGTCCTCCCCTCCCGGCTCATTGCAAAAACCGAATGGTTCGGGATGCTTATGAAAGATGGATTAGGGCTAATGAGAAGGCAGAGTCTATATCTTAGCCAAACATATCCGATGTGTTGTCTAAGAAACATAAGACCATGGTCACCGCAAAGGAGATCGTGGGATCATTACAGCGATGTTTGGACAACCGTCCTCATCGGTCCATTATGATCTTTGTCAAATCGTTTACAACTCCCGTATGAAGGAGGGAGCCTGCATTAGGGAACATGTCCTTGACATGATGACCCACTTCAACGTGGTTTGAAGTAAATGGGGCGATCATAGATGAGAGAAGTCGGTAACTTTTATTATGGAATCTCTTCCAAGAGTTTCCTACCATTCCGCACAAATGCAGTAATGAATAAAATAGAGTATAACTTTGACTACTCTCCTCAACGAGCTACAGACTTTTGAGTCCCTCATGAAAACAAAAGGAAAAGAGAAGGAGGTAAATGTTGTCACTTCGAAGAAGTTCCTAAGAGGATCGTCCTCTGGGACCAAGTCTGGTCCTTCCTTTTCTAAGAATAAGGGTATTCAGAAAAAGAAAAAGAAGGACAAAGGGAAGGGACAGCTCTCTGCACGCATAGGCCAAAGCCACAGAAAATGTTTCCACTGTGGTGCAGTGCATTTGAACCTTTGGAAGAGGAACCGCCCAAAATACCTTGCGAGAAAAGAAAGGCGAGAAAGAAAAACAAGGTAAATATGATTTACTCGTTATTGAAACATGTTTAGTGGAACATGATGATTCCGCCTGGATATTAGATTCAGGAGCCACTAACCATGTTTGTTCTTCTTTTCAGGAAACTAGTTCTTGGCAGCAACTTGCTGATGGGGAGATATCTCTCAGGGTTGGAACGGGAGAGGTTGTCTCAACCAAAGCAGTGGGAGTTGTGAAGTTGTTGTTTAGAGATAGATTTATTTTATTAGAAAATATACTTTTGGTTCCTGGAATCAAAAGAAATCTTGTATCTATCTCTTGTTTACTTGAACATATGTATAAAGTGTCTTTTGATCATAATGAAGTGTTCATTTGCAAAAGAGGTGTACGAATATGTTCTGTTAAACTTGAAAACAGCTTATATGTGTTAAGACCAACAGAAGTAAAAGCTATTTTGAACACCGAGATGTTTAAAACAACCGATACTCAAAATAAAAGGCAGAAACTTTCTCCTAGTACCTATCTTTGGCACTCGAGACTAGGTCACATTAATCTCAATAGGATTGGGAGATTGGTCAAGAGTGGTCTCCTAAGTCAGTTAGAAGACAACTCTTTACCACCATGTGAGTCCTGTCTTGAGGGAAAAATGACTAAAAGACCTTTTTCTGAAAAAGGTTATAGAGCCAAAGAACCCTTGGAACTCGTGCATTCGGATCTTTGTGGTCCTATGAATGTCAAGGCACGAGGAGGGTATGAATACTTTATCAGTTTTATTGATGATTATTCTAGGTATGGTTATCTTTACCTAATGCATCATAAGTCTGAAACCCTTGAAAGGTTCAAGGAATATAAGGCAGAAGTTGAGAACACATTAGGTAAAACGATTAAAACACTTCGATCAGATCGAGGTGAAGAGTATATGGATTTGAGATTCCAAGACAATATGATAGAACATGGAATCGTATCCCAACTCTCAAGACCAGACACCTCAAAGAAAATGGTGTATCGAGAGGAGAAAAATAGAACCCTCATTAGACATGGTTCGATCCATGATGAGCTACGCCACCGCCCTAGTTCGTTTTTGGGGATATGCGATGAGAAATCTGTTGTATATATTTTGAACATGGTTCCCTCTAAAAGTGTTTCAGAAACACCCTATGAGTTATGGAAAGGGCGTAAAGGGAGTTTACGTCACTTCAGGATTTGGGGATGTCCGACACATGTGTTGGTGTCCAATCCAAAGAAATTGGAACATCGTTCAAAATTATGCCTATTCGTAGGATACTCCAAAGAAACAAAAGGTGGTCTGTTTTATGATCCTCAAGAGGACAAGGTGCTTGTGTCGACAAATGCCACGTTCTTAGAGGAAGACCACATGAGAGATCATCAGCCTCGTAGCAGGATTGTCTTAAGTGAAATTTCCAGGGAAGCTACAGATAAATCAACAAAAGTTGTTGATGAAGCTGGTCCTTCTCAAGAGTTGAGAATGCCTCGACGTAGTGGGAGGGATGTTAGACAACCCGACCGTTACATGGGTTTGACAGAAACCCAAGTCGTCATACCTGATGATGGCATTGAGGATCCATTGACCTATAAACAGGCAATGAATGATATAGATAGGGACGAGTGGATTAAAGCCATGGACCTTGAAATGGAGTCAATGTACTTCAATTCAGTCTGGGAGCTTGTAGATCAACCAAATGGTGAAAGACCTATCGGTTGCAAGTGGATCTACAAGAGGAAACGAGATCAAGCCGCTGTAACTCCGTTAACTAGTTAGGTTTCTATTTCACTAGGATGACCTAGGCAACTTGATCTCAATCCTGAGCAGGTTACGAACTCTTGTTCGCGAGGGATTGCTCTTTGACTAGTATGGGTGAGAGTGGCCAGATTCACCGACTCAATATGCCTACCTTCTTGGGGACAAGACCGAGTGATCGGCTGAGAACTTAACTTAGCAAGATGGAATTCACTCCTTCCTGCCTACTAGGGTAAGTAGAGGAATGTTCCCTTAAGTGGTGTCTCCGAGACTTGAATAAAAGGCACGACCCTCTCATTGGCCCGAGAGGGACTATGTTTGTTGGTAGGACCACAAACAAATTGTTCATTAGAGGAGCGCTGATACTTAAGGCACAAGATGTAACCCAAGGGTAAAATGGTAATTTTACCCAGCTGGTGTTACGAATATTCATGAAGGATTGACTTGCTGTTATTGGTCAATATCCATGGACACAAAAATATATCTGCAGTGAGAAGAGTGCAGCTGTGGGACTTTAGTGGAGTGTTCCCGCAGTTAACGAATGTTGATTGGGAGGTTAATGAGATTAACCGAGCAATCTTGTATCGTTGGAGCTTCTGATCTGTAGGTCCATTAGGTCCACCTTCTAGCTCGTAAAGGGTTCTTAGATCATTTGAATTTGAAATGTTCAAATTCATTAGGGAATAAACTTAATGTATATTGATACAATATAATATATAGTTTTGGAACTATATATTATAAATTTAATGTGGATATGATACATATTAAATTTTGTGAGAGAATTAAATATTTCAAAGAGTTCAAATATTGAACTCAAATGTGAATGTGATTCATATTTGAAAACTATAGGCTAAAATTTAATGTGCACTGGATGTACATTAAAACTATAGGTTAAAAGGGTAATATGATTAAATGAGATTTAATCCAAATTAAATATATGATATTTAATTTGTATTATTTAAATATGATTTAAATTAACAATTAAATTTGATTTCATTATTATATTATAATTATAATTATTATTTTAATAATAAAAATAAGGGAACGTGTCATCTGGACACGTTCCCCACTACCCCTCCCCTTCTCCCTATCGACAGTTTAACAGGGAAAAGGGGGTTGTTCATTTTGATGATCGATTGATCAATTGGTGCAAGAAGGCAAAAATCTCTCTCTCTCTCTCAATCTCTAGAATTCCCTAATTCTTCCAAATTGTTTGAATCCTTCCCACAAAAGAGAGATCTAAACACTCAGAGACATAGAGGGTTTTCCAAATTGGTGGTGTTCTGTTGGTGAAAAACAGAGAACTTTTGAAGTTCTTGAGTTGCTGAACATTGGAGCAAGGAGTTGTTGTTCTGTTAAACTACAAAGGTAATTCTTTCTTCCCTTTAGTTTAATTGTTAAACTTAATATGTTTGCATGTATGCTATTATCCATGTCTAATAGGATTAGAATTTCCATGCTTGTTCTGTTTTTGTCAATGTATGAGTTTTTGTTTTAAGCAAAACAATCTTGCATATTACGATTCCTAATTCGTTTCCGCTGCTCAATGAGATCCGATCTCCATCATTTGGTATCAGAGTAATGCTTTTATTGTTTTGTTTTGAAACAAAATTGCATTGATTTGGTGGGAAATACATTTAGTTTGCTGTAAAACTGTTTAGGAGTTTTTTGGCCATAGTTTACTTTTGATTTGATCAAATTATTGTAAAGGCCCCTGCATTTTTGGACAAATAAAGTGCATAATTGAGTTTGTAATTGAGTTACGAGTCGTTCGGGACTAGTTTCAAGCAATTCGGTGGAGAATCGAAGTAGAAATTGCAGAAGAAGGCTCGCTGCCAGCAGCGGCGGCGTTACGCTGGCCCGAAGAACGGCGTCGCAACGCCCGCGCCGTTCCCCTATCGACGCGCGTTCAAGGTCGTGGCGTTGCAACGCTGCCCCTCAGCGTTGCAACGCTACCCCGATAGCAGACGCGCAAAAGGACAAAGCGAGCGTTGCAACGTCGTGGGGCTTTCCAGCAGCTACAGACCAGTTCGGCTGGTTCATTGGTTTTGGTCCGATTTGAGCGGTTCAAGGCCGATTCAGGGTGTTTTTAGACCAGTTTCATAAAATAAAATTAATGTAATTTTATTTTTGCACTTTAGGGGCCAAATTATTCCGATTTTACAGTTTTATGTCTTTATGAATGTCATTTAGATTATTCCCACCTTAGGATAAGCATGATCATGCATTTTATTTATATAAATGTTATATGAATATGGTTAAATGCATGATTAATTTATTTTTCATGAGTAATTAATTATAATTGTTATGATTAGATTATATGGAAAATAAATTGCATAGAGCATGAAATTACTTAGTTTAAAATAAATGTTATTTTGTTTAAGTAATTTTATAATTCAATTAGTTGAATTCCTTTTATAATTCCAATTTGAATAATGATGGTTGGATTTATAATATAGTTTCTTTATCATAGGTTAATTATTAAATTTATAAAAGTTATATATTAAAGGGGTTTTAGAAACCATAACCTATAATAAAGAAATGCATGCAAACATAGGAACTTGGGTTAAATTTAATTAGTTTTAAATCGTTTAAAATTAATTTAGACCTAAGTTTTAATTTCTAATAGGATTAGAAATTAGTCTTACGTAGTATTTTAAATAGTTTAAAATATAGTAGGACTTTAGGACTTTGGTTATAAGAGAACTCTACCGGTGAAGTTCTGTCTAAGGTTGGGGGTACTTAAGCTGACGATTAACGGAACACCTCCTACCTGGGAACTGACCCGAAACCTGAGTTGAATTAACCTTAGTTCTTTTTTATCTTTAGGTAATTAAAATGTTTATTCACCTAGACATAAAGTTTTAAGACCTAGTTATAATAGTTATAATAGGCATAGATTTAAATAGATTCTTTTAGCCAGAATCCAACTAAGTTATACCTATACCCTAATTTTAGGAGCTTCAGTGGGAGAAAACGAGATGTTCGCATCGAGTTTACTCTCACGTCCTCAAGAGTTCACACCGTGAGTTCCATGCTCGACTACGTGGCGTCAATAGGGCGTCCCCTACGGTATGTGTTTGCATGGTTCAATACCAAGGTGAATGAGGGAAGTATCCATAGTAAATGGGAGCAGGACGCGTGTCAACGTATCCTACGGTCTCCTCCATTAGGATGCACCGTCAGATTTCTATAGTCCGCCTGCTAGGTTGTCCTGGAACAGCCAAACCCTACGGAGGGCCTGACTATAGGGATCGGAACAGCGCGAACTCCAGAAATAGATAGGGTCTCTTAGGTTGTTTGCCAACAGTTGTCTTTCTTAATAGTAGCCTGTTGGCTCGGGCCTATTGGATCTGAAAATGGTAGGGTCACATTTACGGGATGAGTTAAGCTAGTTAACAAGTCCTTGACCAAACAAACGGTAGCTAAGGACCATTGGGGCATGAGATGTTCTGGTAGTGGGAATTGGCTGAGAGAATCTCAATTCAAGGGAGGAATGACTGACTGCCCGACGAAGGCTTTTGTTCTAAACCCTTGAAGTATCGTTGCAAAATTAAAAGGTTTAATTTAAATAGTGGGTTTAGTTTAAACACTAGGGTTCTTTAATAATTTTGCTAAATTTGATTGGTTTTTACAATGGGTTAAAAGGCATAACTAATTAGAACTATTTTGAATTTTCAGCATGTCGTCCTCAATAATAGCCTTACTTAAAAGCGACCGTTTAACTGGTGAAAATTTTACTACGTGGAAGTCCAACCTGAATACGATTCTGATTGTTGTTGATGACCTACAGTATGTACTGTCTGAGGAATGTCCTCAGGTTCCTGCTCGTAACGCTCCTCAATCTGTTAAGGAAGCATACGACCGTTGGATCAAGGCCAATGACAAGGCCAAGGTCAACATTTTGGCTAGCTGAAATTCTGGCCAAAAAGCACGAGGGCATGGTCTCAGCTCATGAGATCATGAGTTCGCTGCAGGAAATGTTTGGACAACCGTCTGGACAGATTCGACACGAATCCCTCAAATACATTTATAACTCCCGTATGAAGGAGGGGTCATCGGTGAGAGAACACGTTCTTGATCTGATGGTCCACTTAAACGTAGCTGAGATGAACGGAGCGGTCATTGACGAGCAAAGTCAGGTATCGTTCATTCTGAAATCTCTTTCGAAGAGTTTCCTGCAATTCCGCAGCAATGCGGTGATGAACAAGATAGAGTATAACCTGACTACTCTCCTTAATGAACTACAGACTTTCCAGTCTCTTATGAAGAATAAGGGACAGGCTGATGGAGAGGCAAATGTGTTTGCCCATTCCAGAAGGTTCCAGAAGGGTTCATCCTCTGGGACTAAGTCCCGTAGCTCATCTTCTGGGCTTAAGAAGACCCAAAAGAAGAAAATAGGAGGGAAAGGGAAGGCACCTACTGCTGACAAAGGCAAGGGAAAAGCCAAGGTTGCAGATAAAGGAAAATGTTTCCACTGCAACGTGGATGGGCATTGGAAGTGAAACTGCTCAAAATACCTTGCTGAGCTCAAAGAGAAGAAAGGTAAATCAGATTTACTTGTTCTTGAAACTTGTTTAGTTGAAAATGATGATTTTACCTGGATACATGATTCATGAGCCACTAATCACGTTTGCTCTTCATTTCAGGAAACTAGTTCCTTCAAGGAGCTCGAAGAGGGTGAGATGACGCTTAGGGTCGGAACGGGAGACGTCGTCTCAGCTCGTGTAGTGGGAGATGCCATGCTGTTTTTCAGAGATAGATTTCTTTTATCAAAACATCTGTACATAGTTTCTAAGCTTAAAAGGAACTTAATTTCTATCTCTTGTTTAATAGAACTTGGTTATTATATTTCTTTTTCAATTAATGAAGCGTTCATTTTGAAAGAGGATGTCAATATCTGTTCTGCTAAATTGAAAAATGGCTTGTATATACTGAAACCGAACAAAACGAAAACAATTTTAAATTATGAGATGTTTAAGAATGCTAACACTCAAAATAAAAGGCAAAGAATTTCTCCATACAATAATACCTATCTATGTAATCTTAGACTTGGTCATATTAATCTCAACCAGATTGAGGGACTCTCTAAGAATGGACTTCTAAATAAGTTAGAAGACGATTCTTTCCCGCCTTGCGAGTCTTGCTTGGAAGGTAAAATGACCAAGCGACCTTTTACTGGAAAAGGTTACAGAGCCATAGAGCCCTTAGAACTTGTACATTCGAATCTTTGTGGTCCGGTGAATGTTAAAGCTCGAGGTGGGAACAAATATTTCATCTCTTTCATAGATGAATATTCGAGGTATGGTTATCTATACCTAATGCATCACAAGTCTGAAGCTCTTGAAAAGTTCAAAGAGTATAAGGCTGAAGTAGAGAATGCATTAGGGAAAACCATTAAAACACTTCGATCCGATCGAGGTGGAGAGTATATAGATTTGAGATTCCAAGACTATATGATAGAACATGGAATTAAATCTCAACTCTCAGCACCTAATACACCACAACAAAATGGTGTGTCAGAAAGGAGAAATAGAACCTTGTTGGACATGGTTCGTTCTATGATGAGCTATGCTCGCTGTTGCTCCCTCGTTTTGGGGATACGCAGTGAGATCGAGATTCAAATCTTGAAGAGTGTTCCATCAAAAAGTGTTTCAGAAACACCTTTTGAACTTTGGAAGGGGCGTAAACCTAGTTTACAACACTTCAAGATTTGGGATTGTCCGACACACGTGCTCGTGACAAACCCAAAGAAACTGGAACCTCGTTCAAGATTGTGCCAATTTATTGGCTATCCCAAAGAAATGAGAGGTGGTCTTTTCTACGACCCACAAGAAAACAAGGTGATTGTATCGACAAACACCACGTTCTTGGAGGAAGATCACATGAGGAACCACATACCGCATAGTAAATTAGTACTAAATGAAGCTACTCATGAACCAACAAGAGTTGTTGATCAAGCTAGACCTTCATCAAGAGTTGATGGAGGAGTCAACACCTCAAGTCAGTCTCGTCCTTCTCAATCATTGGGAATGCCTCGACGTAGTGGGAGGGTTGTTTCCCAACCTGACCGCTACTTGGGTTTAGCTGAAACTCAAGTTGTCATATCTGATGACGGCGTAGAAGATCCATTGTCTTATAAACAGGCAATGAATGACGTAGACAAGGACCAATGGATCAAAGTCATGGACCTTGAAATGGAGTCAATGGACTTCAATTCACTATGGGAACTTGTAGACCGACCTGAAAGGGTTAGACCCATAGGGTGTACATGGATCTATAAGATAAATAGAGATGCAGCCAGAAAGGTACAAACCATTAAGGCTAGACTTGTAGCAAAGGGTTTTACCCAAAGGGAAGGAGCTGACTATGAAGAAACTTTTTCCCCTATTGCTATGCTGAAGTCTATAAGGATACTCTTGTCCATAGCCACTTTTTATGATTATGAAATTTGGCAAATGGACGTCAAGACTACCTTTTTGAATGGTAATCTTGACGAGAGCATCTATATGTCTCAGCCCGAAGGGTTCATAGCCCAAGGTCAGGAGTAAAAAGTTTGCAAGCTTAATCGATCAATTTATGGGTTGAAACAAGCGTCAAGATCTTGGAATATAAGATTTGATACTGCAATCAAATCTTACGGCTTTGACCAAAACGTTGATGAGCCTTGTGTTTACAAGAAGATCATCAACGATAAAGTAGATTTGTTAGTACTTTATGTGGATGATATCCTACCCATTGGGAATGATGTAGGATACCTTACTGACATAAAGAATTGGCTAACGACCAAATTCCAAATGAAAGATTTAGAGGAGGCGCAATATGTTCTTGGGATTCAGATCTTCAGGAATCGTAAGAACAGAACGCTAGCATTGTCTCAAGCGTCTTATATCGACAAAATGTTGTCCAGATATTCGATGCAGAATCCCAAGAGGGGCTTATTACCTTTCAGGCATGGAGTTCATCTGTCTAGAGAACAGTGTCCCAAGACACCTCAAGAAGTTGAGGATATGAGACATATTCCCTATGCCTCTGCAGTAGGTAGCTTAATTTATGCTATGCTATGCACAAGGCCGGACATTTGTTATGCAGTGGGAATAGTCAGTAGCTACCAGTCCAATCCAAGGTTAGACCACTGGACAACAGTTAAAAATATCCTCAAGTATCTAAGGAGAACGAGGGACTATACGCTTGTGTATGGGTCTAAGGATTGATCCTTACTGAACACACTGATTCTGATTTTTAGACCGATAAGGATTCTCGGAAATCCACATCGGGATCAGTTTTCACCCTTAACGGGGGAGCTATAGTATGGCGAAGCATCAAGCAAGGATGCATCGCTGACTCCACAATGGAGGCTGAGTATGTCGTTGCTTGTGAAGCAACTAAAGAGGTTGTTTGGCTAAGGAATTCCTTACTGATTTGGAAGTTGTTCTAAATATGGAATCTCCCATCACCTTATACATTGACAACAGTGGTGCGGAAGCCAATTCGAAGGAACCTCGCAGCCATAAGCGAGGTAAGAACATCGAGAGGAAGTATCACCTAATACGAGAAATAGTGCAACGAGGAGATGTGACACTCACGAAGATCGCTTCGGACCACAATATTGCTGATCCGTTTACAAAGACTCTCACGGCTAAAGTGTTCGAGGGTCATCTGGAAAGTCTGGGTCTACGAGATATGTACATAAGCTAATCTAGGGCAAGTGGGAGATATGTAATGGGGTATATGGATGCCCTAGTTTATTGTATTTATATCTCTGTAACCACTATTTTAGATTATGTTGTACCCCACTAGAGTCTTAGTGCAAGTGGGAGTTTGTTGGGATTTGTGCCCTAAAACTCGTAGTTTGTAATTATGTTCTAATTATTGTAATAAAGTGTTATTATTTCAATAAAGTGTTATTGTTCGTTATCTACGAGTTTGCCTTTATTTAAACCCTAAATCCAATAAACTAAACATCCAAGGCTGTTAAATGAATCTCTAACTGAATGTAATGTACCTAAAAAGGATCTCGGTTCGAGATACAACCTAAAGGGTCTATAGTTAGGGGATAAGGTTTGGGTACCTTACCCTGGTTAAACTATAGATGTGACCCACTTTGTATTTGATACAAACACTGTGATCCTAACGTGTTCGTGTAGAAGACATGTGAGTGGGGATATCCTATGTAATGAGATTACATAAAACCGGACCACGAAATAGTAATCTCTAGCTGTAACTCCGTTAACTAGTTAGGTTTCTATTTCACTAGGATGACCTAGGCAACTTGATCTTAATCCTGAGCAGGTTATGAACTCCTGTTCGCGAGGGATATTCCTTTGACTAGTATGGGTGAGAGTGGCCAGATTCACCGACTCAATATGCCTAACTTAGTAAGATGGAATTCACTCCTTCCCACCTACTAGGGTAAGTAGAGGAATGTTCCCTTAAGTGGTGTCTTCGGGACTTGAACAAAGAGCCCGACCCTCTCATTGACCCAAGAGGGACTCTATTTGTTGGTGGGACCACAAACAAATTGTTCATTAGAGGAGCGCTGGTACTTAAGGCACAAGATGTAACCCAGAGGTAAAACGGTAATTTGACCCAGCTGGTGTTACGAACATTCGTGAAGGATTGACTTGCTGTTATTGGTCAATATCCATGGACACAAAAATATATCTGCAGTGAGAAGAGTGCAGTTGTGGGACTTTAGTTGAGTGTTCCCGCAGTTAACGAATGTTGATTGGGAGGTTAATGAGATTAACCGAGCAATCATGTATCGTTGGAGCTTTTGATCTGTAGGTCCATTAGGTCCACCTTCTAGCTCGTAAAGGGTTGTTAGATCATTTGAATTTGAAATGTTCAAATTCATTAGGGAATAAATTTAATGTATATTGATACAATATAATATATAGTTTTGGAACTATATATTATAAATTTAATGTCGATATGATTCATATTAAATTTTGTGAGAGAATTAAATATTTGAAAGAATTAAAATATTGAACTCAAGTGTGAATGTGATTCATATTTGAAAACTATAGGTTAAAATTTAATGTGCACTTGATGCATATTAAAACTATAGATTAAAGGAGTAATATGATTAAATGAGATTTAATCCAAATTAAATATATGATATTTAATTTGTATTATTTAAATATGATTTAAATTAATAATTAAATTTAATTTCATTATTATATTATTATTATTATTATTTTAATAATAAAAATAAGGGAACGTGTCATCCAGACACGTTCCCCACTACTCCTCCCCTTCTCCATATCGACAGTTTAACAGGGAGAAGGGGGTTGTTCATCTTGATGATCGATTGATCAATTAGTGCAAGAAAGCAAAAATCTCTCTCTCTCAATCTCTAGAATTCCCTAATTCTTCCAAATTGTTTGAATCCTTCCCACAAAGGAGAGATCTAAACACTCAGAAACATAGAGGGTTTTCCAAATTGGTGGTGTTCTGTTGGTGAAAAATAGAGAACTTTTGAAGTTTTTGAGTTGCTGAACATTGGAGCAAGGAGTTGTTGTTCTGCTAAACTACAAACGTAATTCTTTCTTCCCTTTAGTTTAATTGTTAAACCTAATATGTTTGCATGTATGTTATTATCCATGTCTAATAGGATTAGAATTTCCATGCTTGTTCTGTTTTTGTCAATGTATGGATTTTTGTTTTAAGCAAAACAATATTGCATATTACGATTCCTAATTCGTTTCCGCTGCTCAAGGAGATCCGATCTCCATCACTCATCAAATCTTATAATCCAGGACCTAGAGGCTTGTTTCAGTCCATAAATCGACCTTTTAAGCCTGCAAACTTTTTGCTCTTGTCCTGGTTCAATGAACCCTTTGGGTTGGTCCATGTAGATGGTTTCCTCAAGATTGCCATTCAAAAAGGCTGTCTTGACATCCATTTGCCATACCTCATAGTCATAATATGCGACAATGACAAGAAGGATACGGATAGAATTAACATAGCAACAGGTGGAAAGGTCTCCTCATAGTCAACCCCTTCAACCTGGGTATAACCCTTTGCTATTAGTCTAGCTTTAAAGGTTTGCACCTTCCCATCTACACCACATTTTCTCTGGTAGATCCACTTATAACCTATAGGTTTTACCCCATCAGGCTTATCTACAAGATCCCAAATGAAATTGAAGTACATCGACTCCATTTCTTGGTCCATGGCTATGACCCATTTGTCTTTGTCTTTGTCAACCATTGCTTGATTATAAGTCAATGGATCCTCGCAGTTGTCATCTGGTATAACAACTTGGGTTTCAACTAAACCCATGTAACGGTCAGGCTGGATCACAATCCTCCCACTACGTCGAGGCATACTCAACTCTTGAGATGGACTCTCTTGACTAGACAAACTAGTATCAACAACTCTTTTTGACGTACTAGTGTTCTTATTAGCAACCTTTGCTATTGTTCCGTCTAACTCACTCAACACTACTTTACTTTTTGGTTTGTGGTCCCTTATGTGGTCCTCCTCCAAGAAAGTGGCATTTGTCGACACAAAAACCTTATCTTCCTTAGGATCATAGAATAAACCACCTCTTATTTCTTTTGGGTATCCTACGAATAGACATAACTTTGATCGTGAATCCAACTTCTTTGGATTTGTCATAAGTACATGTGTCGGACAACCTCATATTCTGAAGTGAAATAAACTACCTTTACGTTCTTTCCAGAGTTCAAAAGGTGTTTCAGAAATACTTTTGGAGGGCACACTATTCAAAATGTATACTGCAGTCTCTACTGCATAACCCCAAAAGGAACTAGGGAGATGAGCATAACTCATCATTGATCGAACCATGTCCAACAAGGTTCTATTTCTCCTTTCCGATACACCCTTTTGCTGTGGAGTGTCGGGAGCTGAGAGTTGGGATGTAATTCCATGTTCTATCATATAGTTCTGGAATTTTAAATCCATGTACTCTCCACCTCGATCCGATTGAATTATTTTAACTGTTTTACCTAATGATTTTCAACCTCAATCTTGAATTCCTTGAACTTTTCAAGTGCTTCAGACTTGTGGTGCATTAGGTAAATATGCTCATATCTAGAATAATCATCTATAAAAGAGATGAAATATTCATATCCTCCCCTGGCTTTAACATTCATCGGACCATAAAGGTCTGAATGTATAAGCTCTAGAGGGTCTTTGGCTCTATAACCTTTCCACTAAAAGGTCTTTTAGTCATTTTGCCTTCTAGGCAAGATTCACATACTGGCAAGGAATTTTCTTCTAACTCGTTTAGAAGTCCGTTCTTTACCAATCTCTCAATTCTATTGAGATTAATGTGACACAATCTTAGATGCCAAAGATTAGCATTTTCTTTAGGAGAATTTTTACGTTTCTTAGTTTGTGCGTTTGCAGTTTTAAATAATTCAGTGTTCAAAACCATTTTGACTGAATTAGGCCATTTTGACTGAATTAGGCCTTAAAACATACAATCCATTTTCTAATGAAGCTGAACATATTTCTAAACCTTTCTTCAAAATAAACACTTTATTCATAGAAAAGGAAACAGAAATACATTGTTCAATAAGGCAAGAAATGGAAATAAGGTTTCTGGTAAACCCTGGTATCACTAATATATTGTCCAACAATACATACTTCTTGCCAAAATAAAGTTTCATTGTGCCTACTTCTACAGCTGAGACGACCTCTCCATTTCCAACCCGGAGCATTATCTCTCCTTGCTGTAGCTGCTGCCAGGACTCAATTCCCTGAAAAGAAGAACAAACATGATTAGTGGCGCATGAATGAAGTATCCAAGCGTTTTTATCATTATCCACTAAACAAGCTTCTAGGAAAAGTAAATCATATTTACCTTCTTCTTTTCTGCAATGTACTTCGGACAGTTCCGTTTCCAATGTCCGTCTTCGTTGCAGTGGAAACACTTTCCTTTAACAGCAACGTCTTTGACTTTCTTGCTTTTCTGGGCGACAACTTTGTCAGCCTGTTTCCCTTTACCAACCTTCTTCATGTTCTTCTTCTTACCTCTCAGGTTAGAAGAAGATGAAGCCACTGTTTTTGTCCCAGAGGTCGAACCTTTGTGATAACTCTTACTGGCAACATTTGCCTCACCTATCGATCCCTGAATTTTCATCAAAGACTGAAAGGTCTGGAGTTCATTCAGAAGGGAGGTAAGATTAATAGTAAGTTTGTTCATAACAACATTACTTCTAAATTGCAGGAAACTATCTGGAAGGGTTTCTAGAATGAAGCTGACCTGGCTCGACTCATCGATAGAAGCACCATTCGACTCCGCGATGTTAAAGTGAACCATCATATCCAGGACATGATCTCGAACAGATGTACCCTCTGGCATCTTCGAGTTGAATATGTACTTTAGGGCATTATGTCGGGCTTGTGTGGACTGTTGTCCAAACATACCCTGCAAAGAATCCATGATTTCCTTGGCGTTAATCATGCCCTCATGCTTCTTGGCTAATATATCAGACATACTTGCCAGCATGTAGACCTTGGCCTTATCATTGGCCTTGATCCATCGATCATATGCATCACAAACATTTCGCGACGCATTCGAGCCTGGCACCTGAGGACACTCCTCAGTTAGCACAAACTTCAGATCATTCACTACCAAAATAGTGTTGAGTTTGTTTTTCCATGTCATCATATTCTCTCTGGTTAACTTTTCCGCACCCAATAAGGAAATTATAGAGCTAGACTTTTTTGCTGAAAATTTATAAACAAACTTGTATGAGTTTCTTGCTATAACTCTAATCCAATCATGTTTTAGCTAATTATCAAATGATTCATAGGCCATTTATAATTTGCAATGATACTCCAAAGGTTTAGAATGTATGACACCGAAGGGTAATAAAAAACATTCCTCCTCTGGATCAAGGCACTCTTGACCAAAACCTAATACCAGAATAACTCTTATTCCTATAGGTTTTAGTTACCATTTTTCGGTCTGGATATATACACTCCTTATGTACCCCGTGAGTGTAACCTTCTGTCTTTAGATCCCAGAGTCTCGATCCAATAAAATCTGCCGAAGGGAGGACTAGATTGGAAAATAGTCTAAGGAAATCTTTATCCCTTTCGGGTGTCTACTGTGTTAGATCCCCTATGATCAAGCCCTCCGAAGGGATTGTCTAGTCCAGGCCAAACTAGCAGGCTGACCATAGTGGTCTAACGGTGTGAACCGACAAAAGAGACTGTAGGTTTTGTTTTCACCAAACCTGCTCCTACTCACTATAAGTACCCTTTCCATTCACCTTGATATTGACTCATACAAAACCATCCGAAGGGGGACGCTACCGTTTGCGCCACGAGGCCAAGTATGAGTCTCACAGTGTGAACTTCCTGGAGATAGCGTAGGTGGAAAAATATGTATCTCATACACTTTTTCCTCCCACTGAATACTTTAAGTTTATAGGAATCTTTCGTAGGCTAAAACCCGGCTAATGGTTTTACCTAACTCTATCATCATAACTCTTATATTGATAATCAATATAACTCTTATATTGATTTTATCCTAAGTTTGTTAATATAACTCCTTATATTAAACCTAGGATTTCTAGTTTATTAACCCCTTAATAAACCCATTGACGCCATCAGTAATTTATAAAACTCTCTGATTAAATTTCACTCCCAGGTCAATTCCCAGGTAGGGTTGTTCCGTTTCCGTCAGCTTAAATACCCTAGCCTAGACATAACTTTCCTTAGACAGAGTTCCTCTTTTAATCATAGCTTATAAATTACTTGGTTCCTAATTCTAATCTAATTAGAACTAGATAACCTAAGGTCTATTATTTCCAAGTTCGAAACATTTTAAAACTAATAATTAACCTTAGGTGACATGCATACTATGTTATAGTGCTTGATCATTCATCACATGAATAATAAGACATTCATAGCATATTCATCTCATGAAATATAATGCATGTCAATGTTGTCCAAAAATTAATATAACAACCTTATATTAATTAATCATGCAAACTATATAATATAACTCCTTATATTATAAATGATGCATGAAAATGCTTAACCTAAGGTGGAACTTCTAAAATAAAAGCATACACTATGCATGACAATAATTACACAACAATTGCATAATTAAAATAGCAAAAATTAGACCAATTTTGGCACCTTAGAAATAATTTTAATTAATATAATCTAATTATATTAATTAAAATTAAATATAATAAATATATTAAAATTAAAACGTTTTTATAATTAATATATATATATTAAAAATACGTTTTCTACCCGTTGCTGAAATTCGCGAAACGCTCTGGCGTTACAACGCTGCTTTTGTCGTCTTCTGTCGAGCGTTGCACAATGCCACAACGTTGAAACGCTAAAGGCTGCGTTGCAACGCGGCCTCCTGTGCGCGCGTTCTCCTGCAAGCGCAACGATGCAACGCTGCACACAGACAACACTTTGATTTCTCCAAATCTAGCTTGTTTTCGCTTCGATCTTCTCAGCAACCGCCTTGCCTCGATTGACACGGACTTACAGACTCGATTTACAATTAAATTTGCCCAAAACACCGGGCCCTTACATTGAACATTTCAATGGAAATTATAAATCTAAGTGTCAAAATTGAAAACATCTAATTTTCTAAAACCGTTCATACATCTCATGCAAAAACAGTAAATCCCACCTTGTTCTTGAAAAATCCAGAACATAAATCAAGAACGCAATTGGGCTCTGATACCAATTGAAGGGAATCGAAGTCCCCGCAGCGGAAGCAGTTGCGAATCGCGCGCTCTTGATTTAGTTACAACGGTAAATTCAAGAACATGAAAAAACTAGATTAAGCATAAAATTAGAATGGAGAACAAGTATTTACCTTTGAAGAATCTTTCTTCGAGTGCTCCTCTCTCTCACGGTCACTATCTCAGCAACACAAACTCGTACGAACACCGACACTACCACCGGATCTTCTCCATTGTTCTCTAGGTGAGGGAGGAAGGTGGGTTCCCTTTAGGAATAGTGAGGTATTTTGTGAGAGAGATGTTTGTTGTCTTGGAACTTTTCCAACAACAACAAAATGCTAGGAATCACTTAGAATGACTTAACCTAGTTGCATCTCATGCAACCATATATATAGGGGAATGGGATGGAAATGACCATCCTACCCCTCCTTTATTCTCTATTTAGTATATAGTTTATATATGAATCTAATTCACATTAAAACTATATATTATATCAATTATATCATATATAATAGATATAACACCTCATGTATGAAATTGAACACTTCAATTTCACTCCTAACTTTATACCCTCAATATTACCATATTGAGCCAACAGAGGGATCTAATGGACCTACAAATCATGAGTTCCAATGATGTGAGATTAACTGATCAAACTCTTTGATCTAGTTAATCAATAATCATTAACTACAAGTCACTCCACTATAGACTTGTAGCTGCACTCTCCTCACTGTAGATATTATTGTGTCCACTGATATAGTCATTACCCATGACTCAACCCTTCACAGGTTGTTCGAAATCTCAGTTGGGTCAAATTACCGTTTTACCCCTATGATTACCTCTTTGCTCTTTAAGCACCACTGATCCTCTAATGAACAACAAGTCTAAGGTCCTACCTTAGACTCATACCCTCATAGAGGGCGGGGCCCCGTTGTTCAAGACCTAGAGTCAGTTCTTAAGGGAACAACCTATCTAATTCCTTAGTATAGGAATGAGTGAATTCTACCTTGCACAGTTAAGTTTCTAGCTACCTACGAGGTTCTGTCCCTGAGCAGGTAGACTTATTGAGTCGGCTACAGGCCACTCTCACCCATACTAGTCTAAGGACAAACCCCTATAAGCAGGAGTTCTTAACTTGCTCAGGATTCAGGTCAAGTTACTAATGACCATCTATAAATTACCAGTCTTATCCTGTTAACGGTGTTACACTGGTTAGACTAATAATTTGCGATCCAGTCTTGTATGAACTCTTCATACAGGATGCCCCCACTCGCATGTCAACTACATGAATGAGTTGGATTACCTCATTTGTACTAATTACAAAGTGGGCTGCATCCATGGTGTTACCAGAATGAGGTTTCAAACCTTATTCTTATACCATAGACTATTTAGGTTATAATCTTGAAGTCAACCTAAATAGTGTCCACTACACTGATTTGAAGATAAATGTTATAACCTTGGAGCTTAGTTTATTGGATTTATAAAAGCAAGACTGTAATCTTATCAAAACAAATAACACTTTATTTAAGTTTAGGGCATAAATCCCAACAGTCATGTGATGCTTGCTCTCAAGGCAAATTAATTATTAGACCATCACCAACTAAAGTGGAGATTGAATCACTTGCATTTTTAGAGTGAATTCAAGGTGATATTTGTGGACCTATTAACCCACCAGTGGCCCATTTAGATATTTTATGGTATTAATTGACGCATCCAATAGATGGTCACATGTATGGTTATTATCAAGTCGAAATCTTGCATTTGCAAGATTACTTGCTGAAATAATTAAGTTAAGAGCACAATTTTCTAACTATACAATTAAGATTATTCGACTTGATCATGCTAGTGAATTTACATCCCAAACTTTTAATAATTATTGTATGTCAATTGGGATAAGTTTTGAACATCCTGTAGCTCATGTTCATACACAAAATGGTCTAGCAGAATCATTTATAAAACGTCTGCAACTAATTGCAAGACCATTGCTTATGATAGCTAAACTTCCTACATCGGTCTGGGGTCATGCTATTTTGCATGCTGCATCATTATTACGTATTAGGCCAGTAGCATATAATAATAACTATTCTCCTATGGAATTAGCTTATGGCCAACAACCAAATATATCACATCTGAGAATTTTTGGATGTGCAGTATATGTTCCAATTGCTCCACCACAACGTACTAAGTGAAAGAGTGTAGATTAAGAAAGTGGAAACAATTTTGGATCTTTAACACTCTAAGTTGATCAATTTTACAAAACAAAAAGCATGCTCAAATCTGGAAAAACAGATAATAAGAACTCATACCTTTGTAGCTCAAAATTCTCGTAATCCGTGGGAAATTTCTTGTCACAAACACTTTGTGGACAACCTCTAGTATCTTTCCTACTATCCTCAGGCCTTGGAACAGATTGTGGGATCTTAAGTTTAGAGAATTTGGAAGAATAGTGAGAATGGTTAAAAATCGAGAATTAAATGAATTTTCTGAACGGAATACGAGTCCCGCAGTGGAAGCGATTGTGAATCGCGCGCTCTTGATTTAGTTACAACAATTTAATTCAAGAACATATACAACTAGATTAAGCATATAAACATAATGGACAACAAGAAAGTTACCTTTGAAGAACCTTTCTTCAAGTGTCTTCTCTCCCACGATCACGATGTCAGCAACAGGAACACGAACGGACGAAGACACGACCACTGGATCTTCTCCGTTGTTCTCTAGGTGAGGGAGGAATGTGGGTTTCCTTTAGGAGAGGTGAGGTATTTTGTGAGAGAGATGTTTGTGTTTTTGGAACTCTTCCAACAACACAACAAGGGCTTAAAATTCCTTAACCTAGTTGCATCTCATGCAACCATATATATAGGGAAATAGGATGGAAATGACCATTCTACCCCTCCTTTATTCTCTCTTTAGTATATGGTTTATATGTGAATCTAATTCACATTAAAACTATATTTTATATTAATTATATCATATATAATTGATATAACACCTCATGTATGAAATTGAACACTTCAATTTCATTCCTAACTTTATACCCTCAATATTACCATGTTGAGCCAACGGAGGGACCTAATGGACCTACAGTTCATGAGCTCCAATGATGTGAGATTAACTGATCAACTCTCTAATCCAGTTAATCAATATTCATTAACTACAAGTCACTCCACTATAGACTTGTAGCTGCACTCTCCTCACTGTAGATAATATTGTGTCCACTGATATAGTCATTGCCCATGAGTCGATCCTTCAAAGGTTGTTCGTCATCACGACTGGGTCAAATTACCGTTTTACCCCTGTGATTACCTCTTTACTCCTTAAGCACCACTGATCCTCTAATGAACAACAAGTCTAAGGTCCTACCTTAGACTCATACCCTCATAGAGAGCGGGGCCTGTTTGCTTAAAAGAGAGTATGAAATTATCAAGAAAACACTCCTAACTGTGCAAGCATACACAATCTAAACAGCAAGTGATAAGTATTTAATCGTCTCCTCAGGGAATAGTTGTAAGAAATTCACAAGGTTGAGTTGAATTTAATGAGTAAGGGTAACCAACATAAATGAAATGAATGTTGAAAACAGGAATTAAAGTAACAATTGAAATGCTAAAGTAATGCAGAAGATGATTAAAAGCAGTAAGGCAGCAACAACACAAGCTTAACCAAAATAGTAAAAAGGGGACAGGATTAGGGACGAAATTATGCTTCAGCAATCTTAATGCTAGAGCTCAAAACTGCACTAGAGCTCAAAACAGTTTAATTCGCGGAATCTTCCCAGAATTCCTTGCGAGTTAGGCATTCAATTCCCATTAAACACCCTTAATTTAGCTCCTAACTGTTAACACTAGGTGAGTGACTATTCCTAGACTCCTCAATCACCTGAGAAAAGTAAATCTCTTAATCAGAACTAGTGTTATGCCTTGAAATCGGTTTATTCTTCCCTTTCCCAAGTTGAAATAAGCAATACTAAGATGAGATGGCCAAACAAACCTTAGTTAAGCAGTAAAATCACAAGGCACAAGAGTGAGATTGCAGCAAATTACTCTTTCATTAAAGTTGCATCTACATAAAGTCTCCTAATCCTCACCCCAAAGGTGATTAGTTCATGGTGATAAGAAAAGACAACAATAAAACAATAAACCTAGAGTTAAACATGCTTAAAATGGTCTTAGTTACAATATAGAAGAGTAAAGAGCAAGGGGAATGAAAGAATGAACAGATGGGTGAATTTCCAAGCCTTCCTCGGTCCACCCAGCCTTCTTTCCAGAAGGAGAAGCTTCCCCAATTCAGCTTGCTACAATTTCGCCTCTTGTCTTCTTTCCCAATCGAGTTCTTCCTTCTTTCTTCTTGCCCACTCTCTCCCTTGCCCTAAAAATGGCTAAGAAAGCCTTTATATCACACCCATATGGAAATGAGGGCTGAATAGACAAGGAAAAATGGTCAGCAATTTGCCCATTTGTTCTCGATGGTGATGTGGCGATTTTAATTCCATTCAATTAATGAGATCTCTCCCACGTGCATATTCTGCGAAATGGTATCAAAATTTTTTCTCCTGCAATCTTGATCCTTCAAAGAATTGCAACTACTATGACTTCAAAGCGGACCAAAGACTTCATAACATCCATCTTCCCAAAAACTCCTGAAAACATGGCCAAAATGACAAAATTCAGCAATGAAAAGTACTTCAATGGCTTTAAGGTACTTCAAAAGTAATTTGTAAATATTAACACACAAAAGTACCTAATCAAGGGGTTAAAATAGTCAAGAAATCTCAAAATACCAAGGAATAATCACAATAAAAGCTCAATCTTAGCTCTCATTCTAAGAGCTAACAAACCCCCAAACTTAAATCATTACTTGTCCCTGAGTAATGCTTAAACATTCTAATTCCACCAAGAAGTAACAACTACCAATGTGCTCAAGAAAAATTGATTCAACAGTCGAATGAAACAAGTAGTTACTGATATAGCAGTCCCATTTCTTTTTCTTACGAAAATTCATTAAAGCTTAGCCTTCACAAGGTTTGCCATAATCAATTTGTTTATCTTTCAAATCAAAAGTAGCAAGCTTCACAAACAACCCCACAACTCCACTAGCACTTAATCCATCTTTGAATTCACTATGCACCCCATAAACTCACAAAAAGAAGAATGAGTTCTACTGCCTTTAGTTTTCTTTCAACAAAGCACTTTTTTTTTTCTTTTTTTTTTTACAGCAACAAGAGCTATCACTCCTAAAAATCCTATAAAGCTAACCTGATGCTTAAGTAGGCAAACATTCATTCCCTTAGATTTCTCAAAGTCGCTCACCTTTGCATAAACTTCTCCTTAGTTCTTAGAATGGCTGCATTGATTATGCAACTCACCTAAGCAACGCGAACTTTATACTAGGCTTTAACTTTCCACTTTTTTTTTTTTTAAGAACCTATTTCACTAAAGAAGTTAGAGAGAACCCTTTTTGTAAACAGAACCTTCGATTTAAGCACCAACATTTGTGATGAAAGCTATCTAACAACGAGCCCTGCTACTAAATTGGGTTGCCTAGGCATATTCATATCCCTTTATTACTGTTCAACTCAAAGGTGAGCATGGGTGTCATGTCCAACTCTGGTCTAATAAGTAACTTGGATAGAGGAATAACTCTCAAACTTCATTTGTTTTTCATTTTTTTTTTTAAAGATGAGGCATGAGTCCTAAAAAGAAGAGGAATGCTCCGAGGAGTGATAACGTTTATTACTAAGAACTAAGGAGAAGTTTATGCAAAGGTGAGCGACTTTGAGAAATCTAAGGGAATGAATGTTTGCCTACTTAAGCATAAGGTTAGCTTTGTAGGATTCTTAGGAGTGATAGCTCTTGTTGCTGTAAAAAAAAAAAAGAAAAAAAAAGTGCTTTGTTGAAAGAAAACTAAAGGCAGTAGAACTCATTCTTCTTTTTGTGAGTTTATGGGGTGCATAGTGAATTCAAAGATGGATTAAGTGCTAGTGGAGTTGTGTGGTTATTTGTGAAGCTTGCTACTTTTGATTTAAAGATGAGGCATGAGTCCTAAAAAGAAGAGGAATGCTCCTAGGAGTGATAACTTTTATTACTAGGGTGCCTTACCCCCAAACTTAAATTGCTCATTGTCCCCAATGAGTAAAGAATCAAGGGAAGGAACCCCCAAACTTAGTTATTTTTCTGTAAAAAAAAACTAAAGGCAAGGAGCATCCAAACTCTTTAATCTAAGTTTAAAGGAGCAAATTCTCAAGAGTTGGTAGCTACCAAGCTAGGGGCACCATAAAACTGCTACAAGCATTGTGTTACATTAAAAGGATTATGGCAAACAATTAAGCACAACTAAACTCATCGAAGCAAGAAAGAATTGGAGCAAGCTAGGCAGGACTATTTATTTCATTTCAACTACGGTGGCAAGCTTACAACTTTTTTTTTTGTTCAGACCAAGCAAAGACAAGATTTAACAACTAAAAGCAACCCAACAACAAACAAAACAAAGCAAAACAAGCTAACCTAACCACAACTACTGAACTTAAACTTTAAACAATAAAAAAACAACAAAAAAAAAAAGAACAAAAAAGAACAACAGATAGCAACATTGGTTTCACAACCAACAACTCAAAAGGACAGAAACTCCCCTTTCTCTTTAACCTTCATATCCACAACATTTCCAAATAACTCCAAGTGATATCTTCCCTAATCAAAGAGGACTCCTGATCGCTTATGGGTGAAGCGTTGATTGCACCTACAAAACTGAAAAGAAAAACAACTAGATGAAAAGAAAAGAAACTAAATTAAACCGATAAAGCAAAAACAAAACAAGTAAATCAACGAAATAAAATTAATTGCTTGGAGCATATAAGAATTATCAAGAATTACACAAGCTCCCTGAAAATGTTCTTCTCAAGTATCTGTTGAACTGATAGGGGCTATGCCACTTTGGAACTTCTCTTTCCAATAGTGTTTAGTTCTCATCCCATTTGCTTTAAATTCTCCCTCATCTTTACCAACACAATGTCTAAAAACAAATGGATCATCCAAGAAATAAAACTTCACCTCATGGAGAAAAGATTTCAGTTGTTGTTTTGATAAACCCGGGAGGCAAAATTCCATAAGCAAGATGGTTGGCAAGGTCATCATACCAAGGTTTTCCCACTTTCCTAATGTGATCTCATCAGAAATAATCGCTTATAAATGAAAAAAATTCTTACGTTTGGTTCTTTGGAGCAATTTCAACGATGAAATATCATTTTTCAAAGAGCAAACTTACTTGATGTGATTATTGAAAAATTTTCCTTCTCACCTAGGTAGAAATACCTTGGATTTGTGGGCAAAGACTTTAACTCATAGACTGGGAGTTCTTTGATAGATGTGTGCAATGATGATGTTTTCTTTTCCTTTAATTTCAGATGTTCAAAAACTCTCTTGGAGTTAGAAATTTCAGAAAAATTCTTACCATTTTCTTCTAAACTGCTGTTTTCCAAACTCTTTGTTATTGTTCCTCCAACAGATTGAACATAATGCTCCAGCATTTCCAGCTCAGTGTTCTCTCTAATCCCTTCTTCCAACACTTGAATCACAGAACACTCCCCCACATTAGTTGGGTACTTCATTGCATCAAAAATACTGAACTTAATCTCTTGATCATGTACCGTCATTGTAAGTTCACCTTTTTGAACATCAATTAAAGTATTCCCTGTTGCCAAAAATTGTCTCCCTAAGATAATAAGCACATCTTTATCAGCCTCATAATCCAAGATTATAAAATCTGCTGGAAATATAAATTTATCCACTTGTACCAAGATGTCCTCTATCTTCCCCTCAGGATAAGTAATGGATTGGTTAGCTAACCGTAATGTAACTGTGGTGGGCCTCGCTTCACCTATGCCTAATGTTTTGTAAATGGACAATGGCATGAGGTTAATGCTAGCTCCTAAATCACACAAAGCTCGCCCTAACTCCTTACCTCCTATGGAAATGGGAATGGTGAATGATCCAGGGTCTTGGAGTTTAGGAGGAATTGAGTTTGTTACAATGGAGCTACACTCACCTGTCAAAGGGACAACTTCATACTCAACTTGTTTCTTCTTCTTAGTCAACATATCTTTAAGAAAATTCACATAATTCGGCATTTGTTCTGAGGCTTCAACAAAAGGTATATTTATGTGAAGTTGTTTAAAGACATCGAAAAACTTCTTAAATTGAGCATCTTGAGTATTCTTTTCTTCAACCTTTGAGGGAATGGTGGAGGAGGTGGTTTAAACTCAGGAGTAGTAGTAGGAATGCACTCAGATGGTTTTGAAGTTTGTGCTCTAGGTATCTTTTCAATCTCCTCATTTCCTACTTCCCTAGGTTCCAACTGGTCTTCTTTTTTCTCTTCCTCAACTTGCACTGCAAGGTCCTTCTCTTTTTGTTTCTTCTTACTGATTTCCTCAGGCGTAGTCAATGTTTTCCCACTCCTTAACTCTATGGCTAGCACTTGTTCTTTTCCTTCCCTTTTTGGAATTTCAGTGTCAGAAGGAAGTTTACCTTGAGGCCTTGATCTTATTTCATTGGCAAGCTGACCCAATTGCATTTCAAAGTTTCTCATTGAAGCTTGTTGACTTTGAATAACAACATCATTCTTAGCCATATATTCCTTCAACAAACTTTCAAGAGAAGTACACGGAATATCTTTGTGGTCATTTCATCTCTCCCTCTAATCTTTGGAGCATCCGTTCTTTGATTTCCATAGGCCTGCTGATTCTGATGCCCAAAACCTGGTGGATAATTCACCTTTTGCTGCAATTGAGGGGCTTGAAAATTACTTCCTTGACCTCTCTAAGCAAAGTTAGGGTGATTTCTCCAACCTGGGTTATAGGTATTAGAATAAGGATCGTTCCTTTGATTAACTTGGTTCCCAACATAGTAAACTGAGGTTGGATTACTAGGACAAAATTCAAATGTGTGTCCTTCACCACAATAAACACATGACTCAGTACCTACTACTTGGTTCACCATGGCTGCATTCTAAGCATTAGGGGAAATCTAGGCTGCGTTTCCAACACTTAGTTTTTTCAGCATATTGGCCATTGATGCCATTTGGGCATTAAGAGCGGTTAAAGCATCTAACTCTAACATTCCTTTGTTCTTTTTGGCTTGGGAGCTCCTTGAATCAGCCCACTGACAGTTGTTCGAGGATATTCTTTCCAATATCTCAAATGCTTCATTATAGGTCTTTGATAAAAGAGCCCCTTTGCAGAAGCATCTACAACTTATTTAGTAGCTGTATTCAACCCATTGTAAAATATCTCCATTTGAATACAATAAAGGAGTCCATGATGAGGACACTTCCTAAGCAAGTCCTTAAATCTCTCCCAGGCCTCACTTAAGGATTCATCATCAAACTGCTGAAAAGCCACAATTTAATTTCTAAACTTAGCATTCCTAGTTGGTGGGAAATACTTAATAAGGAATTTTTCAGCAAGTGTGTTCCAAGAATCAACTGGCCCAGGAGGAAGTGTATTCAACCATGTCTTGGCTGCATCTCTAAGGGAGTAAGGGAACAAACTCAACCTTAGGGCATCACTCCTGGCAGTATGAAAGAATCACTAACCCCTAGGAAGGATTTTAAATGCAAGTGAGGATCTTCAGATGATAGTCCATGAAACTGTCCTATGGTTTGGAGCATTTGGAACATGACAGGTTTAAGCTCAAACGTTGGGGCTTGGATTTCTGGCCTAATAATCCCAGGGTTTAGCTCTTCAACCAAGGGATTGGCATAAGTTCTAATAGCTCTCTCCCTGTCATCTGCTAAAACAATAACATTGGCAGGGACCATAGCTTGGGGTTCAACTAAAGGTGGTCTAAAGCCTCCTTGGTCGTGTGGTTGGTTTCCAGGGTTATTCTGAGGATTATTAGGATCTATAGGACCTCCACGAAAATCTGCCATTTTTTCCTTTTGAATCCTCCTTCTTCTATGAAATGCTCTCTCAGGTTCAGGATCTAAGAAAAATTCTAAACCTTGGAAATCATTCATGCACAATTACAACACCTGAAAAACAAAGAAACACCTTAGTTAGACCATTCTTTCAGCTCAAAAATCACTAAAAACAACTCAAACAAAGTAAAAATCAAACTATTCCCGGGCAACGACGCCAAAAACTTGTTTTCTTAAAAGAGTGTATGAAATTATCAAGAAAACACTCCTAACTGTGCAAGCATATACAATCGAAGCAGCAAGTGATAAGTATTTAATCGTCTCCTCAGGGAATAATTGTATGAAATTCACAAGGTTGAGTTGAATTTAATGAGTAAGGGTAACCAACATAAATAAAATGAATGTTGAAAACAGGAATTAAAGTAACAATTGAAATGCTAAAGTAATGCAGAAGATGATTAAAAGCAGTAAGGCAGCAGCAACACAAGCTTAAGCAAAATAGTAAAAAGGGGACAGGATTAGGGACGAAATTATGCTTCAACAATCTTAATGCTAGAGCTCAAAACTGCACTAGAGCTCAAAACAGTTTAATTCGCGGAATCTTCCCAGAATTCCTTGCGAGTTAGGCATTCAATTCCCATTAAACACCCTTAATTTTTCTCCTAACTGTTAACACTAGGTGAGTGACTATTCCTAGACTCCTCAATCACCTGAGAGAAGTAAATCTCTTAATCAGAACTAGTGTCATGCCTTGAAATCGGTTTACTCTTCCCTTTCCCAAGTTGGAATAAGCAATACTAAGATGAGATGGCCAAACAAACCTTAGTTAAGCAGTAAAATCACAAGGCACAAGAGTGAGATTGCAGCAAATTACTCTTTCATTAAAGTTGCATCTACATAAAGTCTCCTAATCCTCACCCCAAAGGTGATTAGTTCATGGTGATAAGAAAAGACAACAATAAAACAGTAAACTTAGAGTTAAACATGCTTAAAATGGTCTTAGTTACAATATAGAAGAGTAAAGAGCAAGGGGAATGAAAGAATGAACAGATGAGTGAATTTCCAAGCCTTCCTCGGTCCACCCAGCCTTCTTTCCAGAAGGAGAAGCTTCCCCAATTCAGCTTGCTACAATTTCGCCTCTTGTCTTCTTTCCCAATCGAGTTCTTCCTTCTTTCTTCTTGCCCACTCTCTCCCTTGCCCTAAAAATGGCTAAGAAAGCCTTTATATCAGACCCATATGGAAATGAGAGCTGAATAGACAAGGGAAAATGGTCTGGCGGCTGCCATTTGTTCTCAGTGGCTGATGTGGCGGTTTTCGTCCAGCTCAATTAATGAGATCTCTCCCACGTGCATATTCTGCGAACTGGTACCAGAATGTTTGCTCCAGCAATCTTGATCCTTCAGCAATTGCAGCTACAACAGCTCGAAGCAGACCTTCAGCACTTCATAACATCCATCTTCCAAAAAACTCCTGAAAACATGGCCAAAATGACAAAATTCAGCAATGAAAAGTACTTCAATGGCTTTAAGGTACGTCAAAAGTAATTTGTAAATATTAACACACAAAAGTACCTAATCAAGGGGTTAAAATAGTCAAGAAATCTCAAAATACCAAGGAATAATCACAATAAAAGCTCAATCTTAGCTCTCATTCTAAGAGCTAACAGGGCCCCGTTGTTCAAGACCTGGAGTCAGTTCTTAAGGGAACAACCTAACTAATTCCTTAGTGTAGGAATGAGTGAATTCCACTTGCATAGTTAAGTTCCCAGCTACCTACGAGGTTCTATCCCTGAGTAGGTAGGCTTATTGAGTCGGCTATAGGCCACTCTCACCCTGTTGGGATTTTTGTCCTAATCTCGTGTTTGTAATATATTGTTTGAAATTAATAAGAGTTATTCATTTCATCACTTTGTGTCTCATAATATTTATAAACTTTTCCAATAAACTAAGCTCCGGGTCACTTTGGATTTATGAGAAAACTAGAACTTGAGCGGTGTGTAGTGGACACACTGGGGAGGATCACATTCGAGTTAATGACCCGAGCGGTCTACACGTATATGGGCGGGGTTGGAGACCTAATCCACGGATACACCGTGGATGCGGCCGCTTTGTATTAGATACAAACGAGGTGATCGACTTCGTTCATGTAGTTGACATGCGAGTGGAGGCATCCTGTGCAATGAGATTGTACAAGATCGGACCGTGATTTATTAGACCTCACGATGTAATACCGCTAATGCGAAGGGACTAATAACCGTCGAGATGACCATTAGTGACTCGACACTGAATCACGGCGTGTTACGAACTTACATCTGCGAGGTTTTGTTCCTTGACTAGTGCGGGTGAGGGTGGTCACGATTACTTGCCCAATATGCCTATCTTCTCGGGGACCGAAACCATGTAGGCGGTGGGAACTTAACTACGCGAGATGGAATTCACTGCTCCCCGCTTTAGGGAAACTAGAGGTTGTTCCCTTAAGTGTTGTCTCCGGGGCTTGGACAACGGGTGCCCACCTTCTCACCGGCCGAGAAGGGTGTTGTGTATGGTTGGACCATCACAATATGTTGTTCATTAGAGGAGCGGTGGGGACTTAAGGCACAAGAGGTAGACAAAGGGTAAAGCGGTAATTTGACCCAGTAGTGTCTCTGACGAACAACCCGTGAAGGGTCGACTCATGGGTATTGGTTATATCGGTGGACACGTAATATTCTCGCACCGACGGGAGTGCGGCTACGGGCTATAGTGGAGTGTTACCGTAGCTAATGAATGTTGGTTAACAGTGTGTCAAAGAGTTTGGCGAGTTAATCTCGGATCATTGGGCCCGTCACTTTGTAGGGTCCATTAGGTCCCTCGATTGGCTCCATCTCAGGTTAAAAGAAGGGTTAATGTTTTGGTATGAAATTGAAGTGTTCAATTTCACTTTAAGGACATTTATGTCATTTATATGAGATATGAATGATATAATATATAGTTTAATGTGAATGAGATTCATAATAAACTATAGGTTAGCCTAATTGTTGAATTAGGGCTAATTGGAGAAATTGATTGAGAGAAATTAAATTGGATGTGATTCAATTTAATTAATCCACAATTATTGCAAATGAGATTTGCAATATGAGATATGAGATATCTTATATTATGTGGTTATACAAATGAAATTTGCATAACCTATGGTTGTGGTAAAGTGGTAATTATGTGGAGATTTTAACTCCATCAATTCCACTATATAAACCCTTCTTGCAAGAAGGATTGCAACTAAATCTCTCATTTTTTGATTTTGCATCAAAGAAGAGAAGAGGAATTCTCTCAATTCTCTCTCAATTCTCCTCCCTCTCCAAAACTAAAAAGATCCCACCATCTTCCTTTCTCCAAAAGAGAACAACCGAGAAGGCTATTTGGTTGTGTTCGAGTTCCTTTTGTGGGAGTGTTCGTTGAGTTCGAGGAGCACGAAGAGTTCGTGAATTGAAGAAGAAATTTTGAAGAAAGTCTACAACAAGTAAGTAAGAACTCATCTTGTTGTATTTTTCTTCTTCTTTTAAGCATGTTTAGCCTAAATCTAGTGTTAGATCAATTTTGATAAAATCATGTTGCATATTGATACCTCGACGATTCAATCGTCTTCCGCTGCGCGGGATTTTCATTCCCTTCAATTGGTATCAGAGCCATCTCGATGGTTCTTCAATATATGCACTGTTTGATTAAAATTTGGTGGGTATTTTGCCATAATTCATGAGATGAATGTTTTGGTTTGCTTAAATGGATGTTTACGGTTTTTTGGCATTTTAGATTTACAATTATGTTGATGAGATCAATGTAAAGACCCTTTGTTTTTGGGCATTTTTGTTGTAAATCGAGTCTGTAAGTCCGGGTCGTTCGTGGCAAGAGTTGCTGTGAAGAAATCGGAGCGGAAACAGGCGAAAATCGGTGGAAGAACAGCAAAGTGTTTTGTTGTTACATCGATGGCGCGTTGAGACGCCTTAGCGACGTCTCAACGCTGTTCTCGCGCGCGAGGCGTGCGGAGCAGCGTTACTGCTGGCCGGTAACGGTGTAGCGTTACTGCGGCGCTGGGTGTAGCGTTACTGCGCCCGGGCGTTGAGAACGCAGCTTTCGGCAGCGGCGGCAGCGGCAGCGTTACCAGCGCCTGCCGCAGCGTTACAGCAACGCACGCACGCTGCGGCGCGTTACGCCGCATGCTGCGTTGAGCGATTCTTTGGAGGCGGTTTCGCGAGGTCGTGGGTTCGAGCTTAGTGGGGCAGTTATTTCGTTTTATTTATTTAATTTTATTTATAAAATGTAATTTTTAATTTTTTTAATTATTTTATTAAATAATATTAATATAAATGTTATATTAATGTTATTTAATTAAGTAATTGCTCCTAGGTGCCAAAAATCGGTCCATTTTTGCTTTTTAATTATTTTATGCATGAGATGTATATTTTAATTAATTTCTATGTGCATAATGTATGTCATATAGATTTAAAATCCCACCTTAGGTTAAACATTTCATGCATCATATTTATATTATAAAAGTTATAATATATAGTATGCGTGATAGGATTATATTATAAGAGTTATAATATAATGTTTGCATGTTTTAATTTATTTAATATAAGTGTTATATTTTTAAGTTAAAAGCATGCTCATGCATTTAATTCATGTGATGAATTATATTATGTTATAGTATATAGTATTATTCATGTGATGGATGATCAAACACTATAACATAGAAATGCATGCAACCTAAGTTATTTATTAGTTTTAAAGTGTTTAGAACTTGAATAATTAGACTTAGGTTTTCTAATTTTCTAATAAGATTAGAAATTTAGGAAATCAAATATGACCTTTGAATGGAGACTGATAAGTAACTCTGTCTAAGGAAGGTTTTGTCTAAAGGTGGGGTATTTAAGTTGACGCTTATGAACACCCCTACACGAAAACCGACACAGGGTGAATTCGGTCAGGAGATTCTTAGGTTATATTCTCGTGAGTGTCGTTAATTAAGTGTTAATTAATTTACTCACATAGACCGAAGTTAATAATGTGATTATAAACTTAGGTTAATACCATATAAGAGTTATATTGATAGACTTAGGTAATTTTAGTAGCCGTTTTATCTAGGTCAATTCCTTATAAAATTAAAGTCTTGAGTGGGAGGAAATAAAGTGTATGAGATACATTTGAATTTCCAACCACAAATCTCCTTAAGTCCGCTGGATCAGAAAAGCCAGAATCACATTTATGCCGCCGCGCGTTCTGGAAGCCGTGGTTTCCGCCGTGGAGATCATGAGGTCCTCCGAAATGTTGTCTGGAGACACCACAAAGACAGTCCAGAGCCGTATTAGCACACGCTATAGCCATCTGATTTTGGAGCAGGGGGCGCCATCCTGGAGATGTGTTTCTGCTTGACCCCACTCTATCCCGATGATGAGGCCATATTTTAGTGGCCAAAGGGGCTTATTTGACTCTTGAAGTTCACTATCACTCACTATGCGTTCGCTGGAGGATACTAAACACATTGTGTAAAACACAACCTAGCATTTAATCTTTGTGGACAAATCTCGCTTGCTGCTGAGACATGTGTGTTCTTGACATTAGACTCAATCTCACCTAAATAGCCAGCAAGCCGAGAGTTTAAAGAGTCACAACGCTGTCGTGGAGCTTATCTTCGCTGACAATCCCGCTCTCTGTACCATCTTCGTATGAAGGACGATCACCTTCCACCCATTCTTCCGTCTCGGGATCTCCTTTGTTTCTGGTTGCCTTCACATTCGCAGAATTAGATGGAAATCATATTTGAACAACTCCAATGGCATGAATTTCCTCAGCAAATGTGCTTAATTTTAACGCCTTCTGGCCTATCCGTGCACCCGACTCGACATGGTGGAATCAAATGCATCTCCGCTGCGGCGCTGCCATGCATAACTCATAGGAATATATCGATTATATATTCTAAATCTTACGAATCGCACTAATGGATCACTTAGGATCGAATCTCTAACCATTTTTAGCAATGCATGTACTCGTCCCAAAGAGATATGGCATGTTGTTTACTAACCGGATATCTCGTTCTTAGATGTTGATACTACAGCTCATCTAGTGTGAGGATCATAATGTGCCAGGTAATAAATAAGTACATCGGGTTCAACAACAACCCTGTTATAGTGCAGCCCTATTTAAACTCAGGGTGTCTTAACACACACCAGCTCTACAAATAGATATGTATGAAGGCAGACCTTTGTGGAATCTTTGCATCTAAACATGACACTTTTATCATAGATGTCTGAGAAGAGAGTTAAGCTTTATTCTATGTGCGCATTATTGATCCCAAAACAAACTACATCACATGATTCATTTTGAGTTTCGATAGCCATTCCTCGATACGATGAATAACACATCATTCTGTCGAGTAAGATATCCATAGATTACAATAGCGCGATCCTTGTATGATTTTCAGAAACCAAGGTTCATCATCATTGATCCGACAAAGCCATAAGATCCATTGCTCTCATAGTCTTATATCTCTGTGACCTCTGAAGAACGTTCTCACCCTTATAACCACCAAGCTTTGTCAAAATGCCTTTTGCCTTTCGTTCTGATACAATGAACCCACTGGAGTTGATCCATGTGATGTTTTCAAGATTGCCATTCAATTCAGTTTTGACATCCATTTGCCATACTGTAGTCATATGTGTCTACATAATGGCAAGGATACCTAAATTTGAAAATCTCTCATACCACATCACCTTGTACTCTCATTGAGTTCCTTGTAGAGTCAGTACCTTCCATCTACCATTTTCAGAGATCCGCACTTTCACTTTATCGCTATGAGATCTGGCAAATGTCAGATATAGATCCATTTCTGTCCAGCTGCTGACCGTTTGTTTTGTCTTTGTCAGCCATTCGATTATAAGTCGATGGATCCTTATCATCTCAATATAATAAGCTGGTTTCAACTAAACCCATGTCCCTGCACCAACAGCACCTCTTTCGCAGGCATCTCCACAGATGGACTCGACTAACAAACAGCATCAGCAACTCTTTGGAGGATCTTGATGTTCTTAACCGAGCCTGTGGCCTATTTACAGCCACTCACTGTACTACAGAGAGAATGAAAATCGCACAACCGAAGAGCGGTCGCATGGTATCGTCACCTGTTCTTGAATTTTGTCATTCGTCGCTGTAAGATCCTAGGATCTTATAGCAAGGGAGAAAGATTTCATAACCTATGAAGACTTGCTTTCTGTTGATATCTAACCTTCATCCACTTAACGGCTTATTCGGCTTCTAGCCGAAACTCAACCAAACTTTACCAAAACGAACACCTGGTAGCTTTCTCCTTCCGGGAAGGAGAGGAGTTGACTCTTCACAGGTTTTTGCAGGAGAGGAGTGAAGTGAGTAAGAATTTGATCTTTTCTGATCAAAAATCAAATGACTTTCTCTCCATCCCCTGTAGTGGTTTAAATAATAGAAATGATGGGTAAAATCCTCCATTATTACCACTTATTACTGACTATAGTTGTAAAACTCATTGCATAATCATAATATAAGATATCTATATCTCATATTGCAAATCTCATTTGACATAACATAGAATTAATTAAATTGAATCACATATTTTAATTTTCAATCAATTCTCCATTAGTACTAATTCAACAATAATTAGCTAACTATAGTTTATGAACTCATTCATTAATATATATTATATCATTCATAATCATATAAATGACATAAATGCTCTTATAGTGAAATTGAACAATTCATGCAAACATATTTGCACCCTTTGCAGTAGTTGGAGGAGCACGAGAGGACCTAATGGACCTCTTAACGATGGAGATCAACCGATCCAAATTGCTAACACATCAGCTTCTTGACCCGATAATCAATATCATAATATACTTGCCAACTAAGTGACGCACACACTACACCATGTCCGCTTTAACTGCACTATGATTTCAAAATGTCAGTTGACCACTTATTACCTTACCTCATCAGCCAATCCGCCTGTTCCCACCGCTTCACAATAGACAACATATTGTGATGGTCGACCACCACACACCTTTTTCTCTACTCAGCAGTGCCGCTCAGCTATCCAGCCTCTCCGACACCCTTGAGCAACCCTCTCAAGCTTGACAGGCGGAAACGAAAGGTTCCATCATGAAGTAAGTCTGCTCATCTGGCATCTCGGCCCCTGGATAGGTATCGCTAGCTCTGGCGCGACACCACCCACCAGCATTTCAAAGAGTACTCTTCTGGTACGACGATGTGATGTGAGTGAATACAGCCGTGTGGATCGATCGGCTCAGTCACCTAATGTCATCTCCTACGTTTAGTCCTCTTACCAACAACCCGTTATTTCAGCAGATCTAACATTCTGGCCCGCCTGGCCAGTACAACCTCATTGCGCGATGCCTCATAACCTACACAGAGGTGTATCCTGCGCTTGTATCTCTACAGCGCATCCGTATCCAGGTAGGTCCAGCCATCCATTTCCAGATCTGAGCTCTCGCCAGATAATAACGGATCCTCCTCTCAGGTCCTTACCGCTCAAGTTCTAGTCTTCACAATTGAACTGCTTATTATGAAAAGTTTATAAACATTATACGACGTATGAAATAAATAACTCTATTAATTTCAAAGCATTATTCACAACATTAGACAAAATCACAAACTCACCTGACTAAGCTGAGAAATATTCACAGAATGTATAATTGATGGTAGTATACACATAAACTAGCAACATACCTATAATATCCTCGCTGGCCGGTTCCTGATCTGAACTTTAGTGACCTCAAACAAAACCTGCGAGGCTTTGTAATGGACCAACCATCTCTTATCACGCCACCAAGTAGCACAACCCCTCCGGACGATGACACTCTGATGTGTGTCGCTTTGCTGGGAGGATCTCGTGAGTTGCTCTTTGCGTTTATGCTTGACCACCGGTTGTAACACAGATCGATAAGTTCATATTGAACAACTTCCAAACTTCCTTCCATTGAACTTCTGCACAACTCGCTGGCCTTCATGTGTGATACACTCATAAGTGTCGGTGTCCACCTCGCTGGCATGCCTTACTTATTCTAACTCTCCATTCGCACGATCAAGGTGGATTCTATATCTACGTGCGGTCGTGCTGGTCCCATGGTGAGATCAAATCATTCATACTACCGCTCGGGTTCTCCCTCCCAAATACGAGTTGCCTATTATCCGGCTCCAAAGGATCTAACTCCACAGTCGACATTCATACCGACAATTGCAATAACTATGCCCGCCTAATCAATACATAGCGCATGTGCATGACATGAACTGCAGCCTGCCATCTCCACATCTGGTCTTGGGACACACACAGGATCTGGCACAGTGACCTATGCTACGGCAGCAGCAACCTTTCTCGGTTCTAAATTCATATCTAGACATCTTGTCAATATAAGACACATGAGAGAGTGTATTCCCTCACCATACTAGAACATCCGAGCTTCTCCAAAATCTCTCATTTAGTAAGCCATACTGCAAGGAATTCTTCCCAGTGGGTAAGAATAATCGATCCTCCACAAAATCACGGCTTGTCAACATTCTTAAAATAACAAGAGCTAAATCTATTTTGATCAAAGCTAGATTTGATCGCCCCGTGACCATCACCTATCCAAGATCTCTGCATTTCAGTCAAATGGACCTCTGAAGGTCCGACTTGCCTGCAGGGCAACGAACACTCTTGGTCCATGTGTGGTCTCACAAGTTGCCATTCGTAAAGTTGCTGCCCATCCTGCCTACTGCTAGTCATACGCGATCTACGCTAAACATGATCCGACCGACTTAATACAGTAACAGAATCTCCTGTCAACTTCGCTTAACTGTGGAAACTCCTGCCTAGTGTTTCTGACTCTAGGCATCTCCCACGCCCATGCCACGCTTACGGAGATCCATTTTGCAGGTTTACCCTCGTCTGCTGATCCACTCACTAACAGCAGTGAAGCACATACTCCACTCCTCTCCGCCATGCTTAATCATGCCTTGTCAACATCAAACCATGCCTCATCATAGTCGATATCCTCTCAGTTCACGGTGGGACATCAATGACAACCAGTTGAACAAACCCATAGATCAAGCCGCCTTCCTGACACTCCTTTCGCAATTCCAACTCGGAGAACGGACATCTGACGGACAGATCGCAGACGCTGTGCATGACACCAATCGCCACGCTGTATACTTGTCATTCATTTACATTTCCCTCGTAATGATCGATCGGGTCTTCCCTGAGAAAGCGGCATATCGTCAACACACTCTATTTTCTAGATGCAAAATGTACTATGAGTCTTTGTGGTACTTCTCAATAGGCAGCCAATTTTCGTTCCTTTATGTTGGCCTACAAATTGCTGATCCCCAAATCTAGTGATGTAGCTTCGTCACACAAGTCCAAAGTGTTTCCAACTTTTCAGCTAACGTTGTTCAAAAAATATGTACAGCACACTAACCCTGGAATCAGGGGAGCGTGGCTCGCCAGCCATCTAATCCATGTCCAGGTTTGTTTTCTCTACAATTCGTGCTGGCGGCGCTGTGTGCGAGCTGGACGCGCGCTCCATCATATAGTCCCTCAATGCCGTCATATACCGCTCCAGCATCAGCGTTCTTTCTCTAGGTTCACAGTCTTACTGACTTTCAAGAGTCTACTCAAACACTTGCATGTTAAACATAATACTGACCTCGAGTCGCCTCGCTGATATGACGTTCTTAATGCGCGCGCTTTCTAACATCTACCTATTCGCCGACGCTGAGGAGTCAGGAGTGTACCAACCGAAGGAAGCTTGCCTCCTCCCTTCTTTGACGTCATCTGCCCTTGCCATCTACACAATAACACCGATAAACAGTCTGCTGCTGGCCACTTCTTCACTAGTTTCTAATCCCATTAATAATATATCAACGTATGCCATGGCATTTCAGAAGACTTCACTTCTTTCATCGGTTAAAACAACCAATTGATCTGCAAAACTTAATGTGACCAAGATTCCACTAGTTCTACATACATACATGCCAGATCGATAAATAATATGCTTGGAAAATGCTATTAATAAAATAATAAACAGATTGCTCAATTAGCGCGTGGAATGGAATCACTCACACAACCTGTTAAATATACAATGATACAACAAGAACCATTGAAATGATATAATAATGAGTGAATGAAATCCTCGCTTAGTATTATGTGCAATCAGATCGCGTGGGTTCATTATTGCGAATTTTTGTCAAAATGATCTATTAGATCGCCAAACATAGGTAGAAGGATTTCATTCGTAATGAATAATGTCTGAGTTACACTAATCTCCTTCTGGATCAAGCATGCTCTTGAACCGCACTCCGGTATTACTCCCTACCAAGAAGCCTTCTACTCTGCTGTTCTCTAGAAGAAGAGGACAGTTATTTGGAGAGAGGAGAGCTAGAGGAGTGAGAAAACTCTTTTTTTGGGGAAGTCCAAAATGAGAGTGTTTAATATCCTGCAGAGAATGGTTTAAATATTGGAATGACGCAAAACTTACACATTACTTCACATACTACCTATGATTTATGCAAATCTCATTTTGCTGTAACCACATAATAAGATATCTCATATCTCATTATTGCCAATATTTTGTAGATTAATTATCGATCACATCCATTTAATTTCTCGATTATTTCAAGCCTAATCTCAAGAAGTAGCTAACTAACATATTTATTATGATATCTTTACATTAAACTATATTATATCATTCATATTCATAAATGACAATGTTCTAAGTGAAATTAACTAATTTCATGAAACATTAACCCTCTTAGCACCCCGTTAGCCGCCAATGGCAAGACCTATCGTTACAAAGACCGATGTAGAATTCTTATCTGCCGAACTTTTGACTAATCAACATTCGTGCCTTATCGATCCCAACCTAGAGGCCGTACTGCGAATCAAGCAGTCGATCACAACGCGTATAATGCCTAATGTCTAATTCACACAGTCGGAAGACCCTCGAACGAAATACCATTATAACTTTACCTTGTTAGTCCTTAACCTCTCTCTTATGATAATATATTGTGATGGTCGACCACCTGACAACCTCCGAGGCCAATGAGAAAGGCCTTATGTCAGACTCCCTTAGGACTAAGGGAACCTAGTTTCCCTCTAAAGCAGGAAAAGTGAATTCATCTCGTTAAGTTCTCTTCATTCTGCATGGTCCTCGTCTCTAAATTCAATGACCACTGGATCTTAGTTTATTGGAAAAGTTTATAAATATTGCGAGACACAAAGTAATGAAATAAATAACTCTTATTAATTTCAAATAGTAATTTACAAACACGAGATTAGGACAAAAATCCCAACATCTACTGCGTATCCCCAAACGAGGCAGGCAATTGAGCATAGCTCATCATAGAACGAACCATGTCTAACAAGGTTCTATTTCTCCTTTCTGACACACCATTTTGTTGTGGTGTATTAGGTGCAGTGAGTTGAGACTTAATTTCATGTTCTATCAAATAGTCCTGGAATCTCAAATCCATATGCTCACCACCTCGATCGGATTGAAGTGTTTTGATTGTTTTCCCTAATGCATTCTCTACTTTAGCCTTATACTCTTTGAACTTTTCAAGAGCCTCAGACTTGTGATGAATTGGTTATAGATAACCATACCTCGAATAATCATCTATAAAAGAGATGAAATACTCATACCCTCCTCGAGGTTTGACATTCACTAGACCACTAAGATATGAATGCACAAGTTCTAGGGGCCCTACGGCTTTGTAACCTTTTCCAGTAAAAGGTCGCTTGGTCATTTTACCTTCCAAGCAAGATTCACAAGGAGTTAAAGAATCATCTTCTAACTTATTTAGAAGTCCATTCTTAGAGAGTCTCTCAATCCGGTTGAGATTAATATGACCAAGTCTAAGATGCCATAAATAGGTATTATTATTTGGAGAAATTCTTTGCCTTTTAGTTTGAGTACTAGCATTCTTAAACATCTCACGATTTAAAATTACTTTCGTTTTATTCAGATTCAGTACGTACAAGTCATTTTTCAATTTAGCAGAACAAATAGTGACACTTTCTTTCAAAATGAACGCTTCATTAATTGAAAAAGAAATACAATATCCAAATTCTATTAAACAAGAGATAGAAATTAAGTTCCTTTTAAGCTTAGGAACTATATACAGATTTTTTAATAAAAGAAATCTATCTCCGAAAACCAGCTTGGCATCTCCCACTGCACGAGCTGAGACGACGTCTCCCGTTTCGACCTTGAGCGTCATCTCACCCTCTTCGAGGTCCTTAAAGGAAGTAGTTTCCTGAAATGAAGAGCAAACGTGATTAGTGGCTCCTGAATCAAGTATCCAGGTCAAATCATCATTTTCCACTAAACAAGTTTCAAGAACAAGTAAATCTAATTTATCTTCTCTTTGAGCTCCACAAGGTACTTTGGGCAGTTTCGCTTCCAGTGTCCATCCACGTTGCAGTGGAAACATTTTCCTTTATCTGCAACCTTGGCTTTTCCCTTGCCTTTGTCAGCAACAAGTGCCTTCCCTTTCCCTCCTATTTTCTTTTTTTGGGTCATCTTAAGCCTAGAAGATGAGCTACAAGACTTAGTCCTAGAGGATGAACCCTTCTGGAATGGGCAACCTGTCCCTTAATCTTCATAAGAGACTGGAAAGTTTGTAGTTCATTAAGGAGAGTAGTCAGGTTATACTCTATCTTGTTCATCACCGCATTGCTACGGAATTGCAGGAAACTCTTCGGAAGAGATTCCAGAATGAACGATACCTGACCTTGCTCGTCAATGACCGCTCCGTTCATCTCAGCCACGTTGAAGTAGACCATCAGATCAAGAATGTGTTCTCTCACCGATGATCCCTCTTTCATACGGGAGTTATAAACGTATTTGAGGGATTCGTGCCGAATTTGTCCATACGGTTGTCCAAACATTTCCTGCAGCGAACTCATGATCTCACGAACTGAGACGACCCTCGTGCTTTTTGGCCAGAACTTCAGAAACACTAGCCAAAATGTAGACCTTGGCCTTATCATTGGCCTTGATCCAGCAGTCGTACGCCTCCTTAACAGATTGAGGAGCGTTACGAGCAGGGATCTGAGGACATTCCTTAGTTAGTACAAATCGTAGGTCATCAACAACCAGAATCATATTCAGGTTGGATTTCAACGTAGTAAAATTCTCACCAGTTAAACGGTGGCTTTTAAGTAAGGTTATTATAGAGGACGACATGCTGAAAATCCAAAATAATTCTAACTAGTTATGCCTTTTAACCCATTGTAAAAACCAATCATATTTAGCAAAATTATTAAAGAACCCTAGTGTTTAAACTAAACCCACTGTTTAAATTAAAGCTTTAATTTTGCAACGATACTTCAAGGGTTTTAGAACAAAAGCCTCTCTGCCGGGCGATCGATCATTCCTCCCTTGAATTGAGACTTTCTCACCAATTCTCACTACGAGAACATCTCATGTCCCAATGGTCATTAGCTACCGTTTATTTGGTCAAGGACTTGTTAACTAACTTAACTCATCCCGTAAATGTGACCCTACCATCTTTAGATCCAATAGACCCGAGCCAACAGGCTACTATTAAGAAAGACAATTGTTGGCAAATAACCTAAGAGACCCTATCCATTTCTGGAGTTCGCGGTTTTCCGATCCCTATAGTAAGGCCCTCCGTAGGGTTTTGGCTGTTCCAGGACAACCTAGCAGGGGGACTATAGAAATCTCATGGTGCAACCTAATGGAGGAGACCGTAGGATACGTTGACACGCGTCCTGCTCCCATTTACTATGGATACTTCCCTCATTCACCTTGGTATTGAACCATGCAAATACATACCGTAAGGGGACGCCGTATTGACGCCACGTAGCCGAACATGGAACTCACGGTGTGAACTTTTGAGGACGTGAGAGTGAACTCGATGCGAACATCTCGTTTTCTCCCACTAAAGCTCCTAAGATTAGGGTATAGGTTTAACTTAGTCGGATTTTGGCTAAAAGAATCTATCTAAGTCTATGCCTATTATAACTATTATAACTTGGTCTTAAAACCTTATGTCTAGGTGAATAAACATTTTAATTACCTAGAGATAAAATAGAACTAAGGTTAATTCAATTCAAGCTCCAAGTCAGTCCTCAGGTAGGAGGTGTTCCGTTAACCGTCAGGTTAAGTACCCCCAACCTTAGACAGAACTTCACCGATAGAGTTCCCTTATAACCAAAGTTCTAATGTCCTACTAGATTTTAAACTATTTAAAATACTACGTAAGACTAACTTCTAATCCTATTAGAAATTAAAACTTAGGTCTAAATTAATTTTAAACGATTTAAAACTAATTTAAATTTTAACCCAAGTTCCTATGTTTGCATGCATTTCTTTATTATAGGTTATGGTTTCTAAAACCCTTTTAATTTATAACTTTTATAAATTTAATTATTAACCTATGATAAAGAAACTATATTATAAATCCAACAATTAATTTTTCAAATTAGAATTATAAAAAAAATATTCAACTAATTGAATAATTAAAATTACTTAAATAAAATAACATTTATTTTAAACTAAGTAATTTCATGCTTCATGCAATTTATTTTTCATATAATCTAATTATAACACTTATAATTAATTACTCATGAAAAATAAACTAATCATGCATTTTCAATCATATTCATATAACATTTATACAAATAAAATGCATGAACATGCTTATCCTAAGGTGGGAAAAAACTAAATGACATTCATAAAGACATAAAGCTGTAAAACCAGAATAATTTGGCCCCTAAAGTGCAAAAATAAAATTACATTAATTTTATTTCATGAAACCAGTCCAAAAACACCTTGAAACGACCTTGAACTGCTCGAACCAGACCAAAACCAATGAACCAGTCGAACCGGTCTGCAGCTGCTGGAATGCCCCACGGCGTTGCAACGTTGATGCGAGCGTTGCAATGCCCGCTTTGTCCTTGTGCGCGCCTGCTATCGGGGTAACGTTGCAACGCCGCTGACCCTTTGAGCGCCCGCGTCGATAGGGAGCGCTGGCGTTGCGATGTTGTTCTTCAGCGTTGCAACGCTTATGAACGCCGTTGCAACGCTGCTGCTTCAGCAGCAGCTTTCTTCCACGAACACAACAACTTCAACTTGCAATTTCTCTCTCGATTCTCTACCGAATTGCTTGAAATTGGTCCCGAACGACTCGTAACTCATTTACAGACTCAATAATGCACTTTTTGCCTAAAAAAGCAGGGGTCTTTACATACAGTTTGATCAAAATCAAAGTAAACTAAGGCCATAAAATTCCTAAACAAGTTTTACAACAAACCCAATGCATTTCCCACCAAATCAATGCAATTTTATTTCAAAACAAAACAAATCAAGCATTGCTCTGATACCAATTGATGGAGATCTGATCTCCTTGAGCAGCGGAAACGTGTTTGGGATTGTAATATGCATGATTGTTTTGCTTGAAACAAAAAACAGTACATTGACAAATATACAAAACAAGCATATAATTAACTCTAATCTAATTAGCCATGGATTAATTGCATACAAACATACTAAAGTTTAACAATTAAACTAAAGAGAAAAGAAGGAATTATTACCTTTGTAGTTTTCCTCAGCAGCAACTCCTTGCTCCAATCAGTACAGCAACACAAGAAGCTTTAGTTTCTCTGTTTTTACAGAACACCACCAATAGAGTAAACCTTCTATCCTCTGAATGCTTAGACCTAATCCTTTGTGGGAAGGATTCCAACTCTTGGATGGTTTTGGGAATTGAGAGTGTGAGAGAGAGAGAATTCTCTTTTGCGAGCACTCAATCGAATGAAAAAATTCTTCAATCTGTGTTCTTCTCTCCAGGAGAATAACAAGACAGTGGGTTACTACCCACTCCCTATCGAGGGGGAGTTGGGGACTGGTGGGAACGTGTCCTCCTGACACGTTCCCAATTAATATTATAATTAATTGAATAAATCAATTAATTATATTAAATTAAATCTTACTTAATTCAAATGCAATATTAATTAAATGATTAAACCACATTTAATCATTTTACCCTTTAACCTATAGTTTAATGTACATCTCATGCACATTAGGTTTTAACCTATAGTTTTCAAATATGAATTACATTCACATTTGAATTTAATATTTGAACTCTTTCAAATATTTAATTGTCTCATATAATTTAATATGAATCATATTCACATTAAATTTATAACATATAGTTCCAAAACTATATATTATATCGTATCTATATACATAAAGTTTATTCCCTAATGAATTTGAACATTTCAAATTCAAATGATCTAAGAACCCTTTACGAGCTAGAAGGTGGACCTAATGGACCTCTGCATCGTAAGCTCCAACGATACGAGAATGCTCTTGTTAATCTCATTAATCTCCCAATCAACATTCGTTAATCATGGGAACACTCCATTAAAGTCCCGCAATTTGCACTCTTCTCATCATAGATATATTTCTCGTGTCCACAGATGTTGACCAATAACGAAAAGTCAATCCTTCATAAATGTTCAGTAACACCACCGGGTAAAATTACCGCTTTTACCCTCGGTTTTACATCTTGTACCTTAAGTACCAAGGCTTTTCTAATGAACAATTTGTTTGTGGTCCTACCAACAAACAGAGTCCCTCTCGCCAATGAGAGGGTCGGGCCCTTTGTTCAAGTCCCGGAGACACAACTTAAGGGAACATTCCTCTACTTACCCTAGTAGGCGGGAAGGAGCGAATTCCATCTTGCTAAGTTAAGTTCCCAGCCGCTCACTCTGTCTTGTCCACAAGAAGGTAGGCATATTGAGTCGGCGAATCGCCACTCTCACCCATACTAGTCAAAGGACAATCCCTCGCGAATGTGAGTTCGTAACTCCGCTCGAGGATTGAGATCAAGTTGCCTAGGTCATCCTAGTGAAATAGAAACCTAACTAGTCAACGGAGTAACAGCTTGAGATTACTATTTCATGGTCTGGTCTTACGTAATCTCATTACATAGGATATCCCCACTCACATGTCATCTACACGAACACGTTAGGATCACTGTGTTTGTATCATATACAAAGTGGGCCACATCCATAGTTTAACCAGGGCAAGGTACCCAAACCTTATCCCCAACTATAGACCCTTTTAGGTCAGTATCTCGAACCGAGATCCTTTTTATGTACATTACATTCAGCTTAGAGATTCATTTAACGACCTTGGATGTTTAGTTTATTAGATTTAGGTTTAAATAAAGGCAAACTCAGTGATAACTAACAATAACACTTTATTGAAATAATAACACTTTATTACATTAATTAGAACATAATTACAAACTACGAGTTTTAGGGCACAAATCCCAACACAAAATTAACTAGATTAAGCATATAATGACAATATGGACAACAATATATTACCTTTGAAGAACTTTTCTTCGAGTGCTCCTTTCTCCCACGATCACGATTTCAGCAATTGGAACCACATGAAGTCACTACCACCAGATCTTCTCCGTTGTTCTCTAGGTGAGGGAGGAATGTGGGTTCCTTTTAGGTGGGATGAGATGTTTTGTGAGAGAGATTATGTTTTGGAACTTTTCCAACAACACAACAAATAACACACACTAGGGTTAGCAAAAGCTTAGGTTGCTTATCATTACCTAGTTGCATCTTATGCAACTATATATATAATGAGATAGGGATGGAAATTACCATCCTATCCCTCTTTTAATCTCTCTTTAGTATATAGTTAATATGTGAATCTAATTCACCTTAAAACTATATATTATATCAATTATATCACATATAACTGATATGACATCTCATATATAAAATTGAACATTTCAATTTCATTCCTAACTTTATACCCTCAATATAACCATGTTGAGCTAACGGAGGGACCTAATGAACCTACAGTTCATGAGCTCCAATGATGAGAGATTAACTGACCAAACTCTTTGATCCAGTTAATCAATATTCATTAACTACAAGTCACTCCCCTATAGACTTGTAGTTGCACTCTCCTCATTGTAGATTATATTGTGTCCACTGATATAATCATTACCCATGAGTCGACCCTTCATAGGTTGTTCGTAATCACTGTTGGGTCAAATTACCGTTTTACCCCTATGATTACCTTTTTGTTCCTTAAGCACCACTGATCCTCTAATGAACAAGAAGTCTAAGGTCCTACCATAGACTCATACCCTCATAGAGGGCGGGACCCCATTGTTCAAGACCTGGAGGTAGTTCTTAAGGGAACAACCTATCAAATTCCTTAGTGTAGGAATGAGTAAATTCCATCTTGCACCGTTAAGTCCCCAGCTACCTACGATTTCTGTCCCTGAGAAGGTATACTTATTGAGTCGGCTACAAGCCACTCTCACCCATACTAGTGTAAGGACAAACTCCTATAAGCAGGAGTTCTTAACTTGCTCAGGATTCAGGTCGAGTCACTAATGACCATCTATAAATTATCATTCTTACCCTGTTAATGAAGGGATTTTGAATTCCCGCAGCGGAAGACGTTGTGAAACGTCGTTGATCCGTTGTGTAAAAAAGTGTCTTAAAATTGAATCTATCTCATAGATCCTAGGCTAAACATGCAAATAAGAGAAGATAACAGTAAGGAACTATAAGATACTTACTTGTTGAAGAACTCTTCTTCAACGCTTTTCTCTTCCGGTCACGATCTCTCTCGATCCAACGATCTCCTCGAACATGAACCACGATCCGAACAGGGAGACACCTCCAAAGGGTCTTCTCGGTTGTTCTCGGGAGGTTGAGGGAGAGTGAGTGGGACTCCCTTTGGTTTTTGGTGAGGAGAGAATTTTTGGAGAATTGAGAGAGGATTTGAGAGAGAATCCCTTGCTCTCTTTGGATGGATATCCAAAAAATGGCAAGTGGCACACCAAAGGCTTCTTGCAAAGCCTTTAAATACTATTGTGTGATGGAGTTAAAACATCCACCAAATCACAATTTACCACAACCATATAATATACAAATCACATATGCATATTATATAATATAAGGTATCTCATACCTTATTATACAAATCTCATTTGCATAAATGTGGAATTATAAATTGAATCACATTCAATTTAGTTTCTCTCAATTCAATTTCTCCAAATAGCACTAATTAATCAATTAGGCTATACCATAGTTTATTATGAATCTCATTCACATCAAACTATATATTAAGTCATCTATATCTCATATAAACGACATACATACCCAAATAATGAATTTGAACACTTCAAATTCACACCAAACTGTAAACCCTCAATTTGTCAAATTTGAGCCAACCGAGGGACCTAATGGACCTACACGTGACGAGCTCCAATGATCCGAGACTAACCTGTCTAACTTTTTGACCCGGTTATTCAACATTCATTAACTACGGTAACATTCCACTAAAGCCCGTAGCTGCACTCTCATCACGGTAGGACAAGTTGTGTCCATCGATATAACCAATACCCATGAGTCAACCCTTCACAGGTTATTCGTAGTCACAGCTGGGTCAAATTACCGCTTTACCCCCGTGTCTACCTCTTGCTCCTTAAGTCCCACCGCTCCTCTCTAATGAACAACTACGTTGCATGGTCCAACCATAAACAACAACCCTCTCAAAGCCAATGAGAGAGTGGGGCCCCGTTGTTCAAGCCCTAGGGACAACACTTAAGGGAACAACCCCTCTAATTTCCCTAAGTCGGGAACGAGTGAATTCCTTCTTGCATAGTCAAGTTCCCAGCTCTCCACGTGGTCCTGCCCCTGAGAAGATAGGCATATTGGGCGAGCAATAGTGGCCACCCTTACCCGTACTAGTCAAAGGACAGACCCCCGCAGACAGGAGTCCGTGACACGCTCAGGATTAAGGTCGAGTCACTAATGGTCATCTATGAATTTATTAGCTATATATTGTTAACGGTGTTACATCGCAAAGTCTAATAATTCACGGTCCGTCTTTGTACAATCTCATTGCACAGATGCCCCCACTCGCATGTCAACCACATGAACGAGTCAGATCACCTCGTTTGTATCTAATACAAAGCGGGTCGCATCCATAGTGTATCCAGGATTATGTCTCCAACCCTATCCATATACTGTAGACCTTTCGGGTCATTAACTCGAACGTGATCCTCCCTGTGTGTCCACTACACACCGTTCAAGTTCTTAGTTCTCTCATAATATAATGACCCTAAAGCTTAGTTTATTGGATTAAATTTATGAAAAATGCGAGACACAAAGTTTAAATAAATAACTCTTATTTATTACCCAATGTTGAAATAAATAACTCTTATTCATTTACAAGTTGGAATATTACAAACTACACGAGATGAGGACATACATCCCAACAGTTAACGGTGTTATACTGGTTAAACTAATAATTTGTAGTCTGGTCTTGTATGAACTCTTCATACTGGATGCCCCGACTCGCATGTCAACTACATGAATGAGTTGGATTACCTCATTTGTATTAATTACAAAGTGGGTCGCATCCATGGTGTTACCAGAATAAGGTTTCCAACCTTATTCTTATACCATAGACCATTTAGGTTATATTCTTGAACACAATTCAAATAGTGTCCACTACACTGATGTTCAAGATATATTATAACCTTGGAGCTTAGTTTATTGGATTTATAAAGCAAGAATTATAATTTCATCAAAACAAATAACCCTTTTATTTATTTGATCAAAATTACATAAGTTTAGCGCATAAATCCCAACACCTACAGATCATGAACTCGAACGATACGAGATTAACCAGCCAAACTTTTTAGCCTAGCGCTAATCAACATTTGTTAACCACCAGGACACTCCACTAAAACCTAGTGGTTGCAGCATCACTGTATATATATTTCTGTCCACTCGATATAACCATGATTTACTAAGTCGATCTTTCACAAGTCATTTGTAATTACAACTGGGTCAAAAATACCGTTTCACCCCTGTAATTACTTCTTGTTCCTTAAGTCCCACTGATCCTCTAATGAATAATTGGTTTGTGGTCCAACCAACAAACTGAATCCCTCTCGGACCAATGAGAGGGGTGGGCCCTTTGTTCAAGACCCGGAGTCAACACTTAAAGGAACAACCTCTCTACTAATCCCTAAAACGGGTAGGAGTGAATTCCATCATGCAGAACTATGTTCCCAGCTATCTACCCAGTCTTATCCCTCAAATGGGAGGCGTATGAGTCGACAATCTCAGGCCACTCTCATCCATGCAAATCTAAGGATAATCCGAATAAACAGGTGTTCATGACACGCTCAGGATTAAGATCGAGTTACCTAGGTCATAATATGAATATAGTCAGTTAAGACAGTTAACGGGGTTATAAAGTCTAAGTGACTATTTCTCGGTCCAGTCTTATGCAAACTCATTGCATAGGACGCCCCCACTCGCATGTCTCCACATGAACGATTCAAGATCACATTATTTGTACTTTACAAAGTGGGTCGCGTCCATAGTGTCCGCAGGATAAGGTACCCAACCCTATCCCTATACTATAGACCGTTATGGCTATAACTTGAACCTGATCCACTTTTATGTCACACATAAAGTTCAAGTATACATCCTATAGCCATGGGTTATTTATTGGATTAGGATTTCAAAATATACAATTCACTTTATTCAATAACACCTTTATTTGAATAAATCTCAATAACATCTTTATTACAAAATAGAATACACATTCAGTTTACAAACCCACGAGTTTTAGGACATACAACCCAACAAACTCCTACTTGGACTAAAATGTTGGTGGAGTTAAACATGCTGAGCAAGAAAACTGCCTACTGTACAACCTGTAGTCCTAGACTCTCTAGGTGTCCCTCAAACACTTTAGCCGTGAGGGGCTTTGTTAATGGATCAACAATGTTGTGCTCCAAAGAAATCTACGTGACGATCACATCTCCTCGTTGCACAATCTCCCTGATGAGATGATATTTGCGCTCTATGTGCCTTCCGCGCTCATGGCTTCTAGGTTCTTTAGAATTTACCACTGCACCACTATTATTACAATAAAGGGTGATAGACAAATTCATATTTGGAACAACTTCCAAATCAGTAAAGAATTTTCTAAGCCATACAACCTCTTTCGCTGCTTCGCAAGCTGCGACATACTCAGCTTCCATGGTGGACTCAGCAATACAACCTTGTTTTATACTTCTCCATACTATAGCTCCTCTGTTAAGAGTGAACACTGATCCCGATGTGGATTTCCTCGCATCTACATCAGTCTGAAAATCAGAGTCAGTGTATCCTGCAAGGATCAAATCCTTTGCACCATACACATGCATATAGTCCCTCATTCTTCTTAGATACTTGAGGATATTCTTAACGACAGTCCAATGATCATATCCTGGATTGGACTGATACCTGCTGGCAATTTGCACTGCATAGCATATGTCGGGTCGAGTACATAACATGGCATACATCAGACTACCGACAGCTGATGCATAGGGAATGCGTCTCATATCCTCAACTTCTTGAGGTACCTTAGGACACTGTTCCTTAGGCAGATGAATTCCATGCCTGAAAGGTAATAAATCCTTCTTGGAATTTTGCATCTTATATCTAATCAACATCTTGTCAATATAAGATGTCTGAGACAGCGCTAGCGTTTTGTTCTTGCGATTTCCAACAGTTTGGATTCCAAGGACAAACTGAGCCTCTCCCAAATCTTTCATTTGGAATTGGGTCGCTAGCCATTGCTTAACTCCAGTAAGGAAACCTGCATCATTCTCAATGAGCAAGATATCGTCTACGTATAGAACTAAGAAAGCTACAGTAGTATAGACTATCATCTTGTAGACACAAGGCTCGCCAATATTCTGTTCAAAGCCATAACATTTGATCGCAGTATCAAATCTTATATTTCAGGATCTAGATTCTTGTTTTAATCCATAGATAGATCGTTTCAGCTTGCAAACCTTTTGCTCTTGACCCTGAACTATGAACCCCTCTGGTTGATCCGTATAGATACTCTCTTCAAGATTGTCATTCAAAAAAGTTGTCTTGACGTCCATTTGTCAAATTTCATAATCATAAAACGTGGCAATGGACAAGAGTATTTTAATCGACTTAAACATGGCAACAGGGGAGAAGGTTTCTTCATAGTCCACCCCTTCCCGCTGGGTATAACCCTTTGCCACAAGTCGAGCCTTAAAGATTTGCACCTTACTGGCTTGATCTCGTTTCCTCTTGTAGATCCACTTGCAACTGATAGGTCTTTCACCATCTGGTTGATCTACAAATTCCCAGACTGAATTGAAGTATATTGACTCCATTTCGAGATCCATGGCTTTAATCCACGTGTCCTTATCTATATCATTCATTGCCTGTTTATAGGTCAATGGATCCTCAATGCCATTATCAGGTATGACTGTCTAGGTTTCAGTCAAACCCATGTAACGGTCGGGTTGTCTAACATCCCTTCCACTACGTCGAGGTATTCTCAACTCTTGAGAAGGACCAACTTGATCAACAGCTTTTGTTGATTTATCTATAGCTTCTCTGGTAATTTCGCTCAAGACAGTTCTGCTACGAGGCTGATGATCTTTCATGTGGTCTTCCTCTAAGGACGTGGCATTTGTCGACACAAGCACCTTGTCCTCTTGAGGATCATAAAAGAAACCACCTTTCGTTTCCTTGGAGTATCCTACGAATAGGCATAATTTTGAACGATGTTCCAATTTCTTTGGATTGGACACTAGCACATGTGTCGGACATCCCCAAATCCTGAAGTGATGTAAACTACCTTTACGCCATTTCCACAACTCATAGGGTGCTTCTGAAACACTCTTAGAGGGAACCATGTTCAAAATATATGCAACAACTTCTACTGCATAACCCCAAAACGAACTAGGCAGCTGAGCGTAGCTCATCATAGATCGAACCATGTCAATAGGCTTCTATTTCTCCTTTCAGATACACCGTTCTGCTAAGGTGTACCGGGTACTGAAAGTTGAGATACGATTCCATGTTCTATCTGTTGGGATTTTTGTCCTAATCTCGTGTTTGTAAATTACTGTTTGAAATTAATAAGAGTTATTTATTTCATTACTTTGTGTCTCGCAATATTTATAAACTTTTTCAATAAACTAAGCCCCAGGGTCATTGAATTTATGAGAGAACTAGAACTTGAACAGTCTGTAGTGGACACACAGAGAGGATCACGTTCGAGTAAATGACCCTATCTACTTCTATCCCCTTGCATGATATCTTATGCCCTAACACAATCCCCTCTCTAACCATGAAGTGACACTTTTCCCAATTTAGAACTAGGTGTGTCTCTTCACAACGCTGAAGTACTTTCCCCAAATTCTCCAAGCAAACCTCAAATGAGTTTCCAAAGACCGAGAAGTCATCCATGAAAACCTCCATGATGTCCTCTACATAGTCAGAGAAAATCGCCATCATGCACCTTTGAAAGGTCGCAGGAGCATTACATAGTCCAAATGGCATCCTTCGAAAAGCAAAGGTGCCATATGGACATGTAAATGTTGTTTTCTCTTGGTCTTGTGGTGCAATGGTTATTTGGTTATAACCACTGTAACCATCAAGGAAACAATAAAAGGCTTGACCTGCCAGTTTGTCCAACATTTGATCTATGAACGGGAGAGGAAAATGGTCTTTCCTGGTGGCCTTGTTTAGCCTCCTATAGTCCATACAAACTCTCCAACCGCTCACTACCCTAGAAGGAATGATTTCATTGGCTTCATTAATAATTACTGTCATCCCTCCCTTTTTGGGAACACATTGGACTGGACTAACCCAATTGCTATCCGCTATGGGGTAGATAATTCCAAAGATCCAACCATTTAATGACTTCTTTCTTCACCACTTCTTTCATGGTCAAGTTAAGTCTTCTCCGGGGCTCTATGGATCTGAAAGTCCTTCCTCTAAGGTAATCTTGTGCATGCAATAAGAAGGACTAATCCCTTGAATGTCAAAGAAGAGTCCATCCTATGGCCTTCTTGTGTTGCTTAAGGACATTAAGCAACAAACTGCTCGTCTTAGGGTAGACTTGCTGATATGATAATGGGAAGAGTTTCCTTATCACCCAAGAATGCATACTTTAAGTGTTGGGGTAAAGGTTTAAGTTCTAGTGTTGGGGTTCTTGAACTGAGGTATCATAGAAGGTCTCTCTCCTTCCTTCAAATCTAATGACTCAAAGATTTTTCTCAACTTTGCTATTTCTCGCTAGTTCTTCCAAACCTGGGTCAACTCTTCTATTCCCGACTTCTCTAACTCACTTTCTCTCGGATCTCCAAATCTCATCTCATGGATTCCTTTCAATTCTTCATTGGCGGTTTGAAATAACTCCATCTAAAACATGAATTACGAACAACTTTCTCATTCCCATTTGGATACCTCATCAGATCATAGATGCTAAATGGACCTCTTGATCATTCATTCTCACTTTAATGGTCCCCGCATGAACATCTATCACAGCTTCTACCTGCTTTGAAAGGTCGCCCCTAGGATAATAGGAACATCCTTGTCGCTTCATAATCCAGATGATAAAATCTACTGGGAATATGAATTTATCCACTGGGACCAGGATGTCCTCTATTTTTCCTTCGTGGTAGGCTATGGATCTATCTCGCTAATCTGCAGGGTCACTGTGGTGGGCCTCGCCTCCCAATGCCTAATCCCTTATAAATAGAGAGAGACATCAAGTTGATGCTAGCTCCTAAATCACATAGCGCCTCCCCTAACCGCTTTCCACCAATAGACACGTGTATGGTAAAAGATCCGTGATCCTTCTCCTTATGGGTATCCTATTTCAACACCGCACTACACTCCTCACTCAACGATACCACTTTGAACTCTTGGAACTTCTCTTTTCGTAATGTATGTCCTTGAGAAACTTCAAGTAGTTGGGCATTTGCTTCAACGCATCAATCGGTGGTATGTTGATATGGACCTCCTTTAGCATATCCAGAAATTTTCAAAATGGGCTTCCTTCTTCCGCTTCCTCTTCGCCTTTGAGGATAGGGTGGTGGGGGTGGTTTGAACTCGAGCACTTTGCATCGTTGTTTCCTTGGAAGTCGAGGCTTGTTGAGATTCTGGTTTATCCTCAATCCCACCTGCCTCCCGATGTTTTGGATCTACCATTTCCTCATCTTGCCCTTCCTCATCAACAGAGTCGCTTCGCTCATCTCTCTCGGGTTTCACACAAATACCCTCTCTCTAAAAATTCTCCCACTCCTTAATTCTACTGCTAGAACATGTTCCTTCCCATCTCTCTTTGGGATTTCTCAGGTTCATAGGAGCGTGGAGCGTGCCTGATGGCCTTGCCTTTAGCTCATTTGCTAATTGGCCAACTTGCATTTCAAGATTTCTTATAGAAGCTTGTTGACTCGAATAATAGCATCATTGCGAGTAAAAATAGCATCATTGCGAGCTAAAATAGCATCATTGCGAGCTATGTATTCTTTGAACAAACTTTCTAGAGAATCACCAAACTTCTTTGGGAGGTGTAGCCTTCATTGTGGTTGAAGGGCGAGTTCGATTCCCATAATTCGATACCCTTGATTCCTAAAACCAGTGGTTGATTCACTCTATTTTGCATTTGAGGGGCTTGGGCATTGCCGCTTTGGCCTCCCAAGATAGATTTGGGTGATTCCTCCATCCCGGTTATAGGTGCTCGAATATGGGTTATTCCTAGATTGACCTGGTTTGAGTTTCCTACATAATGCACCGATGCAGGGGTTACTAGGCGTAACTCAAAAGTGTGTCCTTCACCACAATAGACACAGATTCTAAACTCTCTTGAGGTGCAAAAGATGGGGTTGGAGCATTGGAAGAGATTTGGTTCACGTTACCCACACAGTCAAATTCTTCAACATGGAAGCCATGGAAGAGATTTGAGCATTTATTGAGTTCAACGTGTCCAACTCGAAGGACTCCTTTTGCTTTTCCTACCGGGTTCTCCTCACATCCGCCCACCGGCAATTGTTGGATGAGATCCTCTCTAATATCTCGTAGGCCTCATTGTAAGTTTTGGAACAACAAAGCTCCATTAGCAGAGGCATCCACTACTTGCTTAGTGGAGGTGTTCAAACCATGGTAGAATGTCTCCATTTGGATGCAAAGAGGCAATCCATGGTGGGGACATTTACGCAAAAGATCCTTAAACCTCTCCCGTGCCTCGCTCGGTGGTTTCATCATCAAACTGTTGGAAAGCTACAATTTCATTCCTAAATCTTGCATTCCTAGTGGGTGGGAAATATTTTATTAGGAATTTCTCTGCCAAGGAGTTCCAGAATCTCCACCACACCAAGGCGGAAGCGAATTCAACCAGCTTCTTTGCAAAGATCCCCGAGGGAATAAGGGAATAAGATCAATCTAATGGCGCTACTAGAGACTCCTGGCATGATGAAGGAATCACTTACTCCCAGGAATGATTTCAAATGGAGATGGGGGTCCTCGGCTGGTAAGCCATGGAACTGCCAATCGTTTGGAGCATTTGAAACATAACTGGTTTTAGCTCAAAAGAAGTAGCTTGTATAACAGGTCTGATTATCCCTGGATTCAGTTCATCCACTAAGGGGTTGGCATAGGTCCTAATGGCTCGCTCTCGGTCATTGGCATAGGGAAATGGAAAGTTTGCACACTCTTTCTTTCTTTATCTTTTTTTTTCTTTAAAAATAAACACGAAGAATTTACCTTTCCCCCAAACTTAGAGTACTCAATGTCCTCATTGAGTTAGGGAGGCGGGTAACTCCCCAAACTTGAAATGATCACAAATTTGAAGTTTACTCATTTTGGAACATTCTAAACGATGTATGAGTTACCTAACTTGTCATGGCCTCTAGCTTTCGAACTTTTTGGCCTAGGAGTTGAATCCTAACTACTTTGATTGACACACCAACCATAAGCGCACTAAAGAACCCTAATGACAAGCTTCACCTTGAGAAACACCAAACAAGATAGCATACCCTTACCTCAAACACAAGCAACAACTCTTGTTTTCATTAACCATAAGATTGTTTTAACTTTTCAGTTCTAACGAGTTTCTCACCAAGTTTCTACAAAGACACATACTTTCTACCAATAAAAACATGCAGAAACTTAGTTCTTATAAAAGGGACAACAACCATCTTCTTTTTTTTTTTATTATTTCTACTTGCTTAAACATGGTAGATCAACTACCTACATCATGCATAACCAATTAACACGAAATATGGATTTGAGTGAGTCAAAAGAATATTTAGAAGTCTTAAAGCAAGTAAATAACAAAGAATTCTCAAACAGAAACCATTACACCCAACAAAACCTACATATGCTTATAAAAAGGGAATTAAATCAACAAATTGCAAAAAGGGCAGCAACAAATTATAAAAGAAAAGACAACAAGCAAAACAAATCAAAATGCTAAAGAAAAAAAAAGAACAGGGCCTCCCTCTTTTGCTCTAGTAGTCATCCTCCTCGTTTTCCTCTTCTTGGGCTTCCTCCTCCTCCACGTTGTTCATCTCATCTTCTTCACCATCACCCGATCGCATCCAAGGCCGCAAAATGGGGTGGGAAATTCAGTGAAATTTGGGTAGGGGTTTGGAAAATTGGCTTGCATAAGCGGCTCGGTGGGCTAAATCTCTCTCCCAGGCATACTCCCAATAACAATGTGATTGATCTTGCATATGGTGCATCATGCTCATCATCACATTGTTTTGGTGTATGAGTTGGTCCATACCTACCATTAACCCCATCCCCTTATTTGAACCAACTTGGGTGTGATGGTCCATAATGGTGTCTAAAGGCCCGCTAGCTAAGATTTTATCCTCCCAAATATAATAAGGAACCCCAGCCCTAATGCAAAGAGAGGTTACTAAACTAGGGAAGAAGATTTTTCCACTATTTTTCTTTGCACACCCTTCCATTTCCCTAGCTACTAGGTTTCCTACATCGATTTGCAATTCTGAGAGGATGGCATAAAGAAGCATGATTCGACTCCTCGAGACCGTTGAATCATGCGAAGTGGGCATGAGATTCAACTTCACGAAAGGAAGCCACATGTGTGCTCGAGAGCTAAATAGGAAGCTAACATAGTCCTCGCTCCCGTTGAGCTTACCATCCATTTTGCCCCATTGATCCCTACCGCTTCTTAGGGCGGCATTCATTTGAGTGTCGGATGGGGCCATTAACAACTCGCTTTGTCCTACCATAAAGTTGGCAAGGCAATTCAAGCATGGAGTTAATTGTATCCGTGTCTCAATGAACATATCTACCCCTTACTATGGATACCCTTTCCTCTAGATAGATGTTCGCATAGAACTCCCTAACTATGGTGGGGATGGCGGCCTCTGTGTTCTTTACAAAATGTTTCCCAACCTAGATTTGCTATATTTTGGGATAGGAAAGGAGGAATCTCTCTTGAGCATAGGTTGAAACCTCTCTCTAGCAAAAGAGCTCTTTTTCTTCAACTTCTCATATTTTGTTCTTGCTCTTTCACTGATAAATCTCTCTCAGGATATCTTCCTCACACAATACCTCCTTCATCACTTCGGGATTGTTTTCCCTAGTATACCCTTTCTTCTTCTTTTCTTTCTTCTCTTTGGACTTAGGTGTGCTTGGTGGTTCAGGGGCCTCCAAAGGATATGCATCCTCTAAGGGCCATTCGCTAACCACCGCTTTTCTTTATTCCGCGAGGAAAGAGGAGGAATGGGTGGACGATCTAGGATTGGATTGGTTCACTTCTACCATTGCACTCTTCAATTTTTCTACCTCTTTCTTGCTTTTTGCTTCTTCAGAGCCACATGATTAAATATGAAGCAAAAGAGTGAAAGGTACTAGAAAAATTCTAAGGAATGGACAACAAGCTTCCTAAGCTAAGAAAGATTCTGCCTAAGCTAGATTTGGATCTAGATTGGTTTCTCCTAACTCAAGTCATTTTTAGGTTCTAAGTCTAGGATTCCCTTTTACCCAAAAAAAAAAAAAAAACGATTAATCCCCAAAGCAACTTCTTTTTTTTTTTTTTTCCTTTTTCCCACTAACTCCTATCCTTTATCCAACTACTTAACCTAAAGGGCAGAAACATAACCTAAAATAGGTCATCCTGCAAAACAAAAAGGAAAGCATAAAGTCAACATTTACTCATTCTTTTTAAGACATGCAATTAAAAATTAATGGGAAGCATCAAACTAGGAATTTTATTATCCTAAAACAATAGAGAAAATTGTATCCTAGCTTTTCACATGCTTCCATTCATCCTAGATTACATGCTACAATGAAAATTCACATGTTTTAGATTTTTATTCTACTAAAAACACAAGTTAACCTATACTAGTATGTTGGAAAACTTTCAATAGGGAGAAAAAAGAAAAAAAAAAATTGTATTTAATTCAGCCATACGAAATGAACAATCATGCTTGGTGATCGAGCAAGAGGAGAAGGAATTCTTACCTCTAACCTTTTGTATGCTTCAATTCTACATCCTAACGACACTTAATCAAAGATTAACTATATGTGATAAAACAAAGAGCAAAACATGAAATAACTGGATCAAGAATCATATGAACAACTAAATCTCCTATCATGCATAGACAACGAATAAAAAGGAAAAATAAAACAACCTAGCTAAGCTTTTTTTTTTTTTTTTTTTTAGAAGGATTCACTACACTTCATTATCACTCAACTTCCATGTGGACATGTTCCTTTGGAAGTCTTCACCCCAATAGTGTTTCAAACGTTGCCCATTAACAAGAAACTCTCTTCCATCCCGCTCACATCGAAGCTTAATAGCCCCGTAGGAAAGAGTTTCGATCACTGTAAAGGGCCTTACCATCTAGACCTAAGCTTACCAGGAAAAAGTTTAAGGCGGGAATTGAATAATAAAACTCTTTGGCCCGGTTTCAAAAGTCTTTGGAATGAGTCTCCTATCATGCCAAGCTTTAGTTCTTTCTTTGTAAAGCTTTGCATTCTCATAAGAAAATCTTCTAAACTCATCCAAATCATTCAATTGAAGTAGCCTCGGATCTCCCCAGCAACAATTAGATTTAGATTGAGTTCCTTTAAAGCCCGTAATGCCTTATGCTCTAATTCTAAGGGTAGGTGACAAGCCTTACCAAACACAAGTCTATAAGGGGACATTCCAATGGGGGTTTTAAAGGCGGTCCTATACGCCCACAAGGCTTCATCCAGCCTGACGGACCAATCCTTTCTTTGAGGTTTTACAACCTTCTCAAGGATTCCTTTAATCTCCCTATTGGACACTTCAGCTTGTCCATTAGCTTGTGGATGGTACGGGGTGGAGATTCTATGCTTTACATTATACTTGGCCAGGAGGGTATTCATTGCCTTATTAACAAAATGAGAGCCCTCATCACTGATTAAGACTCTAGGGGTCCCAAATCTCGTGAATATGTGCCTATGCAAGAATCTGACCACTGTTTTGGCGTCATTATTCGGGCACGCCATGGCTTCTACCCACTTAGAGACATAATCTACTGCCACTAAGATATACAAATTCCCTTAGAGGAGGAAAGGGCCCATGAAGTCAATCCCCAAACATCAAAGAGCTCCACCTCTAAGATGTATGTCAAGGGCATTTCCTCTCTCTTTCCTATATTACCTCTCCTCTGGCATGTATCACATGTCTTGCTAAAAACATAGGCATCCTTAAAGACAGATGGCCAATAATAGCCAGACTGGAACACCTTTGCTGCAGTCCTTTGGCCACCAAAATGGCCTCCATAAGGGGACGAATGACAATGCTCGAGAATAGATGGTATCTCGCTTTCGGTCACACATCTCCTAATCATACCATCTACACACTGTCTATATAAACATGGATCGTCCCACGAGAAAAATTTGGAGTCATGCAAGAATCTCTTTTACATTTGTCTTTGACAAAATCGGGGAAGGATATTGCAAGCCAAGTAATTGGCATAGTCTGCGAACCAAGGGGGGTTGGTATTTTGGACCTCACCAACTAACAAGAGTTGCTCATCAGGGAAGTCATCCCTTATGTGGGAGTGTGAGGGTAAAGGCTCAGAGTTCTCAATCCTAGACAAATGGTCTGCCACCACATTCTCTGAACCCTTTTTATCTTTGATTTCCACTTCAAACTCCTGCAGAAGTAATACCCATCTAATCAATCTTGGTTTGGCATCTTTCTTTGCCAACAAATACCTAATGGCAGCATGATCTGTGTAGACCACCACCTTAGTACCAACCAGATATGGTCTAAACTTTTCAAAAGCAAAGACTACTGCTAACAACTCCTTTTCAGTAGTTGTGTAGTTCATCTGAGCTTCATTTAAAGTTTTACTCGCATAATAAATTGGATGTATTACCTTCTCTTGCCTTTGTCCTAGCATAACACCCACAACATAGTCACTTGCATCACACATCAACTCGAATGGCGCTTTTCAATCGGTGAAGACATAATAGGTGCAAATGACTAGAGTCAGTGTCTTGAGGACATTAAAGGCATGGAGACACTCCTCACTAAATATAAAGGGCTTGTTGACTTCCAGGAGAGAGCACAATGGTTTTGAGATTTTTGAGAAATCTTTGATGAATCTTCTATAGAACCCCGCATGTCCAAGGAAACTTCTCACTCCCTTGACATTTGTGGGCGGTTCCAATTTCTCAATAATCTCAATCTTCGCCTATCTACTTCTATCCCTTGCATGATATCTTATGCCCTAACACAATCCCTCTCTAACCATGAAGTGACACTTTTCCCAATTTAGAACTAGGTGTGTCTCTTCACAACGCTGAAGTACTTTCCCCAAAATTCTCCAAGCAAACCTCAAATGAGTTTCCAAAGACCGAGAAGTCATCCATGAAAACCTCCATGATGTCCTCTACATAGTCAGAGAAAATCGCCATCATGCACCTTTGAAAGGTCGCAGGAGCATTACATAGTCCAAATGGCATCCTTCGAAAAGCAAAGGTGCCATATGGACATGTAAATGTTGTTTTCTCTTGGTCTTGTGGTGCAATGGTTATTTGGTTATAACCATCAGTAACCATCAAGGAAACAATAAAAGGCTTGACTCGCCAGGTTTGTCCAACATTTGATCTATGAACGGGAGAGGAAAATGGTCTTTCCTGGTGGCCTTGTTTAGCCTCCTATAGTCCATACAAACTCTCCAACCGCTCACTACCCTAGAAGGAATGATTTCATTGGCTTCATTAATAATTCATCATCATCCCTCCCTTTTTGGGAACACATTGGGTCGGACTAACCCAATTGCTATCCGCTATGGGGTAGATAATTCGAAAGATCCAACCATTTAATGACTTCTTTCTTCACCACTTCTTTCATGGTCAAGTTAAGTCTTCTCTCGGGCTCTATGGATCTGAAAGTCCCTTCCTCTAAGGTAATCTTGTGCATGCAATAAGAAGGACTAATCCCTTGAATGTCAGCAAGAGTCCATCCTATGGCCTTCTTGTGTTGCTTAAGGACATTAAGCAACAACTGTTCGTCCTTAGGGGGTAGACTTGCTGATATGATAATGGGAAGAGTTTCCTTATCACCCAAGAATGCATACTTTAAGTGTTGGGGTAAAGGTTTAAGTTCTAGTGTTGGGGGTTCTTGAACTGAGGGTATCATAGAAGGTCTCTCTCCTTCCTTCAAATCTAATGACTCAAAGATTTTTCTGAACTTTGCTATTTCTGCTAGTTCTTCCAAACCTCAGGTCAACTCTTCTATTCCCGACTTCTCTAACTCACTTTCTCTCGGATCTCCAAATCTCATCTCATGGATTCCTTTCAATTCTTCACTTTGGGCGGTTTGAAAATAACTCCATCTAAAACATGAATTACTGAACAACTTTCTGTCCCATTTGGATACCTCTCATCAGATCATAGATGCTAAAGCTGGACCTCTTGATCATTCATTCTCAACTTAATGGTCCTGCGCATGAACATCTATCACAGCTTCTACCTGCTTTCGAGAAAGGTCGCCTAGGATAATAGGAACATCCTTGTCGCCTTCATAATCCGGGATGATAAAATCCATTGGGAATATGAATTTATCCACTTGACCGGGATGTCCTCTATTTTTCCTTCGAGGGTAGGCTATGGATCTATCTCGCTAAGCTGCAGGTCAGCTCACTGTGTGGGCCTCGCCTCCCCAATGCCTAATCCCTTATAAATGAGAGAGACATCAAGTTGATGCTAGCTCCTAAATCACATAGCGCCCTCCTAACCGCTCTTCCACCACCAATAGACACGGTATGGTAAAAGATCCGTGATCCTTCTCCTTATGGGGTATCCTATTTACGAACACCGCACTACACTCCTCACTCAACGATACCACTTTGAACTCTTGGAACTTCTCTTTTTGAATGTATGTGTCCTTGAGAAACTTCAAGTAGTTGGGCATTTGCTTCAACGCATCAATCGATGGTATGTTGATATGGACCTCCTTTAGCATATCCAGGAATTTTTCAAAATGGGCTTCCTTCTTCCGCTTTCCTCTTGATCTTTGAGGATAGGGTGGTGGGGGTGTTTGAACTCGAGCACCTTTCTCTATCGTTGTTTCCTTGGAAGTTGAGGCTTGTTGAGATTCTTGTTTATCCTCAATCCCATCGGTTCCCAGATGTTTTGGATCTACCATTTCCTCATCTTGCCCTTCCTCATCAATGAGTCGGTTCGCTCATCTCTCTGGGTTTCTCTCACGGCTACCTCTCTCCTAAAATTCTCCCACTCCTAATCTTCTTTGCTAGAACATGTTCCTTCCCATCTCTCTTTGGGATTTCTCGTGTATGCATAGGGAGCGTGCCCATGGCCTTGCCTTTAGCTCATTTGCTAATTGGCCAACTTGCATTTCAAGATTTCTTATAGAAGCTTGTTGACTCTGAATAATAGCATCATTGCGAGTAAAAATAGCATCATTGCGAGCTAAAATAGCATCATTGCGAGCTATGTATTCTTTGAACAAACTTTCTAGAGAATCACCTGAAACTTGCTGGGAGGGTGTAGCCTTCTGTTGTGGTTGAAGGGCAGAGTTCTGATTCCCATAATTCTGATACCCTTGATTCCTAAAACCAGGTGGTTGATTCACTCTATTTTGCATTTGAGGGGCTTGGGCATTGCTGCTTTGGCCTCCCCAAGATAGATTTGGGTGATTCCTCCATCCTGGGTTATAGGTGCTCGAATATGGGTTATTCCTAGATTGACCCTGGTTTGAGTTTCCTACATAACAGACCGATGCAGGGTTACTAGGGCAGAACTCAAAAGTGTGTCCTTCACCACAGTAGACACAGGATTCTAAACTCTCTTGAGGTGCAAAAGATGGGGTTGGAGCATTGGAAGAGATTTGGTTCACGTTACCCACAGTCAAATTCTTCAACATGGAAGCCATGGAAGAGATTTGAGCATTTATTGAGTTCAACGTGTCCAACTCAAGGACTCCTTTTGCTTTTCCTACCAAGTTCTCCTCACATCCGCCCACCGCAATTGTTGGATGAGATCCTCTCTAATATCTCGTAGGCCTCATTGTAAGTTTTGGCCAACAAAGCTCCATTAGCGAGAGGCATCCACTACTTGCTTAGTGGAGGTGTTCAAACCATGGTAGAATGTCTCCATTTGGATGCATGTGAGGCAATCCATGGTGGGGACATTTACGCAAAAGATCCTTAAACCTCTCCCGGCCCTCGCTCGTGGTTTCATCATCAAACTGTTGGAAAGCTACAATTTCATTCCTAAATCTTGCATTCCTAGTGGGTGGGAAATATTTTATTAGGAATTTCTCTGCCAAGGAGTTCCAGGAATCTACTGCACCTGGCGGAAGCGAATTCAACCAGTTCTTTGCAGCATCCCTGAGGGAATAAGGGAATAAGCTCAATCTAATGGCGTCACTAGAGACTCCTGGCATGATGAAGGAATCACTTACTCCCAGGAATGATTTCAAATGGAGATGGGGTCCTCGGTACTGTAAGCCATGGAACTATAATCGTTTGGAGCATTTGAAACATAACCGGTTTTAGCTCAAAAGAAGTAGCTTGTATAATGTGTCCGATTATCCACGGATTCGATTCATCCACTAAGGGGTTGGCATAGGTCCTAATGGCTCGCTCTCGGTCATTGGCTAGCTCTATCACATTGGTAGGACCCCCTGCTGGAAGGTTAAAGAGTGGATTGTCTCTAACATCTTGGGGTGCTCTAGGGTTATGGTGTTGGGCTAGAGGATCTATAGGGTCTCTAGGATTATTCTGGTTAGCCATGGCTAATTTTTGCTCTCTCAACCGCTTCCTAAAGGTTCTATCTATTTCGGGGTCAAAATCAAACTCTAATCGACGACGCACATTCATAAATTATCCTCAAGTACACAGAAATGCGAAAAACCCAACTCAAGCAATATTATGAAAAGAAACTAATCCTAAAAAAACACAAAAAGTAAAGAAAATTTCACAGAAACTCACAGAGATAAGATTCAAAGCTAGTCCCCAGCAATGGCGCCAAAAACTTGATGCGAGAAAAATGTCGTGTCCTAAACTAATGCAACTAGGATGAGACTCGACTCTCCTTTGACGTGCAAGTATACACTGGTCGGTCACGACAAGTGATAAGAAAAGTATCGATCCCACGAGGACTAGTAGAATCTAAATCAATGAGTGTCCTAGAAATTTGTCTCCTATTTATTTTTGGTGCAATGCATGGGCATGCAAGTTTTTGTTAGGAATAAATGAATGCAAAAATAGGAATTCGATTGTTTTGTTGTTTGAATGAGTTAAATATAATTAAGACTAATGCAATAAATCAAAATATGTGAAAACATTAAACATAAACTAAACGAGAGAAAAGCTGGGGCTTTTAGATTAAGAGATAGGCTAGGTTAAGTTGAAGTTCCATGTATAATTAGATTAACAAATGTGTGGTTGATGCCTTGAATTTACCTACGCATGTGATCAAGTGAATTTTTCCAAAGTCACTAAATTTTAAAACCAACAATTTCCCAATTGAGATCTAAATTACACTCATAACTTTAAGGTTCTAGGTGGATTAATTATCCCTAATTAACTCATGATCCTAGAATGAAATTCTAATTTCCTAACTCACTAGCTTTTCCAAGTTCGTGAATTTTAGAGGAGTCAAAGTGGCCAAGTTTTAATCCTCATGCATCGTTATAAACATTAAAATCTCATAAATCCAACCACGGCATCAACCATAAATTTATTACAATGTATACGGTGAAAAACAACCTAACCCATGCCTAGAAGAGTTTAGCTCATGCTTGGAGTTAAATTACACATCCTTAAGTTAAGCATGCTCTTACTAATCATGTATAGCAATAGTAGACCAAGAACAGGTCCCAAAATCGACCTAAACAATGAAGCAAAAATTCCTAAACAACAATTTTTTTTACCCACTAGTTTCAAAGAAGAGTTTCTAGGATTGCTTCAAAGAATTTGCCTATCGAGCAATTTGCCTATCGGTTACTTTGCTTCAAAGAAAATGCAGAGCAGAAAGGCAAAGAACGCCCAAGGTCCCCACGGCTTTGCTTTCAAAAAACACGAGCACAACAAAATCACGCGCAATGGCAAGCGGCAAATAAGCACGCGCTTTGCTTTCAAAGAATCGCGCGCAATGCGCGGCGGCGGTGCTTCCCGATTGTCCACGGTCTTGCTTCAAAGAAATGCACACGCGCGACAACAATCACGCCCGATAGTCCACGGCAATAGGATGGGTCAACTCTCCCGATGCCGCCCCGAAATTGCTTCAAAGCAATACTTGGCCGATACTCACCAATGCGCGCGAATGCTTCAAAGAAAAGTTTGGGCGATTAAATCGCACCTACGCGCACAACAATGCTCCTCTATCCTCTCCTTCGCGATTGCTTCAAAGAATCGATGGGTCTGCTCTTCGATCTGTCGCCTCTCGCAATTGCTACAACGCTATTTTTTCGCGCTTTCTTCATATTGCTTCCGAGGAGGTAGGTTGGCTCTCTCGATGCCTTCACAGTTTTTCTCCCCTCGGCTTTGCTGTAGCAAAACGCCGAACCTCAATCTCCCCTCACAATTGCTTCAAAGAATCGGCGGCAACCACCGTGTGTTCTCACCGCCTCCTCTTGTTCCGTCTCTCTCGGCCTTGCTTGTAGCAACACCTAGCTTCTTCCGCGATTGCTTCAAAGAAACACAAGGACTCTCCTCTCGCAAAAACGCCCTCTTGCAGGTCCTCTCTTCTTTTTCCTTTTATCACAAGAAGATGTTGCCCTAATTTGATAATTACAAACACGCCATTTAGGGTATAAAGACCATTTTGCCCTTCGGATAAAATGTCTAAAATGCCCTTATGGGTTTTTGTAATTTTTTCTTTACACATCTCCTCACATACGTAAAATTCCTCATACATCATTATCAATCATAAATCAAACTAAATATGTAAAAGTTAAGAAAAATCTCAAATTGCGGTCTTTAATTACTTGTTAGCTAATTTCTCCAAATTAAAGCACAAAATCATCAAAATTAATTCTTTTAGAACCTAATGCTTAAATTCAAGATTTTCAACTAACATTCATAATTTTAGGGATAAAATAACATGAAGCTCAATGAATTCTATGCAATTCAAGTTGATTAAGCACTAAAATTCTAGTAAAATAACTCTCCTATGGCGAGTTATCAGCAGACGAGCTGGGAGTAGGGGTGTGCAGAAATCGATCCGAACCGACGAACCGGATCGAACCGACGGTAATGGTTTGGTTTTTTTTGGACAATCTCTGTTTTTCGATTCTACTGTAGTAGAAACTGGATGGTTCGATCGGTTTTCGGTTCAGAAACTAGAAAATCCATAAAAACCAAACCAATCCTTGTATTTACACTTTACAACCCAACTCTTTTAATTTTTATTGAACCCAAATCTTTTCGTTTCAGCCCAACCCAACATGTTTCTCTGAATGGTTAACCCAATAGATCCAATATGTTTCATCTCACCTCAGCACCTCACGTTTCACGATATCTCAAACCTAATCTCATAACTTTTGTTGGGTTATGAACTTAGGGTTTCGACTTCTCTTCTTTTCCACGATTGACGCCGCTTGAAGTGAACCTGAACCTCGACTTTTGCCGGTTGCAACAACCATTTTGCAGCAGCCACCGTTTTCTTCTTCTCCTGAAGCACGACTGACGCTGCTTCTTCTCCACGAGTCCACGACTGGAAGTGCAAGGTATTTTTTCGTTCTTTTTCTTTTTCTTCTTCTTCTTCTGTTCTTCTGAATTGCACAAGGTTTCTTTTTCTGTTCTTCTAAATTTCGCTGGCGACAAGTGCGCAAGGTTTTTTTTTCCTTCTTTTTTTGTTCTTCTTCGTCTGCGATTGCCACAAAAAAACTAAGGAATCGAACCGACCCGAATCGATACACGACGGTTCGGTTCGAAAACCGAAATCGATAGAAGTTAGATTTTCGGTTCGTCCCTCTACAAAATCGACTTGTTCGGTTCGGTTCACGGTTTTATCAAAAACCAGACCGAACCGAACCGTGCACACCCCTAGCTGGGAGGGGGAGGACATTCCTCCGGCAAGACGAACCTTAGATCATCAATTACAAGAATCGTATTCAAGTTTGATTTCCAAGTTCCAAAGTTATCGCCGTTAAGTTTGTCGGAGGCAAGTAATTGAATCAAAGAGCTCGACATGCTGAAAATTGAACATATTCTATTAGTGAATTGCTTTTAACCCATACCATGTATCCATTAAGAATTTAGCAAAAGTATTAATGTACCCATAATCTCATTGTTGTTTTTGAAACGATACTTCAATGAGTCAGAGCAACCGCTACCGAGAGGCAGTCAATCACTCCTTCACCGAACCAAGGCATTATTGACTAAATGCTAATACCGGAATAACTCTTATTCCTATAGCATTCTAGTTATCGCTACTTTGGTCAAGAATTTACTAACACTTAGTAATTCTTGTAAGTGTGACCCGCCATTTTTAGACCTCAGAGGTCGATCCGAACAATGCTACCAAATTGGAAAGTAAAAGTTGGGAATGGACCTAAGAGACTCTATCAATTTCTAGAGTTTGAGTTGTTCCAAATTCCATGTTACATTCCTCCGAATGAATGGTGCTACTATGGGCAACCTGCAGGCGCAACATGGGAATCTCATGGTCCAACCTAATGGAGGAGACCATAGGATGTGTTGACACATTTCCTTCTCCCACTTACTATAAATACTTTCTCCATTCACCTTGCTCTTGATTTATGCAAACACCATCCGAATGAGGATGCCCTATGGACATCACGAGGTTGAGCATAAATCTCACACTGTGAACTTCGCGAAGAGCGTAAGAGGAAATTCATATATCATATATACCTTTTCACTCCCACCAAGTATTTTAAACAATTTGGGTAAACTTTTACTTAGGCATATTTCGGCTAAAACAATATGACCTAAGTCTACCAATATAACTATTATACTGGAATTACCTAAGTCTATTAACCTTTTAATAAACCTAGATCTATGAGTTTAATTTATTAACTTTTAATAAATGTCACTGACGGAAAAATAATTTATAAACCTCTAGATTAAATTCACTTCCTGGTAGGGGCGTTCCATTTCCGTCAGCTTAAGTACCCCAGCCTAGCCAGAACCTTCCTTAGACAGAGTCCCTCTTTAATCATAGTTTATAAATTATTGGTTGCCTAATTCTAATCTTATTAGAACTAGATAACCTAAGGTCTAATTAAATCTAGCTCTAAAACCATTTTAAAACTAATTAATTAACCTTAGGTTACATGCATTTCTATGTTATAAATTGCTTGATCATTAATCACATGAATATACCTACATTTATAACAAATCCATCACATGAATAAATGCATAACAATTATATTTTTAATTTTTAATTAATATAACCCTTATATTAATTATAATTAAAATATATAATATTTGTTTCACAAATTAATATAACATTTATATTAATTCCTGTGAAACCCTAATTCATGCATACTATATATTATAACACTTATAACATACTTTCATGTTGGATTTTATGTCCTAAAACTCGTAGTTTGTAATTGATAAACATTGTTCGTGTTTCTTTTTTGATAAAATTGTTATTGAATTAGTATACTATAATCTTGAATCCAATAAACTAAGGTCCCGAGGCTATTTAATGTAGACTTGAAGTTTATGTGATGACATAATGTTGGAATTTGTGCCCTAAAACTCGTAGTTTGTAATTATGTTCTAATAATGTAATAAAGTGTTATTATTTCAATAAAGTGTTATTGTTCGTTATCTACGATTTTCCCTTTATTTAAAACCCTAAATTCAATAAACGAAACATCCAAGGTTGTGAAATGAATCTTTAACTGAATGTAATGTACATAAAAAGGATCTTGGTTCGAGATATAGCCTAAAGGGTATATAGTTAGGGGATAAGATTTGGGTACCTTACCCTGGTTAAACTATGGATGTGGCCCAATTTGTATTTCATACAAACACTGTGATCCTAACGTGTTCGTGTAGATGACATGTGAGTGGGGATATCCTATGTAATGAGATTACATAAGACCGGACCACGAAATAGTAACCTCTAGCTGTAACTCCGTTGACTAGTTAAGTTTCTATTTCACTAGGATGACCTAGGCAACTTGATCTCAATCCTGAGCAGGTTACGAACTCCTGTTCGCGAGCGATTGTCCTTTGATTATTATGGGTGAGAGTGGCCAGATTCGCCGACTCAATATGCCTACCTTCTTGGGGACAAGACCGAGTGAGCGGCTGGGGACTTAACTTAGCAAGATGAAATTCACTCATTCCCGCCTACTAGGGTAAGTAGAGGAATGTTCCCTTAAGTGGTGTCTCCGGGACTTGAACAAAGGGCCCAACCCTCTCATTGGCCCGAGAGGGACTCTGTTTGTTGGTAGGACCACAAACAAATTGTTCATTAGAGGAGCACTGATACTTAAGGCACAAGATGTAACCTGTGGGTAAAACGGTAATTTGACCCAATGGTGTGTTACGAACATTCGTGAAGGATTGACTTGCTTGTTATTGGTCAATATCCATGGACACGAAAATATATCTGCGGTGAGAAGAGTGCGGTGTGAAACTTTAGTGGAGTGTTCCCATTAACGAATGTTGATTGGGAGGTTAATGAGATTAACAGAGCAATCTCGTATCGTTGGAGCTTACGATCCAGAGGTCCATTAGGTCCACCTTCTAGCTCGTAAAGGGTTCTTAGATCATTTAAATTTGAAATGTTCAAATTCATTAGGGATAAACTTAATGTATATTGATACAATATAATATATAGTTTTGGAACTATATATTATAAATTTAATATGAATATGATTCATATTAAATTATATGAGAGAATTGAATATTTGAAAGAGTTCAAATATTATATTAATGTGAATATGATTCACATTTGTAAACTATAGGATAAAATTTAATGTGCACTGGTTGTATATTAAAACTATAGGTTAAGGGAGTAATATGATTAAATGAGATTTAATCCAAATTAAATATATGATATTTAATTTTCATTATTTAAATATGATTTAAATGAATAATAAAATTTGATTTAATTATATTATTATTAATTTTAATAATAAATGAGGGAACGTGTCATCCAGACACGTTTCCCACTACCCTTCCCCTTCTCCCTATCGACAGTTTAACAGGGAGAAGGGGGTGGCTCAATTGGATTGATCGATCAATCAGATTGAACTTACAGAAGAAAAAATCTCTCTCTCTATCAATCTTCTAATACCCTTCATCTTCCAATTGTTGGAAACCTTCCCACAAAGGTTTTTGTTCTAAGATCTCAGAGGATAGAAGGTTTTCCTCGTGGTGTTGTCCAATTGAAGAAAATAGAGAAGCATCTTAGAAGTTCCTGTGTTGCTGTCTTATTTGCAGCAAGGAGTTGCTGCAAGTTGAAACTACAAAGGTATTTTTCTTCCCTTTAGTTTAATTGTTAAACTTAACATATGTTTGCATGTATGCAATTGATCCATGTCTAATAGGATTAGAAGTACCATGCTTGTTTTGTATTTTTTGTCAATGTACATGTTTTTGTTTTAAGCAAAACAATCAAGTAATTAAGATCCCAAACACGTTTCCGCTGCTCAAGGAGATCAGATCTCCATCAATTGGTATTAGAGCAATGCTTGATTTGTTTTGTTTTGAAACAAAATTGCATTGATATGGTGGGAAATACATTTGGTTTGTTGTAAAACTTGTTTAGGAATGTTTTGGCCTTAGTTTACTTTGATTTTTGTTCAAATTGTATTTAAAGGGAAAAAAGTGCAAAATTGAGTCGGTATTTGAGTTACGAGTCGTTCGGGACCAATTTCATGCATTTCGGTTGAGAATCGAAGGAGAAATTGAAGTTTGAAGCTGTTGTGTTCGTGGAAGAAAATTGCTGCCAAAGCAGCAGCGTTGCAACGCTGAAGAACGGCGTTCAAAGGGTCAGCAGCGTTGCAACGTTGCCCCTCAGTGTTGCAACGCTACCCCGATACCAGGCGCGCAAGACAACGAAGCGGGCGTTGCAACGCTGGCCTCAGCGTTGCAACGCCGTGGGGCATTCTAGCGCTGCAGACCGGTTCGGTTGGTTCAATTATTTTTGGTCTGGTTCGAACGGTTCAAGGACGGTTCAGGGTATTTTTGGACCGGTTTCATGAAATAAATTAATGTAATTTATTTTTTTTTTTGCACTTTCGGGGCGAAATTATTTCGGTTATACAACTATTTATCTTTATGAACGTCATTTAGATTATTCCCACCTTAGGATAAGCATGTTCATGCATTTTATTTATATAAATGTTATATGAATATGGTTGAATGCATGACTAATTTATTTTTTCATGAGTAATTAATTATAAGTGTTATAATTAGATTATATGGAAAATAAATTGCATGGAGCATGAAATTACTTAGTTTAAAATAAATGTTATTTTGTTTAAGTAATTTTATAATTCAACTAGTTGAATTCCTTTTATATTTCCAATTTGAATATTGATTGTTGGATTATAATATAGTTTCTTTATCATAGGTTAATTATTAAAATTTATAAAAGTTATAAATTAAAGGGGTTTTAGAAACCATAACCTATAATAAAGAAATGCATGCAAATATAGGAACTTGGGTTAAGGTTTAATTAGTTTTAAATCGTTTAAAATTAATTTCGACCTAAGTTTCAATTTCTAATAGGATTAGAAATAAGTCTTACGTAGTATTTTAAATAGTTTAAAATATAGTAGGACTTTAGGACTTTGGTTATAAGGGAACTCTACCGGTGAAGTTCTGTCTAAGGCAGGGGGTACTTAAGCTGACGGTTAACGGAACACCTCCTACCTAGGAAATAACCCGGAACCTGAGTTGAATTAACCTTATTTCTGTTTTATCTCTAGGTAATTAAAATGTTTATTCACCTAGACATAAGGTTTTAAGACCTAGTTATAATAGTTATAATAGGCATAGACTTAGATAGATTCTTTTAGCCAGAATCCGACTAAGTTAAAACTATACCCTAATTTTAAGAACTTCAATGGGAGAAAACGAGATGTTCGCATCGAGTTTACTCTCACGTCCTCAAGAGTTCACACCGTGAGTTCCATGCTCGGCTACGTGGCGTCAATAGGGCGTCTCCCTACGGTATGTGTTTGCATGGTTCAATACCAAGGTGAATGAGGGAAGTATCCATAGTAAATGGGAGCAGAACGCGTGTCAACGTATCCTACGGTCTCCTTCATTAGGTCGCACCGTGAGATTTCTATAGTCCGTCTGCTAGGTTGTCCTGGAACAACCAAACCCTACGGAGGGCCTGACTATAAGTATCGTTACAAAATTAAAGGTTTAACTTAAACAGTGGGTTTAGTTTAAACACTAGGGTTCTTTAATAATTTTGCTAAATTAGATTGGTTTTTACAATGGGTTAAAAAGGCATAACTAATTAAAACTATTTTGGATTTTTAGCATGTCGTCCTCATTCATAGCCTTACTCAAAAAGGAACGTTTAACTGGTGAAAACTTTACTAAGTGGAAGTCAAACCTGGATGTGATCCTTGTTGTTGACGACCTTTGGTTCGTACTAACTGAGGAATGTCCTCAGATTCCTGCTCAAGACGCACCTCAATCAGTTAAGGATGCGTTTGACCGCTGGGCCAAGGCTAATGAAAAAGCCAAGGCCTATATCCTGGTTGGGATATCTGATGTTTTAGCCAGGAGATTGCAGGGTATAGTCTCAGCTCGTGAGATCATGGGATATCTGTAAAATTTGTCTAGACAACCGTCTGAACAAATTCGGCACGAATCCATCAAATACGTTTATAACGCGCGCATGAAGGAGGGAACTTCAGTGAGAGAACATGTTCTTGATCTTATAGTTCACTTCAACGTGGCCGAAATGAACGGAGCGGTCATAGATGAGCAAATTTAGCTATTCTTCATCCTGGAATCTCTTCCGAAGAGTTTCCTGCCATTCCGTAGAAATGCGGACTTGAACAAAAAGGAGTATAACCTGACTTCCCTCTGTTGGGATGTATGTCCTCATCTCGTGTAGTTTGTAATATTCCAAGTTGTAAATGAATTAGAGTTATTTATTTCAACATTGTGTAATAAATAAGAGTTATTTATTTAAACTTTGTATCTCACATTTTTCATAAACTTAATCAAATAAACTAAGCTCTAGGGTCATTGTATTATGAGAGAACTAAGAACTTGAACGGTGTGTAGTGGACACACAGGGAGGATCACGTTCAAGTTAATAACCCGAACGGTCTAGAGTATATGGATAGGGTTGGAGACCTAATCCTGGATACACTGTGGATGCGGCCCGCTTTGTATTAGATACAAACGAGGTGATCTGACTCGTTCATATGGTTGACATTGAAGGGAATGAGAATCCCGCGCAACGGAAGACGATTGAATCGTCGAGGTATCAATATGCAACATGATTTTATTAAAATTGCTCTAACAATTAGACCTAGGCTAAACATGCTCAAAGAAGTAGAAAATTTCAGCAAGATGAGTTCTTACTTACTTGTTGTAGACTTTCTTCAAAGTTTCTTCTTCAAATCACGAACTCTTCGTGCTCCTCGAACTCAACGAACACTCCCCACAAATGGAACCTGAACACAACCAAATAGCCTTCTCGGTTGTTCTCTTTTGGAGAAGGGAAGATGGTGGGATCTTGTAAGAGTTTTGGAGAGGGAGGAGAATTGAGAGAGATTTGAGAGAATTCTTCTTCTCTTCTTTGATGAAAATCAAAAAATGAGAGAATGATCACCAATCCCTTCTTGCAAAGGGTTTAAATAGTGGAATGAGGGAGTTAATATCTCCTCATTATTACCACTTTACCACAACCATAGCTCATTTGCATAACCACATAATATAAGATATCTCATATCTCATATTGCAAATATTATTTGCAATAATTGTGGATTAATTAAATTGAATCACATCCAATTTAATTTCTCTCAATCAAATTCTCCAATTAGTCCTAATTCAACAATTAGACTAACTTATAGTTTATTATGAATATCATTCACATTAAACTATATATTATATCATTCATATCTCATATAAATGACATAAGTGTCCTTAAAGTGAAAATGAACACTTCAATTTCATACCAAAACATTAACCCTTCTTTTAAGCCAGGTGGAGCCAACCGAGGGACCTAATGGACCTATAGTGACGGGCTCCAATGATCCGAGATTAACTTGTCAAACTCTTTGACCCGGTTAATCAACATTCATTAGCTACGGTAACACTCCACTATAGCCCGTAGCTGCACTCCCGCCGATCACGAGAATATTACGTGTCCACCGATATAACCAATGCCCATGAGTCGACCCTTCACGGTTGTTCGTAGACACGATCGGGTCAAATTACCGCTTTACCCCTATGTCTACCTCTTGTTCCTTAAGTCCCCACCGCTCTCCTCTAATGAACAACATATTGTGATGGTCTAACCATACACAACACCCTTCTCGGCCCAAAGGAGAAGGTGGGCACCGTTGTCCAAGCCACGAAGACAAAGACTCAAGGGAACAACCTCTCTAGTTTCCTAAAGGCGGGAACGAGTGAATTCTTTCTCGCGTAGTTAAGTTCCCACTCGCTACTTCGTTACGTCCCTGAGAAGATAGGCATATTGGGCGAGTAATCGTGACCACCCTCACCCGCATTTTAGTCAAAGAACGCACCTGTGAGAGCGGGAGTCCGTGAACACGCTCGTGGATTAAGGTCGAGTCACTAATGGTCATCTACGAAGTTATTAGTCCTTCACAAAGCGGTGTTACATCGTAAGGTCTAATAAATCACGATCCGGTCTTGTACAATCTCATTGCACAGATGCCCCCACTCGCATGTCAACTACATGAACGAGTCGATCACCTCGTTTGTATCTAATACAAAGCGGATCGCATCCACGGTGTGTATCTAGGATTAGGTCTCCAACTCTATCCATATCATCGTGAGACCGTTTCGGGTCATTAACTCGAACGTGATCCTCCCCTGTGTGTCCACTACACACCGCTTCAAGTTCTAGTTCTCTCATAAATTCAAAGACCCTAGAGCTTAGTTTATTGGAAAAGTTTATAAATTGCGATGAAAAATGAATAACTCTTATTAATTTCAAACAATATGTTACAAACACGAGATTAGGACAAAAATCCCAACAAACTCCCACTTGGACTAAGCTAGTGGGGAAAATACATTTCGTAAATGTACATAAATTACAACAAAGTAATACAATAAACTAGGGCATTTAATACCCGTTTACACATCTCCCACTTGCCTAGTAGTCAGAAGCTCTCGAAGACCTAGGCTCTCTAGGTGACCTCAAACACCTTAGCCGTGAGGGGCTTTGTAAATGGATCAACTACGTTGTGCTCGACGCTATCCGTGTGGCCCGCCACGTCTCCTCGCGGCGGTGCAATCTCTCGTGATCGGATGATACTTGCACTCAATGTGTTTGCCTTTCTTATGGCTCCGAGGCTCACGTGAGTTGGCTCTCGCACCACCGTTATCACGTAGCGATTAGGATCGACAAGTTCATGTTTGGAACAACTTCCAAATCTGTCATGAACTTCCCGAGCCAAACAACTTCCTTTGCGACTTCACAAGCCGCAACATACTCGCTTCCATAGTAGAATCGATGCATCCTCGCTTGATGCTTCGCCATACTACAACTCCTCCATTCAGAATGAAGGCTGACCCCGGGATTTTCTAGAATCCTTATCGGTCTGAAAATCAGAATCTGTGTATCCCGTATGGATCAAATCCCCACTACCATACACTAAGCTGTAGTTCCTCGTTCTCCTAAGATACTTGAGGATTGCCTTTAGCGCTGTCCAGTGATCTAATCCTGGATTGGACTAATACCTACTGACAATTCCTACTACATAACAGATGTCAGGCCTAGTACACAGCATGGCATACATGAGGCTCCCTATAGCTGAAGCATATGGAATCCGTCTCATATCCTCAACTTCTTGAGGAGTCTTAGGACACTGATCCTTACACAAGTGAGCCCCATGCCTGAAAGGCAGCAAGCCCTTCTTGGAGTTCTGCATCTTATATCTAGACAACATCTTGTCAATATAAGACGCCTGAGACAAGGCTAGCATTATGTTCTTCCGGTTCCGGACTATCTGGATACCTAGAACATACTGAGCTTCTCCCAAATCTTTCATTTGGAATTGCGAAGCTAGCCACTTAACGCGTCACGATCGAAATTCTACCTCATTCCCAATGAGAAGAATATCGTCCACATACAACACCAAAAATGCGACAGTTTTTTCAACGATTTTCTTCTAGACACAAGGCTCGTCGACATTTTGATCAAAGCCATAAGATTTGATCGCCTCATCAAACCTTTTATTCCAAGACCTCGAAGCCTGTTTCAGTCCATAAATGGACCTATGAAGCCGGCAAACTTTTTGCTTTTGGCCTTGGGCAATGAACACTTTGGGCTGGTCCATCTAGATGGTTTCATCAAGTTTGCCATTCAGAAAGGCAGTCTTGACGTCCATCTGCCATACCTCGTAGTCATAATACGCGGCAATGGCCAGAAGGATCCTGATCGACTTTACCATGGCAACAGGCGAAAAGGTCTCCTTATAGTCAACCCCTTCAACCTGGGTAAAACCCTTTGCCACTAGTCGGGCTTTGAAGGTGTGCACCTTCCCATCTATGCCACGTTTACGCTTGTAGATCCATTTGCAACCAATAGGTTTTACCCCATCCGGTTGATCCACAAGCTCCCATACAGAATTGAAGTACATAGACTCCATTTCCTGGTCCATAGCTTTAATCCACTCGTCTTTGTCAACATCAACCATTGCCTGATCATAGGTCAATGGATCCTCACAGTCATCATCAGGAGCGACAACTGAGGTTTCAGCTAAACCCATGTAGCGATCAGGCTGTCTCACAACCCTCCCACTACGTCGAGGCATTCCCAACTCTTGGGAACGAATTTGACTAGACGTGCTAGGATCAACAACACTTGTTGACGTACTAGCCCCATCAGCAACTCTTGTTGATGTACTGTCCATTTCATTTAATACAATTTTACTCCTTGGTAAATGATCCCTGACGTGGTCTTCCTCTAGGAAAGTGGCATTTGTCGACACAAGCACCCTATTTTCTCTAGGATCGTAAAACAGACCACCCCTAGTCTCTTTAGGGTAACCTATGAATAGGCACAATTTCGAACGGGGTTCCAACTTTTTCGGGTTTAACACCAACACGTGGGTCGGGCATCCCCAAATCCTGAAGTGATGTAAACTGTCTTTACGTCCACTCCAGAGTTCGAAAGATTTTTCAAAAACATCTTTCATTCGGCGGACGTTGTTCAAAATATAAACCGCAGCCTCCACCGCGTACTTCAAAAAGAATCAAGGAGACGAGCATAGCTCATCATCGACCATCAACCATGTCCAACAAGGTTCTCGCTTTCTCTCTCCGATACACCATTCTCGCTGTGGCATACCAGGCGTTGAGAGTTGGGACGTAATTCCGTGTTCTATCATATAGTCCTGGAATTCAGTGTCCATGTACTGTCCACCTCGATCCGATCGAAGTGTTTTAAGCGATTTACCTAAGAGGTTCTCAACCTCAGTCTTGTGCTCCTTGAACTTTTCAAGAGTTTCAGACTTCTTGTGCATTAGGTAAATATACCCATATCTGGAGTAATCGTCTATGAAAGACGCGAAGTACTCATAACCGCCCCGAGCTTTAACATTCATCGGACCACAGAGGTCAGAATGTACTAACTCAAGAGGCTCTTTGGCTCTATATCCTTTTCCACTAAAAGGGTGTTTAGAAGATATCTCATATCTCATATTACAAATCTCATTTGCAATAATTGTGGATTAACTAAATTGAATCACATCCAATTTAATTTCTCTCAATCAAATTCTCCAATTAGTCCTAATTCAACAATTTGACTAACCTATAGTTTATTATGAATCGCATTCACATTAAACTATATATTATATCATTCATATCTCATATAAATGACATAAGTGCCCTTAAAGTGAAAATGAACACTTCAATTTCATACCAAAACATTAACCCTTCTTTTAACCAAGGTGGAGCCAACCGAGGGACCTAATGAACCTACAGTGACGGGCTCCAATGATCCGAGATTAACCTTTCAAACTCTTTGACCCGGTTAATCAACATTCATTAGCTATGGTAACACTCCACTATAGCCCGTAGCTGCACTCCCGTTAGTGCAGAATATTACGTGTCCACTGATATAACCAATGCCCATGAGTCGACCGTTCACAGGTTGTTCGTAGACACGACTGAGTCAAATTACCGTTTTACCCCTGTGTCTACCTCTTGTTCCTTAAGTCTCCACTGCTCCTCTAATGAACAACATATTGTGATGGTCCAACCATACACAACACCATTCTCGGGCCAGTGAGAAGGTGGGCGCCCGTTGTCCAAGCCCTGGAGACAGCACTCAAGGGAACAACACCTCTAGTTTCCCTAAAGGCGGAAACGTGTGAATTCCTTCTCGCGTAGTTATGTTCCCAGCTCGCTACATATAGTTTGATGTGAATGAGATTCATAATAAACTATAGTATAGCCTAATTGATTAATTAGTGCTATTTGGAGAAATTGAATTGAGAGAAATTAAATTTAATGTGATTCAATTTATAATTCCACATTTATGCAAATGAGATTTGTATAATAAGGTATGAGATACCTTATATTATATAATATGCAAATGTGATTTGTATATTATATGGTTGTGGTAAAATTGTGATTTGGTGGAGGTTTTAACTCCATCACACAATAGTATTTAAAGGCTTTGCAAGAAGCCTTTGGAATGCCATTTGCCATTTTTTGGATTTTCATCCAAATAGAGCAAGGCAATTCTCTCTCAAATTCTCTCTCAATTCTCCAAAATTCTCTCCTCACCCAAAACCAAAGGGAGTCTCACTCACTCTCCCTCCAACCTCCCGAGAACAACCGAGAAGACTTTTTGGAAGTGTCTTGCAACACTGATCGAGGTTCGTGTTCGAGGAGTTCGTTGGTATGAGAGAGATCGTGACTAGAGAAGGAGAAAATGTTGAAGAAGTGTTCTTCAAGAGGTTAGTATCCATTATACTTACTGTTTTCTCTATTATTTTGCATGTTTAGCCTAGGATCTATGAGATAGATTCAATTTTAAAACACGTTTTACACAACGGATCAACGACGTTTCACAATGCTTCCGTTGCAGGAATTCAAAATCCCTTCAATTGGTATCAGAGCCAATCGTTGCTCTTCGTTGTGTATTCTGTGGATTCTTAAAATTAGGTGGGTAGCATTAATTTTCATGAGATGAATGTTAATGGTTTGCAATTTTTGATGTTTTCGGTTTTTGGCACTAGTTTAGATTTTCATTAAAGTTGATGAGATCAATGTAAGGGCCCGTTGTTTTTGGAATTTTTAAATGTAAATCGAGTCTGTAAGTCCGTGTCGTTCGTGAAAAACAGCAAAAGTTGTGTTGCTGGAAGTTCATAAGCGTTGCGACGCTAGCGGTGGCGTTGCAACGCCACAACGTTGAGAACGCTGGGCGCGACGCTATAGATTATAGCGTTGCAACGCAATAACAACGTTGCAACGTCGTGGCGTAGTGGTGCGAGGAACGCGAGATATCTGGGGACGTGCTACGTGAGCGACGGTTTGAGCTGGAGTTGTGCAACTACCGTTTTATTTTTTTTATTATTTATTTATTTCTAAAATTGATTTTATAAATTGATTTTATTTAATTATTTTAATTAATATTAATATAAATGTTATATTAATGTTAATTAATTTAATTTTATGTCCTTAGGGTGCAAAAATCGATCCAATATTGCTATTTAATTATTTTATGCATGAGATGTATGATTTAATTATTTCTATGTGCATAGTGTATGTCATATAGATTAAAATCCTACCTTAGGTTAATCATTTCATGCATAATATTTATATTATAAGAGTTATAATATATAGTATGCATGATAGAATTATATTATAAGAGTTATAATATAATGTTTGCATGATTTAATTTATTTAATATAAGTGTTATATTTTTAAATTAAAAGCATGCTCATGCATTTAATTCATGTGATGAATGTATGTTACAATATAGTATTATTCATGTGATGAATGATCAAGCACTATAACATAGAAATGCATGTAACCTAAGTTAATTATTAGTTTTAAAATGTTTAGAACTTGAATAATTAGACTTAGGTTTTCTAGTTCTAATAAGATTAAAATTAGGAAATCAAATATAACCTTTGAATGGAGACTGATAATTAACTCTGTCTAAGGAAGGTTTTGTCTAAGGTTGGGGTATTTAAGTTGACGCTTGCGGAACACCCCTACCTGAAAACCGACCTGGGAGTGAATTCGGTCCGGAGATTCTTAGGTTATATTCTCGTGAGTGTCGTTAATTAAGAGTTAATTAATTTACTCACATAGACCTAAGTAATAATGTGATTATAAACTTAGGCTAATCCAATATAAGAGTTATATTGGTAGACTTAGGTAAATTTTAGTCGGTTTATCTAGGTCAATCCTGATTATTTTAAAGTGCTGAGTGGGAGGAAATAAAGTGTATGAGATACATTTAATTTTCCATCCACAAATCTCCGTTAAGTTCGCACCGTCAGGTCCATGCTCGGCCTCGTGGCGGAAATGGGACCGTCCCCCTACGGGTGGCATTTGTATGGGTCAATATGAACGTGAATGGAGAGAGTACTTATAGTGAGTGGAAGCGGGATCTGTGAAAACGGGACCCACAGTCTCTTCTTTCGATTCACACTGTGAGACGCCTATGATCCGCCTGCTAGTTTGGCCTGGACCAGACAATCCCTACGGAGGGCCTTGATCATGGGAGTCAAAACATCGTGAATTCCCGAAAGGGATACGATTTCCTTGTTGGTTTTCCTTCTTAGTCCTCACTACGACGGCTATTGTTTGGACGGATACTTGGAAATTTAAAGATTGAGGGTGACACTCACAGGATTCATTAAGAGTTACTGGATTCTGACCGAAAAATGGTAAATCGGATGCCTAATGGAATAAGAGTTATTCTGGTATTAGGTCCAGTCGAGAGAGTCTCGTCCTAGAGGAGGAGTGGGTTTGTCTACCCTACGGTGGCGGTCATTCTAAACCTTTAGGGTATCATTGCAAATTTTGAATGACCTAGAGATCATAGGATAAAAATTTGTTAAAAACCGATTGGATTTTCAGAAGTTTTTGCGAGACTAATACAAAGTTTTTCATTTTATTTCAGCAACAAAATGTCAAACGCTTTTAACGCTCCTTTAGCTCCCGTTAAGTTAGTCGGCGTTAGTATTTCGTCAAAAAACAATATAGACACGATTTTGGTAAATGACGACCAAGAGTTCGCGCTCACTGAGGAGGGTCCTCAGGTGCTCGGTTCAACAGTACTATTCAACGATCTCTAAACCTTCCAGTCCTTGGTGCAAACTAGGGGACAGGAAGCTGAGGCAAGTGTTGCCTTAAGATCTTTTCACAGGGGTTCGACCTCTGGGATAAAATTTGTAGACTGTTCAGGCCCTAAGGGGAAGAAGGACAAGTTGAAGGAAGTTAAGGTTGACCGCGCTGTCGCCCTAAAAGGCAAAGAAATCAAGGATGTTGCCAGAATGTGTTTCTACTGCAACGGGGACGAACACCTGAAAAGGAGTTGTCCCAAGTTCCTTGATGAAAAGAAGATGACAGGTATCACAGAAACTTGTTTAGTGGAGAGTAATGACTCTGCATGGATATTGGATTCAGGCGCCACTAACCACGTTTGCTCTTCTTTTTAAGGATTAAGTTCCTGGCAGCAGCTGCAAGAGGGTGAGATTACACTCAGGTTGGATCCGGAGAAGTTGTCTCGGTTGCAGCAATAGGCACATGAAGTTGTTCTTTGGCGGGAAGTACTTATTATTGGATAATATGTATATAGTTCTTGGGTTTACGAGAAACCTAGTTTCTATTTCCTGCCTATTAGAACAAAATATTTTCGTTTCTTTCAAGAGTAATAAAGCGTTTATTTCTCGAAATGGAAATTTGATTTGTTCTGCTTCGCTTGAGAGTAATTTGTATGTTTTGAACCCTAATTCGGTCAAAAGTGTTTTGAATACCGAATTATGTAAAACAGCTGAAACGCGAACTAAGAGAGTAAAGGTTTCTCCAAAAGAAAGTGCCCATCTTTGGCATCTTCGGTAGGCCACATTAATCTCAATAGGATTGAGAGACTAGTGAAAAGTGAACTTCTAAGCGAGTTGGAAGAAAACTCTTTACCGGTGTGTGAGTCATGCCTTGAAGGCAAAATGACCAAACGTCCTTTTAGTGGAAAAGGATATAGAGCCAAGGAGCCCCTTGAGCTTATACATTCTGATATCTGTGGTCCGATGAATGTTAAAGCACGAGGAGGTTACGAATACTTCGTATCTTTCATAGATGACTATTTGAGGTATGGGTACATTTACCTAATGCATAGGAAGTCTAAAACACTTGAAAAGTTCAAGGAGTTCAAGACTGAGGTTGAGAACCTGTTAGGTAAATCGATTAAAACACTTCGATCGGATCGAGGTGGAGAGTATATGGACACTGAATTCCAGGACTATATGATAGAACATGGAATTACGTCCCAACTCTCAGCACCTGGTATGGCACAACAGAATGGTGTATCGGAGAGGAGAAACAGAACCTTGTTGGACATGGTTCGGTCGATGATGAGCTATGCTCGTCTCCCTGATTCTTTTTGGGGTTACGCAGTGGAGACTGCGGTTTACATTTTGAACACAGTTCCGTCGAAAAGTGTTTGTGAAACACCTTTCGAACTCTGGCATGGTCGTAAAACCAGTTTACGTCATTTCGAACTTTGGGGATGCCCACCCATGTGTTGGTGTCAAACCCGAAAAAGTTGGAACCCCGTTCAAAGTTGTACCTCTTTGTAGGTTACCCAAAAGAGACTAGAGGTGGTTACTTTTACGATCCTAAGGATAATAGGGTGCTTGTGTCGACAAACGCCACTTTCCTTGAGGAAGACCGCATCAGGGATCACTTACCAAGGAGTAAGATTGTGTTGAATGAAATGGACAGTTTTTCAGCAAGAGTTGTTGATGGTGCTAGTACATCAACAAGTGTTGTTAATCCTAGCTCGTCTAGTCAAGTCCGTTCCCAAGAGTTGGGAATGCCTCGACGTAGTGGGAGGGTTGTGAGACAACCTGAACGTTACATGGGTTTAGCTGAAACCCAAGTCGTCACCCCTGATGATGACTGTGAGGATCCATTGACCTATAATCAGGCAATGGCTGACGTTGACAAAGACGAATGGATTAAAGCTATGGACTAGGAAATGGAGTCGATGTACTTCAATTTTGTCTGGGAGCTTGTGGACCAACCGGATGGGGTAAAACCTATTGGTTGCAAGTGGATCTACAAGCGCAAACGTGGCGTAGATGGGAAGGTGCAGACCTTCAAAGCTCGACTAGTGGCAAAGGATTTTACCCAGGTGGAAGGGGTTGACTATGAGGAAACCTTTTCACCTGTTGCCATGGAAAAGTTGATTAGAATCCTTTTGGCCATTGCCGCATATTATGACTATGAGGTATGGCAGATGGATGTCAAGACTGCCTTTCTGAATGGCAACCTTGACGAGACCATCTACATGGACCAGCCCAAGGGGTTAATTTCCCAAGGCCAAGAGCAAAAGGTTTGTCGGCTTCAAAGGTCTATTTATGGACTGAAACAAGCCTCGAGGTCTTGGAATATAAGGTTTGATGAGGCGATCAAATCTTATGGCTTTGATCAAAATTTTGACGAGCCTTGTGCTTACAAGAAAATCGTTAACAGTACTGTCGCATTTCTTATATTGTATGTGGATGATATCCTTCTCATTGGGAATGAGGTAGGATTTCTTACTGACATTAAGGAATGGTTGGCTTCGGAATTCCAAATGAAAGATTTGGGAGAGGCACAGTATGTTCTAGGTATCCAGATTGTCTGGAACCTGAAGAACAGAGCGCTAGCCATGTCTCAAGCGTCTTATATTGACAAGATTTTGTCTAGATATAAGATGCAGAACTCCAAGAAGGGCTTGCTGCCTTTCAGGCATGGGGTTCACCTGTCTGAGGATCAATGTCCTAAGACGCCTCAAGAGGTTGAGGATATGAGACGAATCCCCTATGCTTCAGTTGTAGGGAGCCTGATGTATGTCATGTTGTGTACTAGGCCCGACATCTGTTATGCAGTTGGGATTGTCAGTAGGTATCAATCCAATCAAGGATTAGATCACTGGACAGCCGTAAAGGCAATCCTCAAGTATCTTAGGAGAACGAGGAACTACAGCCTCATGTATGGAAGTGGAGATTTGATCCTTACGGGATACACAGATTCTGACTTTCAGACCGATAAGGATTCTAGGAAATCCACTTCGGGTTCAACCTTCATTCTGAATGGAGGAGCTGTAGTGTGGCGAAGCATCAAGCAGGGATGCATCGCTGATTCCACGATGGAAGCCGAATATGTTGCGGCTTGTGAAGCTGCAAAGGAAGCTGTTTGGGTCAGGAAGTTCATGACGGATTTGGAAGTTGTTCCAAATATGAACTTCCCGATCACACTATTTTGTGACAACAGTGGTGCAGTAGCCAACTCGAGAGAATGTACATAAGCTAATCTAGGGCAAGTGGGAGATATGTAATGGGGTATATGGAAGCTCTAGTTTATTGTATTTCTACTGTTTTAGATTATGATGTACCCCACTAGAGTTTTAGTTCAAGTGGGAGTTTGTTGGGATTTGTGCCCTAAAACTCGTAGTTTGTAATTATGTTCTAATTAATGTAATAAAGTGTTATTATTTCAATAAAGTGTCATTGTTCGTTATCTACGAGTTTGCCTTTATTTAAAACCCTAAATCCAATAAACGAAACATCCAAGGCTGTTGAATGAATCTTTAACCGAATGTAACGTACATAAAAAGGATCTCGGTTCGAGATACAACCTAAAGGGTCTATAGTTGGGGATAAGGTTTGGGTACCTTACCTGTTTAAACTATGGATGTGACCCACTTTGTATTTGATACAAACACCGTGATCCTAACGTGTTCGTATAGATGACATGTGAGTGGGGATATCCTAGGTAATGAGATTACATAAGATCGACCACGAAATAGTAACCTCTCTAGCTGTAAATCTCGTTGACTAGTTAGGTTTCTATTTCACTAGGATGACCTAGGCAACTTGATCTCAATCTCAATAGTTTACTTAACTCCTGTTCGCGAGGGATTGTCCTTTGATTAGTATGGGTGAGAGTAGCCGTTAAATGGACTCAATATGCCTACCTTCTTGGGGACAAGACCGAGTGAGCGGCTGAGGACTTAACTTAGCAAGATAGAATTCACTCCTTCCCGCCTACTAGGGTAAGTAGAGGAATGTTCCCTTAAGTGGTGTCTCCGTGATTTGAACAAAGGGCCCAACCCTTTCATTGGCCCGAGAGGGACTCTGTTTGTTGGTAGGACCACAAACAAATTGTTCATTAGAGGAGCACTGGTACTTAAGGCACAAGATGTAACCTAGGGGTAAAACGGTAATTTGACCCATCTGGTGTTACGAACATTCGTGAAGGATTGACTTGCTGTTATTGATCAATTTCCATGGACACAGAAATATATCTGCAGTGAGAAGAGTGCAGCTGTGAGACTTTAGTCGAGTGTTCCCGCACTCAACGAATGTTTATTGGGAGGTTAATGAGATTAATCGAGCAATCTCGTATCGTTGGAGCTTCTGATCTGTAGGTCCATTAGGTCCACCTTCTAGCTCGTAAAGGGTTCTTAGAACATTTAAATTTGAAATGTTCAAATTCATTAGGGAATAAACTTAATGTATATTGATACAATATAATTTATAATTTTGGAACTATATATTATAAATTTAATATGAATATGACTCATATTAAATATATGAGAGAATTGAATATTTGAAAGAGTTCAAATATTATATTAAATGTGAATATGATTCACATTTGCAAACTATAGGATAAAATTTAATGTGCACTGGTTGTACATTAAAACTATAGGTTAAAGGGGTATTAAATATTATTTAAATAAATAATTAAATTTGATTTAATTATATTATTATTAATTTTAATAATAAATGAGGGAACGTGTCATCCAGACACGTTTCCCACTACCCTTCCCCTTCTCCCTATCGACAGTTTAACAGGGAGAAGGGGGTTGCTCAATTGGATTGATCGATCAATCACATTGAACTTACAGAAGAAAAAATCTCCCTCTCTCTCTAAATCTTATAATTCCCTTCATCTTCCAATTGTTGGAAACCTTCCCACGAAGGTTTTTGTTCTAAGATCTCAGAGGATAGAAGATTTTCCTCGTGGTGTTGTCCAATTGAAGAAAACAGAGAAGCATCTTGGAAGTTCCTGTGTTGCTGTCTTATTTGGAGCAAGGAGTTGCTGCAAGTTGAAACTACAAAGGTATTTTTCTTCCCTTTAGTTTAATTGTTAAACTTAACATATGTTTGCATGTATGCAATTAATCCATGTCTAATAGGATTAGAAGTACCATGCTTGTTCTGTATTTTTGGTCAATGTACTGGTTTTTGTTTTAAGAAAAACAATCAAGTAATTAAGATCCCAAACACATTTCCGCTGCTCAAGGAGATCAGATCTCCATCACATAAAACATGAATCAAGTTCGAGTATATAGCCTGATATGGTCTATAGTATAGGGATAAGGTTGGACGCCTTATTCTGGAGACACTATTGGTGCAACCTACTTTGTAGTAAGTACAAACAATGTGATCCTGAATCGTTCATATAGAGATATGTGAGTGGGGGAATCCTATGCAATGAGTTTGTATAAGACTGGACCACCATTTAGTCACTTTTGCTTTATAACACTGTTTACTATATAAAACAGACTAAATCAATTTTGATGACCTAGGTAACTCATCTCAATCCTGAGCTAACTATGAACTCCTTTTTATTCGGGATTATCCTTAAATCTGCATGGGTGAGAGAAGCTCAACAACGCTGGCTCAATAAGCCTCCCATTTCATGGGTAAGACTGGATAGATAGCTGGGGGCATAGGGTGTAAGACGAAATTCACTCCTACCAGACTCTAGGGATAGAAGATAGGTTGTTCCCTTAAATGTTGACTTCAGAACTAGAACAAGGGGCCCCACCCACTCACTAGGCTGAGAGGGACTAGATTTGTTGGTTGTACCACAAATCAATTGTTCTATAGAGGTTTAGTGGGACTTAAGGAACAAGAAGTGTTCTCGGGGGTAAAACGGTGTTTTGACCCAGACGAGATCACGAACAACCTGTGAAGGATTGACTTACTGGTTACAGTTATATCAGGTGGACATAAATATATCAAAAGTGAGGGAGTGCAACTACGAGACTTTAATGGAATGACCCGTTAGTTAACAAAATTTGATTAATTAGGTTAAAGTGTTTGACCGGTTAATCTCGGATTGTTGGAGCCCATGATCTATAGGTCCATTAGGTCCCCCTGCTAGCTCATATGGATTAAACTTAGAACAGTATGATGGATTAATTCAAATTATTCGAATTAGGAAAGGAGTTCTAAACCGACAAGTATATGTGATATAACTATCAGTTTTTTATGACACCGTATATTCAAATGTGATTTTAATTTAAAAAATATGAATGCAGATTCTTTTTCAGGAGGTCAAAATTAGTCAAGATGGTCAAAATTGTAAAAAGTCAAAGGTTGACTTTTTGGCTCGGAAAAAGTCAAAGTTTGACTTTAAACAAATGGAAAAGACTATTTTACGCTTGACTAGAGTTAGTGGAATTATCCAAGTTTTTGTTGGACAATCCCACTAACTTAAGTGGACTATGTGTGAACATTATAGAATGACACATAGCCCACTTTAGTTAGTGTTTTGTGAGGTGTTGTTTTTTGGTGAGGCTTGGCAAACATTTGATGCATGTAATTACTTTATAAATAGGTTTGTTTTCAAAACAAAGGACTCCTTTTGCTGAAGTTTGAGTTTTTAAAAAAGAAGTCTCACCAAAACTTACTTCTTTTCCGTTTCCTCACTTAGTACTTTGAACCTCTCATTCTTCCTTTTCAATCCTTCATTCACCGGGTCCCACAACCCGGTTTTGAGTCCAGAGGATAGTGGAGAAGCTCTAGTTGTGGTTCGATTGTTTTCGGTTTGTGCTTTGGCAAGGAGATCGTGAAGAAATCAAGCTACAAAGGTTGTACTTTCTTCCCTTTTTTAACTTACTGTTTTTTGTATGTTTGCATGTTAATTACTATTAAGTTAGATGCAATTAGAGTGTCATTGGATCCTTTTTCCATTGTGTATGTCTCGTGTTCCATCATGTGGTATCAGAGCATGCTTTAATTTCAGTCAATTGCATATGGTGGGTTATTTTTCATGTGATGAAATTGTTGGAAGCTACAATTGGTCACTTTCTGACATCTTTTAGGCTTTAATTTCTTGTTAAAATTTGTAATTTGCTCAAGGGGGTTGTGCCTTAATGTGTGCCTAAGGAGTCTGTAAAATTTGGGAGTCAATAGAGTTGAAATTAGGTTGTAATTGGAGTTTCCACCCACGTTGCGCACTGCCGAAAAAAAACTGCACTGTGCTGTTTTTTTGGAGCCATTTTTCAGCCGCTGTCCGTGTGAAGTTGCTACATTTTTCAAGTTGGTTCGGGCCGGTTCGAAGGGTTCGAGATTCATTCGGAGTTGTTTTCAAATTATTATTGTAATAATTTAGTTAATTGCTTTTTTAGGATGCCAAAACGGGTCCAGTTTTATGTTTTGTTTTCTTTATACAGTATGAATGTGTTTAATTGTTTAAATATTTATTGTGCATTAAGTATACCATGTAGATTTAAATTCTCACCATAGGTTAACATGTATGCATTAAAAGTATGTTATAATGGTTATAATATATATAGTATGCATGTTGGATTTCATGGATTAATGTAAAAGTTATATATAATTCATGATTTCTTTAAATAACTTAATATGGTAATTGATTAATTAAAATTTTTAATTAATTAATTAAATTAGATTAAATTAAGTAAATTAAATCCATATTAAATTTTCATTATATAATTGTTATGAATGTGGAATGTATATTATAGATTTGTCAATTCTTTTTATAAGTGTTATAAAATTAATTAGACTTTTTAAATCTATAACAAAGATAAGATGCATGCTCACTTAGGTTAACCATCGACAATCTCTTTTTCATAGAAATTAGGCCGATATTTTGTAAAATCGAAGTTATAAGAAAACTCACCCGGCAAGATCTTGGCAAAAAGTCAGATAAGATGACTAAGATTGAAAGGTTTTTAAGTTGATGGTTCACGGAACACCTTCTACTTGGAGATCGAGTCGGCGTCTGAGTTAGATTAAATCGATTTTATGAGCATGCGTGAGCGGTGTGAGGTAATAAAATTTGTTTATCACCTAGACATCGTAGGTTAAAATCCAGTATAAAAGTTATACACGGATGTTTTGCCTATACATAGAATATGTTTTAGTTAGCCGAAATATATTGCTAAGTAATTTATACCCTAACCGTCTAGAACACTTTAGCTGGAGAGAAGTAATGTACTTTTAACTCTAGCGTCCCTAATAGTTCACACTGTGAGATTCATGCTTGGCTTTGGGCCGCCCAGGGATCGAACTCCATTCGGAGAGTGTTTGCATGAGTCAATATCAAGGTGAATAGGGAAAGTCGTTCATAGTAAGTGGGAGAAGGAAGTGTGTCAACACATCCTACGGTCTCTTCCATTTGGTCGCACCATGAGATTCCTATAATGCACCTGCACGTCTGCCCCTGGAGCGACCTTACCAATCTGAGGGTTGTATTATAGGATTCGGAACACCGCGATCTCCAAAAATAGATAGGGTCTCTCAGGTTCGTTTTCATTCTTGACTTTCCAATTTTGGGAGCATAATGGTCCTGATCTTTGTGGTCTAAAAATGGAATGTTACACTTACAAGAATTACTAAGTGTTAGCAAATTCTCGACCAATGGAGCGATAACTAAGTTACTAAAGGAATAAGAGTTATTCTGGTAATAGTATTTAGTCAAGATAGTCTTGGTTCAACGGAGGAATGGTTGGTCGCCCCTCGGTGATGGTTATTCTAACCGTTGAAATATCGTTGCAAACATAATAATGATGGGTACATTATTTTTTGCTAAACTTGATTGGATTGTAAAGGTTACTATTTTTTTTACTAAAAATGATATGTTTTTTTTTCAGCATAACTTGCTCTTTAATTCAACTATTAGCTTGCGAAAAACTTAATGGCGACAACTACACAACATGAAAAATAAATATGAATACAATACTAGTAATAGATGACCTGGGATTTGTCTTAACTGAGGAATGTCCTCAGGCCACTGCCTCAAATGCTAACCGAACTAGTCGGGAAGCTTATGATCGATGGGTTAAGACTAATGATAAAGCTTGTGTCTATATTCTTGCCAGCATGACTGATGTATTGGCGAAGAAATACGAATCCTTGGGCACAGTTAAAGCTATCATGCATTCGTTAAAAGAGGCTATTAAGTACATTTACAACAAGCGTATGAAAGAAGGACACTTTGTTAGAGAACATGTCTTGGACATGATGGTCCACTTCAATATTGCTGAAGTAAATGGCGGCGCCATCGACGAGGCAAATCAGGTTAGCTTTGTTATGGAGTCTCTTCCGAAGAGCTTCATACCATTTCAGACGAATGCTTCTCTAAATAAAATAGAGTTTAATCTGACAACCCTTCTTCACGAGCTCCAACGTTTTCAAACTCTTACAAAAGTTAAGGAAAAATAGGTGGAGGCAAATGTTGTCACTACAAGAAAAGTTTTAAGAGGATCGTCTGAAGGGAATCAAAGTCCCCGCAACGGAAGCGATTGCGAATCGTGCGGTCTTGATTTAGTTACAACGGAAAATTCAAGAACGTAAACATGGATTAAGCATATAATAAGAGTATGGACAACAAGTATATACATTTGAAGAACCTTTCTTCAAGTGCTCCTCTCTCCACGGTCACGATCTCAGCAACAAGAACTCGTGCGAACATCGACACCACCACCGTTGTTCTCTAGGTGAGAGAGGAAGGTGGGTTCCCTTTAGGAGTAGTGAGGTATTTTGTGAGAGAGATTTGTGTTTTGGAACTCTTCCAACAACACAACAAGGAGGCTAGGAATACACTTAGAAGTCTTAACCTAGTTGCATCTCATGCAACTATATATATAGAGGAATGGGATGGAAATGACCATTCTACCCTTCCTTTAATCTCTCTTTAGTATATAGTTTATATATGAATCTAATTCACATTAAAACTATATATTATATCAATTACATCATATATAATTGATATAACTCCTCATGTATGAAATTGAACACTTCAATTTCACTCCTAACTTTAAACCCTCAATATTACCATGTTGAGCCAACGGAGGGATCTAATGGACCTCCAGATCATGAGCTCCAATGATGTGAGATTAACTGATCAAACTCTTTGATCCAGTTAATCAATATTCATTAACTACAAGTCACTCCACTATAGACTTGTAGTCGCACTCTCCTCATCAGAGATATTATTGTGTCCACTGATCTAGTCATTACCCATGAGTCGACCCTTCACAGGTTGTTCGTAATCACAGCAGGGTCAAATTACCGTTTTGTTCCTGTGATTACCTCTTTGCTCCTTAAGCACAGACTCATACCCTCATAGAGGGCGGGGCCCCGTTGTTCGAGACCTGGAGTCAGTTCTTAAGGGAACAACCTATCTAATTCCTCAATAGAGGAATGAGTGAATTCCATCTTGCACAGTTAAGTTCCCAGCTACCTACGAGGTCTGTCCCTTAGAAGGTAGGCTTATTGAGTCGGCTACAGGCCACTCTTACCCATACTAGTCTAAGGACAAACCCCTATAAGCAGGATTCTTAACTTGTTCAGGATTCAAGTCAAGTCACTAATGACCATCTATAAATTACTAGTCTTATCATGTTAACGGTGTTATACTGGTTAGACTAATAATTTGCGATCCAGTCTTGTATGAACTCTTCATACAGGATGCCCCCACTCGCATGTCAACTACATGAATGAGGTTGATTACCTCATTTGTACTAATTACAAAGTGGGTCGCATCCATGGTATTACCAGAATGAGGTTTCCAACCTTATTCTTATACTATAGACTATTTAGGTTATAATCTTGAATTCAACCCAAATAGTGTCCACTATACTGATTTCAAGATAAATGTTATAACCTTGGAGCTTAGTTTATTGGATTTATAAAAGCAAGACTGTAATCTTATCAAAACAAATAACACTTTATTTAATTGATCAAGATTACACAAGTTTAGGGCATAAATCCCAACATTGTTCTCTAAAACTAAAGTTGGACCTTCAAAGAACAAGAATGTTCAAATGAAAAAGAAGGGCAAGGGGAAGGCTCCCATGACAAAAAAGGGAAAGAAAGTTGGAGAAAAAGGAAAATGTTTTCACTGCAACCAAAACGAGCACTGGAAGAGGAACTGCTTGAAGTACCTTGCTGAGAAAAAAGCAGATAAAGAAGCACAAGGTAAATATGATTTACTAGTTATTGAAACATGTTTAGTGGAGTATGATACCTCAACCTTGATATTGGATTCAGGGGCCACTAATCATGTTTGCTTCTCTTTTTAAGAAACTAGCTCCTGGAAAAAGCTAGAAGAAGGCGAGATCACCCTCAAGGTTGGAACAGGAGAGGTTGTCTCGGCCGATGCAGTGAGATACTTGATGTTGTATTTCGATGATAAATATATCATACTTAAAGATGTTTTGTATGCTCCTAAAATGAAACGAAATTTAATATCTATCACATGTATATTAGAACAAATGTATAAAATATCCTTTAAAATCAATGAAGCGTTCATTTTCAAAAAAGGTATTCAAATTTGTTATGCTATACTAGAAAACAACTTATATAAGTTAAGACCAACTAAAGCAAAATTTGTCTTAAATACTGAGATGTTTAGAACAACCGAAACTCAGAATAAAAGAAAAAAAGTTTCTTCCAATGCCTATTTATGGCACTTAAGACTTGGTCATATAAATCTCAATAGGATTGGGAGATTGGTTAAGAATGGACTCCTAAATCAGTTAGAAGACAATTCTTTACCTCCATGTGAATCTTGTCTTGAGGGGAAAATGACTAAGAGATCTTTTGCTCGAAAAGGTCTCAGAGCCACAATACCCATAGAGCTCGTACATTCGGACCTCTGTGGACCGATGAATGTCAAAGCTCGAGGTGGGTATGAATATTTCATCAGTTTCATTGATGATTATTCAAGGTATGGTCATGTTTACATAATGCATCATAAGTCTGATTCTTTTGAAAAGTTCAAAGAATATATGATTGAGGTTGAAAACCAATTAGGTAAAACGATTAAGACACTCCGATAAGATTGAGGTGAGGAGTACATGGGCTTAAGATTTTAGGACTATATGATAGAACACAGAATCAAGTCACAACTCTTTTCACCTAATATGCCTCAGCAGAACCGTGTATCTGAAAGAAGAAACAGAACCTTGTTGGACATGGTTCATTCAATGATGAGCTTTGCTAAGTTACCTAATTCCTTTTGGGGACATGCACTAGAAACTGCTGTCTATATTTTGAATAACGTTCCCTCGAAAATTGTTTCAGAAACACCTTATGAACTATGGAAAGGGCGTAAGTGCAGTTTACGTCACTTTAGAATTTTGGGATGCCCGACACACGTGTTGGTGCAAAATCCATTAGAACGTCATTTTAAGTTATGCCTAATTTTAGGTTATCCAGAAGAAACAAAAGGTGGTATGTTTTACGATCCTCAAGAGAATAAGGTGTTTTCTGTCGACAAATGCCACATTTTAGAGGAAGACCACATAAGACGTCATCGACCTCGCAGTAGACTAGTATTGAATGAAATTTCCAAAGACACTAGAGATAGAGATAGTTCACCTACTAAAGTAGTAGATTAGTACATCTGGTTAGTCACATCATTCTCAAGAGTTGAGAATACCTCGCCAGCAGATGGGAGGGTTGTTCATCATCACCGACTGCTACTTTTTATTATCACCCAATCCTAGATATGATTATTGGATTGTTGTTAAGAATATCCTCAAATATCCTAGGAGAACGAGGAACTAATGCTCATGTATGGCACTAACGATTTGATCCTTACTGGATACACTGACTCTGATTCCATACCGATAAAAATGCAAGAAAATCCACATCGGGATCATTGTTCATTCTTAATGGAGGAACAGTAGTGTGGAGAAGTGTGAAGCAAAACTGTATTGCAGACTCTACAATGGAAGCTGAATACGTAAGCTGCATGTGAAACAACAAAGGAAATAGTATGGTTGAGGAAATTCTTGAAAGATTTGGAAGTCGTTCCAAATATGCATCTGCCTACAACCCTATATTGTGATAACAGTGGTGCAGTTGCAAATTCAAGAGAACCAAGAAGCTCACATTGCTGATCCTTTTACAAAGACCTTCACGACTAAAGTGTTTGAAGGTCACCTACAGTCTCTAGGTCTACGATGTTAGTAAACTAGGACGAGTGGGAGAACGTTTAGGTACTAGTTCATTATATTCATATGTTTATTGTACTCATATGTTTCTCACTTAAATTCAACATTGTGATATTCCACTAGGAGTTTTAGTCCAAGTGGGAGTTTGTTGGATTTTATGTCCTAAAACTCGTAGCTTGTAATTGATAAACATTGTTCGTGTTTCTTTTTCGATAAAATTGTTATTGAATTAGTATACTATAATCTTGAATCCAATAAACTATGGTCCTGAGGCTATTTAATGTAGACTTGAACTTTTTGTGATGACATAAAACATGGATCAAGTTCGAGTATAAAGCTTGAAATGGTCTATAGTATAAGGATGAGGTTGGACGCCTTATTCTGGAGACACTATGGGTGCGACCTACTTTGTAGTTAGTACAAACGATGTGATCCTGAATCGTTCATATAGAGATATGTGAGTGGGGGCATCCTATGCAATGAGTTTGTATAAGACTGGACCACGACTTAGTCACTTTTGTTTTATAACACCGTTTACTGTATAAAACTAACTAATTCAATTTTGATGACCTAGGTAACTCGATCTCAATCCTGAGCTAACTATGAACTCTTGTTAATTTGGGATTAGCCTTAGATCTGCATGGGTGAGAGCAGCTCAATAGCGATGGCTCAATAAGCCTCCCATTTCATGGGTAAGACCGGATAGATAGCTGGGGACATAGGGTGCAAGACGAAATTCACTCCTACCCGACTCTAGGGATAATAGATAGGTTGTTCCTTTAAGTGCTGACTTCGAAACTAGAACAAGGGGCCCCACCCTCTCACTAGGCTGAGAGGGACTAGATTTGTTGGTTGGACCACAAATTAATTGTTCTATAGAGGTTTAGTGGGACTTAAGGAACAAGAAGTGTTCTCGGGGGTAAAACAATATTTTGACCCAGCCGAGACCACGAACAACCTGTGAAGGATTGACTTACTAGTTATGGTTATATCAGGTGGACATAAATATATCTAAAGTGAGGGGAGTGCAACTACGGGACTGTAGTGGAATGACCCGTTAGTTAACAAAATTTGATTAATTAGGTTAAAGAGTTTGACTGATTAATCTCGGATTGTTGGAGCCCATGATCTGTAGGTCCATTAGGTCCCTCTGCTAGCTCATATGGATTAAACATAGAACAGTATGATGGATGAATTCGAATTGCTCGAATTAGGAAAAAAGTTTTAAACCGACAAGTATATGTCATATAGCTATCGGTTTTTTATGACACAATATATTGAAATGTGATTTTAATTTCAAAAATATGAATGCGGATTCCTGTTCGGGAGGTCAAAATTAGTCAAGATGGTCAAAATTGTAAAAAGTCAAAGGGTTGACTTTATGGCTTTGGAAAAGTCAAAGTTTGACTTTGACCAAATGGAAAAGACTATTTTACCCTTGACTAGAGTTAGTGGAATTATCCAAGTTTTAGTTGAACAATCCCACTAACTTAAGTGGACTATGTGTAAACATTATAGAATGACACATAACCCACTTTAGTTAGTGTTGTGTGAGGTGTTGCTTTTTGGTGAGGCTTGGCATGCATTTGATGCATGTAATTACTTTATAAATAGGTTTGTTTTCAAAACGAAGGGCTCCTTTTTGTTAAGTTTGAGTTTTTAAAAAAGAAGTCTCACCAAAACTTCTTTTCCTTTTCCTCACTTAATACTTTGAACCTTCCATTCTTCCTTTTCAATCCTTCATTCATCGGGTCCCACAACCCGGTTCTTAGTCCAGAGGATAGCGGGGAAGCTCTAGTGGTGGTCCGGTTGTGTTCGGTTTGTGCTTTGGCAAGGAGATCGTGAAGAAATCAAGCTACAAAGGTTGTACTTTCTTCCCTTTTTTAGCTTACTGTTTTTTGTATGTTTGCATGTTAATTTCTATTAAGTTAGATGCAATTAGAGTGTCCTTAGATCCTTTTGCAGCTGCGTATGTTCGTGTTCCATCATGTGGTATCAGAGCATGCTTCAATTTCACTCAATTCCATATGGTGGGTTGTCATTTTTCATGTGATGAAATTGTTGGAAGCTAAAATTAGCTCATTGTTTTGGCATCTTTTAGGCTTTAATTTCTTGTTAAAATTTGTAATTTGCTCAAGGGTTTTGAGCTTTAATGTGTGCCTAAGGAGTCTGTAAAATTTGGGAGTCAATAGAGTTGAAATTAAGTAGTAATTGGAGTTTCAACCAACGTCGCGCAATGCCAAAAAAAACTACACTCTGCTATTTTTTTGGAGCCATTTTTCAGCCGTTGTCCGTGTGAAGTTGCTGTATTTTTCAAGCTTGTTCGGGTCGGTTCGAAAGGTTCGAGAACCGGTTTAAAATCCCCCGAACCGGACCAAAATCGACCCTAACCGACCCAAAAGCCTTGAACTGGACAAAGTCAACCAAATTTGGATCGGTCAAAGTCAACTATTGATGTCATCTACATGGTCGCTGACATCAGTTCTTCTTCAACATTTTGAAAATGAGAAACGCGCGTGTACAGTACCTAAAGCAGTAAATTAAAGAGACAAAATTTCCAGCTGCTCTGTTTTGATTTTCTTTGACCTCTTCAGATTCTTTCTTCAAATTGAAAGCCTTCCCGGACTCCGATCGACCTGAAACTTTTACAGATTATTCTATACACATTAATGCTCAAACACACTTCAGAAATTTGAAAATAAAATACAAATTGATGCTAAATTTAAATTCCAAATCCAAAAGAATACTTTAGACTCCCAGAAAAGTTGTATTTTAAAAAACACCCACCACAAGACACAATTGATCAAATTGAGTGCTCAAAATTGCTCTAATACCAATTGATAGAGTGTAGATTAAGAAAGCGGAAGCAATTTTGGATCTTGAAAACTCTAAGTTGATCAAATTTACAAAACAAAAAGCATGCTCAAATCTGGAAAAACAGAGAATAAGAACTCATACCTTTGTAGCTCAAAATTCTCGTAATCCATGGGCAATTTCTTATCACAAACACTTTGTGGATAACCTCTAGTGTCTTCTCTACTATCCTCAGACCTTGGAACAGATTGTGAGATCTTAAGTTGAGAGAATTTGGAAGAAGAGTGAGAATGGTTAAAAATCGAGAATTAAATGAATTTTCTGCAAAATTTCATTTATCCTCTTCAATTCATCTTCAATTAAAGCTTCATCAAGCCTTGTGAAGATGCTAACACATGAATGATGAGGATTAATCAAGAAAGAGGTGCTGAATTTTTGTGAATTTGAAAAGCAAAGGAGCTTGTTCACCCTTTTAAGTTCGGTCCAATTGAAACTTCAAAATTCATTTGAATTTTCATTTATTTTTAATTCAAAATTAATATAAAATTAATTTTAAATTAAAATCAGTTTAATAATTTAATTAATTAAACAATTTAATTAATTAATTTAAAATAATTATTTAATTTAATATCAAATATCAAATTAAATAATTAGACCAATCCCGATTTCTTAAATCGACTGTTCGAACATGAATCCCTATTCTTGTTATAAACCGAGTCAATATTTAAATCATATTTAAATACATCCACCCCTTCTTAATCATAGTTTAATTCATAATTAATCTATGACACGTTAAGTATATCACATATAATTAACATTTTCTCCCAAAATCGAATTTGAACAATTCAAATTCTTTTCTCTCAAATGTTACAAGGCTTAGTCTAAGACAGTAAGGGGACCTAATGAACCTACAGATCATGAGCTCCAACGATATGAGATTAACCGGCAAAACTTTTTAGCTTAGCTAATCAACATTTGTTAACCACCGGGACACTCCACTAAAGCCCAAAGGTGTTTGCACTCTCTCTCGATCAGAGATATATTTCTATCCACTCGATATAACCATGATTAGTAAGTCGATCCTTCATAGGTCATTCGTAATTACAACTTGGTTAAAAATACCGTTTTACCCCTGTAATTACTTCTTGTTCCTTAAGTCCCACTAATCCTCTAATGAACAATTGGTTTGTGGTCCAACCAACAAACCGAATCCCTCTCGGACAAATGAGAGGGGTGGGCCCTTTGTTCAAGACCCGGAGTCAACACTTAAGGGAACAACCTCCCTACCAATCCCTAAAGCGAGTAGGAGTGAATTCCATCTTATAGAACTATGTTCCCAGCTATCTACCCGGTCTTATCCCTGAAATGAGAGGCTTATTGAGTTGACAATCTCAGACCACTCTCACCTATGCAAATCTAAGGATAATCCGAATAAACAAGAGTTCATGGCAGGCTCAGGATTAAGATCGAGTTACCTAGATCATCGTATGAATATAGTCAGTTAAGACTGTAAACGGGGTTATAAAGTATAAGTGACAATTTCTCGGTCCGGTCTTATGCAAACTCATTGCATAGGACACCCTTACTCGCATGCCTCTACATGAACGATTCAGGATCAAATCATTTGTACTTTACAAAGTGGGTCGCGTCCATAATGTCCCCAAGATAAGGTACCCAACTCTATCCCTATACTATAGACCGTTCTGGCTATAAGTTGAACTTGATCCACTTTTATGTCACACATAAAGTTCAAGTATACATCCTATAGCCATGAGTTCTTTATTGGATTAGAGTTTCAAAATATACAATTCATTTTATTCAATAACACCTTTATTTGAATAAATCTCGATAACATATTTATTGCAAAATAGAATATACATTCAGTTTACAAACCCACGAGTTTTAGGACATTAAACCAAACACTAAGATGGGTCCTCAAAGGAGGTTAGGAATATATGTTGGATATGATTCCCTATCAATTATTAAATATCTTGAACCCCTGACGGGTGATGTATTTACTGCACGATTTGTTAATTGTCATTTTAATGAGACAAATTTTCCAACATTAGGGAGAGGAATTAAGTTGGTAAAAGAAATTACATGGAATGTATCGTTATTATCTCATTTAGATCCTCATAGAGATCAATGTGAACTTGAAGTTCAAAAGATAATTCATTTGCAAAATAAACGAATCAATTACCAGATGCGTTCACAAATGCTAAAAGAGTGACTAAATCATAAATACCAGCAACAAATGCTCCATCAAAAATTGATATCCCAAAGGAACAAGTTGTCAATAATGGGTATGGAGCACGCCAGAAGCGTGGTAGACCAATGGGTTCCAAAGATAAAAATCCTCGAAAAAGAAAAGTAGTTGAGAATCAAAATGATTCAATAAAATGTATGGATGTTCCAGAAGAAATCCAGAATACAACTACTCAAAAGAGTATTGATGAAAATCAAATGCTTGAGGAAAATAATGAAATTTCTATAAACTATATTACAATAGGAAAGAGATAGAACCGAAATGATATCATTGTTGACAACATTTTTGCTTATAATGTTGCTCACGATATTATTCATTAAAGTGACGATTTTGATCCAAAATCTATCGAAGAATGTCAACGTATAAAGGATTGGCCAAAGTGGAAAGAAACAATCCAAGTAGAGTTGAACTCACTTTCAAAACGTGAGGATTTTGGACTAGTAGTCCTAACACCAGAAGGTGTCAAACCTGTGGGATACAAATGGGTATTTGTACGGAAAACAATGAGAAGAATGAAGTCACAAGATATAAAGCGAGACTTGTTGCACAAGGATTCTCACAAAGGCCTGGTATTGATTATGAGGAGACATATTCTCCTATGGTGGATGCAATAACGCTAAGATATTTGATTGGCCTGACTGTATATGAAAAACTTGATATGCATCTAATTGATGTAGTCACGACGTATTTATATGGATCTCTAGATAATAACATTTATATGAAAATCCCAGAAGGATTTAAAATACCAGAAACATATGAATCAAGTTCTCGGAAATTGTATTCAATAAAGTTACAGAGATCATTATATGGATTAAAACAATCAGAACGAATGTGGTATAATCGCCTGAGTGAATATTTGTTGAAAGAATGATATTAAAATAATCCAATATGTTCGTGTGTTTTTATAAAAAAATCTCAGTCAGGATTTGCTATTATAACTGTATATGTTGATGACTTAAATATAATTGGTATTCTTGAAGAGTTATCCAAGGTGATAATATATCTTAAGAAAGAATTTGAGATCAAAGATCTTGGAAAAACAAAATTTTGCCTTGGTTTGCAAATTGAACATTTAGCAGATAAGATATTTGTTCATCAATCAACTTATACAGAGAAAATCCTAAAAAGATTCCATGTGGATCCATTGAACATTCCAATGGAAGTTCGTTCACTGGATGTAAAGAAAGATATATTTAGACCTCGAGATGACAATGAAGAACTACTTGGTCCTAAAGTATCATATCTTAGTGTAATTGGTGCACTTATGTATCTGGCTAATAACACAAGACCAAATAATGCATTTTCAGTAAATTTATTAGCTAGATATAGTTCATGTCCTACAAAAAGACATTGGGACAGAGTTAAGCATGTACTCTGATATCTTCGAGGGACAATTGATATGAGTTTATTTTATTCTAACAAATCAAATTATGATCTAGTTTGTGATGCAGATTCTGGTTATCTATCTGATCCACATAAAGCTGGATCTCGGACAGGTTATCTATTTACATGTGAGGAATTGTTATATCATGGCAATCAGTGAAACAAACCATCACGACCACTTCTTCGAATCATGCTGAAATCCTCGCAATTCATGAGGCAAGTGAGAATGTGTATGGTTAAGATCGATGACACAACACATTCGTGAGACATGTGGTTTGTCTTCGTGTAAACCTCTTCCAACAATATTATATGAAGACAACACAACATGTATAACTCAAATCAAATAAGAATATATTAAAGGAGATAGAACAAAGCATATCTCTCCAAAGCTTTTCTACAATCATGACCTTGAAGAAAATGGCGACATCTCAGTAAAACAGATTTGTTCAAAAGATAACTTTGCAGACATATTTACAAAGGTATTACCAACTACAACATTTGAGAAATTGGTTCATAGTATTGGAATGCAACGACTCAGAGATCTCCAGTAATGTCTTCATGAGGGGGAGTAAATGTATTATATAAAATATGTACTCTTTTTCCTTCACTAGGGTTTTTATCCCATTGGATTTTTCCCTAGTAAGGTTTTTAATGAGACATATTTTATATAAATGAGCATTTAAGGGGGAGTCTTGTAAACATTATCATGTAAATGCCCATTTTCACATCCTCTTTGACTCTCATGCCAAGTGGAAAACCTTCCATAGCCAAAGTATCATCCATGTGTCCAAAAGTTACCAATTATTGGTGTCCAAATGGACTACATCATGCTCTCCAAATTGCCTATAAATAGTGGTTGAATGGAAAATCAAAGAAATAACATTTTTAGTGGATTTTCCACTTGATCTCTTCTCTCTTCTCTCTCGTCATCTTAATTTTCTCCATTTATTTTATTTTATTTATTTAATTAATTCATATTATATATATTATCTAAGATTGCATTTTCCTTATTATTATTATTATTGTTATTGTTATTATTATATCATATTATTATATATTGGTAAAATTTTGGTGCCCAGTTTTTCTTCTCAATTTTACAACAATAACATATTTTTCTTTTAGATCCCAGTTAAAATTTAGATTCTCTTAGGAACTAAGAACTATTAAACTCAATACTGAACTCAGTAATGCAATCTGGATTTTGTTTTATGTTTTCAGATTTACTGAATTTAGGGAATATGTGTTTGGCAGATGTGTTTTCGAAAATTGTTTTCCAATTCTGTGACCCAAATAGTAGAAATTTTGAAAATAACATTTTTATGTTTTCATTGTTGAAATTTTGAGTTTATTATAAGCTCCCAGACATAATTGAAGTACATCGACTCCATTTCCTTGTCCATAGTTTTAATCCATTCGTCTTTGTCAACATCAACCATTGTCTGATCATAGGTTAATGGATCCTCGCAATAATCATCACGAGTGACAACTGAGGTTTCAGCTAAACCCATGTAACGATCAGGCTATCTCACAGCCCTCCCACTACGTCGAGGCATTCCCAACTCTTGAGAACGGATTTGACTAGACGTGCTAGGATCAACAACACTTGTTGACGTACTAGCCCCATCAGCAACTCTTGCTGATGTACTGTCCATTTCATTTAACACAATTTTACTTCTTTGTAAATGATCCCTGACGTGGTCTTCCTCTAGGAAAGTGGCGTTTGTCTACACAAGCACCCTATTTTTCTTAGGATCGTAAAATAGACCACCCCTAGTCTCTTTAACGTAATCTACGAATAGGCATAATTTCGAACGGGGTTCCAACTTTTTCGGGTTTGACACCAACACGTGGGTCGGGTATCTCCAAATTCTGAAATGGTGTAAGCTACCTTTACAGCCATTCCAGAGTTCGAATGGTGTTTCACAAACACTCTTCGATGGAACGTTATTCAAAATGTAAACCGCAATCTCCACTGCTAACCCCAAAAAGAATCAGGGAGACGAGCATAACTCATCATCGACCGAACCATGTCCAACAGGGTTTCGTTTCTCCTTTCCGATACACCATTCTCATTGCGTGGCATACCAGTGCATCGAGAGAGTGGGACGTAATTCCGTGTTCTATCATATAGTCCTGGAATTCAGTGTCCATATACTCTCCACCTCGATCCGATCGAAGTGTTTTTATGGTTTTACCTAACAGGTTCTAAACCTCAGCCTTGTACTCCTTAAACTTTTCAAGAGTTTCAGACTTCTTATGCATTAGGTAAATATACCCATACCTCGAGTAATCATCTATGAAAGATATGAAGTATTCATAACCACCTCATGCTTTAACATTCATCGGACCACAGAGGTCAGAATGTATAAGCTCAAGGGGCTCCTTGGTTCTCTATCCTTTTCCACTAAAAGGACGTTTGGTCATTTTGCCTTCGAGGCATGACTCACACACCGGTAAAGAGTTTTCCTCTAACTGACTTAGAAGTCCACTCTTCACTAGTCTCTCAATCCGATTGAGATTAATGTGGCCTAACCGTAGATGCAAAAGATTGGCATTTTCTTTATGAGAAACTTTCGCTCTTTTAGTTCGTATTTCTGTCGTTTTAAACAATTCAGTACTCAAAACACTTTTGGCCGAATTAGGTTTCAAAACATAAAGATTATTCTCAAGTGAAGCTGAACAAATTAAGTTTCCATTTTGGGAAATAAACGCTTTATTGCCTTGAAAAGAAACGGAAATACATTGTTCTAACATGCAGGAAATAGAAACTAAGTTTCTAGTAAACCCTAGAACTATATACATATTGTCTAACAAAATGTAATTCCTGCCAAAATGTAGCTTCAACGTGCCAACCGCTGCAGCAGAGACAAGCTCCCCGGATCCAACGCGTAGAGTCACCTCACCCTCTCGGAGCTGCTGCCAGGAATCAATCCCCTGAAAAGAAGAACAAACATGGTTAGTGGCACTCGAATCCAATATCCAGGCAGAGTCACTACTCCCCACTAAACAGGTTTCAGTCACAAGTAAATCACATTTACCTTGATTCTTCCTCTCGGTTAGGGATTTGGGACAGTTTCTCTTCCAATGTCTGTCCCCATTGCAGTGGAAACACTTTCCTCTTACTACAAGTTCCTTGACCTTCTTGCCCTTCTGGGCGGCAGCTCGGTCAGTTTTACCCTTCTTCATCTTCTTCTTCTTCCCTTTCGGGTAAGAAGGAGCTACAAGCTTTGTCCCAGAGGTTCGAACCCCTGTGATAAGACCTAAAGGCAATGTTTGCCTCAGCTTCCGACGTCCTGATCCTCATCAAGGACTGAAAGGTTTGCAGCTCATTAAGAAGAGTAGTCAGAGTGTAGTTTATCTTGTACATAACAGCGTTGGTACAAAACTGAAGGAAACTCTTCAGAAGAGTCTCCAAGATAAAACTGACTTGGCTCGACTCGTCGATCGAAGCCCCGTTCATCTCAGCTAGATTAAAGTGGGTCATCATGTCTAGAACATGTTCACGGACAAACGACCCCTCTTTCATCCGTGCGTTGAAGACGTATTTGAGCGAGTCATGTCGGACTTGAAAGAATTGTTGTCTAAACATTTCCTGCAAGGACTCCATGATCCCCTTAGCGGTGACCATAAGCTCATGCTTCTTTGCACAAATATCAGACATGCTGGCAATGATATAGGTCTTGGCCTTTTCATTGGCCCTGATCAATCGATCGTATGCATCACGAACACTTCACGATGCAGTCAAGCCCGACATCTGAGGACACTCCTCAGAGAGCACGAACTTTATGTCGTCAGTTACCAAAATCGTGTTTAAGTTGTTTTTCCACGTTTGATAGTTATATCCCACTAATTTGTCAGACGCGAGTAAAGCTATTATTGAGCTAGACATGTTTTTAGTTGAAAGATCAAAAAACTTTGTGTTACTCTCGCAAAAAACTTTTGAAATCCAATCAGGTTTTAGCAAAAATTGTTTCATGATGCCTAGGTCATTTAAAATTTGCAATGATATCCTAAAGGTTTTTAATGATCATCACCGAAGGGTGAACAGAACACTTCTCCTCTAACACGAGACTTTCTCGATCAGACCCTAGTCCCAGAATAACTCTTATTCCATTAGGCGTCCAATTACCATTGTTCGGTCGAATTCATTAACTCTTAACGAATTCTGTGAATGTCACCCTCAATTTTTAAGTTTCCTAGTATTCGTCCAAACAATAGCCACCGGAGGGTGAACCAAGAAGGAAAACCAACTAGGAAACTATATCCCTTTCGGTAATTCACGGTGTTCCGACTCCCATGATTAGGCCCTCCGAAGGGATTGTCTGGTCCAGGCCAAACTAGCAGGCGGATCATAGGCATCTTACGGTGTGAATCGAAAGAAGAGACCGTGGGTCCCGTTTTTACAAGTCCCGCTCCCACTCACTATAAGTACTCTCTCCATCCACGATGATACTGACCCATACAAATGCAACTCGAAGGGGGACGCTCTCATTTGCGCCACGAGGCCGAGTATGGATCTCACGGTGCGGACTTAACGGAGATTTATGGCCAAAAATTAAATGTATCTTATACACTATATTTCCTCCCACTCAGCACTTTATTTTATTAGGGATTGACCTAGATAAACCAGCTAAAATTTACCTAAGTCTACTAATATAACTCTTATATGGTATTTTAGCCTAAGTTTATAATCACATTAATACTTAGGTGTATGTGAGCAAATTAAAACACTTTTAATTAACGACACTCACGATAAGTATAATCTAAGAATCTCCGGTCCGAATTCACTCCCAGGTCGGTTTCCAGGTAGGGGTGTTTCGCAAGCGTCAACTTAAATACCCCAGCCTTAGACAAAACCTTCCTTAGACAGAGTTACTAATCACGTCACCATTCATAGACTAAACTTTGATTTCCTAATTCTAATTTTATTGGAATTAGAAAACCTAAGTCTAATTATTCAAGTTCTAAACACTTTAAAACTAATAATTAACTTAGGTTGCTTGCATTTCTATGTTATAGTGCTTGATCATTCATCACATGAATAACTATATACAATAACAAAAATAATTCATCACATGAATATAAATGCATGAGTATACTTTAATCTAAAAAATATAACATTTATATTAATTAAATTAAAACATGCATTTAATTATATTATAACACTTATAATATAACCTATCATCCAAACTATATATTATAACTCTTAAAATATAAATGATGCATGAAAATGTTTAACCTAAAGTGGGATTTTAAAACTATATGACATAATGCACATAGAAATTTAATTAAATCATACATCACATGCATAAAATAATGAAATAGCAAAATGGGCCGGTTTTGACACTTAGGGACAATTATTTAATTAAATAACATTAATATAACAATTATATTAATATTATTTAATAAAATAATAAAAAACATAAAATAAAATTCATTTTACAATAAGAAAATAAAAAATATGAAGAAAAACCGCCCCACGTAATGCATCTCGCCCACGTCTCGCGAAACCGCCTCTGCTCACTCCCACTACGTGTGCAGCGTTGCAACGCCATGGGTAGCGTTGTGACGCTGTCGCGTCCAGCGTCATGCCCCGCGTGCTCCACACCGTGGCGTTGCAACGCTGCTCTGCAGCAGGGCCTCCATCCGCAAGAATGGCGTTGAGACGCCGAAGAACAGCGTCTCAATGCCATCGATAGAACAACATCTCCACTTGCTGTTCTTCATCGATTTTTCGCCCGTTTCGCTCCGATTTCTTCATAGAAACCCTTGCTACTAAAGACTCGGACTTACAGACTCGATTCACAACAAAATTCCGAAAAACAACGAGCCCTTACATTGATCTCATCAACATAAAAATTGTAAATCTAAAAGTGTCAAAACCAAAACATCCAAAATTGCAAACAAACATTAATCTCATGAATTAAGGCATTACCCACCTAATTTTAATGAAAAACAGTGCATAACGAAGAATCATCGAGTGACTTAGATACCAATTGAAGGGAATGAGAATCCCCGCGCAACGGAACACAATCGAATCGTCGTGGTATTGTTACAGTACTAGAATTTCACTAAAATTAATTATCAAATAATTTAGGCTAAACATGCTAAAAGGAAAGGAAAAACAGTAAGTTAATGTTACTTACTTGTTGAAGACCTTCTTCAAGAACTCCTTTCCAACGAATCGATCACGAACTCTTCGTGTTCTCTCGATCTCTTCGATCCCGAACTTTTCCCACGAACAAGAACACGACACAACCACTTGGAGTCTCGGTTGTTCTTCTTTTGGAAAGAAGGAAGTGGTGGGACTTTTGTGTTTTGGAGAAGGGAGGAGAGTAGAGAGAGTTTAGAGAGAAAGTTCTCTTCTTTTTGGTGAGAATCCAAAAAATGAGAGAAATGAGCTTAAGTTCCTTCTTGCAATAAGGGTTTAAATAGTGGAAATGGATGATTACCACTTTACCACAAATATAGGTTATACAAATCATATTTGCATAACCATATATTATAAGATATCTCATATCTAATATTACAAATCACATTTGCAATAATTGTAGATTTATTAAATTGAATCGCATCCAATTTAATTTCTCTCAATTAATATCTCCAATTAGCCCTAATTCAACAATTAGGCTAACCTATAGTTTATTATGAATCTCATTCACATTAAACTATATATTATATCATTCATCTCATATAAATAAAATAAATGCTCTTTAAGTGAAATTAAACACTTTAATTTCATACCAAAACATTAACCCTTCTTTTAATCCAGATTGAGCAAACCGAGGGACCTAATGGACCTACAGTGACGGGCTCCAATGATCCGAGATTAACCTATCAAATTCTTTGACCTGGTTAATCAACATTCATTAGCTTAGGTAACACTCCACTATAGCCCGTAGCTGCACTCCCGTCAATGCAGAATATTACGGGTCCACTGATATAACCAATAACCATGAGTCGACCCTTCACAGGTTGTTCGTAGACACGATTGGGTCAAATTACCGTTTTACCCCTGTGTCTACCTCTTGTTCCTTAAGTGCCCACTGCTCCTCTAATGAACAACATTGTGATGGTCCAACCATACACAACTCCCTTCTCGGGCCAGTGAGAAGGTGGGCGCCCGTTGTCCAAGTCCTGGAGACAACACTTAAGGGAACAACCCCTCTAGTTTTCCTAAAGGCGGGAACGAGTGAATTTCATCTTGCGTAGTTAAGTTCCCAGCTCCCTACTTTGTCCTGTCCCTGAGAAGATAGGCATATTGGGCGAGTAACTGTGACCACCTTCACCCGTACTAGTCAAAGGGGATGGACCCTTCGCAGATGTGAGTCCAGTAACACGCTCGAAATTCAGTCGAGTCACTAATGGTCATCTACAAAATTATTAGTCCCATCACAAGCGGTGTTACATCGTGAGGTCTAATAATTCACGGTTCGGTCTTGTACAATCTCATCGCACAGGATGCCCCCACTCGCATGTCAACCACATGAACAAGTCAGATCACCTCATTTGTATCTAATACAAAGCGGGTCACATCCACAACGTATCCAGGATTAGGTCTCCAATCCTATGCATATACTATAGACCGTTCGGGTCGTTAACTCGAACTTGATCTTTCCTGTGTGTCCACTACACACCGTTCAAGTTCTAGTTCTCTCATAAATTCAATGACCCTGGAGCTTAGTTTATTGGAAAAGTTTGTAAAATTTGCGAGAGACAAAGTAATGAAATAAATAACACTTTATTAATTTCAAACAGTAATTTGCAAACACGAGATTAGGACAAAAATCCCAACAAGTGTATAATATTCTCCTCTTTTGTAGACCACCTCTTCTGAATTAGAAATTTATTGTTAATGTCACATGAAGATAAAGTGAGACTTTCCCCTGTCAAAATTTTGACATCAAAAGTTGGTGCAGACTATAGGAAGTTTGAGGAATTCTTCAAATATTAACACACAAAGTAAAGGAATAGAAAAAAGTAAATTGAGACCTAGACAAAGACGATTTTGATCAAGACTGTCACTTATAGGGCCTGGAAAGTTTTATATTCTCACTTAATGCATATTATTTAGATAGAATTTGTGCTCTGAATTGCTTATTTTGAAGGTTATTGAGCGAAGTACATGATTTAGAGAATTTGCATCAATTCGAAGATAATTCGAAGCAAATCAAAAGTCATTCAAGGAACTGAGTAAGAAAATGGAGCAAAATGACCATATTGTCCCTGTGCGAGAGCGTCTAGATGCCAAAATGGGTGTTGAGATGCTCTTCACACAGATGCAAAAGGTAGTAGTTGTGAGAACAAGGTCAATGGCATCGAGACACTGCCTATAGCGTCTCGATGCTATGGAACATTGAAGCGTTGACTTGAAGCCCCTCGACGCTATGGATCATTGGGATCAACGCCAATGTGGTCGAGACACTGCCTGTAGTGTCTCGATGCTACATCAATTTATATAAATACTTTATTTCTACTTCTATGTCATATGTTAGACAATCTAGTTGTTTGTCTCTTAATTGTTTTTCTCTCTATACTACTTTAAGACTATTTAAACCATTTGTAGTAATTTTTTTGCCCAATTCATGGAGTCAGGAGTCAATTCTATGATGTTCAACTAGAAGATAACTTTGATTAAAGCATCTATCATATAACTTTATGACAATTGAACTTTATTTATATATCATATTCTCTTTTTAGCATGCTTTGTTTCCTATTTCCATTATCGAATGTGAAAGCATATTAGAATTGACGCCTCTTGCATGTTGGAACGTTTAATGCTAGCTATAACTTCGCTTACGCTTTGTATCAAGTTCTTGCACGTTTAAGTAGCACCAAGGGTGGTTCATGTGTGCATATTAGAGAGTTGTCTCCTCGTGTAGTTTACATGATAGGTTGACATTCTAGTTAATTTGACTACCCAATTAATTAGATTGTTCTAATCAATCCTTGAGCTTAACACGATCGGTTTAGGGATATGTGATGGAATCAAAATTCCTAATAAGTAGTGAAAACCAATTGGATCGATAACTAGATTTTTATTTGGAAATCAAAATACTAGTACATTGGCAATAAACCGATAAGCATGGAAAAACATGTATTAATGTTGTTGGGGTGTGTTCCCTAAACTCGGGGATATTGTTGTAAATGCTTGATGAATTAATAAAGTGTTATTTTCATTTCTTTTCTTGTATACTTGCATTTAAACTTAAATCCAATAACATAAAGTCCAAGGTTATATACTTTTGTGATAACTTGAACAATATATAGTAGACGTACAATTAGGATCGTGTTCATGTTGTTAACTCGAACGGTCTAGAGTACGTGGATGAGGTGTGGAACCTTATCCTGGTAACATTATGGATGCGACTCACTTTTTATTTGATACAAACGAGGCGATCCAATTTGTTCATGTAGTAGACATGCGAGTGGGGGCATTGTTGCATGTAATTTAGCAATACCGCAAGTGTATGGGTCAAGTTTTAATATAGTGATTTTAATTCCAAGTATCGTCCTCAGGAATGATTTTCTAGATCAATCAATTACTAAGATACTAATCCCTAATTTTATCTAAAGAAATAGAAATTTGAGAAAATGGTGAATTAAAAAAAAGTACATATACAAGTGGAGACATAAATAAGATAGAAACGTTAGGGGGAATCGATTTCACTACTTAATTCCTTATTTCAGTACATGCAAATGACTATGGTCATGAGATTATACACAAGAAGTTAAAGATATTCAAAAGACTCTCTCGAGCTCTAATGATTCTCAAGCATAACGATAAATCCTTAAGTCTCCTTATAGAAGCATGCAAGGTATTAAGCAACGTCTTGAGCGTTTTCCAAAGAACCCGCGTTACTCTTGTGAACGGATTTACTAAGGGTTTTAGTAACTTTGATCTAATCTAAGTTTATTCTCTCGAAATCAACTCAGATCAACAAAATCATGCTAAACTTGGCCAGAGAAAAACACACATTAAGAATGAATTACCAAAAATAACTCAACACAACCAAAAGTTAAAACAGTAACTAAAACAAGTTCATAGCGAGCAACATCAATCCCCTAACTATGGAAATTAGCTACTCATAATCACCATAAAAACATGTTAATCCCATAAAAGAGTATAGAGCTAAGCTACAAACTAAAAGAAATAGAGATAAAACTTGTAGGCGTCGATGTCGGTCCTCATCTCCGAGCTCCCATCACGATCTCGGGCCTCCACTCTCGTGCTTGGCCCCCATGGAATGCTCTTCTGCTCCTTTTAGAGTGTGTATTTCGAAATTAGGTATAAAATCTATCAAATTTGTCTCCTCTCCAATGTTTACAAAGAGATGTATTTATAAGTGTAATCGACACGACGTTGCAACTATTGGGGTTTGTGTCCTAAAACTCGTAGTTTGTAATTATGTTCTAATTATTGTAATAAAGTGTTATTATTTCAATAAAGAGTTATTGTCCGTTATTTATGATATTGCCCCACTTTTAACACTAAATCCAATAAACTAAACATCCAAGGTTGTAAAATGTATCCTGAGCTGAATGTAATGTACATATAAAGGATCTCAATTCGAGATACAACCTAAAGGGTCTATAGTAAGGGGATAAGGTTTGGGTACCTTACCTTGGTAAAACTATGGATGTGGCCCACTTTATATATGATACAAACACAGTGATCCTAACGTGTTCGTGTAGATGACATGTGAGTGGGGATATCCTATGTAATGAGATTACATAAGACTGGACCGCGAAATAGTAACCACTAGGTGTAACTCCGTTTACTAGTTAGGTTTCTATTTCACTAGGATGACCTAGACAACTTGGTCTCAATCTTGAGCAGGTTACAAACTCCTATTCGCGAGAGATTGTCCTTTGACTAGTATGGGTGAGAGTGGCCAGATTCGCCGACTCAATATGCCTACCTTCTTGGGGACAAGACCGAGTGAGCAGCTGGGGACTTAGCCTAGCAAGATGGAATTCACCCCTTCCCGCCTACTAGGGTAAGTAGATGAACGTTCCCTTAAGTGGTGTCTCCATGACTTGAACAACGGGCTCGGCCCACTCATTGGCCCGAGAGGGACTTCTATTTGTTGGTAGGACCACAAACAAATTGTTCATTACAGGAGCACTGGTACTTAAGGTACAAGATGTAACCCAGGGGTAAAACGGTAAGTTGACCCAGCTGGTGTTACGAACATTCGTGAACGATTGACTTGCTGTTATTGGTCAATATCCATGGACACAGAAATATATCTGAAGTGAGAAGAGTGCAACTACAGGACTTTAGTGGAGTGTTCCCGCAGTTAACGAATGTTGATTAGGAGGTTAATGAGATTAACTGAGTAATCTCGTATCGTTGGGTCTTCTGATTTGTAGGTCCATTAGGTCTACCTTCTAGCTCGTTAAGGGTTCTTAGATCGTTTGAATTTGAAATGTTCAAATTCATTAGGGAATAAATTTAATGTATATAGATATGATATAATATATAGTTTTGGAACTATATATTATAAATTTAATGTGAATATGATTCATATTAAATTATATGAGAGAATTAAATATTTGAAAGAGTTCAAATGTTAAATTTAAATGTGAATGTGAGTCATATTTGAAAACTATAGGTTATAATTTAATGTGCATAAGATGTACATTAAGACTATAGGTTAGAGGGAAAATTTGATTAAATATGATTTAATCATAATTAAATATAGGATATTTAATTTAATTTTGGTTAAATGTGATTTAATTAAAATTAATATTAATTTATAATTAAATATGATTTAACCAAATTAAATTAAATATCCTAATTTAATTATGATTAAATCATATTTAATCAATTTTTATTTTTATTAAATTAATTAAGGACGTTCCCAAGATCCCTCTTCTTCTTACTGTCGATAGTTATACAGGGAGAAGAGAGATCAGTTGGTTGATCGATCATTGCTGCAATTTGTGAGTTGCTGTCTCAATAATTCTCTCTCTCTAATTCTCTTCCTTCTCTTCCAAATTGTTGGAACCCTTCCCACCAAGGGAGATCTAAGTGGAACTCAGAGCCATATAAGGTTTTCCTCGTGGTATTGTCCCTGTGGAGAAGAAAGAACAGAGCAGAAGAACGTTGTTGAGTTGCTGTGCAAAAGGAGTAATGAGTTGTTGTTGGGAAAACTACAAAGGTATTTGTCTATTTCCTTTTACTTAATTGTACAACATGTTTTCATATCTATAATCCATGCCTAATTAGATTAGAAATGTATGCTTATCTCTGTTTTTCACCAATGTATTGGTATTTGTGTTCAATCAAAATAAACTAGAAAAATCGATTTCAAATCACGTTTTCGTTGCTCAAGGAGATTTGATCTCCATCAATTGGTATCAGAGCAATGCTTGTTTTGTTTGGTTTGAAACAAATTTGCATTGGATAGGTGGGAATTGCATTTTGGTTTGATGTAAAATTGTTTAGGAAAATTTTGGTCTTAGTTTGCTTTGATTTGATCAAATTAAATGTAAAGGCCCCTGTGTTTTTGGGCATTTAAGTGCATAATCGAGTTGTGAGTCGTTCAGGATCAGTTTCGTGCAATTTAGATGAGTATCGAAGGAGTAATTGGTGATTGAAGTTGTTGTGTTCGAAGGAAATTCTACTGCCGAAGCAACAACGTTGATACGCTACCAGCAGCGTTGCAACAGTGAGGAACGGCGTTGCAACGTCGAGGCTCCCTATCGATGCAGAAGCTCTAGGGGTCAGCAGCGTTGCAACACTACCTCGATGCCAGGCGCGCTCGCGAACGAAGCTGGCGTTGCAATGCTCCCATCAGCGTTGCAACGCCGTGACGCCAACCTGAAGCTGTAGACCGATCTGGGCGGTTCGGTTCGGTTCGAGCGGTTTGAGTCCGGTTCAAGGAGTTTGGGACCGGTTTTGTAATAAGATTAGTGTAATTTTATTATTATTCTTGCACTTTAGGGGCCAAATTGTTTCGGTATTACAACTATTTTTCTTTGTGACTGTCATTTGGAATTTTTTCCCACCATAGGATAAACATGTTCATGCATTTTATTTGTATAATTGTTATATAAATATGCATGATCTAATTAATTTTTTCATAAGTATTTATTTATAATTGTTATAATTAGATAATATAAAAAATAAATTGCATGGAGCATGAAATTACTTAGTTTAAAATAATTGTTATTTTATTTAAGTAATTTTAGTCATTCAATTAGTTGAATAATTTTTATAACTCCAATTTGGTTTTATAACATAGTTCCTTGTCATAGGTTAATTTTTAAAATTTATAAAAGTTATAAATTAAAGGGTTTTTAGAAACCATAACCTATAACAAAGAATTGCATGCAAACATAGAAACTTGGGTTAAAGTTAAATTAGTTTTAAATTGTTTAAAATTAATTTAGACCTAAGTTTTAATTTCTAATAGGATTAGAAGTTTGTCTTACATAGTATTTTAAATAGTTTAAAATATAATAGGACAATAGAACTTTGGTTATAAGAGAACTCTACCGGTGAATTTCTGTCTAAGGTTAGGGATACTTAAGTTGACGGTTAACGGAACACCTCCTAGCTGGGAACTGACCCGGAGCTTGAGTTGAATTAACCATAGTCCTGTTTTATATCTAGGTAATTAAAATCTTTATTCACCTAGACAAAAGGTTAGAAGACCTAGTTATAATTGTTATAATAGGCATAGACTTAGATAGATTCTTTTACCCAGAATTCGACTAAGTTAAACCTACACCCTAACCTTAGGAACTTCAGTGGGAGAAAACGAGATATTCGCATCAAGTTTACTCTCACGTCCTCAAGAGTTCACACCGTGAGTTCCATGCTCGGCTATGTGGCGTCAATAGGGCATCCCTCTACGGTAAGTGTTTGCATGGTTCAATACCAAGGTGAATGAGGGAAGTATCCATAATAAATGGGAGCATGACGCGTGTCAACGTATCCTACGACCTCCTCCATTAGGTCGCACCGTGAGATTTCTATAGTCCGCCTGCTAAGCTGTCCTAGAACAGTCAATCCCTACAGAAGGCCTGACTATAGGGATCGAAACACCGCGAACTCCAGAAATGGATAGGGTCTCTTAGGTAATTTGCCAACAGTTGTCTTTCTTAATAGTAGCCTATTGGCTCGGACCTATTGGATCTGAAAATTGTACGGTCATATTTACGAGATAAGTTAAGCTAGTTAACAAGTCCTTGACCAAACAAACGGTAGCTAAGGATAATTGGGACATGAGATGTTCTGGTAGTGAGAATTAGCTGAGATAGTCTCAATTCAGGGGAGGAGTGACTGACCACCCGACGGTGGCTTTTGTTCTAAACCCTTGAAGTATCGTTTCAAAATTAAAGGTTTAATTTAAACACTAGGGTTTTTTAATAATTTTGCTAAAATAGATTGGTTATAATTGGTTAAAGTCATAACTAATTAGAACTATTTTTGAAATTTCAGCATGTCGTCCTCAATTATAGCCTTACTAAAAAACGAACGTTTAACTTGTGAAAACTATACTACATAGAAGTCCAACATGAATACGATTCTTGTTATTGACGACCTTCGGTTTGTACTGACTGAGGAATGTCCTCAGGTCCTTGCTAAAAATGCTCCTCAATCTGTTAAGGATGCGTATGATCGTTGGATCAAGGCCAATGATAAGGCCAAGGTCTACATTTTGGCTAGTGTTTTTGAAGTTCTAGCCAAAAAGCTCATGAGATCATGAGTTCGTTGTACAATATGTTTGGACAACCGTCTGGACAACATCGACACGAATCCCTCAAGTATGTTTATAACTCCCGTATGAAGGAGGGGTCGTCGGTGAGAGAACATGTTCTCGATCTGTTGGTCCACTTAAACGTGGCTGAAATGAACGACGCGGTCATAGACGAGCAAAGTCAGATCTCGTCCATCCTGGAATCTTTTCCGAAGAGTTTCCTGTAATTTCGCAGCAATGCGGTGATGAACAAGATAAAGTATAACCTGACTACTCTCCTTAATGAACTACAAACTTTCCAGTCTCTTATGAAGAATAAGGGACAGGCTGATGGAGAGGCAAATCTGTTTGCCCATTCAAGAAGGTTCCAGAAGGGTTCATCCTCTAGGACTAAGTCCTGTGGTTCATCTTCTTGGCTTAAGAAGACCCAAAAGAAGAAGATAGGAGGGAAAGGGAAGGCACCTGCTGCTGATAAGGGCAAGGAAAAAGCCAAGGTTGCAGACAAAGGAAAGTGTTTCCACTGCAACATGGACGGGCACTGGAAGCGAAACTGCCAAATGTACCTTGCTGAGCTCAAAGAGAAGAAAGGTAAATTCGATTTACTTGTTCTTGAAACTTGCTTAGTGGAAAATGATGATTTTACATGGATACTTGATTCAGGAGCCACTAATCATGTTTACTCTTCTTTTCAGGAAACTAGTTCCTTAAAGGAGCTCGAAGAGGGTGAGATGACGCCGTGGCCTAACGGAGACGTCGTCTCTCACCGCGTGAGTGGGAGATGCCAAGCTGTTTTTTAGAGATAGATTTATCTTTTTAGAAAATCTGTACATAGTTCCCAAGATTAAGAGGAACCTAATTTCTATCTGTTGTTTGAAGGGAATGAAAACCCCCGCGCAGCGGAAGACAATCGAATCGTCGTGGTATCATTATGCAACTCGGATTTGTTAAAACCGATCTAACACTCTTACCTAGGCTAAACATGCTGAAAAGGAAGACATTTTACAGCAAGAAAGAATTTACTTACTTGTTGTAGACAACCTTCAAGAATTTCTTCCTCGGATCACGAACTCTTCGTGCTTCTCAACGATCGTTTTTCTCGTACAAAACGAACACCACCAACGGCCTTCTCGGTTGTTCTTCCTTAGGAAGAAGGAAAGTGGTCAGACTTTAGTTTTGGAAAGGGAGGAGAAATTAGAGAAAGGGTTGAGAGAATTCTTCTTCTCTTCTTTGATGAAAATCAAAAAATGAGAGAATGAGATGCATTCCTTCTTGCAAGAAGGGTTTATATAGTGGAATTGATGGAGTTAAAATCTCCACATAATTACCACTTTACCATAACCATAGGTTATGCAAATCTCATTTGCATAACCACATAATATAAGATATCTCATATCTCATATTGCAAATCTCATTTGCAATAATTGTGGATTAATTAAATTGAATCACATCCAATTTAATTTCTCTCAATTAATTTCTCTAATTAGCCCTAATTCAACAATTAGGCTAACCTATAGTTTATTATGAATCTCATTCACATTAAACTATATATTATATCATTCATATCTCATATAAATGACATAAATGCCCTTAAAGTGAAATTGAACACTTCAATTTCATACCAAAACAAAGATGACACTTCTTTTAACCTGATTGAGCCAACCGAGGGACCTAATGGACCTACAAAGGATTCGCTCCAATGATCCGAGATTAATGTCAAACTCTTTGACCCGCTTAATCAACATTCATTAGCTACGGTAACACTTCACTATAGCCCGTAGTTGCACTCCCGCCGGTCTGAGAATTATTACGTGTCCACCGATATAACCAATGCCCATGAGTCGACCCTTCACAGTTGTTCGTGAGACACTACCGGGTCAAATTATCGCTTTACCCACGTGTCTACCTCTTGTTCCTTAAGTCCCCACTACTCCTCTAATGAACAACATATTGTGATGGTCCAACCATACACAACACCCTTCTCGGGCGGTGAGAAGGTGGGCGCCGTTGTCCAAGCCACAGAGACAAACGACTTAAGGGAACAACCCTCTAGTTTTCCTAAAGCCGGAACGAGTGAATTCCATCTCGCGTAGTTAAGTTCCCAGCTCCCCACTTGGTCTTGTCCCTGAGAAGATAGGCATATTGGGCGAGTAACTGTGACCACCCTCACTCGTGATTAGTCAAAGGACGGACACTTCGCAGATAGGAGTCCAGTAACACGCTCGAGATTCGTGTCGAGTCACTAATGGTCATCTACGGTTATTAGTCCTTCATCACAACGATGTTACATCAGTAGGTCTAATAATTCACGGTCCGGTCTTGTACAATCTCATTGCACAGGATGCCCCCATTCGCATGTCAACCACATGAACGAGTTAGATCACCTCGTTTTTATTTAATACAAAGCAAGTCGCATCCACAGTGTATCCAGGATTAGGTCTCCAACCCTATCCATATACTGTAGACCGTTCGGGTCATTAACGCGAACGTGATCCTCCGTGTGTGTCCGCTACACACCGTTCAAGTTCTAGTTCTCTCATAAATTCAATGACCCTAGAGCTTAGTTTATTGGAAAATTTTATAAATATTGCGAGATAGAAAGTGATGAAATGAATAACTGTTATTAATTTCAAACAATATACTACAAACACGAGATTAGGACAAAAATCCCAACATTGTTTAATTGAACTTGGCTACTGTGTTACCTTTTCATTTAATGAAGCGTTCATTTTAAAAAAAATGTGTCAATATTTGTTCTGCTAAGTTAGAAAACAACTTGTATGTACTTAAATCAAATCAAACTAGAGAAATTTTGAATCATGATATGTCTAAAACTGCTAATACTCAAAGTAAAAGGCAAAGAATTTCTCACAATAATATCTATCTTTGGCATCTTAGACTTGATCATATAAATCTCAATCGAATTGAGAGACTATCTAAGAATGGACTTCTAAAAAAGTTAGAAGATGATTCTTTAGCTCATTGTGAATCTTGCTTGGAAGGTAAAATGACTAAGCGACCTTTTACTGGAAAAGTTTATAGAGCCATAGAGCCCTTAGAACTTATACATTCGAATCTTTGTGGTCCGGTGAATGTTAAAGCTCGAGGAGGGTACGAATATTTCATCTCTTTCATAGATGATTATTCGAGGTATGGTTATCTATACCTAATGCATCATAAGTCTGAGGCTCTTGAAAAGTTCAAAGAGTATAAGGCTGAAGTAGAGAATGCATTAGGGAAAACCATTGAAACACTTCGATCCGATCGAGGTGAAGAGTATATGGATTTGAGATTCCAGGACTATTTGATAGAAGATGGAATTAAATCTCAACTCTCAGCACCTAATATACCACAACAAAATGGTGTATCAGAAAAGAGAAATAGAACCTTGTTGAACATGGTTCGATCTATGATGAGTTATGCTCAATTGCCTGCCTCGTTTTTGGGATACGCAGTAGAGACTGCAGTTCAAATCTTGAACACTGTTCCATCAAAGAGTGTTTCAGAAAAACCTTTTGAATTGTGGAAGGGGCGTAAACCTAGTTTACAACACTTTAGGACTTGGGGTTGTCTGACACACGTGCTGGTCAAAAACCCAAAGACACTAGAACCTCGTTCAAGATTATGCCCATTTGTTGGCTATCCCAAAGAAACGGGAGGTGGTCTTTTCTATGACCCACAAGAAAACAAGGTGATTGTATCGACAAATGTCACTTTCTTGGAGAAGGATCACATGAGGAACCATAAACCACGTAGTAAACTTGTACTAAATGAAGCTACAGATGAACCAACAAGAGTTGTTGATGAAGTTGCACCTTCATCAAGAGTTGATGAAGAAGCCAGCACATCATGTTAGTCTCGTCCTTCTCAATCGTTGGGAATGCCTCGACGCAGTGGGAGGGTTGTTTCCCAACCTGACCGCTACTTGGGTTTAGTTGAAACTCAAGTCGTCATACCTGATGACGACGTAGAAGATCCTTTGTCTTATAGACAAGCAATAAATGACGTAGACAAGGACCAATGGATCAAAGCCCTGGACCTTGAAATGGAGTCAATGTACTTCAATTCATTATGGGAACTTGTAGACCAACCTCAAGGGGTAAGACCCATAGGGTGTAAATGGATCTATAAGAGAAAGAGAGATGGAGCCGGAAAGGTACAGACCTTTAAGGCTAGAATTGTAGCAAAGGGTTTTACCCAAAAAGAAGGAGTTTACTATGGGGATACTTTTTCTCTTGTTGCTATGCTTAAGTCTATCAGGATACTCTTGTCTATAGCTGCATTTGATGATTATGAGATTTGGCAAATGGACATCAAGACTAGTTTTTTGAATGGTAATCTTGACGAGAGCATCTATATGTCTCAGCCCGAAGGGTTCATAACCCAAAGTCAGGAGCAAAAAATTTGCAAGCTCAATTGATCCATTTATGGATTGAAACATGCATCCAGATCTTGGAACATAAGATTTGACACTGCGATCAAGTCTTATGGCTTTGACCAAAACGTTGATGAGCCTTGTGTTTACAAGAGGATCATCAACAACAAAGTAGCTTTCTTAGTGTTTTATGTGGTTGATATCCTACTCATTGGGAATGATGTAGGATACCTTACTAACATAAAGAATTTGTTGGCGACCCAATTCCAAATAAAAAATTTGGGAGAGGCGCAGTATGTTCTTGGGATTCAAATTTTCAGGGATCGCAAGAACAAAACGCTAGCTTTGTCTCAAGCATCTGATATAGACAAAATGTTGACCCGATATTCGATGTAGAATTCCAAGAGGGGCTTATTACCCTTCAGACATGGAGTTCATCTGTCTAAGGAACAGTGTCCTAAGACACCTCAAGAGGTTGAGGATATGAGACGTATTCCCTATGCCTCTGCAGTAGGTAGCTTAATGTATGTTATGTTGTGCACGAGGCCAGACATTTTCTATGCAGTGGGAATAGTCAGTAGGTACCAATCCAATCCAAGGTTAGACCACTAGACCGCAGTTAAAAATATCCTCAAGTATCTTAGGAGAACGAGAGACTATACGCTTGTGTATGGGACTAAGGATTTGATCCTTATTGGATACACTGATTCTGATTTTCAGACCGATAAGGATTCTAGGAAATCAACATCGGGATCAGTTTTCACCCTTAACGGGGCAGCTATAGTTTGGTGAAGCATCAAGCAAGGATGCATCACAGACTCCATGATGGAGGCTGAGTATGTCGTTGCTTGTGAAGCAGCTAAATAGGATGTTTGACTAAGGAAATTCCTTACTGATTTGGAAGTTGTTCCAAATATGAAATTTTCCATCACCTTATACTGTGACAACAGTGGTGTGGTAGCCAATTCTAAGGAACCTCGCATCCATAAGCGAGGCAAGTACATCGAGAGGAAGTATCACCTGATACGAGAAATAGTGCAACGAGGAGATGTGGCAGTCACGAAGATCGCTTCGGAGCACAACATTGCTGATCCGTTTACAAATACTCTCATGGCTAAAGTGTTTGAGGGTCATCTGGAAAGTCTAGGTCTACCAACATTCTTCATGTTCTTTACCAACATTTTTCATGTTCTTCTTTTTCCCTTTCAGGTTAGAAGAAGATGAAGTGACTGTTTTTTATCCAGAGGTCGAACCTCTATGATAACTTCTACTAGCAACATTTGCCTCACCTTTCGATCCTTGAATTTTCATAAGAGATTGAAAGGTCTGGAGTTCATTCAGAAAAACTTGTATAAGCTTTTTGCTATAATTGTCTAATCCAATCATGTTTTAGCTAATTACCAAATGATTCCTAAGTCATTAATAATTTGCAATGATACTCCAAAGGTTTAGAATGTATGACACCGAAGGGTAATAAAAAACACTCCTCCTCTGGATCAAGACATTCTTGACCAAATCCTAATGCCAGAATAACTCTTATTCCTATAGGCGTTAGTTACTATTATTCGTTTAGGATACATACACTTCTTATATACCTTGTGAGTGTAACCCTTTGTTTTTAGACCCCAAAGTCCCGATCCAACAAAATCTGCCGAAGGGAGGACTAGGTTGAAAAACAGACTAAGGAAATCTTTATCCCTTTCGGGTGTCCACTGTGTTCGATGCCCTATGATCAAGCCCTCCAAAGGGATTGTCTGGTCCATGCCAAACTAGCAGGTTGACCATAGTGATCTTACGTTGTGAACCGACAGAAGAGACCATAGGTTTTATTTTCACTAAACCTGCTCCCACTCACTATAAGTACCCTCTCCATTCACCTTGATATTGACTCATACAAACACCATCCGAAGAGGGGCGCTCCTGTTTGCGCCACGAGGCCAAGTATGAATCTCACGGTGTGAACTTCCTGGAGAAACGTAGGTGAAAAAATATGTATCATATACACTTTTCCTCCTACTCATACTTTCACTCTATAGGAAATTTACTTAGGCTAAACCTGGCTAACGATAATCAATATAACTCTTATATTGATTTTATCCTAAGTTTGCTAATATAACTCTTTATATTAAGCCTAGGAGTTCTAGTTTATTAATCCCTTAATAAACCCGCTGACGCTACTATAATTTATAAACCCTCTTATTAAAATTCACTCCCATGTCAGTTCCCAGGTAGGGGTGTTCTGTTTCCGTTAGCTTAAATACCCTAGCCTAGACGGAACCTTCCTTAGACAGACTTTCTCTTTTAATCATTGTTTATAAATTACATGGTTACTAATTCTAATCTAATTAGAACTAGATAACCTAAGGTCTATTAATTCCAAGTTCTAAACATTTTAAAACTAATAATTAACCTTAGGTGACATGCATACTATGTTATATTTGCTTGATCATCCATCACATGAATAATAAACATACATAGCATATTCATCTCATGAATTATAATGCATGTCAATGTTGTCCATAAATTAATATAACACCTTATATTAATTATACATGCAAACTATATAATATAACACTTTATATTATAAATGATGCATGGAAATGCTTAACCAAATGTGGGATATCTAAAATAAAAGCATACTTTATGCATGGCAATAATTATACAACAATTGCATAATTTAAATAGCAAAACTAGACCATTTTTCGCACCCTAAAATTAATTTAAATTAATATAATCTAATTATATTAATTAAAATTAGAAATAAATATAAAATTAAATATAAAACGTTTTTATATTTAATATATATTAATAAAACGTTTTCCACCCATTGTGAAACTCCTGAAACGTTTTTCACCCGTTGCAACGCTGTGCCTTGTCCGTTTCTGCCCGTTGAAGCGTTACTCCAGCAGCGTTGGAACGCTGAGGATACCGTTGCAATGCAGACTCCTTCATGTCGCGCGCCTCAGCAGCTTCAGCGTTGCGACGCCCGTGCAAGCGTTGCAACGCCAAGGCCTCATCATCCAAGCATTGTGATGCTCGGGCGCGCGGTACACGTTGCACTGTCTGCGGCTGGAAAATCGCCCGATCGCGTTGCAACGTTGAAATGCTGACGTTACAAGGCGCACATATAGTACACAAAAGTCGTCTCTAATGTTTTTGCTCGTTTTCGCTCCATTCTTCTTGGCAACCACTTTGCCTCGATTTTCACGGATTTACAGACTCGATTTACATAATAAAATGCCAAAAATAATAGGCCCTTACATTGAACAATTCAACGTAATTATGTAAATCTATGTGCCAAAAATGAAAACATCGAATCTTGCAAACCGTTCATTCATCACTTGAAAATAGTAAATCTCACCTTTGTTCTTGATAAATCCAGAACAAAATCAAGAACACAATTGGACTCCGAGATCAGTTGAAGGGATCGAATCCCGCAGCGGAAGCGATTGTGAATCGCTTGTTCTTTATTTGGTTACACAGATTACATTCAAGAACAATATATCTAAGATTAAGCATGCTTTACAACATAGAACAACAAGAAAATTACCTTTGAAGATTATTTTCTTCAAGAATTCCTCCTCAATAGATCACGATCTTAGCAACAATTCGAACCTTGTGAAGTTCCACCACCAGATCTTCTTCGTTGTTCTCTAGGTGAGGGAGGAAGGTGGGTTCCTTTAGGATGAGGTGAGGTGATCTTATGGAATTGTGTCTGGAACTCTTTCCAACACAATTTGAGAGAATTCTAGGGTGTTGTCAAAAATCCTTAACCTCAAAGTTGCATCTCATGCAACTATTTATAAGGAAATAGGATGGAAATTACCATCATATCCCTCCTTCATTCTCTCATTAGTATATAGTTAATATGTGAATCTAATTCACATTAAAACCATATATCATATGAATTATATCACATATAATTGATATAACACCTCATATATGAAATTGGACATTTCAATTTCATTCTTAACTTTATATCCTCAATATTACCATGTTGAGCCAACGGGGGACCTAATGGACCTACAGTTCATGAGCTCCAATGATGTGAGATTACCTGATCAAACTCTTTGATCCAGTTAATCAATATTCATTAACTACAAGTCACTTCACCATAGACTTGTAGTTGCACTTTCCTCACTGTAGATTATATTGTGTCCATTGATATAATCATTACCCATGAGTCGACCCTTCACAGGTTGTTCGTAATCACAGTTGGGTCAAATTACCCTTTTACCTCTGTGATTACCTCTTTGTTCCTTAAGCACCACTGATCCTGTAATGAACAACAAGTCTATGGTCCTACCATAGACTCATACCCTCTTAAGCAGTTTAGAGGGCGGGACCCCATTGTTCAAAACCTGGACTCAGTTCTTAAGGGAACAAACTATCTAATTTCTTACTGTAGGAATGAGTGAATTCCATCTTGCATAGTTAAGTCCCCAGCTACCTACGAGGTTCTGTCCCTGAGAAGGTAGGCTTATTGAGTCGGCTAAAGGTCACTCTCACCCATACTAGTCTAAGAACAAACCCCTATAAGCAGGAGTTCTTAACTTGCTCAGGATTCAGGTCGAGTCACTAATGACCATCTATATCAGTCTTATCCTGTTAACGGCGTTACACTGGTTAAACTAATAATTTGCAGTCTAGTCTTGTATGAACTCTTCATATAGGATGCCCTCACTCGCATGTCAACAACATGAATGAGTTGGATTACCTCATTTGTACTAATTACCAACTGGGTCGCATCCATGGTGTTACTATTCTTATACCATAGACCATTTAGGTTATACTCTTGAACACAATCCAAATAGTGTCTACTACACTGATGTTCAAGATACATTATAACCTTGGAGCTTAGTTTATTGGATTTATGAAGCAAGAATATAATTTTACCAAAACAAATAACTCTTTATTTATTTGATCAAAATTAAATAAGTTTAGGGCACAAATCCCAACACTTTCTTAGTACTTTATGTGGATGATATCCTACTCATTGGGAATGATGTCGGATACTTAACTGGCATAAAAAAGTGGCTAGCGACCTAATTCAAAATGAAAGATTTGGGAGAGGCGCAATATGTTATTGGGATACAAATTTTCAGGAATCGCAAGAACAGAACGCTAGCTCTATCTCAAGCGTCGTATATCGACAAAATGTTGGCCCAATATCCGATGCAGAATTCCAAGAGGGGTTTATTACCCTTCAGGCATGGAGTTCATCTGTCTAAGAAGCAGTCTCCTAAGACACCTCAAGAGGTTGAGGATATGAGACGTATTCCCTATGCCTCTACAGTAGGTAGCTTAATGTATGTTATGATGTACACGAGGCCAGACATTTGTTATGCAGTGAGAATAGTCAGTAGGTACCAGTCCAATCCAGGGTTAGACCACTGGATCGTAGTTAAAAATTTCCTCACGTATCTTAGGAGATCGAGGGACTATACGCTTGTGTATGGGGCTAAGGATATGATCCTTACTTGATACACTGATTCTGATTTTCAGACCGACAAGGATTCTAGGAAATCCACATCGAGAACAGTTTTCACCCTTAACGGGGGAGATATAGTTTGGTGAAGCATCAAACAAGGGTGCATCGCTGACTCCACGATGGAGGATGAGTATGTGGCTGCTTGTGAAGAAACTAAAGAGGTTGTTTGGCTAAGGAAATTCCTTATTAATTTGGAAGTTGTTCCAAATATAGAATTTCCCATCACCTTATATTGTGACAATAGTGGTGCGGTAGCCAATTCGAAAGAACCTCGCAGCCACAGGCGAGGCAAGCACATCGAGAGGAGGTATCACCTGATACGAGAAATAGTGCAACGAGGAGATGTCACAGTCACGAAGATCGCTTCAGAGCACAACATTGTTGATCCGTTTACAAAGACTCTCACGGCTAAAGTGTTCGTGGGTCATCTGGAAAGTCTAGGTCTACGAGATATGTATATAGGTTAATTTAGGGCAAGTGGGAGATATGTAATAATGGGTATCTGGATGCCCTAGTTTATTGTATTTTATATCTCTGTCACCATTGTTTTAGATTTTAATGTACCCCACTAGAGTTTTAGTTCAAGTGGGAGTTGTTGGGGTGTGTGCCCTAAAACTCGTAGTTTGTAAATTTTGTACTAATTAATGTAATAAAGAGTTATTATTTTCAATAAAGAGTTATTGTTTGTTATTTACGATATTGCCCTTGTTTTAACCCTAAATCCAATAAACTAACATACAAGGTTGTAAAATGTCTCTTGAGTTGAATGTAGTGTACATATAAGGATCTCGATTCGAGATACAACCTAAAGGGTCTAGAGTAAGGAGATAAGGTTTGGGTACCTTACCTGGTAATACTATGGATATGGCCCACTTTGCATTTGATACAAACACAGTGATCCTAGCGTGTTCGTGTAGACGACATGTGAGTGGGAATATCCTATGTGATGAGATCGCATAAGACCGGACCGCGAAATAGTAACCGCTAGATGTAACTCCATTGACTAGTTAGGTTTCTATTTCACTAGAATGACCTAGGCAACTTGATCTCAATGCTGAGCAGGTTACGAACTCCTATTTGCAAGGGATTGTCCTTTGACTAGTATGGGTGAGAGTGACCAGATTCGTCGACTCAATATGTCTACCTTCTTGGGGACAAGATCGAGTGAGCGGCTGGGGACTTAACTTAGCAAGATGGAATTCACTCCTTCCCGCCTACTAGGGTAAGTAGATGAATGTTCCCTTAAGTGGTGTCTCCGGGACTTGAACAAAGGGTCTGACCCTCTCATGGGCTCGAGAGGGACTTTTGTTTGTTGGTAGGATCACAAACAAATTGTTCATTACAGGAGCACTGGTACTTAAGGTACAAGACGTAACCCAAGGGTAAAACGGTATTTTGACCCAGCTGGTGTTACGAACATTCGTGAAGGATTGACTTGCTGTTATTGGTCAATATCCGTGGACACAGAAATATATCTGTAGTGAGAAGAGTGCAACTGTGGGACTTTAGTAGGGTGTTCCCACAGTTAACGAATGGTGATTAGGAGGTTAATAAGATTAACCGAATAATTTTGTATCGTTGGAGCTTCTTATCTGTAAGTCCATTAGGTCCACTTTTTAGATTGTAAAGGGTTCTTAGATCGTTTTGAATTTGAAATGTTCAAATTCAATTAGGGAATAATCATTAATGTATATAGATACATTATAATATAAAGTTTTGGAACTTTATATTATAAATTTAATGTGAATATGATTCATGTTAAATTATATGAGAGAATTAGATATTTGAAAGAGTTCAAATATTAATTTAAATGTGAATGAGATTCATATTTAAAAACTATAGGTTAAATTTTAATGTGCATGAGATGTGCATTAAAACTATAGGTTAGAGGAGATATAGACTAAATATTATTTGGTCTTAAATAAATATATGATATTTAAATATTAATTAAATATATGATATTTAATTAAATAATTAATTAATTTTGATTTAATTAATTAATTAATTAATGGAAATGTGTTAGTAGGACTAGGGATTTGGGAAGGTCTCCTCTTGCTTAACTCCTCGAGGCAGAGGAGTTTTGGATCATCGATTGATCGTTTTTTGTGCAATTGTGGAATTGCTCTCTCAACTCTCTCTCTATCAATTCCCTTATCCTTCTCTTCCAATTGTTGGATCCCTTCCCACAAAGGGTAGATCTAAGTTTCTCAGAGGATAGAAGGTTTATCGAAGTGGTGGTGTCTTGTTGGAGGAAAAGAATAGAGGAAGTTCTTGTTGTTGTGTTCAGTGGCGGATCCAAAATTTGTATCGAGGGAGGGCTTGAATATGATATTGAAAAAAAAAATTAAATTGTACAAACCAGAAATTGAACCTATAACTTAAGGAAGGCTTATAAACTATTAGCCACTATGCCAGAAGACTTTTTTGATATTTAATCTGACTTTTTCTATACATATTATTAAAGGTAAAAATTTGAGAGGGGGCTCGAGCCCCCTCTGGGCCTATGGTAAATCTGCCCCTGGTTGTGTTGTTGTACAATTGGAGCAAATGGTTGTTGTGTGGAAACTACAAAGGTAATTTCGAATTTCCTTTTAGTTTAGGAAACTTTTACAGCATATGTTTGTATGTCTAAATTTCATGCTCTAATTAGATTAGTTGAATTGCTTGTCTCTGTATTTTTAACCAATGTACTGCCATTTGAAGTACACCAAAACAATCAAGCATTTAATACATTAAACTACATTTCCGCTGCTCACAGGGATCAGATCTCCATCAAGTATAATGTCAAGCATCAAATTGCAACAACCTATCATCCACAAACAAATAGGCAGGTAGGATTGTCTAATAGGGAAATAAAGACAATACTGGAGAAGACAGTTGTAGCGTAATATTTATGATATTGCAATACCGCAGTGTACGGGTCAAGTTTTAGTATAGTGATTTATGAGTCCAAGTATCGTCCTCGGGAATGAGTTTCTAGATTAATTAATTACTAAGGTACTAATTCTCAATTTTAGCTAAAGAAACATAACATGGATAGTTGGTTGAAGTAAATAAAAACAAACAAACAAACATGTGGAGACACGAATTGATAGATTTTAAGGAAGTGATTATACAACTTAATGATCTAACTAACACATGCATTGAACCAATGGGATGAATTTATAAACAAGAAGTAAATTACTCAAGAAAGTCTCTCAATCTCTCAAGAGCCTCGCACATACAATAAATCCTATAGTCTCCATATAAAATCTAAGCATGCACGACATTAAGCAACTTCTTTATGTGTTTCCCTAAGATTTCCAGGTCATTCTCATGCCAGATTTCTCAAGATTTTGACAACTTTGATCTAATTTAAGCTTTATCTCTCGAGTCCACTTAAATCAACAAATTAAGAAGTAACGAACAAATTGCCAAAAATAAAGACAAAACATGCTTCAATACATAGTAATAAAGTCATAATAAGCAAATCAAATCCTAACTACAATGTTTAGCTACTCTAAATCACATGAAAATCAAACTAAACAAGTAGAAAACGTCTTAGAACGCTATTACAAATTGAAAGAAAAGGAAATTAAACTTAGGTGTCGATGCCGGTCCTTCGTCTCCGAGCTCTCGTCTTCGATCTCGAACCTCCACGAATGCTTTGGCTCCCAAAAACGCTCTTTTCTCTCTTCTTACAAAGTGTATTTCGAAATTAGGGCTAAAAACTACCAAATTTGGCTCCCTTGCAATGAAAACGACATGTTGTATTTATAGGCATTAACGGCACAGCGTTGCAACGCTAGGGACAGCGTTGCAACGCTGTGCCCTAGGCGGCTGGCACTTAAGGAAATAATCGATGGCATTGTAACGTTGAGGGCAGCATTGCAACGCCGCTACCCTAACGCGCGCGCTCCTTGTCGAAATGGTGTTGCGACGCTGCGAGGCACCGTGTAACGCCATTGTCGCGCTTCTCACGCGTGCTTTTCTATCGAGATAGCGTTTACAACGCTATAAGGCGACATTACAACGCTATCGCTTGCGATCTTCAAAGCCTTTAAACAGCAAGCATGGCGTTGCAACGCCATCACCTCGGGTCTTCATGCTTGGATTGGTTCTTTTTCTTCCAATTGATGTTATTTTTCGCTCCAAATAGCCTTGTTTTGATCCCGAGTGATCCAAATTGTCTCCAATAGCTCTGTTTAAACTCTTAACCTGAAATTAAATGAATTAAACACGTAAAAGCCCTAAAATTATCATAAAACTAGCAATAATTAAGCCTAAGGATAACACGACCACTAGATCTTCTCCGTTGTTCGGTTAAATTTCATAAAAAATAGGATTATGCCAACAACTCACGGTTCAACTGTATCTCAGAAAAGAATCATGTTGTTATACTCCATCTACAAAGGGTTGAAACTAAACGTGGGGAGAATCATAAATGATGAGTTAAACTTAAAGATGAAGAAGAAGTCGGGAGGAATGTTCTTCCCTTCTCTCATAACTTGTTTGTGCACTCGAGCAAATATCCCAATTGAAGGTGCCCTCACAGCCACCATCCTTTAGATGTTGCAGGTGTACGAGCTTTGATGATTCATAATGCCAAGAAGGCTAACCGCCACGCTCGAAGCTATGAGAAAGCTAAAGTAGATTTTGCAGAGGAAAATGTAACTCATATTGCAACAGAGAATCCAGGAAGAAATGCAGCTACAAATCAACAACATTCCACAAGCATGGAAGCATTGAAGGCCGAATTGAAGAAGATGCAGGAGGGTAACCACAAGTATTGAGCGTATGTGAAGGAAAGAGATGTTATTTGCAGCACACTTGCTAGATTGACAAAGGGCAAGGGACCAACAGTTCCTGATTTCTCAGATGATCTGCTCACCAGCTCAACTTGCTTGGAAGAAGAAGATGTTGCTCAGAATGAAGATAGGAAGTGCTATGAATCTTACTAACTTCTTCTCAAACTCATTTACTTCTATTCACATCAGACTTTGTGGTTTTAGTGTTGGGATGTATGTCCTCATCTCGTGTAGTTTGCAATATTCAAAGTTGTAAATAAATAAGAGTTATTTATTTGAGCCTTGTGATATAAATAAGAGTTATTTATTTGAACTTTATGTCTCGTATATTTCATAAACTTAATCCAATAAACTAAGCTCCAGGGTCAAAGTATTAATGAGAGAACTTGAACTTGAACGGTGTGTAGTGGACACACAGAGAGGATTACGTTCGAGTTAATGACCCGAACGGTATACAGTATATGGATAGGGTTGGAGACCTAATCCTGGATATGTTGTGGATGCGGCCCGTTTTGTATTAGATACAAACGAGGTGATCTGACTCGTTCATGTGGTTGACATACGAGTGGGGGCATCCTTTGCAATGACATTGTACAAGACCGGACCGTGGATTATTAGACTTATTGATGTAACATCGCTAACAGTATATGGCTAATAATTTCGTAGATGACCATTAGTGACTCGACCTTAATCCTGAGCGTGTTACGGACTCCACATGCAGTGAGGGTCCATCCTTTGACTAGTACGGGTGAGGTGGCCACTTTGTTGCTCGCCCAATATGCCTATCTTCTCAGGGACAGGACTACGTGGGGAGCTGGAAACTTGACTACGCAAGAAGGAATTCACTCGTTCCTGACTTAGGGAAACTAGAGGGGTTATTCTCTTAAGTGTTGTCTCCAGAGCTTGAACAATGGGGCCCCACTCTCTTATTGGCCTGAGAGGGTTGTTGTTTATGGTTGAACCATGGAACGTAGTTGTTCATTAGAGAAGCAGTGGGACTTAAGGAGCAAGAGGTAGACACAGGAGTAAAACGGTAATTTGACCCAGCAGTGTCTACGAACAACCAGTGAAGGGTCGACTCACGGGTATTGGTTATATCGATGGACACAACTTGTCCTACAGTGATGAGAGTGCAGCTACGGGCTTTAGTGGAGTGTTATCGTAGCTAATGAATGTTGAATAACTGGGTCAAAGAGTTTGATAGGTTAGTCTCGGATCATTTGGGTTCATCACATGTAGGTCCATTAGGTCCCTCGGTTGGCTCAAATTGGACAAATTGAAGGCTTACAGTTTGGTGTGAATTTGAAGTGTTCAAATTCATTATTTGGGTATTTATGTCATTTATATGAGATATAGATGACATAACATATAGTTTAATGTGAATGAGATTCATAATAAACTATAGAATAGCCTAATTGATTAATTAGTGCTAATTGGAGAAATTCAATAGAGAGAAATTAAAATGAATGTGATTCAATTTAAAAAATCCCCAATTATGCAAATGAGATTTGTATAATAAGGTATGAGATACCTTATATTATGTGATATGCAAATATGATTTGTATATCATATAGTTGTGGTTTAATTGTAATTTAATGGAGATAATAACTCCACATCTCACCATTATTTAAAGGCTTGGTGAGAAGCCTTTGGTAAGGTTGGTTCTCATTTTTGGAAATTCAAGTTCCAAGAGACCTCCATTCTCTCTCAACTCTCTCAAATCTCTCCTCACCCAAAATTCAAATGGAGTTCCACACTTACTCTCCCTCAACCTCCCGAGAACAACCAAGAAGACATTTTGCAACACTGTTCGAGGTTCGATTCGAGGAGATCGTTGGTTCGAGAGAGATCGTGACCGGAGGAGGAAAGCTTTGAAGAAGTGTTCTTCAACAAGTAAGTAACGATACTTACTGTTTTCTTCTCTTTAATGCATGTTTAACCTGGAATTAAAGTTGTTTAGTTCGATTTTAAGATAGAATTACACAACAGATCAACGACGTTTCACAACGTCTTCCGTTGCGGGAATTCCAAATCCCTTTATTTACTTGTGTTGGATGAATTTCTTTCTGCTTCTTTGACTTGCTAATGTTGAACTTGTTGATGTTATGAATTTAATTTTTTCGAACATTTATGACTTCATCTCTGTGAAATTTTTATAAATTTAGGAGTTTTGAAAGAATCGTAGCCTTAATGATGATAATTGGTGCAAACTCTACTCATTAAACAGTTAGCCTTTTTCACAAACAACAACTAAACAACTATACTCTCCTTAGTATATGCTCTCCAATTGAAGGGAATGAGAATTCCCGCGCAGCGGAAGACGATCGAATCGTCATGGTATCGTTACGCTACTCGAATTTCATTAAAACGATTTAACACTTAAATCTAGGCTAAACATACAAAATGAAAAGGAAAAACAGCAAGTTAAGTAAACTTACTTGTTAAAGACCTTCTTCAAGAACTTCATTCCAGTGAATCACGAACTCTTCTTGCAATCTCGATCTCTACGAAATCTTCTCTCGAACAAAAATCGAACACTACCAACGACCTTCTCGGTTGTTCTTCCTTTGGAAGAAGGAAAGTAGTGGGACTTTTTGGTTTTGGAGAGGGAGGAGAGTTGGGAGAGTAGAGAGAAAATTCTCTTCTTTTTGGTGAGAATCCAAAAATGAGAGAAGAGCTTATGAAATCCTTCTTGCAAAGGGTTTAAATAGTGGAAATGGATAGAGTTAAAATCTCCACATTATTACCACTTTACCACAACTATAGGTTATGCAAATCACATTCACATAACCATATATTATAATATATCTCATATCTAATATTACAAATCACATTTGCAATAATTATGGATTTATTAAATTTAATCACAACCAATTTAATTTCTCTCAATTAATATCTCCAATTAGCTCTAATTCAACAATTAGGCTAGCCTATAGTTTATTATGAATCTCATTCACATTAAACTATATATTATATCATTCATATCTCATATAAATGACATAAATGCCCTTTAAGTGAAATTGAACATTTCAACTCAGACCAAAAATATTAACCCTTCTTTTAACCTAGATTGAGCCAAACGAGTGACCTAATGGACCTACAGTGACGGGCTCCAATGATCCGAGATTAACCGATCAAACTTTTTGACCTGGTTAATCAACCTTAATTAGCTACGTTAATACTCCACTAAAGCCCGTAGCTGCACTCCCGTCAGTGCAGAATATTACGTGTCCACTAATATAACCAATAACCATGAGTCGACCCTTCACAGGTTGTTCGTAGACACGACTGGGTTAAATTATCGTTTTACCCCTGTGTCTACCTCTTGTTTCTTAAGTCTCCACTGCTCCTCTAATGAACAACATATTGTGATCGTCCAACCATACACAACACCCTTCTCGGGCCAGTGAGAAGGTGGGCGCCCGTTGTCCAAGCCACGGAGACAACACTTAAGGAAAAACCCCTCTAGTTTCCCTAAAGCGGGGGAGCAGTGAATTTCACCTCGCGTAGTTAAGTTCCCGACTCCCTACTTGGTCCTGTCCCTGAGCATATAGGCATGTTTGGCGACTAACTGTGACCACCCTTACCCATACTAGTCAAAGGACAGACCCGCAGAGAGTGAGTCCGTAACACGCTCGAGATTCGGTGTCGAGTCACTAATGGTCATCTACGAAGTTATTAGTCCTTACTATCAACGGTGTTACATCAGTAGGTCTAATAATTCACGGTCCGATCTTGTACAATCTCATTGCACATGATGCCCCCACTCACATGTCAACCACATGAACGAGTCATATCACCTCGTTTGTATCTAATACAAAGCGGGTCGCATCCACAGTGTATCCAGGACTAGGTCTCCAACCCTCTCCATATACCGTAGACCGTTCGGGTCATTTACTCGAACGTGATCATCCCTGTGTGTCCACTACACACCGTTAAAGTTCTAGTTCTCTCATAAATTCAATGACCCTGGAGCTTAGTTTATTGGAAAAGTTTGTAAAATTTGCAAGACACAAAGTAATGAAATAAATAACACTTTATTAATTTCAAACAGTAATTTACAAACACGAGATTAGGACAAAAATCTCAACAACTCATTAAGTTACGCTTTGAAGGGAATGAAAATCCCCGCGCAGCGGAAGACGATCGAATCGTCAAGGTATCGTTACGCTACTTGATTTTTGTTAAAACGATCTAACTCTTAGATCTAAGTTAAACATGTAAAGAAGGAAGAAATTACAGCAAGAAGAGTATACTTACTTGTTGTAGACAAAACTTCAAAGTTTCTTTCACGATCACGAACACTTCGTGCTTCTCAACGAATACTTCTCTCGAACAAAACGAACGCCACCAACGGCCTTCTCGGTTATTCTTCCTTTGGAAGACGGAAAGTGGTGGGACTTTAGTCTTGGAGAGGGAGGAGAGTTCGAGAGAATAGCTTGAGAGAGATCTCTTCTTTTTGGGTGAGAATCCAAAAAAATAGAGTGAAAGCCTCATTTCCTTCTTGCAAGAAGGGATTAAATAGTGAAAATTGATGGAGTTAAAATCTCCACATTATTACCACTTTACCACAACCATAGGTTATGCAAATCTCATTTGCATAACCATATAATATAAGATATCTCATATCTCGTATTGCAAATCACATTTGCAATAATTGTGGATTAATTAAATTGAATCACATCCAATTTAATTTCTCTCAATTAATTTCTCCAATTAGCCCTAATTCAATAATTAGGCTAACCTATAGTTTATTATGAATCTCATTCACATTAGACTATATTTTATATCATTCATATCTCATATAAATGACATAAATGCCCTTTAAGTGAAATTGAACACTTCAATTTCATACCAAAACATTAACCCTTCTTTTAACCTGAGTTGAGCCAACCGAGGGACCTAATGGACCTCTGGTGGCGACGCTCCAATGATCCAAGATTAACTGTCAAACTCTTTGACCCGTTAATCAACATTCATTAGCTACGGTAACACTCCACTATAGCCCGTAGTTGCACTCCCGTCACTGCAGAATATTACGTGTCCACTGATATAACCAATGCCTATGAGTCGACCCTTCAAAGGTTGTTCGTAGACACGGCTGGGTCAAATTAGTGTTTTACCCCTGTGTCTACCTCTTGTTCCTTAAGTCCCCACTGCTCCTCTAATGAACAACATATCGTGTTGGTTAAACCACACACAACACCCTTCTCGGGCCAGTGAGAAGGTGGGCGCCCGTTGTCCAAGCCCTGGAGACAGCACTTAAGGGGCAACCCCTCTAGTTTCCCTAAAGGCGGGAACGAGTGAATTCGATCTCGCGTAGTTAAGTTCCAAGCTCCCTACTTGGTCCTATCCCTGAGTAGATAGGCATATTGGGCGACTAACTGTGACCACCCTCACCCGTACTAGTCAAAGGACAGACCCCCGCAGACATGAGTCCGTAACACGCTCACGATTCACGTCGAGTCACTAATGGTCATCTACGAAGTTATTAATCCTTATTGTCAACGGTGTTACATCAGTAGGTCTAATAATTCATGGTTCGGTCTTGTACAATCTCATTGCACAAGATGCCCCTACTCGCATGTCAACCACATGAACGAGTCAGATCACCTCGTTTGTATCTAATACAAAGCGGGTCGCATCCATAGTGTATCCAGGATTAGGTCTCCAACCCTATCCATATATTGTAGACCGTTCGGGTCATTAACTCGAACGTGATCCTCCCTGTGTGTCCACTACACACCGTTCAAGTTCTAGTTCTCTCATTAATTCAATGACCCTGGAACTTAGTTTATTGAAAAAGTTTGTAAATATTGCGAGACACAAAGTAATGAAATAAATAACTCTTATTAATTTCAAACAGTAATTTACAAACACGAGATTAGGACAAAAATCCCAACAAACTCCCACTTTGACTAAGCTAGTGGAGAAAATACATTTCTGAAATATACATAAATTACAATGAAGTAATACAATAAATTAGGGCATTGAATACCTGTTTACACATCTCCCACTTACCCTAGTCAGGAAGCTCTCGAAGACCTAGACTCTCTAGGTGACCCTCAAACACCTTGGCCGTGAGGGGTTTTGTAAAAGGATCAGCTACGTTGTGCTCCGACGCTATCTGAGTGACTGTCACGTCTCCGCGGTGCACAATCTCCCGTATCAAATGATACTTGCGCTCAATGTGTTTGTCACACCCCCTCCCGAACTACCTGCTAACTTAGCCCGGCAGACGGCGTGAAGCCAACAGACATTGTTCACCTCTCTAACGATACCTGTTGACCCTGTTTTACCTGATAAGCACACTAAACTTGTATAAGAAACACTTAAACATAACATAGCGGAATATTGACAATTACGTAACCTACATAAGGGGTAACCCTACTTAAGACTCTCTGGAAAACTGAAAGAGATATGAACATCACAACCATAAACAATCCCAACCATGGCTTACACAGCCACAACCTAGAATGTACACATAAACATAACTTCAAAGTCCTTCTACAATACATATAGACTTCCTATACATCTCCACCCACGTACAAAGTATCAAACTCTTGGAGCTTCTAGCAGACTATGGCAGGTTATCAGGCACCGGGAGCTCGATCCTACTTGAAAAGTGGGAAAACACTGAAAGAATGAGCTATGAAGCTCAGTGAGTGACTTGAGTTTAAAAGGAAACTACTAACTCGTAAATCATATCACCTGGCCATCTATGAGCATATGCATCTGTAATCAAGCATTAAAAATAATTGTGTAATCATAATAGATTTTCAGAAAAACCAACAAGTATATTGTTAAAATCTCGTAAGGCATGTAAATGATATAAACTCTTTTTAAAACATGTCACAATCTACGTTTGTTCTACGATGTAGTGGGGCTCGCCCAGCACTCCCATCGTCTTTGTCGTAGTGGGGTCCGCCCAGCACTCACGACAGCGTTGTTGTCACGGAGTACACTCAACGTCAACAACAGAAATGACCTGTGTGCACACGGTACCATAAAGCCTCGGGCTCGATATCTTAGAAGATCACAAGAAAACATTTGAACATGTCTGTTTATCTTTTCTTTCATAAAACTCAAGCTTACTTAGCTTGTTCATAAAACTGGAAACCTTTAAAAACATACTTGCTAAACATACTCGCTCGAAATCATAGCATTTCCATAAACTTTGGAAATTCAATAAACATATGCTCATATATAAATTTCATCAAGACATTTAGGCTCACAATGAATACTTGAAAACATTTCTAGGAAAACATGAATACTCATAAACATGTGTTCAAAAAGAAAGCATAAAGCATTGAAAACTTCCATCCTAGCAAAACTTGCATTTCTTAAATCGTAATTCAAGCATATAAACACTTTTGAAGTTCGTTTTGTCACTCACAGTGTTAGAACTAGAGTCTTGACCCGTACACTCGAGCTCATGCTTTTTAACCTTAAAATTACAAGAAAACACACTTTCAAATTTTCCTGCATTTTCAGATTTTCTGCCCTGTTTTCAGACAACCATAACTTCTTCTTTACTTATCTAAAAATAATGTAATTTATACCAAACTCTTCCTTTTTGAACCTCTAAAAATCATATGAAGAAATGAAATTGAAATTCCCAACAGATTGGTTCAGAAATACCTCGAAAGCTACTTTCTTAAAAACAGACTTCTGCTGTTTCCAGATTCGAATTTCCTGCTGCACAACAAATTTAACCTGATATGTAAAACATCTTCTAGACATTTTCTACTCACGATTTCTTCACGAAAGTTGTAGGAAATTCAATAAGCTTTCGAACAATACCAACTCCAAGTATACAGATCAGAATAACCAAAACATCAGAGACTTCTCAGATTTGACCACAAATTTTGTCTTCTGTCTTCCTCTTCACAAAACAGCAACTTAAGGTAAGAATTGGCTCAGGCATCCTTCACGAACTTTGTTCAAATATGAGTTAACTTGCACGAAACAAAACCTCAACTCTTACCTCTTCCTGTGGAGCTCGAGATGAACAAAAAACCAGAATAGGATTGAATTGATTAACTTGCTGTCATAAAGACTTACCTTTAGTTCTTCTCCTCTCTTCTGCAGCTTCAGCTCCAAAACCACATTCTTCCTCTTCCTTTCTGCTTCTCCCGAAAACCCTTGCTCCTCTTTGATAAATGAAGAAGAAAATCGATGGAAAATAGTCTTTAAAAAGAAAACTAAGGTGGGGGTCCCACCTCCCACTTTCCCTTTTTCATCCTTTTCCTTTCTTTTCTTTTCTTTCTTTTCTTTTCTTTACTTTTCTTTTCTTTCCTAAACAAAATATAGTATAATAACCATTCCTTTCATTTTCTTTTGTTCATTATTCTTAAAGCAAACCAAACCAAAATGGTTTAAGTTTTTTCTTCCTTGTTTTCCTTTTATCTTTCACTTCATTTCTTTTCTTTTTAAAACGAGGAAAACCAAGTTTTAAGCATTCATTTCTTCCTTTCTTTTGTTTTTTCTTTATAAGGAAATTCCAAAGAATGATTCTCGGGTTTACAGTGTTTGCCTCTCTTATGGCTCCGAGGCTCTGCAGGTTAGCTCTTGCACTCATCATTATCACGAGCAGTGTGATCGACAAGTTCATATTTGGAACAACTTCCAAATCTGTCATGAATTTCCTAAGCCAAACAGCTTCCTTTGCAGCTTCACAAGCCGCAACATACTCTGCTTCCATAGTGGAATCAGCGATGCATCCCTCTTGATGCTTCACCATACTATAGCTCCTCCATTCAGAATGAAGGCTGACCCCGAAGTGGCTTTCCTAGAATCCTTATCGGTCTGAAAGTCAGAATCTGTGTATCCCGTAAGGATCAAATCCTCACTACCATACACTAAGCTGTAGTTACTCGTTCTCCTAAGATACTTGAGGATTGCCTTTACAGCTGTCCAGTGATCGAATCCTGGATTGGGTTGATACCTACTGACAATCCCTACTGCATAGCAGATGTCGTGCCTAGTACACAACATGGCATACATCAGGCTCCCTACAACCAAAGCATATGGGATCCGTCTCATATCCTCAACATCATGAGGAGTCTTAGGACACTGATCCTTAGACAAGTGAACCCCATGCCTGAAAGGCAGCAAGCCCTTCTTGGAGTTTTGCATCTTATATCTAGACAACATCTTGTCAATATAAGACGCCTGAGACAAGTCTAGCGTTCTAATCTTCCTGTTCCGAACTATCTGGATACCTAGAATATACTGAGCTTCTCCCAAATCTTTCATTTGGAATTGCGTAGCTAGCCATTTCTTCACGTCAGTAAGAAAATCTACCTCATTCCCAAAGAGAAGAATATCATCCACATACAACACCAAAAATACGACAGTTTTGTCAACGATGTTCTTGTAGACACAAGGCCCGTCGACATTTTGATCAAAGCCATAAGATTTGATCGCCTCATCAAACCTTATATTCCAAGACCTCGAAGCTTGTTTCAGCCCATAAATGGATCTATGAAGCCGGCAAACCTTTTGCTCTTGGCCTTGGGCAATGAACCCTTTGGGCTGGTCCATGTAGATGGTTTCATCAAGTTTTCCATTCAAAAAGGCTGTCTTGACGTCCATCTGCCATACCTCGTAGTCATAATACGCGGCAATAGCCAGAAGGATCTTGATGGACTTTACCATGGCAACAGGTGAAAAGGTCTCCTCACAGTCAACCCCTTCAACCTGGGTAAAATCCTTTGCCACTAGCCGGGCTTTGAAGGTCTGCACCTTCCCATCTACGCCACGTTTACGCTTGTAGATCCACTTGCAACCAATAGGTTTTACCCTATTCGGTTGATCCACAAGCTCCCAAACTGAATTGAAGTACATAGACTCCATTTCCTGGTCCATAACTTTAATCCACTCGTCTTTGTCAACATCAACCATTGCCTGATCATAGGTCAATGGATCCTCACAGTCATCATCAGAAGCGACAACTGAGGTTTCAGCTAAACCCATGTAACGATTAGGCTGTCTCACAACCCTCCCACTACGTTGAGGCATTCCCAACTCTTATGAATGGATTTGACTAGACGTGCTAGGAACAACAAATTTGTTGACGTACTAGCCCCATCAGCAACTCTTGCTGATGTACTGTCCATTTCATTTAGCACAATTTTACTCATTGGTAAATGATCCCTGACGTGGTCTTCCTCTAGGAAAGTGGCGTTTGTCGACACAAGCACCCTATTTTCCTTAGGATCGAAACATAGACCACCTCTAGTCTCTTTAGGGTAACCTACGAATAGGCATAATTTCGAACGGGGTTCTAACTTTTTCGGGTTTGACACCAACACGTGGGACGGGCATCCCCAAATCCTGAAGTGATGTAAACTGCCTTTACGTCCACTCCAGAGCTCGAAAGGTGTTTCACAAACACTCTTCGACGAAACATTTGTTCAAAATATAAACCGTAGTCTCCATTGTGTAACCCAAAAAGAATAAGGGAGACGAGCATAGCTCATCATCGACCGAACCATGTCCAACAAGGTTCTGTTTCTCCTCTCTGATACACCATTCTGCTGTGGCATACCAGGTACTGAGAGTTGGGACATAATTCCGTGTTCTATCATATAGTTTTGGAATTCAGTGTCCATATACTCTTCACCTCGATCCGATCGAAGTGTTTTAAGTGATTTACCTAAGAGGTTCTCAACCTCAGTCTTGTACTCCTTGAACTTTTCAAAAGTTTCAGACTTCTTGTGCATTAGGTAAATATACCCATACCTCGAGTAATCGTCTATGAAAGACACGAAGTATTCATAACCGCCTCGAGCTTTAACATTCATCAGACCACAGAGGTCAGAATGTATTAACTTAAGAGGCTCTTTGGCTCTATATCCTTTTTCACTAAAAGGACGTTTGGTCATCTTGCCCTCAAGGCATGACTCACACACCGGTAAAGAGTTTTCTTCCAACACGTTTAGAAGTCCACTCTTCACTAGTTTCTCAATTCTATTGAGATTAATGTGGCCTAACCGTAGATGCCAAAGGTGGGCATTTTTCTTAGGAGAAATTTTCGCTCTTTTAGTTCGTGTTTCTGCAGTTTTAAACAATTCAGTATTCAAAACACTTTTGACCGAATTAGGTTTCAAAACATACAGATTATGCTCAAGTGAAGCCGAACAAATTAGATTGCCTTTGAAAGAAATAAACGCTTTATTGGATTCAAAGGAAACAGATATACATTGTTCAATTAGGCAGGAAATGGAAACAAGGTTTCTAGTAAACCCTGGTACAATGTACAAATTATCTAATAATAAGTACTTCCCACCAAAGTGTAGCTTCACCAGGTGTCGATCATTGCGGCGAGAGACAAGCTCCCGGATCCAACCCAGAGTCACCTCACCCTCTCAGTGTTTGCGAGAATCAATCCCCTAAAAAGAAGAACAAACATGGTTCGTGGCGCTCGAATCCCATATCTAGGCAGAGTCACTACTCTCCACTAAACAGGTTTCTGTGACAAGTAAATCACATTTACCTTGATTCTTCCTCTCGGTCAGTCGAGAATTTGGGACGGTTCCTCTTCCAGATGTCCGCCCCATTGCGGTGGAAACACTTTCCTTTCCTGCAACTTCCTTGACCTTCTTGCCCTTCCAGGCGGCAGCTCGATCGATTTTACCTCTCTTCATCCTCTTCTTTCCTTTGGGCGTGAAGGAGCAACGAGTTTCGTCCTGAGAGGTCGAACCCCGTGATAAAACACATAGGCAACATTTGCCTCGGTTACAGTGCCACGACTCTGTTCAAGGACCGGAAATTGCAGCTCATTGAGGAGGGTAGTCGAGTGTAGCTAATGTTGTTCATAACGACATTGCTCTGGCCCAGAAGAAGAAATTCTTCTAAGAGTCTCGAATAATAAAATCGACTTGGCTCGACACGTCGATTGAAGCCCCGTTCATCTCGGCCCAGATAAAGTGGGTCATCATGTCTAGAACATGTTCACGGACGGGACGACCCTCTTTCATCCGTGCGTTGAAGACGTATTTGAGCGAGTCATGCTTGGACTGAAAGAATCTGTTGTCCAAACATTTCTGCGCAGGACTCCATGATCTCCTTAGCGGTGACCATCAACTCATGTTTCTTTACCAATACATCAGACATGTTGGTAATGATATAGACCTTGGCCTTTTCATTGGCCCTGATCCATCGATCGTATGCATCTCGAACACTTCACGACGCAGTCGAGCCCGACATCTAAGGACACTCCTCAGAGAGCACGAACTTAATGCCGTCAGTTACCAAAATTGTGTTTATGTTGTTTTTCCAAGTTTGGTAATTATCTCCCACTAGTTTATCGGACGCGAGTAGAGCTATAATGCGCTAGACATGCTTTAAGCTGAAAATTTAAGAAAACTTTGTGTTGGTCTCGCAAAAACTTTTGAAATCCAATCAAGTTTTAGCAAAATTGTTTCATGATCCCTAGGTCATTCAAAATTTTGCAATGATATCCTAAAGGTTTAGAATGACCGCCACCGAAGGGTGAACAAAACACTCCTCCTCTAAGACGAGACTTTCTCGATCAGACCCTAATCCCAGAATAATTTTTACTCCATTAGGCGTTCAATTACCATTGTTCGGTCGAATTCATTAACACTTAACGAATTCTGTGAGTGTCACCCTCAATCTTTAAGTTTCCAAGCATCCGTCTAAACAATAGCCACTGAAGGGTGAACCAAGAAGGAAAACCAACCAGGAAACTGTATCCCTTTCGAAAATTCACGGTGTTCCGACTCCCATGATCAGGCCCTCCGAAGGGATTGTCTGGTCCTGACCAAACTAGCAGGCGGATCATAGGCATCTCACGGTGTGAATCGAAAGAAGAGACCGTGGGTCCCGTTTTCACAAGTCCTGCTCCCACTCACTATAAGTACTCTCTCCATCAACAATGATATTGATGTTGGGATTTATGCCCTAAACTTCTGTAATCTTGATCAATTAAATAAAGTGTTATTTGTTTTGATAAGATTACACTCTTGCTTTTATAAATCCAATAAACTAAGCTCCAAGGTTATAACATTTATCTTGAAATCAGTGTAGTGGACACTATTTGGGTTGAATTCAAGATTATAACCTAAATAGTCTATGGTATGAGAATAAGGTTGGAAACCTCATTCTGGTAACACCATGGATACGGACCACTTTGTAATTAGTACAAATGAGGTAATCCAACTCATTCATGTAGTTGACATGCGAGTGGGGGCATCCTGTATGCAGAGTTCATACAATACTGGATCACAAATTATTAGTCTAACTAGTATAACACCGTTAACAGGATAAGACTAGTAATTTATAGATGGTCATTAGTGACTTCACCTGAATCCTGACCAAGTTAAGAACTCCTGCTTAGAGGGGTTTTTCCTCAGACTAGTATGGGCGAGAGTGGCCTGTAGCCGACTCAATAAGCCTACCTTCTCAGGGACGTAACCTAGTAGGTAGTCGGGAACTTAATCAGTGCAAGATGGAATTCACTCATTCCTCTACTAAGAAATTAGATAGGTTGTTCCCTTAAGAACTGACTCCAGGTCTTGAACAACGGGGCCCCGCCCTCTATAAGGGTATGAGTCTAAGGTAGGACCTTAGACTTGTTGTTCATTAGAGGATCAGTGGTGCTTAAGGAGCAAAGAGGTAATCACAGGGGTAAAACGGTAATTTGACCCAGCTGTGATTACGAACAACCGTTGAAGGGTCGACTCATGGGTAATTACTATATCAGTGGACACAATAATGTCTAGAGTGAGGAGAGTGCAACTACAAGTCTATAGTGGAGTGACTTGTAGTTAATGAATATTGATTAACTGGATCAAAGAGTTTGATCAGTTAATCTCACATCATTGGAGTTCATGATCTGTAGGTCTATTAGATCCCTCCGTTGGCTCAACATGGTAATATTGAGGGAATAAAGTTAGAAGTGAAATTGAAGTGTTCAATTTCATACATGAGGAGTTATATCAATTATATATGATATAATTGACATAATATATCGTTTTAATGTGAATTAGATTCATATATAAACTATATACTAAAGAGAGATTAAAGGAAGGGTAGAATGGTCATTTCCATCTTATTCCTCTATATATATAGTTGCATGAGATGCAACTAGGTTAAGACTTCTAAGTGTATCCCTAGCCTCCTTGTTGTGTTGTTGGAAGAGTTCCAAAACACAAATCTCTCTCACAAATTACCTCACTACTCCTAAAAGGGAACCCACCTTTCTCCCTCACCTAGAGAACAATGGAGAAGATCCGGTGGTGGTGTCGGTGTTCGTACGAGTTCTTGTTGTTGAGATCGTGACCGTGGAGAGAGGAGCACTTGAAGAAAGGTTCTTCAAAGGTATATACTTGTATTCCATACTCTTATTATATGTTTAATCCATGTTTACGTTCTTGAATTTTCCGTTGTAACTAAATCAAGAGTGCGCGATTCGCAATCGCTTCCGCTGCGGGGACATCAATTCCCTTCAATTGGTATCAGAGCTCAATTGTGTTATTGATTTATGTTCTGTATTTTTCAAGAACAAGGTGGGATTTACTGTTTTTGCATGTGATGTATGAACGGTTTTGTGAAATTAGATGTTTTTAATTTTGGCACTTAGATTTACAATTTCATTGAAATGTTCAATGTAAGGGCCCGGTGTTTTAGGAAAATTTAATTATAAATCGAGTCTGTAAGTCCGTGTCGATCGAGGCAAAGCGGTTGCTGAGAAGATCGGAGAAAAAACGAGCAAGATTTGGAGAATCACATTGTTGTTCAGTGAATGGCGTTGCAACGCCGCCTCGGCGTTACGCCATCGCCATGCAAGCGCGCGCGCGGATGGAGAAGACTACAGCATTGCAACGCTGCCCTCAGCGTTGCGCAACGTTTGGCAGAAAACGACAAAAGCAACGTTGCAACGCTGCTATCAGCGTTTCAACGCCGAAGCCGTTTCACGCGAGGAGCAACGGGCAGAAAATGGATTTTTATTTATATATATTAATTATAAAATGTTTATATTTAATATATTTAATTTTAATTAATATAATGAGATTATATTAATTAAAATTATTTCTAGGGTGCCAAAATTACTCTAATTTTTTTATTTTAATTATGCAATTGTTGTGTAATTATTGTCATGCATAATGTATGCTTTTATTTTAGAAATCCCACCTTAGGTTAAGCATTTTCATGCATCATTTATAATATAAGGAGTTATATTATATAGTTTGCATGATTAATTAATATAAGGTTGTTATATTAATTTTTGGACAAAGATTGACATGCATTATATTTCATGAGATGAATATGCTATGAATGTTTTATTATTCATGTGATGAATGATCAAGCACTATAACATAGTATGCATGTCACCTAAGGTTAATTATTAGTTTTAATGTGTTTAGAACTTGGAAATAATAGACCTTAGGTTATCTAGTTCTAATTAGATTAGAATTAGGTACCAAGTAATTTATAAGCTATGATTAAAAGAGGAACTTTGTCTAAGGAAAGTTCTGTCTAGGTTTCAAGGTATTTAAGTCGATTTTGAACTTAACACCTCACCACCGAACCGACTGGGAGTGAAATTTAATCGAGAGAGTCTTATAAATTAAAGTAGCGTCGTCGTCGAGTTTTTATTAAGGGGTTAATAAACTAGAAATCTTAGGTTTAATATAAGGAGTTATATTAACAAACTTAGGATAAAATCAATATAAGAGTTATATTGATTATCAATATAAGAGTTATGTTGATAAAGTTAGGTAAAACCATTAGCCGGGTTTTTAGCCTAAGAAAGATTCCTATAGACTTAAAGTATTTAGTGGGAGGAAAAAGTGTATGAGATACATATTTTTTCCACCTACGCTATCTCCGGGAAGTTCACACCGTGAGACTCATACTTGGCCTCGTGGCGCAAACGGGAGCGTCCCCCTTCAGATGGTGTTTGTATGAGTCAATACCAAGGTCAATGGAGAGGGTACTTATAGTGAGTGGGAGCAGGTTTAGTGAAAACAAAACCTACGGTCTCTTTTGTCGGTTTACACCATTAGACCACTATGGTCAACTTGCTAGTTTGGCTCGGACTGCATAATCCCTTCTGAGGGCTTGATCATGGGGATCTAACACGGTAGACACACAGAAAGGGATAAAGATTTCCTTAGACTATTTTCCAATCTAGTCCTCCTTCTGGCATTTTTATTGGATCGAGACTCTGGGATCTAAAGACAAAGGGTTACAATCACGGGGTATATAAGTTGTGTATGTATTCAGACCGAAAAATGGTAACTAAAATCTATAGGAATATGAGTTACTCTGGTGTTAGGTTTTGGTCAAGAGTGTCTTGATCCGGAGGAGGAGTGTTTTGATTACCTTCTGTCATACATTCTAAACCTTTGAGTATCATTGCAAATTATAAATGGCCTAGAATCATTTGATAATTAGCTAAAACATGATTGGATTAGAGTTATAGCAAGAAACTCATACAAGTTTGTTTGTAAATTTTCAAAGAAAAATGTCTAGCTCTATAATTTTCTTATTGGAAGCGGAAAAGTTAACCTAGAGAGAATATGATGACATGGAAAAACAAACTCAACACTATTTTGGTAGTGGATGGTCCAAGTTTGTGCTAACTCGAGAGTGTCCTCAAGTGTCGTGCTCGAATGCGCCACACGAAATGTCTCGTGATGCATATGATCGATGGATCAAGGCCAATGATAAGGCTAAGGTCTACATGCTTTGGCAAGTATGTCCGACATATTAGCCAAGAAGCATGAGGGCATGATTATCGCCAAGGAAATCATGGATTACATGCGGTATGTTTGGACAACGACCCACACAAGCCCGACATAATGCCCTAAAGTACATATTCAACTCGAGGATGCAAGAGGGTACATCCATTCGAGATCATGTCCTGGATATGATGGTACACTTTAACATCGCAGAGTCGAATGGTGCTTCCATCGATGAGTCGAGCTAGGTCAGCTTCATTCTGGAAACTCTTCCAGATAGTTTCCTGCAGTTTAGAAGTAATGTTGTTATGAACAAGCTTACTTTTAATCTTATCTCCCTTCTGAATGAACTCCGGACCTTTCAATCTTTGATGAAAATTCGGGGATCGAAAGGTGAGACAAATGTTGCCGATGGGAGTTATCACGGAGGTTCGACCTGGGACAAAAAAGAGTTTCATCTTCTTCTAACTTTGAGAGGTAAGAAGAAGAACATGAAGAAGGTTGGTAAAGGGAAACAAGCTGACAAAGCTGCCGCCCAAAAGGGCAAGAAAGTCAAAGACGTTGCTGACAAAGGAAAGTGTTTCCACTGCAACGAAGTCAGGTATTGGGATCGGAACTGTCCGAAGTACATTGCAGAAAAGAAGAAGGAAGGTAAATATGAGTTATGCTCATCTCCCTAGTTCCTTTTGGGGTTATGCAGTGGAGACTGCAGTATACATATTGAATAGTGTGCCCTCCAAAAATGTTTCTGAAACACCTTTTGAACTCAAAAATGACGTAAAGGTAGTTTATGTCACTTGCATATGGGGTTGTCCAAACATGTTCTTGTGACAAATCCAAAGAAGTTGGATTCACGTTCAAAGTTGTGCCTATTCGTAGGATACCTAAAAGAAACAAGAGGTGGTTTATTCTATGATCCTAAGGAAGATAAGGTCTTTGTGTCGATAAATGCCACTTTCTTGGAGGAGGACCACATAAGGGACCACAAACCAAAAAGTAAGGTAGTGTTGAGTGAGTTAGACGGAACAATAGCAAAGGTTGCTAATAAGAACACTAGTACGTCAACAAGAGTTGTTGATACTAGTTTGTCTAGTCAAGAGGGTTCATCTCAAGAGTTGAGTATGCCTCGACGTAGTGGGAGGGTTGTGTCTGACTGACCGCTACATGGGTTTAAATTGAAACCCAAGTTGTTATACCAGATGACAACTGCGAGGATCCATTGACTTATAATCAAACAATGATTGACATTGACAAAGACAAATGGGTCATAGTCATGGACCAAGAAATGGAGTCTATGCACTTCAATTCTATTTGGGATCTTGTAAATAAGCCTGATGGGGTAAAACCTATAGGTTGTAAGTGGATCTACAAGAGAAAATGTGGTGTAGATGGGAAGGTGCAAACCTTTAAAGCTAGACTAGTAGCAAAGGGTTATACTCAGGTTGAAGGGGTTGACTTTGAGGAAACCTTTTCACCTGTTGCTATGGTAAAATCTATCCGTATCCTTCTTGCCATTGCTGCATATTATGACTATGAGGTATGGCAAATGGATGTCAAGACGGCCTTTTTGAATGGCAATCTTGAGGAAACCATCTACATGGACCAACCCAAAGGGTTCATTGAACCAGGACAAGAGCAAAAAAGTTTGCAGGCTTAAAAGGTCGATTTATGGACTGAAACAAGCCTCTAGGTCCTGGAATATAAGATTTGATGAGGCTATCAGATCTTATGGTTTTGACCAGATTGAGGATGAACCTTGTGTCTACAAGAAAATCATCAATAGTTCTGTCGCTTTCCTAATTCTCTATGCGGATGATATCCTACTCATTGTGAATGATGTAGGTTATCTTAATGACATCAAGGAATGGCTAGCAACGCAATTCCAAATGAAAGATTTGGGTGATGCGCAGTTTGTTCTTGGGATCTAGATTGTCCGGAACCGCAAGAATAGAACACTAGCCTTGTCTCAATCATCATACATAGACAAAGTGTTGTCAAGGTTTAAGATGCAAGATTCTAAAAAGGGCTTGTTGCCTTTTAGACATGGAATCCATTTGTCTAAGGAACAGTGTCCTAAGACACCTCAATGAGTTTAGGATATGAGACGGATTCCTTAGCATCAGCTGTTGGGAGCCTGATGTACGACATGTTGTGTACTAGGCCTGACATCTGTTCTGAAGTTGGGATGGTCAGTAGGTATCAATCCAATCCAAGACTTGAACACTGGACAGCGGTTAAAACGATCCTTAAGTATCTTTAGAGAACAAGGAACTACATGCTTGTGTATGGAGCTAAGGATTTGATCCTTACAAGATACACGGATTCTGACTTTCAAACTGATAAAGATTCTCGAAAATCTACATCAGGGTCAGTTTTCACTCTTAACGGAGGAGCTGTAGTATGGCGAAGCATCAAGTAAGGATGCATCGCTGATTCCACCATGGAGGCCGAATATGTTGCAGCTTGTGAAGCAGCTAAGGAGGTCGTTTGGTTAAGGAAATTTATGCTAAATTTTGAAGTTGTTCCAAATATGACTTTGCCTGTCACACTGTATTACGATAACAGTGGTGCAGTGGCAAATTCGAGGGAACCCCGAAGTCACAAGAGGGGAAAGCACATAAAGCGGAAGTATCATCTCATCCGAGAGATCGTGCACAGAGGAGACGTGATTGTCACGAAAATAGCCTCAGAGTACAACATTGCTGATCATTTTACAAAGGCTCTGACGACTAAAGTATTTGAGAGTCACCTAAAAGGTCTAGGTTTACAAGTCTTCCCCAACTAGGGCAACTGGGAGTATTTTGTACAAAGGGTTTAAATGCCCTAGTTTATTGTATTTAAATTAATGTAATGTTTAGTACTCCACAAGTTTAGGTCAAGTGGGAGATTGTTGGGATTTATGCCCTAAACTTGTTTTGATAAGATTAAAGTCTTGCTTTTATAAATCCAATAAACTAAGTTCCAAGGTTATAACATTTATCTTGAAATCAGTGTAGTGGACACTATTTGGGTTGAATTCAAGATTATAACCTAAATAGTCTATGGTATAAGAATAAGGTTGGAAACCTCATTCTTGTAACACCATGGATGCGACCCACTTTGTAATTAGTAAAAATGAGGTAATCCAACTCATTCATGTAGTTGACATGCGAGTGGGGGCATCCTGTATGAAGAGTTCATACAAGACTGAATCGCAAATTATTAGTCTAACCAGTATAACACCATTAACAGGATAAGACTAGTAATTTATAGATGGTCATTAGTGACTTGACCTGAATCCTGAGCAAGTTAAGAACTCCTGCTTATAGGGGTTTGTCCTTAGACTAGTATGGGTGAGAGTGGCCTGTAGCCGACTCAATAAGCCTACCTTCTAAGGACGAGAAACCTCGCAGTAGCCGGGAACTTAACTGCAAGATGGATTTCACTCATTCCTCTACTGAGGAATTAGATAGGTTGTTCCCTTAAGAACTGAATCTAGGTCTTGAACAACGGGGCCCCGCCCTCTATGAGGGTATGAGTCTAAGGTAGGATCTTAGACTTGTTGTTCATTAGAGGATCAGTGGTGCTTAAGGAGCAAAGAGGTAATCATAGGGGTAAAACAGTAATTTGACCCAACTGTGATTACGAACAACCTGTGAAGGGTCGACTCATGGGTAATTACTATATCAGTGGACACAATAATATCTACAGTGAGGAGAGTACAGCTACAAGTCTATAGTGGAGTGACTTGTAGTTAATGAATATTGATTAACTGGATCAAAGAGTTTGATCAGTTAATCTCACATCATTGGAGCTCATGATCTGTAGGTCCATTAGATCCCTCTGTTGGCTCAACATGGTAAAATTGAGGGTATAAAGTTAGGAGTGAAATTGAAGTGTTCAATTTCATACATGAGGAGTTATATCAATTATATATGATATAATTGACATAATATATACTTTTAATGTGAATTTGATTCATATATAAACTATATACTAAAGAGAGATTAAAGGAGGGGTAGAATGGTCATTTCCATCTCATTCCTCTATATATATAGTTGCATGAGATGCAACTAGGTTAAGACTTCTAAGTGTATTCCTAGCCTCCTTGTTGTGTTGTTGGAAGAGTTCCAAAACACAAATCTCTCTCACAAAATACCTCACTACTCTTAAAGGGAACCCACCTTCCTCCCTCACCTAGAGAACAACGGAGAAGATCCGGTGGTGGTGTCGGTGTTCGTACGAGTTCTTGTTGCTGAGATCGTGACCATGGAGAGAGGAGCACTTGAAGAAAGGTTCTTCAAAGGTATATACTTGATGTCCATACTCTTATTATATGCTTAATCCATGTTTACGTTCTTGAATTTTCCGTTGTAACTAAATCAAGAGCGCGCGATTCGCAATCGCTTCCACTGCGGGGACTTCGATTCCCTTCAATTGACATATACAAATGCCATCCGAAGGGGGACGCTCCCATTTGCGCCACGAGGTCGAGTATAGATCTCACGGTGCGGACTTAACAGAGATTTGTGGTTGGAAAATCAAATGTATCTCATACACTATATTTCCTCCAACTCAACACTTTAATTTTAATAGGGATTGACCTAGATAAACCGGCTAAAATTTACCTAAGTCTACCAATATAACTCTTATATGGTATTAACCTAAGTTTATGATTAATCACATTATTACTTAGGTCTATGTGAGTAAATTAAAACACTTTTAATTAGCGGCACTCACGATAAGTATAATCTAAGAATCTCCGAACCGAATTCACTCCCAGGTCGGTTTCCAGGTAGGGTGTTCCGCAAGCGTCAACTTAAATACCCCAGCCTTAGACAAAACCTTCCTTAGAAAGAGTTACTAATCAGTCTCCATTCATAGACTAAATTTTGATTTCCTAATTTCTAATCTCATTATAAAATAGAAAACCTAAGTCTAATTATTCAAGTTCTAAACTCTTTAAAACTAATAATTAACTTAGGTTGCATGCATTTCTATGTTATAGTGCTTGATCATTCATCACATGAATATGAATGCATGAGCATACTTTAATTTAAAAATATAACACTTATATTAATTAAATTAAACATGCATTTAATTATATTATAACTCTTATAATATAACCTATCATGCAAACTATATATTATAACTCTTATAATATAAATGATGCATGAATATGTTTAACCTAAGGTGGGATTTTAAATCTATATGACATACAATATGCACATAGATATTTAATTAAATCATACATCACATGCATAAATAATTAAATAGCAAAAATAGACCGGTTTTTGGAACCTAGGGGCAATAATTAAATAAATAACATTAATATAACATTTATATTAATATTATTTAATAAAAAATTAAATAAAATAAAATAAATACATTTTACATAATAAAAATAAAATTAATTTCGGAAAATCGCCACTAAGAAACAAAGAATCGCCCACGCCTTGCAATCGCTCGCGAATCGCCCACTACACGCATGCGGCGTTGCAATGTAACGCCGCCACGCCCAAATGTTGAGACCAACGTGCTCCATGCCGTGGCGTTGCAACGCAACGCTGCCACGTCCAGAGAATTGAATATTTGAACAGACATGCTTTTTATCTAAATAAAACATGGAGATAGCAAACATGATTAAAGTTTAACAATTAAACTAAAGAGAAAAGAAGAATTGTTACCTTTGTAGTTTTCCTCAGCAGCAACTCCGTGCTCCGATCAGTACAGCAACCCAAGAAGCTTTTGTTTCTCTGTTTTACAGAACACCACCAAAAGAGTAAACCCTCTATCCTCTTAATGCTTAGATCTTTCCTTTGTGGGAAGGATTCCAACAGTTGGTAGAACTTTTTGGGAATTCTAGAATTGAGAGAGAGAGAACTTTTCCTTCTGCAATTCTCCAATTTGATTGATCGATTGATCAACCATTGAGCAACCCCCTTCTCCCTGTTAAACTGTCGATGGGGAGAAGGGGAGGGGTAGTGGGGAACGTGCCTGGATGACACGTTCCCTCGTTTATTATTAAAATAATAATAATAATAATAATAATAATAATAATATAATTAAATCAAATTTAATTATTCATTTAAATCATATTTAAATAATACAAATTAAATATCATAGATTAAATCTCATTTAATCATATTACCCCTTTAACCTATCGATTTAATGTACATCCAGTGCACATTAAATTTTATCCTATAGTTTGCAAATGTGAATCACATTCACATTTAATATAATATTTGAACTCTTTCAAATATTCAATTCTCTCATATCATTTAATATGAATCATATTCACATTAAATTTATAATATATAGTTCCAAAACTATATATTATATCGTATCAATATACATTAAATATATTCCCTAATGAATTTGAACATTTCAAATTCAAAAGATCTAAGAACCCTTTACGAGCTAGAAGGTGGACCTAATGGACCTACAGATCAGAAGCTCCAACGATACGAGATTGCTCGGTTAATCTCATTAACCTCCCAATCAACATTCGTTAACTACGGGAACACTCCACTAAAGTCCCGCAGCTGCACTCTTCTCACTGCACATATATTTTTGTGTCCACGGATATTGACCAATAACAGCAAGTCAATCCTTCACGAATGTTCGTAACACCAGCTGGGTCAAATTACCGTTTTACCCCTGGGTTACATCTTGTGTCTTAAGTACCAGTGCTCCTCTAATGAACAATTTGTTTGTGGTCCTACCAACAAACATAGTTCCTCTCGGGCCAATGAGAGGGTCGGGCATTTTGTTCAAGTCCCGGAGACACCACTTAAGGGAACATTCCTCTACTTACCCTAGTAGGCGGGAATGATTGAATTCCATCTTGCTAAGTTAAGTTCCCAGCCGCTCACTCGGTCTTGTCCCCAAGAAGGTAGGCATATTGAGTCGGCGAATCTGGCCACTCTCACCCATACTAGTCAAAGGAAAATCCCTCGCGAACAGGAGTTCGTAACCTGCTCAGGATTGAGATCAAGTTGCCTAGGTCATCCTAGTGAAATAGAAATCTAACTAGTCAACGGAGTTACAGGTAGAGATTACTATTTCGTGGTCTGGTCTTATGTAATCTCATTACATAGGATATCCCCACTCACATGTCATCTACACGAACACGTTAGGATCACAGTGTTTGTATCAAATACAAAGTGGGTCACATCCATAGTTTAACCAAGGTAAGGTACCCAAACCCTATCCCCTAACTATAGACCCTTTAGATTGTATCTCGAACCGAGATCCTTTTTATGTACATTACATTCAGTTAAAGATTCATTTAACAGCCTTGGATGTTTAATTTATTGGATTTAGGGTTTAAATAAAGGCAAACTCGTAGATAACAAACAATAACACTCTATTGAAATAATAATACTTTATTACAATAATTAGAACATAATTACAAACTACGAGTTTTAGGGCACAAATCCCAACAAACTCCCACTTGAACTAAAACGCTAGTGGGGTACATCATAATCTAAAACAATTGTTACAAGAGATAGAAATACAATAAACTAGGGCATCCATATACTCCATTACATATCTCCCACTTGCCCTAGATTAGCCTATGTACATATCTCGTAGACCCAGACTTTCCAGATGACCCTCAAACACTTTAGTCGTGAGAGTCTTTGTAAACGGATCAAGCAATATTGTGCTCAAGTGATCTTCGTGGATCACACATCTCCTCGTTGCACTATTTCTCGTGACGTGATACTTCCTCTCGATGTGCTTACCTCGCTTATGGTCATGAGGTTCCTTCGAATTGGCTACTGCACCACCGTTGTCACAAGTATAAGGTGATGGGAGATTCCATATTTGGAACAACTTCCAAATCGAAGAAGAATTTCTAGCCTCTTTAGCTGCTTCACAAGCAGCGACATACTCAGCCTCCATTGTGGAGTCAGCGATGCATCCTTGCTTGATGCTTCGCCATACTATAGCTCCCCCATTAAGGGTGAAAACTGATCCCGATGTGGATTTCTGAGAATCCTAGTCGATTTGAAAATCAGAATCAGTGTATCCAATAAGGATCAAATCCTTAGACCCATACACAAGCATATAGTCCCTCGTTCTCCTTAGATACTTGAGGATATTTTTAACTATTGTCCAGTGGTCTAACCCTGGATTGGACTGGTACCTACTGACTATTCCCACTGCATAACAAATGTCCGGCCTCGTGCACAACATAGCATACATTAAGCTACCTACTACAGAGGTATAGGGAATATGTCTCATATCCTCAACTTCTTGAGGTGTCTTGGGACACTATTCCCTAGACAGATGAACTCCATGCCTGAAGGGTAATAAGCCCCTCTTGGAATTCTGCATCGAATATCTGGACAACATTTTATCGATATAAGACGCTTGAGACAGTGCTAGCGTTTTGTTCTTGTGATTCCTAAAGATCTGAATCCCAAGAACATATTGCGTCTCTCCCAAATCTTTCATTTGGAATTGGGTCGCCAGCCAATTCTTTATGTCAGTGAGGTATCCTACATCATTTCCAATGAGTAGGATATCATCCACATAAAGTACTAACAAAGCTACTTTGTCGTTGATGATCCTCTTGTAAACACAAGGCTCATCAACATTTTGGTCAAAGTCATAAGACTTGATCGCAGTATCAAATCTTATATTCTAAGATCTTGACGCTTGTTTCAATCCATAAATGGATCGATTAAGCTTGCAAACTTTTTGCTCCTGACCTTGGGCTATGAACCCTTCGGGCTGACATATAGATGCTCTCGTCAAGATTACCATTCAAAAAGGTAGTCTTGACGTCCAATTGCCAAATTTCATAATCATAAAACGCAGCTATGGACAAGAGTATCCTTATAGACTTCAGCATAGCAACAAGGGAAAAGGTTTCTTCATAGTCAACTCCTTCCCTTTGGGTAAAATCCTTTGCTACAAGCCTAGCCTTAAAGGTCTGTACCTTTCCGGCTGCATCTCTCTTTCTCTTATAGATCCATTTACACCCTATGAGTCTAACCCCTTTAGGTTGGTCTACAAGTTCCCATACTGAATTGAATTCCATTGACTCCATTTCAAGGTCCATGGCTTTGATCCATTGGTCCTTGTCTCACGCTATTCATTGCTGCTTATAAGACAATGGATCTTCTACGCCGTCATCAGGTATGACAACTTGAGATTCAGCTAAACCCAAATAGCGGTCAGGTTGGGAAACAACCCTCCAACTGCATCGAGGCATTCCCAACGATTGAGAAGGACGAGACTAACTTGAGGTGTTGGCTCTTCCATCAACTCTTGATGAAGGTCCAGCTTGATCAACAACTCTTGTTGGTTCATGTGTAGCTTCATTTAGTACTAATTTACTACGCGGTTTGTGGTTCCTCATGTGATCTTCCTCCAAGAACGTGGCGTTTGTCGATACAATCACCTTGTTTTCTTGTGGGTCGTAGAAAAGACCATCTCTCGTTTCTTTGGGATAGCCAACAAATTGGCACAATCTTGAACGAGGTTCCAGTTTCTTTTAGTTTGTCACGAGCACGTGTGCCAGACAACCCCAAATCCTGAAGTGTTGTAAACTAGGTTTACGCCCCTTCCAAAGTTCAAAAGGTGTTTCTGAAACACTTTTTGATGGAACACTGTTCAAGATTTGAACTGCAGTCTCTACTGCGTATCTCCAAAACGAGGTAGGCAACTGAGCATAGCTCTGTTGGGATTTATGCCCTATACTTGTGTAATTTTTATCAATTAAATAAAGTGTTATTTGTTTTGATAAGATTACAGTCTTGCTTTTATAAATCCAATAAACTAAGCTTCAAGGTTATAACGTTTATCTTGAAATCAGTGTAGTGGACACTATTTGGGTTGACTTTAAGATTATAACCTAAACAGTTTATGATATAAGAATAAGGTTGGAAACCTCATTCTGGTAACACCATGGATGCGGCCCACTTTGTAATTAGTACAAATGAGGTAATCCAACTCATTCATGTAGTTGACATGCGAGTGGGGGCATCCTGTATGAAGAGTTCATACAAGATCGGATCGCAAATTATTAGTCTAACCAAGATAACAATCGCTTAATGTGATAAGACTAGTAATTTATAGATGGTCATTAGTGACTTGACTCAATCTCGAGCAAGTTAAGAACTCCCGCTTATAGGGATTTGTCCTTAGACTAGTATGGGTGAGAGTAGCACATGTAGCCAGACTCAATAAGCCTACCTTCTCGGGGCGACGTAACCTTGTAGGTAGTCGGGAACTTAATCGTGCAAGATGGAATTCACTCCTTCCTCTACCGAGGAATCGAGATAGGTTGTTCCCTTAGAATCGACTCCGTGTCTTGAACAACGGGGCCCCGCCCTCTATGAGGGTATGAGTCTAAGGTAGGACCTTAGACTTGTTGTTCATTAGAGGATCAGTGATGCTTAAGGAGCAAAGAGGTAATGACAGGGGTAAAACGGTACTTTGACTCAGATATGATTTCGAACAACCTATGAAGGGTCGACTCATGGGTAATGACTATATTAATGAACACAATAATATCTACAGTGAGAAGAGTGCAACTACAAGTCTATAATGGAGTGACTTGTAGTTAATGAATATTGATTAACTGGATCAAAGAGTTTGATCAGTTAATCTCACATCATTGGAGCTCATGATCTGTAGGTCCATTAGATCCCTCTGTTGGCTCAACATGGTAAAATTGAGGGTATAAAGTTATGAGTGAAATTGAAGTGTTCAATTTCATACATGAGTTATATCAATTATATATGATGTAATTGATATAATATATAGTTTTTATGTGAATTAGATTCATATATAAACTATATACTAAATAGAGATTAAAGGAGGGGTAGAATGGTCATTTCCATATCATTCCCCTATATATAGTTGCATGAGATGCAACTAGGTTAAGACTTGAGAAATAGTATTCCTAGCCTCCTTGTTGTTGTTGGAAGTGTTCCAAAAACACAAAATCTCTCTCACAAAATACCTCACCACTCCTAAAGGAAACCCACCTTCCTCCCTCACCTAGAGAACAACGGAAAAGATCCGATGAGTGTGTGTCGGTGTTCGCATGCGAGTTCTCCATTCTTTGAGATCGTGACCGTGGAGAGAGGAGCACTTGAAGAAAGGTTCTTCAAAGGTAATATACTTGCTGTCCATTTCTGTATTTTATGCTTAATCTATGTTTTACGTTCTTGCATTTTCCGTTGTAACTAAGTCTTAAGTCACAATTGCTTCCGTTGTGGGGACTTCGATTCCCTTCAAGCTCATCATAGAACGAACCATGTCTAACAAGGTTCTATTTCTCCTTTCTGACACACCATTTTGTTGTGGTGTATTAGGTGCTGAGAGTTGAGATTTAATTCCATGTTCTATCAGATAGTTCTGGAATCTCAAATCCATATACTCTCCACCTCGATCGAATCGAAGCGTTTTAATGGTTTTTCCTAATGCATTCTCTACTTCTGCCTTATACTCTTTGAACTTCTCAAGATCTTCAGACTTGTGATGCATTAGGTATAGATAATCATACCTCGAATAATCATCTATGAAAGAGATGAAATATTCGTACCCTCCTCGAGATTTGACATTCACTGGATCACAAAGATCCGAATGCACAAGTTCTAGGGGCTCTACGGCTCTGTAACCTTTTCAAGTAAAAGGTCGCATGGTCATTTTACCTTCCAAGCAAGATTCGCAAGGCGGTAAAGAATCATCTTCTAACTTATTTAGAAGTTCATTCTTAGAAAGTCTCTCAATCCAGTTGAGATTAATATGACCAAGTCTAAGATGTCATAGATAGGTATTATTATCTGGAGAAATTCTTTGCCTTTTATTTTGAGTGTTAGCATTTTTAAACATCTCATGATTTAAAATTGCTTCCGTTTTGTTCGGTTTCAGTACATACAAGCCATTTTTCAATTTAGCAGAACAAATATTGACACCTACTTTCAAAATGAACGCTTCATTAATTGAAAAAGAAATACAATATCCAAGTTCTATTAAACAAGAGATAGAGAATAAGTTCCTTTTAAGCTTAGGAACTATATACAGATTTTTTAATAAATGAAATCTATCTCCAAAAAATAGCTTGGCATCTCCCACTTCACGAGCTGAGACGACGTCTCCCGTTCCGACCCTGAGCGTCATCTCACCCTCTTCGAGCTCCTTGAAGGAACTAGTTTCCTGAAATGAAGAGTAAACGTGATTAGTGGCTCCTGAATCAAGTATCAGGTCAAATCATTATTTTCCACTAAACAAGTTTCAAGAACAAGTAAATCTGATTTACCTTTCTTCTCTTTTAGCTCAGCAAGGTATTTTGGGCAGTTTCGCTTCCAGTGCCCATCCACGTTGCAGTGGAAACATTTTTCTTTATCTGCAACTTTGGCTTTTCCCTTGCCTTTGGCAGCAGCAGGTGCCTTCCCTTTCCCTCCTATTTTCTTCTTTTGGGTCTTCTTAAGCCCAGAAGATGAGCTACAGGACTTAGTCCCAGAGGATGAACCCTTCTGGAACCTTCTGGAATGGGCAAACAGATTTGCCTCTCCATCAGCCTGTCCCTTATTCTTCATAAGAGACTGGAAAGTTTGTAGTTCATTAAGGAGAGTAGTCAGGTTATACTCTATCTTGTTCATCACCGGATTGCTATGGAATTGCAGGAAACTCTTCGGAAGAGACTCCAGGATGAACGATACCTGACTTTGCTCATCAATGACCGCTCCGTTCATTTCAGCCACGTTGAAGTGGACCATCAGATCAAGAACGTGTTCTCTCACGGATGACCCCTCCTTCATACGGGAGTTATAAACGTATTTGAGGGATTCGTGTCGAATCTGTCCAGACGGTTGTCCAAACATTTCCTGCAGCGAACTCATGATCTCACGACCTGAGACCATGCCCTCATGCTTTTTGTCCAGAACTTCAGAAACACTAGCCAAAATGTAGACCTTGGGCTTGTCATTGGCCTTGATCCAGCGGTCGTATGCCTCCTTAATAGATTGGGAGCGTTACGAGCAGGGATCTGAGGACATTCCTCAGACAGTACAAACCGTAGATCATCAACAACCAGAATCGTATTCAGGTTGGATTTCCATGTAGTAAAATTCTCACCAGTTAAACGGTCGCTTTTAAGTAAGGCTATGATAGAGGACGACATGCTGAAAATCTAAAATAGTTCTAATTAGTTATGCCTTTTGACCCATTGTAAAAAAACCAATCAAATTTAGCAAAATTATTAAAGAACCCTAGTGTTTAAACTAAACCCAATGTTTAAATTAAACCTTTAATTTTGCAACGATACTTCAAGGGTTTAGAACAAAAGCCTCAAAGTCAAGCGATCATCATTCCTCCCTTGAATTGAGATTTTCTCAGCCAATTCTCACTACCAGAACATCTCATGTTCCAATGGTCCTTAGCTACCGTTTGTTTGGTCAAGGATTTGTTAACTAACTTAACTCATCCCGTAAATGTGACTCTACCATTTTCAGATCCAATAGGCCCGAACCAACAGACTACTATTAAGAAAGAACTGCTGACAAACAACCTAAGAGACCCTATCCATTTCTAGAGTTTGCGGTGTTCTGATCCCTATAGTCAGGCCCTCCGTAGGGTTTGGCTGTTCCAAGACAACCTAACAGGCGGACTATAGAAATCTCACGGTGCGACCTAATGGAGGAGACCGTAGGATACGTTGACACGCGTCCTGCTCCCATTTACTATGGATACTTCCCTCATTCACCTTGGTATTGAACCATGCAAACACATATGGTAGGGGGACGCCCTATTGACGCCACGTAGCCGAGCATGGAACTCACAGTGTGAACTCTTGAGGGCGTGAGAATAAACTCGATGCGAACATCTCGTTTTCTCCCACTGATGTTCCTAAAATTAGGGTATAGTTTTAGCTTAGTTGGATTCTGGCTAAAAGAATCTATCTAAGTCTATGCCTATTATAACTATTATAACTAGGTCTTAAAACCTTATGTCTAGGTGAATAAACATTTTAATTACCTAGAGATAAAATAGAACTTGGTTAATTCAACTCAGGTTCCGGGTCAGTTCCCAGGTATGAGGTGTTCCGTTAACCGTCAGCTTAAGTACCCCCAGTCTTAGACAGACTTCAACGGTAGAGTTCCCTTATAACCAAAGTCCTAAAGTCCTACTATATTTTAAACTATTTAAAATACTACGTAAGACTAATTTCTAATCCTATTAGAAATTAAAACTTAGGTCTAAATTAATTTTAAACAATTTAAAACTAATTTAAATTTTAACCCAAGTTCCTATGTTTGCATGCATTTCTTTATTATAGGTTATTGTTTCTAAAACCCTTTTAATTTATAACTTTTATAAATTTTAATAATTAACGGTAGAGTCCCTCTCGGGTCAATGAGAGGGTCGGGCGTTTTGTTCAAGTCCCGGAGACACCACTTAAGGGAACATTCCTCTACTTACCCTAGTAGGCGAGAATGATTGAATTCCATCTTGCTAAGTTAAGTTCCCAGCCGCTCACTCGGTCTTGTCCCCAAGAAGGTAGGCATATTGAGTCGGCGAATCTAGCCACTCTCACCCATACTAGTCAAAGGAAAATCCCTCGCGAACAGGACTTCGTAACCTGCTCAGGATTGAGATCAAGTTGCCTAGGTCATCCTACTGAAATAGAAATCTAACTAGTCAACGGAGTTACAGGTAGAGATTACTATTTCGTGGTTTGGACTTATGTAATCTCATTACATAGGATATCCCCACTCACATGTCATCTACACGAACACGTTAGGATCACAGTGTTTGTATCAAATACAAAGTGGGTCACATCCATAGTTTAACCAAGGTAAGGTACCCAAACCCTATCCCCTAACTATAGACCCTTTAGATTGTATCTCGAACCGAGATCCTTTTTATGTACATTACATTGATTAAAGATTCATTTAACAAATTTTGGATGTTTAGTTTATTGAATTTAGGGTTTAAATAAAGGCAAACTCGTAGATAACGAACAATAACACTTTATTGAAATAATAACACTTTATTACAATAATTAGAACATAATTACAAACTACGAGTTTTAGGGCACAAATCCCAACACGCCTAGCGTTGCAACGCTGCTCTACAGCCAAGCCAGCGCCCGCAAGGATAGCGTTGAGACGCCGATGAACAGCGTCTAAACGCTATCGACAGAACAACAAACACGTTTGTTGTTCTTCAATGAATTTCGCCTGTTTTCACTCCGATTTCTTCACAGCAACTCTTGCCACGAACGACCCAGACTTACAAACTCGATTTACAACAAAATATCCAAAGACAACGAGCCCTTACATTGATCTCATCAACATAAAGTGTAAATGTAATCTAGTGCCAAAAACCGAAACATCCATTAAGCAAAACAAACATTCATCTCATGAAATAAGGTAATTTACCCACCTATTTTGACAAAAAAAGTGCATAACGAAGAACCATCGAAATGTCTCTGATTTGCAATTGAAGGGAATGAAAATTTCCGCGCAGAGGAAGACGATCGAATCGTCAAGGTATCGTTACGCTACTTGATTTTTGTTAAAACGATCTAACTCTTAGTTCTAAGTTAAACATGTAAAGAAGGAAGAAATTACAGCAAGAAGAGTATACTTACTTGTTGTAGACAAAACTTCAAAGTTTCTTCCACGATCACGAACACTTCGTCTTCTCAACGAATACTTCTCTCGAACAAAACGAACACCACCAACGGCCTTCTCGGTTATTCTTCCTTTGGAAGAAGGAAAGTTGTGGGACTTTAGTTTTGGAGGAGGAGAGTTTGAGAGAATAGCTTGAGAGAGATCTCTTCTTTTTGGGTGAGAATCCAAAAATGAAAGTGAAAGCCTCATTTCCTTCTTGCAAGAAGGGATTAAATAGTCGAAATTGATGGAGTTAAAATCTCCACATTATTACCACTTTACCACAACCATAGGTTATGCAAATCTCATTTGCATAACCATATAATATAAGATATCTCATATCTCATATTGCAAATCACATTTGCAATAATTGTGGATTAATTAAATTGAATCACATCCAATTTAATTTCTCTCAATTAATTTCTCCAATTAGCCCTAATTCAACAATTAGGCTAACCTATAGTTTATTATGAATCTCATTCACATTAAACTATATTTTATATCATTCATATCTCATATAAATGACATAAATGCCCTTAAAGTGAAATTGAACACTTCAATTTCATACCAAAACATTAACCCTTCTTTTAACCCAGATTGAGCCAACCGAGGGACATAATGGACCTACAGTGACGGGCTCCAATGATCCAAGATTAACCTGTCAAACTCTTTGACCCGATTAATCAACATTCATAAGCTACGGTAACACTCCACTATAGCCCGTAGTTGCACTCCCGTCAGTGCAGAATATTATGACTGATATAACCAATGCCCATGAGTCGACCCTTCACAGGTTGTTCGTAGACACGGCTGGGTCAAATTACCATTTTACCCTTGTGTCTACCTCTTGTTCCTTAAGTCCCCACTGCTCCTCTAATTAACAACATATCGTGTTGGTCCAACCCTACACAACACCCTTCTCGGGCCAGTGAGAAGGTGGGCGTCTGTTGTCCAAGCCCTGGAGACAGCACTTAAGGGAACAACCCCTCTAGTTTCCCTAAAGGCGGGAACGAGTGAATTCCATCTCGCGTAGTTAAGTTCCCGGCTCCTACTTGGTCCTCGTCCCTCGAGACGATAGGCATATTGGGCGAGTAATCGTGACCACCCTCACCCGTACTAGTCAAAGACGGACCCCGCAGGCAGGAGTCCGTAACACGTTCGAGATTCGTCGAGTCACTAATGGTCATCTCACGAAGTTATTAGTCCTCATCACAACGGTGTTACATCAGTAGGTCTAATAATTCATGGTCCGGTCTTGTATAATCTCATTGCACAGGATGCCCCCACTCGCATGTCAACCATATGAACGAGTCAGATCACCTCATTTGTATCTAATACAAAGCGGGTCGCATCCACAGTGTATCCAGGATTAGTTCTCCAACCCTATCCATATACTATACCCCATTCGGGTAATTAACTCGAACGTGATCCTCCCTGTGTGTCCACTACACACCGTTCAAGTTCTAGTTATCTCATAAACTTAATGACCCTGGAGCTTAGTTTATTGGAAAAGTTTGTAAATATTGTGAGACACAAAGTAATGAAATAAATAACTCTTATTAATTTCAAAAGTAATTTACAAACACGAGATTAGGACAAAAATCCCAACACGCTCTAGTACTTAAGTAAGGTCTAGTTGGTTAAATATATAGGCATTAAAACTACATCATGAATCAAAATTAGTCAATGAGGACGTTGTCTTTCTTAAGTTTGGGGGAGAGAGTTTTGCTGGCAAAAATGCAATCGCATTTTAGTTCGCATTTTTCTTATACAACCTGTTAAAAAACTTTCTCTAGTTACCTCTTTCTTTTGTTCTTAGTAACCCCAATTCAAGTTGATAACTGCCAAGTAATTTTTCAATAAAAAAAAACTTAGTTCTGTCAATTAAGAACTTTTTGAGCAAATTTTGTCTAAGGAAAGATCTTGTGTAAGGCTGAGGTACTTAAGTTGATCGTAGAGAACACCTCTACCTGGGGATCTACCTGGAATTTTGTTAAAAATATTTGAATATTTGAAAGAAATGAGGATATGGATGGATACTCCACTATCTAGAAGTAACCAAGTAACCAGGAAAAGTCATGACACCCATGATTGCCTCTGCATGAAAGGTCGTTTTTCTGAAAATTAGTAGATAAAATAGTGATGTGTGCCCGTAGTCAGCCACCGTCACCACAAAGTGTAGGTGAGTTGAAGCGAAAGGCACAATTGACTCATAAAAATATAGCCCTTTAAAGAAAATAAAATAAAAAAATAGCAAAAATTCTAACTTAGCAGCAAGAATAAATAAGTTTGGGAGGCAACCTGAGAACTTATATAGGAAGCAGATAAGACCGAACAAGAGTAATAGTGGTATAATCATAGTGAGAAATTGAGTAAAAAATACTATGGGCTATTAAGCTAGTAAATGAGTTGGTTGTGAAAACTAACGTTATGAGTTTAAGACACCCTTGAGAAAGGTTGTGATTCTTTCTAAATTCTAGATTTTAAGGATTATCAAAGAGTGTTCAGATTGTTTGATTGCTTGAGGACAAGCAATGACTTAAGTTTGGGGGTTTGATAATTCTCATTTATGAAGATTATTTATACCCAAACTTGATTTTTTCTTTCTATTTTATTGCAAATAGTTGTTTTGTAGTAAGCAAAAAAAGTGCATTCATGAGTAAAATTGTTCAAGCTTACTAAAACTATCGAAAAATGGGAAGTGATTGAAAAATGGTAGAAAATAAGCTAAATTTGTGTGTTTTTGTGAAGGGAAAGGAGAACATGAAAAAAAATGCCAAGAAAATTGCAAGAGCAATTATACCCGCAAAATGACCAGACAAGCAGACAATAATGGAAGGAAAAATGTTGGACAAATTGCCACTACATTTTGGGATTTTCAGAAACACAACGCAACTTTCGGGATTCTGAGATTTAAGGAGATTCTTGATCATTTTTGGAGAATTACAGCTGAGAATCTTACCCAAATCACTCCCCATAAATTAAGAGACGACTTGGAAGGAAACCCTAGCTCACAATGTGTATAAAAGAAGATCTTCGATGGGTTTCGTTGGGCACTTTTCTTCTTCCTCTCGATCTCTCTCTAAAATTTTAGGATTTCATTTTAGGGCTTCAGTTCTATTATTTACAACAAGTTTTTCTTCGTTATTTAGCTTGTAAGAAAACCCTTGGTTGGTCCCTCTTTTACCCAATATTGGAGGTGAAGATTCAAAACTTGTACTTGGATTTTGGAATCAACCAACAAAAGAGTTTTCTAGGTTTTTCTTTGTATTTTACTTACTGTTACTTTAGTTAAAGGCTACTGTGTTTTCATTTTGTTTCAGTTCAGTTAGTAATAATATTTGTATTTTTTATCAAAGTTATGCAATTGAGTTTTCGATTTACTGAATAAAAATAATAATAAAATCTTTTTGAATTCTCTCTAGTTTGTCTTCGAATAAGTTTGATTGTTGCTACTTACTTTGTGTTTTCTGATTTCGAAGTTTCTAAAATTCAACACATAAAACTCATGTTTTCCTTAGTTTTTATTATGAGCTAAATTTCTCTTTAAGGGTTCAAGTGTGAATGCTCTAGAAGAGAGATGTCGAGCTTAAAGTAGCAAGAAAATTGTGTCAGCACCTAACCCTAAATTTGATTTTATTGAATATGATTTGGGCAACCTAGCCGATCACTAGGTCTTGTTCATCTAGCTTGAACTTGATACTTAAAGGGTCAAGGAAAAGCGGATCTCATAAAATCAACGGAGGAAAGGACTTAGACATAAAATCTGAAACTTCGCCCATAGACATAGGGCGAGACTCCGAGACTAAGAGGGTTGTGCACGAAACTATCTAAGCTCAATTAGCCATAGACATATGAGTTTAATTGCTTAGTCTCCAACAGGTTTTGGGAGTAAAACCAAATAGGAGTAGAACCTGGTTTGGTTTAAGATTGCTGGCACAATTGCAACTGCATTTTCAGCAACATTTTCTCCGAAGGGGCAAAAGCAACTTGAATTCCCTTCTTGTTATCATTTAATTCTTTTTAATCTTCAGTACTATAACACCTTCGCATCAACAAATCTTACAACTTCGGTTATCTCACTTGCATCTTTAATTGTGATTATTGTTTTCTGGATTAATTTAATGAACACGTTCCCTATGGGTACAATACCCTTGAGTATTTCATTGTTATTACTTCAATCACGTGCACTTGCGTGTACGGTTATCAATTGTTCAAGAGTTTGTACGAAGCTAGAGCAATAATACTTTCTTTTTATGTTATTGGAGTTTGGACCCTTAAGTGGGTTACTTACTGAGTATTTTTATACTTGCCCTGCTACCTTGATGTTTTTTGCAGATAACGCTAAACCACGAGGTGGATGACGACAGTGGCGACCTGATAAGGCTAAGAAGGCTTTCCTTTGTCCCTAGGCTAAGTTATTCTTATAGGTTATTTTTTGTATTTTTGTTGAACTCATGTAATAGGTTGTAGAGTTAGTTTGTAGTTGCTCTAATGTTTTTGTTGATTCCTAGCTTGTTATAGGACCTGTTCTGGTAGTTATGTGATTGTGAAGCCCATTATGATCTGTGAATGAAATTTGGGCATTCTTTTAAGATTTAAGGAGTGTTGCTATCTAACAAGGTTCTAAATTTTTTTGGATTACTCCTAATTACGTCGTTATGTTGCTGAAATTTTGAATATATGCAAAGTAGCTTTGTTAACCTTCCAAGTAAGACCATTCAAAATTTAGGATCGTTGCAAACATTTCGTACGTTGTTGGATAAGTGTTCCAGCACTAGCTTATGACGAATCGTGAGTTTAAGCATTATTTTTTCCACTATTTAGGTGGTTTTGAGTTGACCCATGACTTGTTGGACTCCGTTTAAGATTATCTATTGCCTTTGGATATCAAATATATAAATTTTGAACTTTTGGAATCAAAACCAACAAGAATTTGGTTTGTTTCGAAGTGGGTAATGTTCCATTCGACGTGGGTAAAATTTATGGCGATGATAGTTTTTTATTCTTAAAGATGATTTATGGTGTTGTTTTCGTGTTCGAAGGTTTACCTTTTGATCATCGAACTTAATTTTAGAACATCTGTTGCAATTGGAGGTCGAGTTGTTGAGTTCGGACCAGTTCGACATCAAGTTCAACAAGTAATGGTGTTGTTAGGGGCAAGTTTTATTGAGTAATTTTCATCTCAACTCTATTGAACTCGTGGTTGAATTTTAGAACGATTTTTTATTTATTAGGAATTTGGTGATTCGGTATCAAGTATTCGAGTTACAGGTTTCCTTGAAGCTTAGAATTATTTTGGTGAGTTATGTTGTCTAAAGACTAAGTTTAAAGTGTTGTTAAAAGTATTTTGGAAAATGGTTTTGGAACTTCTCGTTAAATTTAGGTGTGTGTGAAAGTGCCAATCGTTGTCCTTTTGGTAATTCTTTTTGGAGGTGTTAAGGACTTCTAATGGGAGTTTGGGATGCATTGAAAGTGTTTATTTATTTTCATTTGAAAAAGTAGTCTATTGGACTTAACCCCTTAAAAGGATCTTGAATAAGATTGGTGTATGTATATTGTTCTAAAATCTTTCTTGAGCTTGAGTTGCCTAAGCATGTATTATATTAGGAATAAGGGGTGGAGAGCTTTGGACTATCGAGTGCTAGCTTGTATAGGGCCATGGTTTAGTGAAATTCTTGTTATAAAATATTGTTGAGAATTATGCTCAATTTTTTTTCTGAAGTTCATAATTTGTGGTTCTCGTTGAAAATCATGATTTTTTTTATGTTGGGAATACTGATATAAGGTCTTGAGAACTCTGATAGCATTAGTGATTAACATAAAATTGGTTACGCTAGTGACAATTACCTTCCCCATGATGAACATGCTTCCTTAATTGATTCTAAAATGTGTTGGGTTGAAGTCTTGGGATGTTTAACCGAGCACAGAATGTCTGAAACACTTGAATGGTTGGTTGAAGTTTTGTTTCTATTATGATGTTGGAGGAGCTTATTATGACACTTGAATGGTTGGTTGAAGTTTTGTTTCTATTATGATGTTGGAGGAGCTTATTATGTGTTTCGTGCTTCTAGAATGTTTCATATTGGGTTGTTTAACATGTTTTTGTTGGGTTTTAATGTGGATGAGAGAGTAGTGATTGTTATGGTTCCTAGCATATTTAGGGAGTTAGCATTGGAGGGAACTGCTTAGGGTTACATGTCGCTAGTAACTTCATAAAAGGGAGAAAAGTTGGTTCCCTTTGTGCCAACTTAGAAAGTGGGTTGCTATTAGTCTTACTGGTTAGGATCTTGCGAATAAAGTATGCATATGGGGTATGCTTAACTTGAATTTATTAGTTTCCTTGAATGTTAGTGATTTGTGCTTCTTTGGCTAGTGGTAAGCTTGGTTGCTCTATTAGTTGCAAGCTTGTCTGTTTCGTTAGAATATGTTAAATGCATGATTGTCGAATGTTTTACTCGAATCTAAACTTGAAATGGTGTTTGCCTAGTTGTGGTGGATGTTAGCTTAGTTATCATCGAGGTACGTGTGTTGAAATCATGTTGTACGGTGATTTCTATATCAAAGGGTATTCAATGCCCTAATTTATTGTATTTGCATTATTGTAATGTTTTATGTACTCCACTAGCTTTAGGACAAGTGGGAGTTTGTTGAGATTTATGCCCTAAACTGGTGTATTTGTAATTATTTGAGAAAATAAATAAAGTTGTTATTTTTCCTTTAAACTTGTGTTCTTGCAATTACAAACTTAAATCCAATAAGCTAAGCTCCAGGGTCACATTTAGAATGTCACCCAAATGGTCTATAGTAGATGGATTAGGCCGGGAACCTTATCATGTTAACACTACGGAAGCGCCCCACTTTGTATTTGATACAAACAAGGCAATCCAGCTCGTTCAGGTAGTTGATATGCGAGTGAGGGCATCCTGTGCAAAGCGCTTGTACAAGACTGGACCAAGAATTGTTAGACTAATCTAGTAACACCGTAGATAGGTTAGGACTAATGATTCAAACGATGGCCAATAGTGATTCTACCTGAATCCTGAGCGTGTTGCAAACTCCTGTTTATCGGGGATTATCCTTTGACTAGTACGAGTGAGAGTGGCCACAGTTGCCGACTCAATATGCCTACCTTCTCAGGGATGAAAACTTGTAGGGAGCTGGGGACTCAACTTCGCAAGAAGGAATTCACTCGTTCCCCGTTCTAGGGTAACTAGATAGGTTGTTCCCTTAAGAGTTGTATCCAGGTCTTGAAAATCGGGACCCCTCCCTCTTGCTGGCCCGAGAGGGATAATGTTTATGCTCAGACAATAAACTTGTTGTTCATTAGAGGATCAGTGGTGTTTAAGGTGCAAGAAGTAGTCATAGGGGTAAAACGATAATTCGACCCAGCTGTGACTACGAACGACCTGTGAAGGGTTGATTCACGGGTATTGGTTAAATCAATTGACACAACTTGTCCTACAGTGAGGAGAGTGTAGCTACGAGTCTTTAGTGGAGTGGCTCGTAGTTAACGAATGTTGATTGACGGGATCAATGAGTTTGATTAGTCAATCTCGTATCATTGGAGCTCATGATCTGTAAGTCCATTAGGTACCTCGGTTGAACATGGAATTTAATAGAGGGTATAAAGTTTTGGAATGAATTTGAAATGTTCAAGTTCAAATTTAGGGGATATATCAATTATATACGATATGATTGATATAATATATAGTTCAATGTAAATATGATTCATATTGAACTTAATTATGTCTAATTATGGAATTGGGACATAAAATATGGTAGAACTTTGGAGAAATGAAATTGGACTTATTCAAATCCAATTTCTCCACATTATATGAATATGATTCATATAATAAGGTGTTTGACACCTTATATTATGCATTTATGCATAACAAGTGAAGATAGTGGCAAGATAGGTGGAGAATTTGTCTCCACCCAACTTGCCTATAAAAGCATCCTTTTGGATGCATTTTGTGTCGCTTGAACCATTTGTGTGGTTTTGCATCCAAAGCAAACACAAGAGTTCTCTCATGTTCTCTCCAAAATACATCCTTGATCCAAAGGAGATCTCACCTCTCTCCCTCTCCTAGAGAACAACCGAGAAGGTCTTTTGGCGGTGTTCGAGAATTCGGTGGTAGAGAAGAGGAGCTCGTAGACGACGAGGAACAACTTGAAGAATTGGTCTTCAAAGTTAATATTCTAAGACATCTATGCTTTCAAATTAGTATGCTTAGCATTAGTTTTTTATGTTTTTGAGCAACTTCTATGTCACACAATTAAGTGCATATGCGATCAATCGCTTTTGCACGGGATTCAATTCCCTTCAGAAGCTACACAGTTTAACCTTCCCTTTACTTTTTATTCTTAGTTGTTTAGCTTATTTTCCTGTGTACTGTCGTTGTTTCTTTTGTCTAAAATTCTTGTTTGTGTTTAGACCTTATAATGCTTTGTCGATTTAATTCAAGTTTTACTGCTTGTTTTTACTTCATTATCATGAGCTAAGTAGTTAAGGGAAGAATTAGGGAAGGTATGTGAAATTGAGCTAAATGTAATAGCATGAGTTGCACTCATCCTCACTTTTAGTCATTGTGGGCTTAATCCAAACTGAAATCCGTCTGACCAACCGGTTTTAGTTGCGTCTATTCTAGATTTGGGAAAATGAGGAGTAAACTTATCTTTTTGACTAAGATTAGTTCTGATTAGGGCTTAGCTCCAGGGTAATTGAGGATACTAAGGATAGTAACTCACCTTATGAATCCAAGGAGTGCTTTAATAAGAAGCAATATAATAAGAATTAGTTGCTTAATTGAAGATCTCTGAGAAGAGTCTGTGAAAACTTGCATTAAGTGTTGGAGCAGTCTTATTGTTGTAGCATTTGGCTTGTATGAAGCATAACCATCCCCCTAATTCAACCCCTTTTTTAATCTATTACAGATACTTGTTCCTTCTGTTAGTCAGAGCTTTTGAGTTGTTTTGTGTTTTACTTCTGCAATTTTTAGTTTTGAAGTGTTCAACTCCTGATTTGATCTTTGGTTACTTGAAATTCACTAGAACTAATCCTATTTCAACAATTCTTCTTTTTACTAATCCCTGAGGAATCGATTAATTTAAATATGACATGTTACAATTAGGTTGTGTATACTTGCACAGATTGATGTATTTGTCTGATAAAATTTATACACCAGATGGAGACATTCTACCATGGTTTTAATATAACAACTAAGCAAGTTGTTGATGTCTCTGTCAATGGGAGCTCTTTCGTTTAAGAATTACAATGAGGCTTTTAAAATTTTGGAGAGAATATCTTCTAACAATTGCCAGTGGGCAGACATTAAGAGGAATCATAATAGGAAAACCAAGGGAATGTTGGAGCTGGATGCTTTATCTGCTTTAAATGCTCAGATGGCATCTATGTCAAACATGTTGAAGAATCTTTTTATGGGAAATGCAGCTAAGAATGTGTCATTTGTGCAGAGTCCAACCACTGTGAATCAAGTTTGAAGTCATGAGGTGTGTGTATATTGTGGGGAAGGGCATGTGTATGAATATTGTCCTCACAATCCAGCATCAGTGTGTTATGTAGGCAACCATCAAGCCAACCATAGGAACAACCCATATTCCAATACTTATAATCCTGGTTGGAAGAATCACCCTAACTTTTCTTGGGGAGGCCAAAGCAGTACTGCTCAAGCCCCTCAACACAAGCTAGGATGAATCAGCCTCCTGGATTTGGAAATCAAAATCAGGAAGGATTTGGGAACCAAAGGCCTATGAACCCTCCACAAGCACCTAATGCATCTATAGAGAATGTGTTGAAGGATTACATGGCAAGGACAGATGCAGTTATTCCAACAAGCTTCAATGAGAAATTTTGAAATTCAGCTTGGTCAAATAGCAAATGAGTTAAAAATCAGGCCTCAAGGTAAGTTATCAGTTGATACTGAAGTACCTAGAAGGGAAGAAAATGAACAAGTTCAGGCAATAGAGTTAAGAAGTGGAAAAACTATGGGAAGAGATGACAACAACAAAACATTGAATAAGCAGGAGGACCAAGTGACTAAATGCAAAGGAAAAGTCGAATCAGAGACTGGACAAGCGACATTAAGAAAGGAAGAATCTGAAGAAAAGGCAGCTGAGCCCTCAAAGGTCAATTCTGATGCAGTCACGGACTTTAAGCCCCCTCCACCACCTTTTCCACAGAGATTAATTATAAAAAGAATAAGAGAGGCCCACTTTGAGAATTTTTTGGATATTCACATTAACATCCCCTTAATTGATGCATTGAGACAGATGCCAAACTACATGAAATTCCTCAAAGATGTGTGTTCTGAGAGAGAGAGGTTTCAAGAATTTAAAGTAGTTTCTTTGAATGAGGAGTGGAGTGGAGTGTTTAGGGACAGAATCCCTCATAAGGAGAACGATCCAGGGTCATTCGCAATTTCAGTTTCAATTGGAGGAAAGAAGTTGGGTAGAGCCCTCTGTGACTTAGGAGCTAGTATAAACCTTATGCCTTTATCTATTTACAAAGGATTAGGTATAGGAGAAGTTCGCCCTACAACAGTGACTCTTCAACTTGCTAATAGGTCCATAACTTACCCAGAAGGAAAAATTGAGGACATTTTGGTTCAAGTAGGCCAATTCATTTTCCCAATAGACTTTATCATTTTGGACTATGAAGCTGATCAAGATGTTCCAATTATCTTTGGGAGACCCTTCTTGAAAACTGGGAGAACTCTTGTAGATGTTTATGAAGGAACAATCACCTTGAGAATGAATTACCAAGAGGTAAAGTTCAATATCTATGACTCCATGAAGTACCCTGATGAGTTAGAACACACCTAATGGAAGAAGTGATAGCTGAAGTGTTTGAAGAGAACATGTCAATCTGTAACAACTCAATCAATGGGGAAAAGTTTGCAGAAGAATTAGAATTACTCCAGGATAAACAGTACAGGGTAGATGGAGTTGACTTGGCAAAGAGTAAGGCAATTTTTTAGTCCTCGGAGTTAGGAGATAGAAGCAGTTTGCCCCTGCAACCTTCCATCCAAGTGCCTCCTGCTTTAGAGCTTAAACCATTACCCAAGCATCTCAAGTATGCTTTTCTGGGAGATAAAGAGGCCCATAGTGATTGTTGGTACTTGATGCCTAGTAATGAGGAGATGTTGATCAATTTGTTGAAGCAGTACATAAAGGCTATAGGATGGACACTAGCTGATATCAAAGGAATAAGGACCACATACTGTATGCATAATATTAACTTGGAAGAGGGAAATTTCAAGTCAGTAGAGTAGCAAAGAAGGTTGAACCCAGCCATGAAAGAAGTAGTCAAGAAAGAAATCATAAAATGGTTGGATGTTGGGATTATCTACCCCATTTCTCGACGATGAATCGGGTAAGCCTGGATTCAAGGTGTGTTCAAAGAAAAGAGGGGTAACTGTAGTGACAAATTCTACTAACGAGTTAATTCCAACAAGAATAATAAGTGGTTGGAGAATTTGTATGGATTACAAAAGGTTAAACAAGGCCACAAGAAATGACCATTTTCCTTTGCCCTTCATTGACCAAATGGTGGATAGGTTAGCTGGAAAAGCATTCTACTACTTCTTGGATGGGTATAGTGGATATAATCAAACTACCATAGCCCCCCAGGATCAAGAAAAAACCACATTCACTTGTCCTTATGGAACCTTTGCTTTTAGGAGGATGCCTTTTGGACTGTGTAATGCTCCAACAACTTTCCAAAGGTGTATGATGGACATTTTTTCTGACCTTGTGGAAAATATTATGGAAGTCTTTATGGATGACTTCTCAGTGTTTGGCAGATCATTTAAAGAATGCTTGGTTAATTTGGAAAAAGTGTTGAAGAGATGTGAAGACACAAATTTAGTTCTGAATTGGGAGAAGTGTCAATTCATGGTAACAGAAGGGATTGTTCTTGGTCACAAGGTTTCTAGAGAAGGTATTGAAGTGGATAAGGCCAAGGTTGAGGTCATTGAAAAATTAGAGCCTCCCTCTTCTGTTAAAGGCATTCGTAGTTTTCTAGGCCATGTTGGCTTTTACAAGAGGTTCATAAAGGATTTTTCAAAAATAGCCAAACCTCTTTGTACATTGCTAGAGTTAAACGGGCCATTTGAATTCAATGATGACTGTGCAAAAAACTTTCCAAAAGTTGAAATTAGCTTTAGTCACAACACCCATCATCTCAAACCCCAATTGGGAGTTACCCTTTGAAGTAATGACAGATGCTAGTGATTATGCAGTTTGGGCCATGTTGGGCCAGAGACAAGGAAAATTGATTCACCCAATTTACAATGTCAACAAGACCCTTAATGAAGCCCAATTGAATTACACTACCACAGAGAATGAGTTGCTGGTTGTGATCTTTGTCTTCGTAAAATTTAGAGTTTATTTGGTAGGAGTCAAGGTGACAGTACACTGACCACGTTCCCATAAAGTACCTCCTAGCAAAGAAAGATGTCAAGTCTTAACTGATTCGTTGGGTGCTTTTGCTACAGAAGTTTGATGTGGAAGTTAAAGACATGAAAGGTACAGAAAATCAAGTAGTTGATCATATATCTAGAATTGATGCAACTCCGAAATGCTCCAGCATTCAGACATCAGAGACACTATCCCTGATGAGCAATTGTTCATGGTAGCTCAAGTGCAAGTTGTTCAAACTCCTTGGTTTGCTGATTTTGTTAATTGTTGCAAGTGGAATAGTTCCAGAAGAACTTAGGGGGCAACAACTGAAAAGGCTTCTTAATGATGTTAAATCTTATTTTTGGGATGAGCCTTTCCTTTATAAGCAATGTGTTGATGGGATTTTAAGGAAATGTGCTGCTGAGAGTGAATTTGTGTCCATCTTAGAACATTGTCATGCCTCTCCTTATGGAGGGCACTTTAGTGGCCAAAGAACAACAACCAAGATATTTCAAAGTGAACTATTTTGGCCTACCATTTTTAGGGATGCACATTTGTTCAGCAAGACCTGTGAGAGATGCCAAAGGAAAGGCAACATAGGAAAAAGCGATGAAATGCCCCTTACTTTTATACTTGAAGTGGAGTTATTCGATGTTTGGGGAATAGATTTCATGGGGCCTTTCCCTTCATCTCATTGCAATCTCCACATTCTCATGGTAGTGGACTATGTGTCAAAATGGGTAGAAGCAATGGCTTGCCCAACAAATGATGCTAAAACAGTGATGAAATTTCTTCATAGGTATATCTTCACCAGATTTGGAACTCCAAGAGCTCTTATCAGTAATGAAGGCTCTCATTTTGTGAATCGAGCAATGAGTTCACTCCTAGGAAAATACAATGTCAAACATAAGGTGTCAACACCATACCATCCACAAGCTAATAGACAGGTGGAGGTATCTAACAGGAAAATTAAAGGGATTTTGGAAAAAGTAAAGTGGTTAACTCCAACAGAAAGGATTGGTCAGTCAAGCTTGATGATTCCTTGTGAGCCTACAGAACAGCTTTCAAAACCTTTTAGGAACGTCTCCTTACAGATTAGTATATGGAAAAGTCTGTCATTTGCCCCATGAGTTAGAACACGAGGCATTTTAGGTCATGAAGGAGTTGAATTTAGATCTGACAGCAGCAGGAGCCACTAGAATGTTGCAGCTTAATGAGCTAGAGGAGTTTAGACATTTCTCTTATGAGAATGCTAAGGCCTACAAAGAGAAACCCAAGGCTTGACATGATAAGAAAATTGTCTCCAAGTCATTTGAAAAAGGACAAGATGTGTTGTTGTATAATTGAAGATTGAAACTTTTCCCAGGAAAATTGAAATCAAAATGGTCTGGCCCATTCAGAATAATTGAAACCTTTCCACATGGTGTTGTTACCTTGAGAGATGATAAAGATGGAAGGGAGTTCAAGGTGAATGGACAGCGGCTCAAACATTATTGAGGAGAGGAATTCAAAAGGGGAATAGCCTCTAGGAGGCTACTCTCGGATTGATTAAGTATTCATGCAGAAATTGTGACAATGGAGTGTTTACTTTTTGCAACTTTAATTACTCCCGAGAGCAAGTTTCAATTAAGTCTTTTCTTAATTTTCCTTTTTGTTAAGTAGTTCCTTTTGTTCCTTTTTAGCTTCCTTTTTCTTTTGCTTAGTCTAGTGTGTTGTTTTATGACATGACAGAAGGATGATAGACAACCAAACTAGAGTATTCAGCATGTGATTTCTGCCAATCAGATTTCCCAACTAGGAAATGCAGCAGCCTATCTCAGACAAAGTTGTCTGCATGTTCTGTTCTTTACCAGAAAAGTCAAAAAGGATCTCTGCCATGGTGATTTGGGAATCAAAGAAAAAGTCTTATTTGTGCAGGAAATTTATTGGAAATGACAACAACTTTATAGGCAGCTGTTGGGATTTATGTTCTAAACTTGTGTAATTTTGATCAAATAAATAAAGAGTTATTTGTTTTGATGAAATTATAATGCTTGTTTTATAAATCCAATAAACTAAGCTCCAAGGTTATAATATATCTTGAACTACAGTGTAGTGGACACTATTTGGATTGTGTTCAAGAATATAACCTAAATGGTCTATGGTATAAGAATAAGGTTAGAAACCTCATTCTGGTAACACCATGGATGTGGCCCACTTTGTAATTAGTACAAATGAGGTAATCCAACTCATTCATGTAGTTGACATGCGAGTGGGGGCATCCTGTTTGAAGAGTTCATACAAGACCGGAGTGCAAATTATTAGTCTAACCAGTATAACACCGTTAACAGAGTAAGACTGATAATTTATAGATGGTCATTAGTGGCTCGACCTGAATCCTGAGCAAGTTAAGAACTCCTGCTTATAGGGGTTTGTTCTTGACTAGTATGGGTGAGAGTGGCCTGTAGCCGACTCAATAAGCATACCTTCTCACGGACAGAATATCATAGGTAGTTGGGGACTTAACTGTGCAAGATGGAATTCACCCATTCCTACACTAAGGAATTAGATAGGTTGTTCCCTTAAGAACTGACTCCAGGTCTTGAACAACGGAGCCCCGCCCTCTATGAGGGTATGAGTCTATGGTATGACCTTAGACTTGTTGTTCATTAGAGGATCAGTAGTGCTTAAGGAACAAAGAGGTAATCACAAGGGTAAAACGGTAATTTGACCCAACCATGATTACGAACAACCTGTGAAGGGTCGACTCATGGGTAATGATTATATCAATGGACACAATATAATCTACATGCAGAGGAGAGTGCAGCTACAAGTCTATAGTGGAGTGACTTGTAGTTAATGAATAATGATTAACTGGATCAAAGAGTTTGATCAGTTAATCTCACATCATTTGAGCTCATGAACTGTAGGTCCATTGGGTCCCTCCGTTGGCTCAACATGATTATATTGAGGGTATAAAGTTAGGGATGAAATTGAAGTGTTCAATTTCATATATGAGATATCATATCAATTATATGTGATATAATTGATGTAATATATAGTTTTAATGTGAATTAGATTCACATATTAACTATATACTAAAGAGATAATGAAAGAAGGATAGGATGGTAATTTCCATCCCTATCTCCTTATATATATAGTTGCATAAGATGCAACTAAGAAAAACTGAAGCAACCTAAGCTTTTGCAAACCCTAGTGTGCCCTTTGGTTGTGTTGTTAGAAATGTTCCAAAACACAATCTCTCTCTCACAAAAATATCTCATTTCACCTAAAGGGAACCCACATTCATCCCTCACCTAGAGAACAATGGAGAAGATCCAGTGGTCGTGTCTTCATCCGTTCGTGTTCCAGTTGCTAAGATCGTGATCGTGGGAGAAAGGAGCACTCGAAGAAAATTTCTTCAAAGGTAATCTTTCGTTGTCCATATTGTTAATATATGCATAATCTAGGTAGAATTGTTCTTGAATGTTATCTTTGTAATGTAATTAAGAACGCGCGATTCACAATCGCTTCCGCTGCGGGATTCGATTCCTTTCAATTGGTATCAGAGCCCAATTGCGTTCCTGATTTACGTTCTAGATTTTTCAAGAACGAGGTGGGATTTACTGTTTTGCATGAGATGTATGAACGGTTTGCAAATTAGACGTTTTCAATTTTGGCACTTAGATTTAAATAATTTCGTTGAATTGTTCAATGTAAGGGCCTATTGTTTTGGGCATTTTATTATGTAAATCGAGTCTGTAAGTCCGTGTCGATCGAGGCAAGATGGTTGCTGAGAAGATAGGAGCGAAAACGAGCAAGAAATGGAGATTTCACTTTGTTGTCTGTGTGTAGCGTTGCAACGTTGTTCATTGGCGTTGCAACGCTGCGCTTGCGGAAGGAGGCGTGCATCAGAAGCAGTATTGCAACGCCAAAGGCGTTTCGCAACGCGCTCCAACGGGCAGAAACGGACAAGGCGAAGCGTTGCAACGCCACATGCGTTTCACGCAAAGGAGCAACGAGCGAAATTCAATTTATTAATTTATATATTAATTATAAAAACGTTTTATATTTAATATATTTATTTTAATTTAATTTTAATTAATATAATTATATTATATTAATCAAAATTGAATTTAGGGTGCCAAAATTGGTCTAATTTTACTATTTAAATTATGCAATTGTTGTGTAATTATTCTCATGCATAATGTATTCTTTTATTTTAGAAATCCCACCTTAGGTTAAGCATTTCCATGCATCATTTATAATATAAAGAGTTATATTATATAGTTTGCATGATTAATTAATATAAGGTGTTATATTAATTTATGGACAGTATTGACATGCATTATTTTTCATGAGATGATTATGCTATGTATGTCTTATTATTCATGAGATGAATGATCAAGCACTATAACATAGTATGCATGTCACCTAAGGTTAATTATTAGTTCTAAAATGTTTAGAACTTGGAAATAATATACCTTAGGTTAGTTCTAATTAGATTAGAATTAGGAACCAAGTGATTTATAAACAATGATTAAAAAAGGAACTCTGTCTAAGGAAAGTTCTGTCTAGGCTGAGGTATTTAAGTTTGATTTAAAACGAAACACCCCTACACGAAACGACTGGAATGAAATTTAATCGAAGGTTTTAAATCATAGTAGCGTCAATGAGTTTATTAAGGGTTAATAAACTAGAAATCCTAGGCTTAATATAAAGAGTTATATTAGCAAACTTAGGATAAAATCAATATAAGAGTTATATTGAGATTATCGATATAAGAGTTATATTGATAACTTTAGGTAAAACCATTAGTCGGGTTTAGCCTAAGTAAGATTCCTATAGTTCTAAAGTATCCAGTGGGAGGAAAAAGTGTATATGATACATATTTTTCCACCTACGCATCTCTGGGAAGTTCACACCGTGAGACTCATACTTAGCCTCGTGGCGCAAACGGGAGCGTCCCCCTTAGGATGGTGTTTGTATGAGTCAATATCAAGGTGAATGGAGAGGGTACTTATAGTGAGTGGGAGCAGGTTTAGTGAAAACAAAACCTATGGTCTTTTCAGTCGGTTTACACCGTAAGATCACTATGGTCAGCCTGCTAGTTTGGCATGGACTAGACAATCCCTTCGGAGGGTTTGATCATAGGGGATCGAACACAGTAGACACCCGAAAGGGATAAAAACCTCCTTAGTTTGTTTTTCAATCTAGTCCTCCCTTCGGCGGATTTTATTGAATGGGGACTCTGGGATCTAAAGACAGAAGGTTTTGATCATAAGTTGTGTATGTATCCTAACCGAATAATGGTAACTAAAGCCTATAGGAATAAGAGTTATTCTGGCATTAGGTTTTGTTCAAGATGGTCTTGATCCAGAGGAGGAGTGTTTATTGATTACCCTTTGGTGTCATACACTCTAAACCTTTGGAGTATCATTGAAAATTATAAATGACCTAGGAATCATTTGATAATTAGCTAAAACATGATTGGATTAGAGTTATAGCAAGAAACTCATACAAGTTTGTTTGTAAATTTTTCAGCAAAATGTCTAGCTCTATCATTTCCTTATTGGGTGTTGAAAAATTAACCGGAGAGAAAATAATGACTTGGAGGAATATACTCAACATTGTCTTGGTAGCACATGATCTTAAGTTCGTTCTAAATGAGGAGCGTCCCCAATTCCTTGCTCAAAACACACCTCAAACTGTTGAGAGTGCATATGACCGTTGGATCAATGCCAATGAAAAGGCAAAAGCCTATATTCTAGCTAGCATACCTGATGTTTTAGCTAGAAGGCTGGAGGGTAAGGTCTCAGCACGTGAGATTATGGATTTTGTGCTAAATTTGTCTAGACAACCATCCAAACAAATTCGGCATAAAGCCCTAAAATTCGTTTACAACGCGCACATGAAGGAGGGAACGTCAGTGAGAGAACATGTTCTCAATCTGATTGCTCACTTCAACATAGCGGAATTAAACGGAGCGGTCATAGATGAGAAAAGTCAGATTTTGTTCATCCTAGAATCTCTTCCGAAGAGTTTTCTGCAATTCCGTAGCAATGCAGCGATGAACAACATAGAGTATGATCTGACTACTCTGCTAAATGAGTTGCAGAATTATCAGTTTCTTATGGATGATAAGAGACAACAGAATGGAGAGGCAAATCTATTTGTCCATTCCAAAAGTTCTCGGGAGGGTTCATCCTCTAGAACTAAGAACTGCAGCCATACTTCTGAAGAAGAGGAAAAGGAGCAAATAAAGAGCAATCAGGCAAGGAAAATTTGTTATTTGATAACATGTAGCTTAAGGGTTTATTAGAAACCTTATTTCTATTTCTTGCCTTAGCGAACATTGTACTTCATTTTCTTTTCAATTGAATAAAGTGTTTATTTCTTTGAAAAAGTATTGTACTATGTGTTGCTCTTCTTGAGAATTGTTTGCAATGGTTTAATTCAGTTAAAATAGTTTTAACAGTGAATTATATAAAATTGTAAGTACACGAACTAATTTCTCCTAAAGAAAATTCTCATCTTTGGCATCTTAGATTGGGTCACATTAATCTCAATAGGATTGAGAGATTGGTAAAGAATGGACTTCTAAATGAGTTAGAAGAAAATACTTTACCTGTATGTGAATCCTGCCTAGAAGGCAAAATGACTAAAAGACCTTTTAGTGGAAAAGGTTATAGAGCCAAAGAACCTCTTGAACTTATACATTCAAACCTTTGTGGTTCGATGAGTGTTAAAGTCAGAGGAGGTTATGAATATTTCATCTCCTTTGTAGATGATTATTCTAGATTTGGGCATATTTACCTAATACAACATAAGTCTGAAGCACTTGAAAAGTTCAAGGGATTCAAGACTGAGGTTGAAAATCAGTTGGGTAAAACAATTAAAATTCTTCGATCAGATCGAGGTGGAGAATATATGGATTTAAAATTCCAGAACTATATGATAGAACATGGAACTACATCCCAACTCTCGGCTCCCGGTACACCACAACAAAACGGTGTATCGAAAAGGAGAAATAGAACCTTGTTGGACATGGTTCGATCAGTGATGAGTTATGTTATCTGCCTAGTTCATTTTGGGGTTACGCAGTAGAGACTGCAGTAAACATTTTGAATTAAAGTTGTTGGACTTCTTACTGTTTTCTTCTTCTTTTATGCATGTTTAGCCTAGAATTAAAGTTGTTTAGTTCAATTTTAAGATAGAATTACACAACGGATCAACGACGTTTCACAACGTCTTCAGCTGCGGGAATTCCAAATCCCTTCAAAATTGAGCTAAATGCAATAGCATGAGTTGCACTCATCCTCACTTTTAGTCATTGTGGGCTTAATCCAAACTGAAATCTGTCTGATCAACTGGTTTTAGTTGCATTTATTCTAGATTTGGGAAATGAGGAGTAAACTTATCTCTTGACTAAGATTAGTTTTGATTAGGGATTAGCTCCAGGGTTTGAGGATACTAGGGATAGTAACTCACCTAATGAATGCAAGGAGCGTTTTAATAAGAAGCAATATAATGGGAAATAGTTGCTTAATTGAAGATCTCTGAGAAGAGTCTGTGAAAACTTGTATTAAGTGTTGGAGCAGTCTTATTGTTGTAGCATTTGGCTTGTATGAAGCATAATCATCCCCCTAATTCAACCTCTGCTTTAATCTATTAGAGATACTTGTTCCTTCTGTTAGTCAGAGCTTTTGAGTTGCTTTGTGTTTTACTCCTGCAATTTTTAGTTTTAAAGTGTTCAACTCCTGATTTGATCTTTGGTTACTTGAAATTCACTGGAACTAATCCTATTTCAACAATTCTTCTTTTTACTAATCACTGAGAAATCGATTAATTTACTTATCATTTGCTGCAATTAGGTTGTGTATACTTGCACAGATTGAGGTGTTTGTTTGATAAAATTTATACACCCTTGATAAGCAATAAGTACTCATTTTTATCTCATATAAAGCATGAGATTATTGCGAAAGTGAGTCTAGTTCAATAGTAATATGCATGTACCATTTAACCAAGAGATTAAGTTCAAATCTCCCCCTTGAATGTTGTTAGAAAAATAAAAATTACATATGGCAATTACACCAAAGGAAATGATGGATAAATAGCCAAATATATTGACTATTTTAGTCTCTTTTTTTTTCATATAATGATACAAAAGATGCTAGGTTGGACCACGTAGGTTTAGGTCCAAGCTACTGACCCTCCCATTGTACTAAGCCATCAGACAAAAACGGTCAGAAATATAATGTTGTTGAGACCATCATGTTATTCGTTCACAATCATTGACTTTATTTGTCTCTTTAGTTGTCCTCACCAAATTTATGATACGACTCTGTTTGTTTTTTTTTTTTTTACTTGATATGAAAGGATCTAAATATACAAATTTTTCTTCTTTTTTTCTGTGGTAACTTAATAAACAAGTTTTAATCAGGCTTTTGTTCAAGAATAATTTAATTTTAAAAAGTTAGTTTTAACATAAAGTTGTTGTCAAATTAATGACGAAAATAGGGTGGTCATGGAAGGGGCCTGATAAAAACCATGTAAAACAACTCTATTTTTTTTAGGAAAAATGCTAGGAGTAGCAAAAAATAATTCATAATTTTTAAAAATAATCTTATTTGGTGGGTTTTTAATTATGAACAAAATGTCATATGCACATGTGTTCACGTTTAATTCTAGATTTGCCCTTTCTAATTTTTTGTGTTTTTAAATAATATGATTCTCTCTCCTACATTTTTTAAATTGTATCTAATATCTTTAAAAGATCTACATTGCAGTTATTTTTTTTAATATTTAAAATTGTTTAGATTCTGATTCTATTATTTGAATTCTTCTCTCGTATTTTTTCGATTATCTATCTAACATAAACTTTATCGATGATGTTGTTCTACCTTTTTCTTTTATTTGTTTGATTTCTGAATTTTGGTTTGGTGTTTCTCTATGCTCAACGGGAGAATTGGGAGAAAATGGAGGAAGTCGACGAACCCTAATGTTTTCGTATAGGTAAAATATAAAAATGTTTAAAATTCCATTTTTCAATTACTTTTACTCTTTTACGGGTAGTGTAATTTTGCATGGTATAATATTGGCTAGATAGTCTTATTTTCGTCATATAACCGATTTGAATTCCTATGTATGATGGTGTTTTTTAAATTTTTGAAATTTGTTTGTTTAGGTTTGAAATTTGATTTTTAGATTTTATTATATTTATTTGTTTTAGATGTGGATTGTTTTTATTTAAAATTTGAAATCAAATCAAATATAACTACCCTATAATCAATGAATCTTAATTAATAAAATTATTGTTATGGCTAGTTTTGTCTTTTAATAATTACTAATTATAATGTCCAAGTGATTTTATCTTTTTAAAAATGGTCATATCATTTTTTAGAATTATAATTAGTAATTATTAAAATACAAAACTAGGCTTAACTCAACCCACTAATCTTCAGGTAAAAGGTAAAAATGTTTTGATTTTTTTTTAATTGTTTTTACTATTTTACAGGGCAGAGTGCTAGGTTGCATGCTTCACTATTGGTTGGTTAATTCTTTCTTTATTTTCTCTTTTTTTGTTACAAAATTATTTTTAATTTCGGTGTATTCCTTTTGCTTTAAATTAGGATGATCTGGTTTCTTTTATTTAAATTTTTACGATTTTTATTTTGAAATCTTATTTTTTGAATTCTATTATATTTGTTTGTTTAGATTTATATCTGATGTGATTTATTTTAGATTTTAAAATCAAATTAAAAATCACTAGGAATCTAAATTAATAAAATGGTTAGGACTAGTTTCGTCTTTAATTAATTTTTTAATTATAATTTTCTAAAATAATTTGGTCATTTTTAAAAAGATAAAATCATTTGACTATTTTTTAAAACGAAAACTAAAAAATATGATTATTCCTAGTCACCATTTTTTTTATCAACAAATAAAAAAGTTTTACAAAGCCCTACTTTTTTCATTAGCTTAAAAACAAACTTATTCTTGAATTTTTCATGGTTTAAAGAATACCCTTTTTCTTTTAAAAATTGCAATATTATTCCTGACCTTTCATAAATATTTTAAAACTATCTTGAAGTAAAAATTCTTTAGAATATTGATAGAAAATCAACTTTTCGTTTAACATTCTAACGGTTTTTCTACTCTACGAGAAGTTTTAAAACATGTGGTGAAAAGTTAAGTTTATTATTGTAACTTTTGAAAGATTAAGTGTATTTTTGAAATCCAAATTGAGGGACATTTTTTCTATAATTTAGCGTTTGAAAAATTAGAGAAATTCTAATGAAACATTTTGTTAAATATTTTTTCAAATGTATGTAAAGAGTAATAGTAAATGTTTTTTATATATATAATTACAAATATAACAATTTTTACAATCAGTAAATTATTGATTAACTTAAATATTAGTAGTTAGTCATTAACTTAGAAATTGATTGATTATTACTTATTAGAAATTGATTAGAATCTTAACATATCGTTGATTTGTCAATATATTAATTAATTGTGACAATCTTAACATTAATTAATTGTGACATAGTATATCATTAACTGGCTTATATATTAATTAACTATAATCATAATGTATTGTTCACTAACATAAATATTGATTATATATTCAAAAAAAAGGAAAACATAAATATTTATTTGTATCCATTATTTATTACAGTTATTTTTTACCCAAACATAATTCAACTAACTTACAAACTATTAACATCCTACAAGTATAGAATTTAATCCTCTATATATCTACTAAATTATAATATTTTATTATTTTCTAGACAAAAGAAGGTATAATAACAAGTGACTAGTACAAGAAGCGCATCCAATACTAAGATAATATTGAATTTGAAAGTTTGAAACTGAGGTCCAACAAAAGGATCAATAGAAGTAAACAAGAGAACTCAATAGTTTAGTTTAGTTAAGTTATAAGTTAGTTTTTTAACTTTTAAATTTATATCTAAAAAGTTCATAAACTTAAAAATATATATATATATATTTAATAGATCACTAACATTATCTAATAGGTCTAGATATATTTATAATTTTTAAAATTAACCGACCTATTGCATATAAAATTGAATTCTATGTCAATAGCACTCGTAACTTTTAACTTTATTTAGTAAGTTGATGGATTTTAAAAAGGGGCAATTGGGCTGGTAGCAAATAGGCCCAATTATATTGCCCATATAGCAAAGAATTGAAACTATTTGCAAAAATAGCAAAATTTTGAAAAGGAGAATTGAAATTACAAAAAAAACCCAGTTGTTACCGTTCGCAATCCACAGCTATCAGTTTTCCTCTTCTTCACGCCTCATTCTTCCTCTTCTTCACGACTTCATACCTTCTTCTTCCTCTCCATCCCTTTTGTGCCCACGTTCACCATTTTCCTTCTCAATCGACGACGTTTCTGTGATAATCGACGGCGTGCTTTCGTTTTTTGTTCTCCTTCTGCAACCAACAGCGAGACACAATCGATGCTTTCAAACTTGAAAATCTACGGTAAACCATTTTTCAGTTGATTACTAGATTCCTCTGATTTCTTTGTTTTTTTTTTTTTTTTTTGTTCTTTTCGATTCTTCTATCTGATAGAAGACTATGTTTTTGTTCTTACATTTTTTTGCCCTAAAATATTATACTCATATTTTTGTTCTTACATTTCTTTTATTTTTTTTCTTACATTTTTCCCCTAAAATAGGCATAGTTTCCTTGTCTATCCATATTTTTGTTCTTACATTTCTTTTGTTTTTTTTCTTACATTTTTTGCCCTAAAATAGGCAGTTTCCTTGCATTTCACATAGACTTCTTAGAAGCCAAACAAGCTATCAGTGATGGTATCCAAGCTTATCTTGCATTTTTTTTTTTCGAAAGAAATCAGTGATCGATGTGAGGATACATTTGCTTGTTGCTTGTTTGCATTTTTTTCGAAAGAAATCAGTACATGAAAGAAATTTGTACATTTTATGGATACGTTAGATTTCAAAGCTATATCAATGATATCACTTCTATCGATGATAGAAATCTATCACTTCTTGCCTTGCATTTCAGATTTCCTTGCATCACTGATAGGTTGAAGTTGTTTGTTATCACTGGTAGATGAACTTTCCTTACATTTCAGATTTCCTTGCATCAGGTTACTTCTATTACTGATAGAAATCTATCACTTCTATCAGTGATAGAAGTCTATCACTTCTTGCCTTGCATTTCCTTGCATCACTGATAGGTTGAAGAATTTCCTTGTATCACTGATAGGTTGAAGTTGTTTGTTATCACTGGTAGATGAACTTGCCTTGCATTTCAGATTTCCTTGCATCAGGTTACTTCTATCAGTGATAGAAGTCTATCACTTCTTGCCTTGCATTTCAGATTTCCTTGCATCACTGATAGGTTGAAGTTGTTTGTTATCACTGGTAGATGAACTTGCCTTGCATTTCAGATTTCCTTGCATCACAGATAGGTAGTTGTTTGTTATCACTGGTGGATGGACTTGCATTGCATTTCAGATTTCCTTCACAGATAGGTAGTTGTTTGTTATCACTTAACACTGGTCGATGGACTTGCATTGCATTTCAGATTTCCTTCACATATAGGTAGTTGGGATGGACTTGCATTGCATTTCAGATTTCCTTCACAGATAGGTAGTTGTTTGTTATCACTGGTGGATGGACTTGCATTGCATAGATTGGTGATAGACTTCTATCACACCAATCACTGATAGAAGTCCATACTTATCAATCAGTGATAGATGTCTTCTATCACTGTCTATCACTTCTATCAGTGATAGATTTCTGAGCAAGAATCACTTGATTTTGACAAATGCTTCTTTATGTTTCTTATGTTTCTTGTTGTTTGTATGGTTTTAAAGTAGACAAAGTTCTTACATATGCTTTTGTTTTCCTTTTCTTTATTCTTAAGTTTATCATGATGGTTCTATCAGTGATGTATGTTGTTGTTTGTTGTTTTTAAGTTTATCAGTGATACATATGCTTTATTCTTTGTTCTTAAGTTGATCTTGTTGTTTTTATCAATTCTTTTCAATCCTTTGTTCAATATTCATATGTTATGTTTTGTTTTCCTTTGCTTCCTTTGCTTTATATAGAAGTGAGATAGAAGTGACATCAATCAATCACTTCTATCTCACTTCTATCAATCACTTCTATCAATCACTTCTATCACTGATAGATGTTTTCTATCACTGTCTATCACTTCTATCAGTGAATCACTTGATTTTGACAGATTTCTGCTTGCTTGATTTTCATATGTTTCTTTATACTTCTTGTTGTTTGTATGGTTTTAAAGTAGACTCTTTTGTTTTCCTTTGCTTTATTCTATAGAAGTGAGATAGATATAGAATAGAAGTGATTATATGACTAGAAGTATCACTTCTCATAGAAGCTTCTATCATTGTCTATCCTATCACTTCTATCAGTGATAGGCAAAAATCAATTGATTTTGACAGATTTCTGCTTGATTTTCATATGCTTCTTTATGCTTCTTGTTGTTGTATGGTTTTAAAGTAGACAAAGTTCTTACATATGCTTCAGTTTTCCTTTTCTTTATTCTTAAGTTTATCATGATGGTTCTATCAATGATGTAATGTTGTTGTTTGTATGTTGTTGTTTTTAAGTTTATCAGTGATACATATGCTTTATTCTTTGTTCTTAAGTTTATCTTGTTGTTTTTATCAATTCTTTTCAATCCTTTGTTCAATATTCATATGCTTCAATTTTCATATTCTTTTGTTTTCTTTTGTTTCCTTTGCTTTATATAGAAGTGAGATAGAAGTGACATCAATCACGGATAGAAGTATCACTTCTATCACTGATAGATGTATCACTTCTATCACTGATAGATGTTTTCTATCACTATCTATCACTTCTATCATGAATCACTTGATTTTGACAGATTTCTGCTTGCTTGATTTTCATATGCTTCTTTATACTTCTTGTTGTTTGTATGGTTTCAAAGTAGACTCTTTTGTTTTCCTTTGCTTTATTCTATAGAAGTGATATAGAAGTGAGATAGATATAGAATAGAAGTGATTATATGACTAGAAGTATCACTTCTCATAGAAGCTTTTATCATTGTCTATCCTATCACTTCTATCTGTGATAGGCAAGAATCACTTGACAGATTTCTACTTGATTTTCATATGCTTCTTTATGCTTCTTGTTGTTGTATGGTTTTAAAGTAGACAAAGTTCTTACATATGCTTTTGTTTTCCTTTGCTTTATTCTTTAAGTTTCATGATGGTTCCATCAGTGATACATGTCTTGTTGTTTTTAAGATTATCAGGGATACATATGCTTTATTCTTTGTTCTTAAGTTGATCTTGTTGTTTTTATCAATTCTTTTCAATCCTTTGTTCAATTTTCATATGTTTCAAAATTTTAACAGATGGACAAGATGGAAATGAAAGTTGTAGAGAATACTGAGAAACTCGTGGAGGAAGTTGTAGAGAAAAAGGACAAAGTTAAAAAAACAAAACAAAAACTGGTAAGAGACTCTTCAAGGGAGAAGGCTCTTCTTCGAGGAAAAAAATCAAAACAAAGGTACATCATCAACTTAATTCTTATTATTTTAAATTTTATAAATGACTTATCTTATCTTTCTTATTATATTTCTTATTATATTTGTTGTAACAGGAAAGGAAAGAAAGAAATGATAATAAATGATAATGACAACTTGATTGTACAAAAACAGGATTGGGTCCTCCATACAAAAATAACCCTTTATTTTAGGTTAGATATCATTTCACATATTGCAACGGGATTGAATGAGAATTCCTTGAAACTATTTAGGGAAGGGCCATTTGGGCATTTTTTAGATTTAAAAATGAAAAAGGTTCCCTTACAACTTCTTTCCCACCTTATCCTTAGGTTATGCCATAACAGTAGAAAAGACACCTTACTTTTCAACTTAGAAGGGCATTTGATAGAGTTTGGAATTAAAGAGTTTTGTTTAATCACTGGATTAAATTGTGATGAATATCCAGTAGAAGAAATTCTTGATGAGGAGGAAGAAAAAAACAATGATATTAGGAACTTTTTTTCAAGAACAAAGAAAAAATTGATAGAAGGGACATTTCACCTGCTTTTAGTCTCTTGTTTTCTTCTTCAGATGCTTTGATAAATGACACTATTAAGGTCAAATTTGCCAATTTATATTTATTAAAGTGTTTGTTAATTCCAAAACAAGCACATAATAAATTAAATTGGAAACATGCTAAAATCTTAGATAATGACCTTATGTTTTAGTCATATCCATGGGGTAGGTTGTGTTTTGATCACACCTTAGAATATTTTAGAAAGGCTACTAAAAGTAGCAAATCAGGATCGATCTCCCTACAAGGTTTCCCAATAGCATTGGTTTATTGGGCTTTCGAAACCATACCAAGACTATCACATCCAACGTATGGATTTGCTAGAAGAATTGATGATCGAGTCCCAAGAATTATTCAATGGGAATCTCATACCCACAAGACTCGCAAAGAATCGAACGATAAATTTTTTTTGGCAAATGATGTAAGTATTCTTTTTTGTGTATTTGATAGAAACTATCAGAGATATCACTGATGGAATGCTATCAGAGATATCACTTATAGGAACTGATAGAAGTGTTTGTTTATTTAATAACGAATTTTTTTCTTATAATTTTAGTTTTCCATCACCCCATTGATAGCAACTGAAGAAGAAATCCAGTCAAGAAATTTTCAATACTTTGTTGAGTTGTCAATGAAAGAGTTGGAGAAAAGAAAGGTTGAAGAAAAAGAAAAAATCAATGTTGAAGAAGGGAGCGAAAAGATTGTGGAAAAGGTGGAGAAGGCAGGAGGGGAGAAAATTTTAAACAAAATTCAGGAATTAAGAAATGGCCAACAAGAGATAAAAAACTTGCTAATCTCTTTGTTGGAAGTTATAAATGAAAGACTTCCACCAAAAGATGATATAGCAAAACCATCTCAAGAATCTATTCCAAAAAATAAACCTCTCACTTCTAGTCTAGTAAGTGATTGAATCTATCACAAACATTGGCAATCTTGATAAGATGGTTGAAAATCTTGATAAGATGGTTGAATATGCAACCACTTATGCAATGGAGAAAGAGGTAAATTTATTTTATGTTATGCATTTCTACATGTATAAATTTTACTCATTTATAATGTTATGCAACCACTAACCACTTATATGTTTCTTATGTTTCTAATTTTACATGAAGGCTGAAGTTGAAATTCAGGAAAATGAAGAAGGGCATGAAAATGAAAATGAAGGTTTGAAAGAATGTTTGAAAGAGCATGAAGATGAACCTTTGAAAGAGAAAGAGCATGAAGATCCTTTGAAAGAGCATGAAGAGCCTCATGAAGGTTTGAAAGAACCAACAGAAAATGAAAATGAAGTTCAAAATGAAGAACAAAATGAGGAGGGACAAAATGAAGAAGATGAGCATAGAACAAAAAAGAAACATGATATGAAAAAAGCAAAGGTAAGTACAACTGACTTCTATCAGTGATAGAAGTCAATCACTTCTATCACTGATAGAACACTATCACTACTGAACTCCCTTCTCTCACATAGAACTTTAATATCTCATACAACTTTATCTGTCATTGCAGGTTGGAGAGGGGAGAGCAACTAGAAAATACAAACCAAAAGTGGACTTTGCTAAAGATTTGCAACATGTTCCTGCTCCTACAAGGCCAAAGAGGCAACCAAAACCAACCAAAAAAGTTCGAGAAAATGCTGATAAAGGGGAAGAATCACCAAAGAAAGGGGATGAATCGCCAAAGAAAAACAAAGAATCACCAAGCAAAGGCATTCTCCACGATTCAAGATTGATGCTCCATCTTTCGACCTAAAGTTGTCTCAAGAGAAAAACAATGAATTTATCTTGTTTAAACAAAGAAAAGTTAAAGAACCTTAGTATGATTTGAGTTCTAATGTAACATCTTACTTTTTGACCAATTTCTAAATTTTATTCATTTGAATGGTTATCCAAATGGTTGATGATGATTGTGAATGTGGATATCAAGATTATGAATGGTTACTGAGGATTGTGCATGTGAATGGTTATCTGAATGGTTGGTTACAATGTGGATTGTGATTGGTTATCTGAATGGTTGGTTACAGGATTGTGAATGAGAATGGTTATGTGGATTGTGAATGTGGATTGTGATTGCTTACATGATTGTTTGTGAATGAGAATGGTTGTGAATAATACAGGATTGTGAATGTGAATGTATGTGGATTGTGATTGGTTATCTGTATGTGGATTGTGATTGGTTATCTGGATGTTTACAGGATTGGGCATTAAGGATTGTGAATGGAAATGCTTGTGAATGGTGAATGAGAATGGTTGTGAATTGTGAATAGGAATGGTTAGGAATGTGGTCACAGGATTGTGAATACAATGATTGGTTATCTGAATGAGAATGGTTATAGATTTCTATCAATGATATCAGTGATAGAAATATCAGGTGATAGTTTAACTAATAACTTTTTCATGATTATTATTATTAACTTCTTTCTTCACTTCTATGATAGTTCTTCTATCACACTATCAAACATTAACTTCTTTCCAGTGAGTCTATCACTGATAGAAGTGATAGAGTTCTATTATAGTTGTCTATACATGTCAACCAATTCACATCTATCACTTCTATTAGTATCTATCAGTCTATACAGTGTCAACCCCAATTGATATCTATCACTGATAGAAGTGATAGACTTCTATCACTGATAGTGTACATCTATCAGTCTATTCACATCTATCAGTCTATCACTGATATCACTTCTATCACTGATAGTTGTCTATAGTGATAGTTGTCTATCTATTTGTTTGTGGTCCTGTTTTACTTCTTATTTCTTATCAACCAATTGTTATCAGTTCTTGCTTCAATTCCATCCACAAGTTGATTCTTTTTTACCAATTTCAATTTCAAATTCTTATTCATTTGAATGAAAACATTTGTGAATGGTTATCATTTGTTTAACTCTCTTGATAAAAGCAAGGGGTTACCATTTGTTTAACTCTATCGATGAAAGCGAATTTGTGAATGAACGATTGCAAATGGTTTGTGAATGATTATCAATATTGTGAATAGTTAGTGAATGTGAATGGTTAATGGTTAGTGAATGTGAATGGATACAGTGTTAGACTTCTATCATCTGATATCAGTGATAGAAATCTATAACTAATAACTTTTCTATTAGACTACTTGATGTTACTTGTTCTTCATGATTATTAACTTCTTTTTTCTATCAGACTTATCAATTGATAGATTCCTATTAGACATCATGATTATTAACTTATTTCTTCTATCAAACTTATTACTTCTATCAGTGATAGTTGTCTATCACTATAGTGATAGTTGTCTATCTATTTGCTTGTTGTGGTGCTCACAATTCATTCATTCATAGTGTTGATATTAACTTCAAGAATAGAAGCAATCAGAAACCTTGTATTGATAGTATGAATAGTATGATAACAACAATATTGAGTTCTTGAAAACATATATCTAAAAACAATTGTCAAAAATTACATCGGTGGAAATTTGCATGTTCTACGATTGTGATCAACACGATGACAACGACTACATTTTGTGTAACTTCTTGCTTCACCAATCGACGGAATCCTTTGCTTTCGAGGTCTTCCTGCTTGACGTTTAACAATTGAAGGTAATGCATTCATGCCAACATCTATAGAACTCCATTCAGAATGATTACCAACTGGGCGAATTACACCTCCATAAGTTGATAACAATGTTTCTGAGAAATAATACTTAGACACAAAAGAATAAACATTCACATTAAACCCGCGAAGAACAGCAAGTGCATGACAACATGGAATTTCATCATGATCTCAAACACGACAACTACAAGACCCAGAATCCAACTTTACCAAGAATTGATTTTCATTATCAACTACTTTATATTCAAAGTCGCTAATGGGATCAACCTGAATAGAAAAAACAATAATAATAAGGATAATGATCAATAAAACAACTTCTATCACTTCACTATCAATGATTAAAAAAAGTTATATCTAAATGACATAAAAGAAAAAAACTCATACCTTGAAACTTCTTGATTTATCATGTTCTTTTCGTAGCTCTGTCTCAGCCCAAGTAGACAAAATTGACTTCAATTTTGATGCTGCTTTCCTTCGATCGTAAAACCACTTTTGCAATGTATCTCTAATCGAATCAAGTAAGGTTGCAACAGGTAAATCTCTTGAAACTCTAAAACGTGCATTTATACTCTCTGAATTATTTGTAGTCATCATTCTATATCTTCTTCTTCGAGAATATACACGTGCCCACTTTTCAAACTCAACATTACTAAGATATCCTCGTATGGTAGGATAAATTGACTCCATCAATCTCATATTGTCTTCAAATTCTTCCACTGTATAAGCTCTTGCACAATTTTTAAAAAAACTTATCTATCAAAGCATCTTTATATGACAATTTCAGATTTCCCAAAAGATGTTGCATACAAATACAATACTCAACATTTGAAAAAATAGACAAGACAACTTTTGAGATACTTAAATGTCTATCAGAGACAATAACCAAATTTTCTCGATCCCCAAGACTCTTCTTTATGTTTTCAAAAAACCATTTCCATGATGCATCATTTTCTGAATCCACAATGCTGAAAGCAAGAGGAAAAATTTGATTATTACCATCGATGGTGAGGTCATCAATAGAGTTCCAACAAATTTACACTTCAAAAATGTCTCATCCACAGATATATTAGGTCTACAGTGCTTCCAACCCTCAATAGATGAACCAAGAGCCATAAAACAATACTTAAAATGACCCTCTGCATCGATTTCAAGTGTAGTGTATGTACCTGTAACAATTAATAGAATTCTATCAGTCTATATAAAACTTCTGGTGATATAATTCTACCAATGATATAACTTTATCAAATTGTTAGTGATATAAGTCATCAGTATGTACCTGGATTCATTTCTTCTAATTTTGCAAAGAACTTTGGAACCAAGGCATATGATTCAGCTGCATCACCATTTAGTGACTTCAAAATATGTTCTTTAGCTCTCCAAGCTTTGTAGTAACTAATATTAACTCCAAGTTTTGTCGTGCTTCAGACATAATTTCTTTAGGAGTCGATAGATCAGAAGAGCGAAATCTAAAGTCATCTGTCAAATAATCACCGATTAAACATGAAGAAGTTTGCCTATGAGAAGCCTGAATACTATTTATAGAACAGCTGTGAATAGAAACATACTTCCTAAGCATCGAAAGGTTACTATTCTTATAACGCGATGCTCGAACAAACCATTGGCATCCCTCTTGGGCACATTGAAATTCAAGTGACTTTGAATTTGTTCTTAACGTCGTAAACTCAAAATTCTTCTTCATAGCCAGGAATGAAAAAAACTTTGACACAATTTCCTTACTTGCAAAAACATCATTTTCCTTCAAATCAACATCTCTGTAAATGTCTGTAATAACTTCGAAATCACCATTAATCCTAGAAGAAGACGACGACGAAGAAGTAATTGATAACAACTTGTCACTCTCATCACTAATTGCACAAGAGGAGCCATCAAAACAAGCATCATTAATATGAGCAACTAAAGGATATCTTGTATTTTGATCTTTCACTAAAGTTAAAAACCAATCAACATCTTTATCTTCTTGAATTTTAACCACATCTTGAGCACCATTCATCTCATAACCTAATAACATCGACAATTCTATAGAAGAAATAGAACTATCCATTCGAACTTCTTTCGCAATCAGATTAATAAAATCATCAAAACACATCATCTCATCAACCAAAATTCCAATGGTCTTGTAATTCTCATAGAAATTTTTCTCATTCCATTGTCCACTATAAAAAATAACTATTAGAAGCTTCATCATATCTTACAACAGAAAGTAATAACAACATTAAGTAATATATAATATAAAAACTGATCACAATAGTCACTCGTGATATCATTGATATCTATTGATCACTGATATCACTGATATCATTATCATTGATGACTGATATAACTGGTATCTATTGAGAAAAAATGCATTGACTGATAGAACAAAAAATGAGATATCACTGATATCACTGATGTCACGTAAGTTATTGAGATATCTACTGATATCACAAATGATAAATAGATATCATGATGACTGATATCACTGATATCAGCTGATGTCACTAATAACTGACTGATATCACTGATAACTGACTGATATCACTGATATCACATGATATCACAAATGAAGAATAAAGCAGAAAACACAAAAAAAAACCGAAGAAATACCGAAGATGCAATGCAATCGAATTGGAGAAGATAATCAAACAAACTTTTCGATCTCAAACAAACTTGCAAAATTCCTGCACTGCAATTCAACAATCGTATTCAACCTGCACTGCAATTCAACCATGGAATTCAACATTGCGAATTGGAGAAGATACTACCATCGAATTCAGAAGATTGGACCTGCACTGCAATTCAACCATCGAATTCAACTTAGGCTTGCAATTTGGAGAAGATACTACCATCGAGTGAAGGCTTGCAAATTGGAGAAGATACTCAAAAAAAAAGAGAAACCGCGCGAAGAATAAAAACAAATATCATCTTCTATAGGTTTAAGTAAAGGGTATAATTGGAATTATAAAAAAAATTAAAGATTTCTGCTATATTTGAAATTCTTTTAAAATATTGCTATATTTACAAATACTAAAATCATAATTGCTACCCATTACAAATTCTCTTTTAAAAAATATCAAATAGGTCAAGAATCTATTAGACACAAAATTGAAAATTAAAAAACCTATTGGACACAAAATGTAGAGTTTAAAGATTTGTTAGATACTTTCAAAGTTTAAAGACCAAATAAGTACAAATCTAAAAGTTTAAGAAAAAACCAAATAGACACAAACTTGATAGTTTGAGGGACTAAACTTGTAATTTGACCTAATAATTGAAGACTGAGCAACTAACGATTATATTAATCATATTGTACTGCCTTAATTTCATGTCTGAAAACTACTTAGATATTACCTCTTATTTCTTATCTGCATTTTTATAAAACTTGATGATAAAGTTCATGATTTAGTGAAGAAAATTCTAAGGCAAACAACATTTTAAAGTTAACAGAAAACAAGAAACAGTTTCGAAACGAGAACTTATTTCGAATTACAGACATGTTTGGTAAAAAGAAGAGAAGATAGGAAATGGGATAAATATAACAACTTGATAACAAAGTACTTTTCATTGTTAAATGGCAGAACCAAAATGCAGATTTATTCAAAGGCTAAGAATGATTTTTTACTCTCTTGATCACTATTGTGTAGAATGTTCTCACTATAACTTCAACAAGGAAAATTTGGGATAGAACAAATCAACATATACATAACTTTGTTAAATTTCTCATCACTTAAAAGCAAATTTATCTATAAATTTTCGTACCCTTTTCGAGGGGGAAAAAATTAGGTCAAAGCAACTATGAATACTGAAAAATCGATGCCACTCAACCTCTCAGACCTTTAATTCATGATCTTCTCAACTGAGAGAGATCAGGCTGATTGATTACCAATGTTTTGGATGAACAGTGGGAAGAATTTGATGATACACCTATCAGCAAACAGGCAGTACAACCACAATCTTATCAAAATTTTAGACCATGATTTTCTTGCCTTTACCTCCCACATGCTTCTTCTGCCTAGGAGGAGCATCAGTGCCAGCACCAGGGACCAGTGGACCAGACCAGGCTTGAACTGGCTCCTTTGAGTAAGTGAACAAAGTCGAGCTCAATGGTATGTCGGGAGGAACACCAGATGGGTCGATATGACGCGAATATCCTAGCGTAAAGCCAAGCGCTCCATCCTGGTGTGGTGGGGGGAACTTTTCGCTTTTGCTCTTAGCATTTGCATGTGTAATTAAGCGCCTTCTCTGTTTCAAGATACAACAATTTCAAACAGTTTAACACTAAATCTACGGAAATGATATACTGTACTATTAGTGTCTAGCTGGTCAACGATTTTGAACTTAGAAAGTAATATTTACGTCGATATTTGTTTGTATTTCGGCATTGGCTTCAGGAGCTGGAATAGCCCTAACACGTGTGCGTGTTTTCTTTGCTCCATCTCCCTGGGCTTTATTAGCTGCTCTTAATCTGCAAAACAAATTTAGAATGATGGTCAACAAAAACATCAACACTCTCACAGCAAATTCACAGGACTAAGAATAATAACAACTATTCCAAACCTTGTCAGAAAAAATTTAATAGACCTCCCAGTGGCAAAATATTTATGCAACTAAACAGAATTTGAGAACAAGGATGTTTAAATGCCACTCAAGTAATCAACCGAGGACACATTCTTCTGCAACTCAACCTTCATTTTTGTTTTCCTTCTCATTTTAGTCACCGCACCAGTAGATAAAGCTATCAAATGGACTGTTTGCTTATCATGATAACTTCATGGAACTCCCATGAAGCGTTGGCAAAAGTTGGTTCCGTCAATAGAGTTTGACAAAAGTTGGTTGTATTTGATTCCATATATCTTAAAACCAAAAATGTCTTGGCCCTGGCCGAACTCTAGTTTGGTTTGTATGGTCAGTTTAGTTGAATTTAATCATTTTTGTTCAGATGATCAGTTCGGTTTGTAAGGATCTCTTAGCTTTAGGTCTTCTTTTGCTGTTAGTTTCAAACATTTGATCTGTCCTAGTGCACACTTATGTGTTGGAGGGAGAAAGTTAATGACTTAAGAAAAGAATAAAGTTAATTTACTCTAAAATTTTAAGGTTATCATTTTACCCAAGCTTTTGCACTTACATTCTAATAAGTTGTTGCTGTTAACACCGTTATTTAAATACTAATGTGGTATTACTAACGAGTAAAATTTTGCACACGACAGTAGGTAGATTCTTACCGGCTGTCATATTTTGATTTTCAAAGCAAATTTTCTTGGGATTCATGCGGTCAAGGCTACTCTTTCTGAGTTATGGATGGAAAGAAATCAAAAGGTATTTCATAATAAGCATCTCCCTTGGTTTGAAAGATCTGAAGCTGACTCTCTCAAGGCCTCTTCATGGAGCTCTCTCTCAAAGTCTTTCGCTGGATTTCCTCTTCAAGATATTTATCTCAATTTGAGTGCTTTTTTATATCCTTCATTATTTCTATTGTTGTTGTCTGGTCCATCATGTATTTGTTTCTTAGTTCAGGCTTATTGTTGTTTTCTTTACTCTATTTCATTTCTTTTAGAGTTTGTATCTTTGAGAATTAGTCTCTTTTCATAACATCACTAAAAAATTATCTTGTTAAAAAAAAAATAGGTAGCACAAAGAGATGGGAGTTACCTAATTATTTCATTTTTTTCAATGAAAGCTCTGGGAAGAGTATGCAAATTGAATTAAATAAACGCAGCTAAAAATAATTAGTTTAAAATGTATTCTGCCCACCCATCCTGCCAAATTTTTTACCCTACTTGCTCTTATTATTGGTTGATCTACTCTCTTGTGCCGCCTGTTACTATGTCATACCAAATCATTATTCGTTGGTCCAATGAGACACTACATCAACATTTAAGTAAAGTTATAATGACAAACCTTTTAGGGACCAAAATTAAAAATTCAAGAACCTTTTAAACTTCAAGAACTAAATAAATACAATTCTCAAAGTTCAGACATTATATCTATAAATTAAGACAGTACCTTAAGCTCCTTTTCCATTGTAACATATCAAAATTAAAAATTCTCGAACTTATGAAACCTTTTAAACTTCAAGAAATAAATAAAGGTTAGTCAGTATATTTGCAAATTTAACCAAAACTAAAAGACAGAAAAGACAGGCATCTTCAGCTCCTTTACCATTATAACAAGCCATATCTATTATAATGGTCAAATCTTTGAAGAGATAAGAACATCAGTTAGGGAAACGATCTCAACCTCATGAAAATAGCTTGCGCCAATTTCTCAATAGCTCTCAAAACAAACCAGGCATATATTGAGCAGAAACTGAAATCAAGGCATTCATACCTCCGAGCTTCATCATCCCGTCTTCTAGCATCCATCTCCTTACTGGGAGGATATTTCGGGAGGTTGGAGGGTTTGCAAGCTAAAGGCTCTGTCATGAAGAACTGTATTGCAATGGACAATGTTTGAAAGACATACAAGAAATATGGCATAATTTCCATTATAGCAGTCACAGTAAGTGAGAATGTAAATCTGTTATGCATCCAAATGGTTGTGATAATTTCCCCCTATTAAAGCTACCTCACAAGTTGAAGCAAAAATAAGCCAAGAAGGTTGCATTGCAAAGAATAAAAAACTACCAAGATTTGTAAATGTTAAAAAATAATAAGTTAAAAGACGTAGGTTATAGACCAAAGTGTACATGTCTTATATGGAAATTAATGATCCAAATCATCCACAAAATAGCTCTAAAAGTTTTTTTCTTTTTTTGATATAAGAAACAATTTCATTGATAAATAAAATGGAGAAAATCCTGAGCACCAGTAGCTGAATTACAAGAATGAGCACCAATTAGAAATAAAGAAAGATAAACTATAAAAGCCAAAAGGTGGTAAAGATTTGCACCACAAATAAACAATAGAAAGAACATGGTCCATAAATTGATCAAAAGTATAGGAAACATCCCTGAAATGACGACCATTCCTTTTCATCCAAAGATTCTATAGAAAAGCACGAATAAAGGCCAACCAGAGAGACTTTTGGGCACCTCTAAAAGGATGCCCCACCAAAACGGAGGAAAAGAAATCAAAGATATTGTTTGATAAAGTCGTTGACCAATCAAAGGCATACAAAATACACTGCCAAATCATGTAAGAGGTCGAGTTTTTGCTACTAGAGGGTTGAGACAAGGGGACCCTCTCTCTCCCCTCCTTTTCCTTTTGGTGGTTGATGTCCTGAGTAGAATTATTTCACGGGGTGTGGAGACTAGGGTCCTGGAGGTCTTTAGGGTTGGAGTTGAAGGCTTATTTGTTTCTCACCTTCAGTTTGCGGACGACACCTTGTTCTTCTGCTCCGATAGTGAGGCTTCCTTCGTTCACCTTAATAATTTTCTCACCTTTTTTGAAGCTATCTCTGGTGCGTATAAACAGAGGTAAATGTCAGCTTGTGGGAGTGAATTGTGACCCTGGAAAGCTTCATCGATGGGTCGATATGGTTGGTTGTGAGGTGGGCTCAATGCCTTCGTCCTATTTGGGGCTTCCCCTTGGGCATAGTCCAAGGGCTGGCTCGTTTTGGGACCCTGTGGTGAGGAAGATTCAGAAAAGATAAGCCTCGTGGAAGAGATGCTTCTTTTCAAAAGGAGGTCGGCTCACTCTCATTCAGTCGGTGCTGAGTGGCATCCCCATTTACTTTTTATCTCTTTTCAAGATCCCGTCCGTTGTTTGCAACCGTATTGAGAAACTGATGCGTGATTTCTTGTGGGAGGGTGTTGAAGAGGGCGGGGGTGCCCATCTGGTTAATTGGGCAACTGTGTCTAATTCCATCGACTTGGGGGGGTTGGGGATTGGTAACTTGAGAGCTCGTAACACGGCTTTACTGGCCAAATGGCTATGGCAGTTCCACGGTGAAACTTCCACCCTCTGGCGTCGGGTCATTGTGAGCAAGTACAGGGAGTCCCCCTTTGAGTGGACAGGTAGTGGTCGAGTAGGCTCCTTTAGATGTCCTTGGTCGTGTATCGCGCAGGGTTTTCCTTCTTTCTCTGAGCTTGTTTCTTTTCGGGTGGGTAATGGGACAGATGCTTTCTTTTGGGAAGATAGGTGGTTGAGGGATGAACCTCTTTCTTCGGTTTTCCCGCATCTCTATCATTTGTCTGGTGCAAAATTTAAGAGGGTGGTTGATGTGTTGTTTCATTCGGGTCTCTTTGCGTCCCCCTCTCTTGATTTCTAGCGTGCCCTCTCTGATCGTGAGATGACCGACGTCTTGTCCCTCCTTTCTCTTTTGGATGGTCTCCGATGTTGCCCTATCATGAATGATGTTCGCCTTTGGCGCCCTAATCCGTTAGCTGGGTTCTCGTGTCGGTCTTTTTTCCTGTCCTTGGTTAATTCTTCTCCTTCTGCTTCTCAGGGGGTGTCGGCCTTTTCCTTAGTTTGGAAGGTGCGTATCCCAAAGAAGGTAAGTTTTTTTACTTGGCAGGTCCTTCACGGAAGGGTTAATAGTTTGGATAGGGTTTCGAGGAGGTGGTCGTCTTTGGCGGGGCCTTGGTGTTGTATCCTTTGTAAAATGGCAGCTGAGATTTTGGAGGTGCGAGATGGCTCAGGAGGTGTGGAGGCTTTGAGTTAGGGGTTCCTTTCTCCAGGGGTGGGGAGGTTTGCAGAGATGTTTTGTCGAAGCTCCTTTTCTGCCCTCAGGTTCAGGGACGAGGGGTCTTCTTGTGGAGAGCTGGTGTTTGTGCTATTCTTTGGGGGATTTGGGAGGAGAGAAATAATAGAATCTTTCGAGGGGTTGATCGTTCCTCTTTTGATATTTGGACCCTCATTAGATTCTATGTTTCTCTCTGAGCCTCTGTGGTTAAGCCTTTTTGTAATTACCCTTTAGACTTTATTTTGCTTGGTTGGAGCACTTTGTTGTAAGCTCCCCTTTTTGTGGGCTTGTTTTTTGTATGCCCGTGTATTCTTTCTTTTTTTCTCAATGAAAGCTTGGTTTATCATATTTTTTTAAAAAAAAAAATACACCGCCAAAATTGGTGAGCAAAAGGACAATGCAAAAACATATGACCCGCTATCTTTGAATCTAAACCACACATGATATACCACGAAGGAAAAAGACTCATATAAGGCATACTTCTTTGTAATCTATCAGCAGTATTAACAACTCCCAAACTAAGCTCCCAAAAGAAGATCTTAATCTTCTTAGGATATTGATCCTTCCGGATAATAGAGTAAAGATCACTTAATCCCGGATTATCAGAACTCAACAAACAATCCGTAAGTGATTTAACAGAAAAGCATCCAGAAGGCTCCAAAGGTCGAACCCAAGAATCATGTCTCTCCGAAAGCCTAATATGAGATAGAAAATAAGAAAGGCAAGCCCATTCATTGGTTTCCAAATCTGTCAAATCCACGCAGAATCCGTGAAATTCCACAATCCAACCATCGAGGAATCAGGGTGCAAAGTAAGCCAAAACGTGGGAAAGCAACATCAAGAGAACCACCAATGAGCCAAGAGTCAGTCCAAAATGTCGTGGCATTACCATTTCCAATATGCCTAACGGTTCAAGAAGAAACCAAATCTCGAACATTACAAATATATTTCCAAGGTGATTTATGAGAGGTATTCCTAATGGGTAATGGGCAACTGTCTGTTAGCGTCTCCTCATAGTATTTAGCAACTATAAGCTTTTGCCAAAGAGAATTTGGTTTGTGCGTGAAACGCTAGATCTATTTAGCCAATAGGGTTGAGCTTTGATGACCAAAATTACCAATCCCATGACCTCCCATAAGTTTAGGAAGTTGTGTTGTTGCCCAATTAACATTATGAACTCCGCCATCATCCCTCAAACCTTCCCAAAAGAATTCGCGAACAATCTTATCTAAGGCCTTAATATCCTTTGAAGGAAGTTGAACAAGTACATATAATAAGTAGTCATGCTAGACAAACTAGCCTAAATAAGAGTGTCTCCTACCTTTTGAAATGAAAGCATACTTCCAATTATGAAGTTTTGTCGCAAACGTTCTATTATTGGCTACCAAAAGGAAAGAGTTTTTGAATTTCCTCCCAAAGGCAAACCAAGGTAAGTGGTTGGCCAAAATCCTTGTTTACAACCAAAGGTCGACAAAATTCACTCCATCTCAGATTCATCAATGTTAATTCCCAAAATCTCACTATTTGCCAAATTAATTTTCAATCCAAAAGCCTATTCAAAGATTTTATTCACTTGAAATAGGTGTTTTAGTGCAGTTCGATCAGAAGTAGAAAGAGTAAGGTATCATCTGCAAATTACAAATGATTTAAACAAAACGATGATGCACCCATTGGATGAGTTGATATATGACCCGAACTAGCATTATGAGCCAGTAATCAACTTAGACAATTAGAGACTAATATAAAAAGGGGATAAAGGGTCACCTTGTCGAATTCCACGAGTAGGAATGATTTTTTCACGTCGACCATTGACGATAATAGAGTAATTAGCACTGGTAAGGCAACCTCGAATCTATTTCCTCCATAGATCCCCATATCCTTTTGCATGTACTACCACATCTAAAAAATGACAATCCACTGTATCTAAAGCTTTTTCTAAATCTAGTTTCAAAACCACACCCTGAAGATTACGAATGCTCCAATCATCAATCAATTCATTGGCCATTAATGAACCGTCAATAATCTACCTATGTGCTACAAAAGCAAGCTAATTTTCAACAATAGTGGTGGACAATACCAACTTCAATCGATTAGACAAGGCTCGTGCAACAATTTTATAAACACAAGAGATAAGGCTAATAGAACAGAACTCATTTACTGACTTAGTTGCGGGATTAAGCAGATGTATGTCTCCTTCATAGATGCATTAATAACCCCAGAAGAAAAAAAGTCCTGGATCATGGTGAGAATAACAGTTTTGATGATGCCCCAAAATAACTTGAAGAACTCGACTGTAAAACCATCGAGACCTGGTGATTTACTAGAACCCAAGGAAAAGACAGCTTGACGAACTTCCTCCTCTATGATTACCTATTCTAGGTTGTTGGCTTGATCTAGAGATATAGGCCTCCAATCAATATTAGATGGAAGAAAACGAAAGCTAGTATCTTTCCTGAACAAATTAGAGTAAAAATTGATAAACTCATGTTCAATATCATTGACGGTTAGAAGATTGACCCCATTCCTTGAAATAACTTTAGTAATCAAATTCTTTCTTTTCCTCGCAGCTAAAATTCTATGAAAAAATTTTATGTTCCCATCACCCTCCTTAAGCCATTTCAATTTGCACCTTTGCTGCCAATAAATATGAACCTCAATTTTAGATGGAAGAAAACGAAAGCTAGTATCTTTCCTGAACAAATTAGAGTAAAAATTGATAAACTCATGTTCAATATCATTGACGGTTAGAAGATTGACCCCATTCCTTGAAATAACTTTAGTAATCAAATTCTTTCTTTTCCTCGCAGCTAAAATTCTATGAAAAAATTTTATGTTCCCATCACCCTCCTTAAGCCATTTCAATTTGCACCTTTGCTGCCAATAAATATGAACCTCAATTTGTTCACGAAGAAGACAACAAGACTCAATTTGAGATGTTGTTAAAGGTGTACTATCTTCTAAGTTGTCCAAGACTTGCAGTTGAGCAACAAGAGATTGCAACCGTGCTGGCTCAAAACGATGGGACTTACTCCATTGTTGCAAGAAAACTTCAAGGCCCTTAATTTCATCATTAAGCCATGTCCTGGCCAGCCAACCAAAGGGTTTTGAGTCCACCATTCAGATACATCATCCCGAATTGATCCAATCTGCAACCATCAACTCTCAAAAGGAAAAGAACAACGACCCCAGATAATATTACCAAAGGAAAGAGCAAGTGGATAATGATCCGAAGTAACCCTATCCAATCGTCTGAGAGTAGCCGAACCAAATTTGTTGGTGCATCCATCAGTAATAAGAACCTATCCAAGAGAGATAAGTACTGTGTAGGGTCCAAACTCGACCAAGTAAAGCTATCATTTTGCAAAGAAACATCAAGCAAATTATAATTGGAAATCCATTGATTGAACGTGTTCATACTCCGGCTAATAGAGGGATCAAGCGACTTCTCCTAGGACCAACGAGTAACATTAAAATCCCCCAATAATCCATCGATTTCCACCTAGACCAGCCAAATCATCCAATAGAACTTTAGCCTTTCCTTTCTGCCACCACCCTAAAATGATTTCAGGAAGCATAATATTTATATCCGTATGGAAGTGCTAGCTCATACCAAATTTCCTACACAATAAGGACCAGCTCTCTGCTGCCAAATTCTTGCTGAGCTTTTTTTATTCGAATGAAGCTATTGAGAATTATAAGGCACACAACAATCTAGAAGGTACCACTTAAAATGGATTTGAATGAGGTGCATATGTGGACTGGGTTCGAAGTGGGCGAGGGACGGGATCCTCCCCACTCATTTACAATATGTAAATGATCGCTTTTTTTTTTTTTTTGATAGGTAGTGATTCTCTCATTATTTTAAATAAAATTGTCATACATTTTAAAAGGTTTCTAGCGTAAAAATTAATCGATGTTCATGACAGAAGTGAATTGTAACTTCCCTAAGCTTACTAGGTTGGCACAACTTATGCGGTGTTAGGTCTCCTGCTTCCTTTGGATCAATAATCCAAGAAGGCTTTCTTTCTAGAATCCTAGAGTGGAAAATAATCAGAAACGCTTCTCATTTAGATTAAAATGTACTTTCAAAAAGAGATAAGCTTACCTTGATTCAGTCTCTCATGAGATGCGATCCCTTTTATTCCCCATCCCTTTTTAGAATCCCTTCTTGTGCAATCCCCCCCCCCCCCCCCCGGAATTAGAATTCCTTTTTTATTAATGCCAAACTAGAGAAAATCATGAAGGTTTAGTGGAATCTTATGTGAGGAGGGTGGTTTTTTTAATTCTGTGAGGTGTTTTCCTTTAGAACCAGATGTTATGGCACAAGATTACTGTAAGCATGGGTGTCATTTAAATAGTTAGGCCTCTAATGTAGTGCTTGGGAGAATTTAATACCAGCTCCAAGATAGGACAAACCGTTCTTCTTGGTTGTAGTTAATACCATAGATTTTCGGTATTGAAAGGTCTTCCTCTCTAGTTCTTGGCTCCAAATAGTGTGTTCTTGGCAAAGAAAATAAGGTTAAATTATAAATTATGGTTTGGAGAAAGTTAAAATTTAGCCCAACGGTTTTTAAAAGTTAGAATTCCGTCCTTATGGTTTGAGAAACCCAGACTATTTATGAGGGTTTTATCAAACAATAGGAACGACTTCTAACTTTTAAAACCGTAGGGACTAAATTCTAATTTTTTTCAAACCATAGGGACCAAATTTGTAATTAATTGCAAAAAAGCATAAGAAAAATTGGATGACACTATTTATAGGTGGGCCCAGTCGCTAAAAATATTTGGTTTAGGTTCTTGCAAGCTCTTGGAGAGATGTTCCCAAGTTGAAATGTGTTGTTCAATGATAGAGGAAATCATTTTACATCCTCTTTTTTGAGATAGAAGTAGACATCTTTGGCAGGCTAGTCTTTCTGCTATTTTAGAGGAGTATAAGACAGTGTTTTCCTCATTTTACATCTCCTTTTCGAGATAGAAGTAGACATCTTTGGCAGGCTAGCCTTTCTGCTATTTTAGAGGAGTATAAGACAGTGTTTTAAAAAGCCCACTCAAGTGTGTGCCTAGTTGCACATTGCTTGAAAAAAGCAAGACTCTGTTAATGAAGCTCACTTCCTCAACGCTTGTGGTGTGTGCCTCAACCTTCACTTCGTACTATTTTTTTTAACTTTTCTAAGTTGTAAGAAAAAGAAAATCATGAATATTCTTAAAAAATAATGATTTTCCTTACAATTTGGAATAAAAGCTTTATTTTCTTAAACTTTCCATCATCTTATTATTTGCAATACGCTCTCTTTTGTGCATCACGATTAAGCCCGGGAGGGCTGCTGCATTTTAGTGCGCCTCTAACTTTTAAAAGCACCGGTATATGGTTTAAAAGGGTAGGAGGATTTGTGAAAGAAGTTTGGGAATGTCGAACACCTGAACGGTTCTCTTTAGGTCTATTCTAGTATGTTTGACCATGTTTTTTGGAATTTTCTTTCTGACTACCAACCATTGGAGTCTTTCCTGTAAACTTCTTTCTTTTCTTTAAGGCTTCTTTTGTTTTGCTCATGTCTCTGTCTTTTATAGACCCCTAATCCCAAAGGTGCATAGCCGTAGGCGGGAGAAGAGTGAGAGAGCAACATAAGATGTAATCAAATCAGTTTTTTGGGGGGCCCACGGCATATTAGTTTGTTAGCGCTGAAGTTACTGTTGGGGTTGGATATAGGGAACAGATGGAATCTGGGGAAGGCACTTCTTTATTCATTTTTGTACTTGCACTCTGAGTGAGGAAAGAGGAGAGGCAGGGAGCACTCCAATCTCCCTTGGTTTGTATCCAATCTCCCTTGGTTTCTATCAGTTTCTGATCAAACGAGAAAAACCAACGAATAAAGAATAATGCAAGTAGAGGAGCAAGGACCATACAAAAGAAAAACTAGAAACAAAAAGGAGCCAATTACCAAAAGATTTTCCCACTAATAAGAATTAACATTACGGAAAGTTAAAAAAATAATAATAAAAAAAGGGTGAACTATAACCCCGAATGGAGGCATTAAAATGAGCCAAGTTCCAAACCCCCTCACAAGAAATCTCCACACTAAAAAATCTCATGTTCCTTTCCAACCAAATAATAGCCAAAAAGACCAGCCTGCCCTATACCAACCACTAAATGGTGATTATAGAAGGACCTCTCTACTAAGAGCCAAAGTAACAAAAGAAAATCCAAAAATTCATCCCTGATATCCATATAAAATGTGGTACACATCCTCCATTGCCCGCTTACGGAGAACATACCATTATGGATCCAAAATCAAGTACGAAGATTTCTGGACAAAATTTATACTGTTAATCCCCTCGTGAACCTCCAGAATCTAATCTTTTAGTGATAAACAAGCAAAGTGCCTAGCTGATGATCAACCAAAAACAAGCGTGAGTTCCATCCCCTAGAGAAAAATTAATGAAATTGAGAAAACTAGGAAAACCTGGCAAAATTGTTTTCCGGTTTCCACATGCTCCTCAAAGTGCCTTTTGTCCGGTCTTGGTAATTACAAGATCTCTTACACCTAAACGTGCATGGTGCATGTGCTATTGACTAGAATGGAGAAATTCACAAAATGCAATAATTCCACATTCATGTTTTCCATTTCCACAACACCTCAACGAAAAAGAGTCAATCAATAAGATCATACATCTTTTCTTCAAGATCAATCTTAAAGATAATGTATCCTTTCTTATGAGCCCTAGTCTTCAGTAGCCTCATTAGAGCATTGAAAACCTAAATCAAAAATTTTCCTTGAACCAACAAACAAACACCCCTATACACAAGGGCATACAAAAAAAAAACCCAACAAGAGGAGCCTAAACCTACAAAAAGAGGCTCCAATCTACCTGAATAACACCTAAACTGATCATTACAAAAACCCTAGAAGCAAACACCCATAAAGAGGTGTTAAATTTAATGTCGTTCCACATTACTACCCAATACCTCTCAATCCCTCTAAAAATTCTACCGTTTCTCTCAAACCATACCCCACAACGCCATGAAGAAAAGAGCTTGCCAGAGAACTCTACCCTTGTCATGAAAGGAAGGGAATAACACAACCTCCTCCAATCATCATCCAACAATCTAGCCAAAGAAACCCCAAAGGGCTCCAAAAAGCACACTCAAATCGGTTGTGCATACTAGGAACACCCGTTACTTATAGAGATGATATTAAATATAACATCTTCCTCATGGTATCACAACAGGGGCTTAGCAATTATCTTATGCAAGTTAGTAACGAAAGTAATGGGCTTAAAGACCTATTTTGCTTTTTGGCCAACAAATAAACGTAAATCTTATTCATAGCCCAATCAATGAATCCCTTTGCACACACCTTGGGAAGATCTTCCTCAATAACATCTCACTCTCTTGATATAAACTAATTTAGATTATTAAAATCAAACAAATAATAACAACTTTACATACTTTGAAGATATTGCATTTACCTACGTTTCATATTCAATAAGAATGCAGCAGTAAATGATTAAAAAAAAATGTGTGAATGCGATGGTGACTTCTTTCCCCACGTGTGTTTTTTTCTAACTCTTCAAAAGTTCATTTACCAAAGCAAACATACATCTAATAAACTATGATTATTTCACATCATATTTTAATTTCAACCAAAAATTAAAGATATTTAATAATTTATATCATTTCATTTGTTCCCCTATGTTTGTGTCAGTTTCATCATTATGGTTAGAAGATCAAATTTTGTCCCAATACTTTAATTTGTTAATCCCAATGGTCCATGTAGTTAATGAGTTGGTGTTAGAATGGAAAGTTGAAATAGCACTAATATGGACTAACATGCATGTGCCACCAATTTGTTTAGCACTCATTAATGGCAGAAACTATCAAGACGTAATGAAATTAAAACTTATAAATTTTCAAGGACAACATTGATGCAAAGGTGAAAGCACAGGGACATAAAATATAATCTAACATCGAAGCATTAATGACAGTTACGTATTTACTTCAAACCTCAGAATGATTTCATATATTCAAATATGGATGAATTCTTAAATATTTAACAAATTGTGGATTAATAAAAAATGAACATGTGATGCTTTTGAAAAATTAGAGAGGACAAAAAGATTTGAAATTTTTTCTCCATTCTATCTCTTTTCTAGGATCACAAAGAAAGAATTATTCAAGATATTGAAGTTATGAGTGGACTGCTTCAAGTTGTGCAACGACTAATACCATCTAAGAATGACCAAAATCGATGCACGGTTGAATTGGAGTTGTATTGTGAAGTTAAAGGCATGTTTGGCATTGATTTAGCAATCAACACGAGAAAGATTAAGGTGCCAGGTAATGTCATTCTTTAAATGTTTGGTATTAAACTATTAAAGTTATTCCAAAAGTTCTAATTCTAAACTATTTCAAAAAACATGTGATCGAGAACAGCATCATGGTGGGCTCTTTATGGGAGTAGTACTCCAATTCTACAAAAGTTAGCCATGAGAGTTCTAAATCTAACATGTACTGCTTCTGGTTGTGATTTAAGACATAAGTGGTTAATTTGTTTTCTACATTATTAATTTAATATCTAAAAGTGTTGGTTATTTCCTTATTTGTTGATGAGAATATTTGATATTATTTGGTATCTTTTATATTATTTGTATTCTATGTGCTGGAAGATTATTCCTTTTCTGTAAACAAGGGTTTCTCCTATATAAGAAACCCTTCCTTCTCAGAGTAAATATACAGAAATCATAAATTCTACTCTTGGTATTATCAATATGGTATCAGAGCAGAAACCTTAATTCTGTCAAAACCCCTAATTTCTTTTCTTTCTAAACACCAAAAGAAAAACCCTAGCCGCCGCAAAGAAAAAACCCTAATTTCACGTCGCTTCCTCCGTTGATACCACATCGCCGACGACATTACCAACCGACCGGAGCATTGAAATCGACATTGTCGGCCGACCCTTGTCGGAGATAATCGACGCCTCAACTCGCGAATCGTCTGGACCTGCGACTTGCGAACGTGCGACCCGCGGCCCAAGTGAGAGCATGTTCGTGTTGCCGTCGCCCACCGGTTGTCTCCTCGTCGTCGCCGTCGTCTTCCTCGCCGGCGATTTCCTCTGTTTTTCCGGCCATTTTCCTCTGTTTTCTTTCGAAAAACAGTGTACTGTATCGGGTTACTGGATCTCCTTTGTCGACTGCACTATTTGTTTTCTTCTGGGTGTTTTATATCTCTACTTCTCTGTCCTTGATTGATCTTCAGGAAATATGTCAGAAATAAATCTCTATCCGTTATTAAAAGCGCAGATGGTCGGATCCATTCCAACAATCCTACTGTCCAAATTACTACAATTCGACTCAATGGCGATAATTTCCTTCGTTGGTCGCAGAGCGTTTGAATGTATATCCGAGGACAAGGGAAGATTGGCTACCTTACTGGGGATAAGCTCATGCCTGCCAAAGATGATCCTTCATTTGTTGGGTGGGATGCTGAGAACTCCATGGTGATGACCTGGTTAGTAAATTCCATGGTAGAAGAGATTAGTTGCAATTATATGTGTTATTCTACTGCTAAGGAATTATGGGATAATGTGGCTCAGATGTATTCCGACTTAGGAAATCAGTCACAGGTTTTTGAGCTCAATCTCAAACTGAGCGACATCAGACAGGGAAATAATTCGGTTACACAATATTTTCATTTGCTGAAGCGAATTTGGCAGGATCTTGATCTATTTGATTCTTATGAATGGAAGTCAACTGATGACCAAAAACACTACAGAAAAGTTATGGAAGATAGTCGAATTTATAAATTTCGAGCTGGCCTCAATGTAGAATTTGATGAGGTTCGAGGGAGAATACTTGGTAAGACTACTCTTTCTACTATTAATGATGTGTTTTCTGAAGTTCGCAGGGAAGAGAGTCGTCGGAATGTTATGATAGGTAAGAAAGTGTCTGATTCTGTTGAGAGTTCCGCGTTAATAGTCGAAGCTTCAGCTCTCAAGGCATCGGATCACACATCCAAGACCAATGATAAACCTAGAGTCTGGTGTGACTACTGCAACAAACCTCGACATACTCGTGAAACTTGTTGGAAAATTCATGGAAAACCTACTAATTGGAAGGGTGGTAAGCAAGGTGAAAAGGGTATGAATCAACAATCTTCTTCTGCTAATATCGTTGACTCTAGTCCATTCAGCAAGGAGCAAGTTGATCAAATCCTGAAACTGTTGAAGACCACTTTCATCTACTGGTAATCCTAGTGTTTCCTTGGCACAAACAGGTAATTACCCTCGAGCCCTCTCTTGCCTTAACTCACCCCCATGGATCATAGATTCTGGGGCCTCTGATCATGTGAGAGTACTAGTAAGGGGTATATTAGGTATATGAGTATTTTATTAGTAAGGGCAAAGCAGTAATTAGTTAGTAGTATCTTGTTATAAATAGAGAAGTTAGGGTTCTTAGAAGGGGGGGGGGATGATTTTGGTTATTGTCTCAGTGTAGAGACTTTGGGAGAGACATAGCCCTCTCGAAAGGCTATTGACTTTGTAATTTTCATTGATATTGCAATATAGTTCTTTTCCGTGTTTTCTTGTTAGTGGTATCCTAACAAATTGGTATCAGAGCACGTTCATCCTGGAAAATGGTGCAAAAACAACTGTTTGAAATGAATGGTACTTTACAGAGAATAACAAGGAGGATAGACGAGATCATGGATCAATTGGCGGCAGAAATGGAGAGTCAAAGAGCCATAATATCGGAAATCTTCAATGGCAAGGTACGAATAACTTCTCCTATGTTAGTAAGCTCTCCCCATCAACAAAACATAGAAGAAAAGAAGGAAGAATCGTTAGTGTCGATGGTTGTTGATGAAGGAACTGGTAGTCACAGGTTGATCCAGTCTAAGAAATATAAAGTTTGGTCAAATCTCCAACGAAAGTGGAGAAAAAAAGTCCTAAAATGCTAACAAATTGGTAACAAATTGGTATAAAGTTTGGTATCTGAACACGCAGGAGAAGATCAACCCTCTACTGGAGGATGGGTGGTCGAAAGGGAGGGAAGGACGGCGACGACAACAATGGAAGAAAAGTTTGGCGAGTACATCGGATGAGTTAGAGTATCGGTGGCTGAAGAAGTGGCAAAACAGACTCCGAGGGCAGAAATCTCATAATGAAGAGGAAGAAGCCGAGAAGAAAGGGAAGAAGGAAAGCATGTCGATGGCGAGTTGGCCGGAAAAACAAGATAGAGGGCGGACAAAGAAGCGATGGAGAACGAACTCATCGATAGTCACATGGACAGAAAGGAAAGGTGGGAGGCGGAGGAAGAATCGACATCACAAATGTTGGCAGCAGCAGCGGCAGCAAGGTTGGCGGCTACGGAGACGTCGGAAGCACGAGAGGAAGAGGATGAAGGGTACATGAAGATGAAAGAGTATGGGCTAAGGGTTAGACTAAACAAACGAAGAAAGGCCCATTATATCCTTTATTTAATAAAGAGAGAGAGTTGGGTGTATGCGGGTGGGCTGAATTTTATTTTAGTGCTGGAAGTAGACTGGTGGCCCGATGGCTTAGCATTGGAAAAGTACAAGGTCTATTTTAAAGAACTTCCTTGGGTTGGACAAGTCAAAAAAATAGGCCCATCAACCTTGATCCAAACAAGTCTACTAAACCTAAAATGCCGAGGGTTGTTGTCTCTAGGAAACTATGCAAAAAAATTACTTTCTATTGGAGGAGAAGATCGAAGGGTCTATGGAAATTTACAACAAATCACTACTATGCATCAATGGTTTGTAGAATCGTGGGCTCCAATAGGTAAAGTGTATCACCATTTGAATGGGCTTACCAACTCAAGACAGGCTCGGGTGATCAATGAAAAAGGAAAGAAAAATTCAGGCAAAATAAGTTCTTATTTGTTTTCTCTAGGAAACTATGCAAAAAAATTACTTTCTATTGGAGGAGAAGATCGAAGGGTCTATGGAAATTTACAACAAATCACTACTATGCATCAATGGTTTGTAGAATCGTGGGCTCCAATAGGTAAAGTGTATCACCATTTGAATGGGCTTACCAACTCAAGACAGGCTCGGGTGATCAATGAAAAAGGAAAGAAAAATTCAGGCAAAATAAGTTCTTATTTGAAAATGGGTATGATTTTTTCTGCTATTTTAAAAGCTCAGCTTGAAGAAATTAAAAGGAATTTTGAAAGTGGGGGAAGACAAAAAGATTGGCAGGGTAGGGGATTGGGAGGGGCAGAACACCAAAACCATGAAAAACGAGGGGGCGGAGGACGGAAAGTTGGTTATCTAGAGAACATTAGCTGTTGCATACAAACTGAGAAAAAGGAGTTGGAAGACAACATGCAAATCTATTTAATGGAGACCCACGATTGTGTATTGGCAACACAAGAATCAGACATTATCAAGAGGCTATAAGCAGTATTTTGTTTAGTGCTTGAAATGGGTGTTTAACCCACACCTTGAGGACAAGGTGTGTTTTGAAGGGCCCGGTATTGTGAGAGTACTAGTAAGGGGTATATTAGGTATATGAGTATTTTATTAGTAAGCGCAAAGTAGTAATTAGTTAGTAGTATGTTGTTATAAATAGAGAAGTTAGGGTTCTTAGAAGGGGGGATGATTTTGGTTATTGTCTCAGTGTAGAGACTTTGGGAGAGACATAGCCCTCTTGAAAGGCTATTGACTTTGTAATTTCTATTGATATTGCAATATAGTTCTTTTTCGTGTTTTCTTGTTAGTGGTATCCTAACAGATCATATGACCAGTTCATCCAAAATATTTGAATCATACTCCCCGATGTACTGTAATGAGAAAATTCGAATTGCAGACGGTAGTTTTAACTCTATTGCAGGAAAAGGAACTATTAAATTGTCCTCAAATATTACTCTACACTTTGTTCTACATGTTCCAAAACTAGCCTGTAATTTGTTATCTGTTAGTAAAATCTCCAAAGATGCTAACTGTCTTGTTATCTTTTGTGATTCCCATTGTACTTTTCAGGATCAGGAATCGGGGGAGATGATTGGGCGTGCTAAGATGCTTGAAGGTCTCTACTATTTTGAGGAATCCCCAATTAGTAATAAAAAAGCTCAGGACTTGAGTAGTGTTAGTTCTTTCCCTGTTCAAGAAACTATATTACTCTGCCATCGTAGATTAGGACATCCTAGTTTCTTCTATTTAAAGTATTTGTTTCCAAATTTATTTAAAGGAATTGATTGTTCTGCTCTTCATTGTGAAAGTTGTATTTTTGCGAAAAATCATCGATCCACTTATTTGTCCAAATCTTATCGTGCTTCCTCTCCTTTTTACCTGATTCATAGTGATGTTTGGGGTCCGTCTAAAGTTTTAACTCATAGTGGAAAACGGTGGTTTGTTACCTTCATTGATGACAATACCTGTTTAACTTAGATTTATTTACTGAAAAAAAAGTCGGATGTGAAGGAAATCTTTATTCAGTTTTACCACATGATTGAAAATCAATTTTAAACAAAAATTAGCATTTTGCACTCTGATAATGGAACAGAGTATTTCAACGAATACTTAAATGAGTTTTTAAAGTTTAAAGGGATTTGTCATCAATCTACGTGTCATGACACTCCACAACAAAATGGCATTGCTGAAAGAAAAAATAGACAGTTGCTTGACGTTGCTCGTGCCCTTATGTTTTCTATGCATGTTCCGACCTATTTGTGGGGAGAGGCTATCCTTACAGCAGCATATCTTATCAATCGAATGCCCACAAAAGCGATGGATTTTAAAACGCCCCTGGATTTATTTAAAACCTTCTTTCCCTCAGTCTGATTGTTTTCTGACTTACCACTCAAAGTGTTTGGGTGTACTGCTTATGTTCATCTTTCGAGTCCTTCTCGGTCTAAACTTGATCCTAGTGCTGTTAAATGTGTTTTCTTAGGATATGCATCCAACAAGAAAGCATATAAAAGTTTTGACCCAATAACCAAAAAATACTTTGAAAGCATGGTCATCTCTTTTTTGGAAAATCAACCTTTTCTTCAAAATTCTCTTCAGGGGGAGATAATACCTAACTTAGAAGATAATTTCTGGGACACGTCTCCTCTTCCTACACTTATTAATCCCGAGATTACGAGTTCTAGTTCTCCAATGCCACATATGAAAACATCTTCTTCAGGGGGAGAAACACTACAAGATAAACCTAGGTTTCAGGTTTATACTAGGAGGGCATTGAGTCAAAAGAATCGGGACTAGATAGTAGACTTGTCACAGAACCAATCTAATACTCCGATGAATGATTCTGAAGATCCAAGTAACACATCTTCTATTCCCAATTTCTCTTCTAGCATGAATCATTTACCTGATCTTGATATTCCGATAGCCCATAGGAAAGATACTCGTAATTGCACCAAATACCCTATTTCGAATTATCTCTCGTATCATAGACTGTCTGATAACCACAGAGCTTTCACATCTAGGATAACCAATCTGTTTGTCCCAAGGAATATACAGGAGGCCCTGAATGATTCGAATTGGAAATCATCAGTTATGGAGGAGATGAGTGCTCTTAAACAGAATGGCACATGGAACATAGCAGAATTACCAAAAGGTAAGAAGACAGTAGGATGTAAATGGGTGTTTAACATAAAATGTAAAGTTGACAGCGGTATTGAAATATACAAGGCTAGACTTGTTGCTAAAGGCTTCACTCAGACTTATGGGATTGATTATCAGGAAACGCTCATGTTGCTAAAATTAACTCTATTAGAATTCTGTTATCAATGGTTGTCAATGCAGACTGGCCTCTCTATTAACTTGATGTCAAGAATGCATTTCTCAATGGGGAGCTTGAAGAAGAGGTATTTATGGATTTACCACCTGGATTTGAAGAAGAACTAGGGCTTAACAAAGTGTGCAGGTTGAAGAAATCTCTATACGGCTTGAAACAATCTCCTAGAGCATGGTTTGAACGGTCTGGAAAAGTAGTCATGAATTATGGATTCTGTCAAAGTCAAACAGATCATACTAACTTCTATAGACATACTGAAAATAACAAAATTGTTGTGTTAATAGTATATGTCGATACATTGTTCTTACAGGAAATGACGAAGCAGGATTGACAACTTTGAAAAAAAACCTGGCTAATGAATTCCAAATCAAAGACTTGGGGACCTTGAAGTATTTTCTAGGAATGGAGTTTGCTAGGTCGAAGGAGGACATTCTTGTAAATTAAAGGAAGTATATCATTGATTTACTTGAAGAGACAGGCCTACTTGGTTGCAGAACAGCAGAAACTCCTATCGAACCAAATTTGAGATTACAAGCTGCAACGGGAAAAGAGGTTAAAGACAAAGAGAAATACCAGAGACTTGTGGGAAGACTCATTTATTTATCTCACACACACCCTGACATTGCGTTCGCAGTAAGCGTAGTAAGTCAATTTATGCATGCCCCAGGACCTTCTCACTTTGAAGTAGTCTACAGGATCCTAAGATACTTGAAAGGAACACCTGGAAAAGGTATACTGTTTAAGAAGCATGATAACTTACATGTTGAGGTTTACATCGATGCTGACTGGGCAGGGAGTACGACAGATAGACGTTCTACCTCTGGATATTGTTCATTTGTTGGAGGTAACCTAGTTATCTGGCGTAGCAAAAAACAAAATGTGGTGGCCAAAAGTAGTGTTGAAGTTGAATTCAGAGCCTTAGCTCATGGAATTTGTGAGGGCATATGGATAAAAAGATTATTAGAAGAGTTAATGTTTCCTCAGAAACAACCCATGCGTATTTATTGTGACAATAAGGGAGCAATTTTCATTGCCCACAATCCAGTTCTTCATGATAGGACAAAACATATTGAGGTCGATAAACATTTCATAAAGGAAAAGATTGATACAGGAGTCATATGCATCCCCTACCTCCCTACGACAGAGCAAATAGCTGATGTGCTGACAAAAGGACTTCCTAAAGTACAATTTGACAAGATGATCACCAAGCTGGCAATGGAAGATATCTTCAGTACAGCTTGAGGAGGAGTGTTGGTTATTTCCTTATTTGTTGATGAGAATATTTCATATTATTTGGTATCTTTTATATTATTTGTATTGTATGTGCTGGAAGATTATTTCCTTTTCTGTAAATAAGGGTTTCTCCCATATAAGAAACCCTTCCTTCTCATAGTAAATATACAGAAATCATACATTCTACTCTTGGTATTATCAATAAAAAGTTTACTTTTTAACTCTATATTCATTAATAATATTGTAGATTCATTCGAAGAAAAGAAACAAGTTAGAGCAGAAGCGTTTAAATGATTTGGTTTATATCAAATATAACCAAGCACTTAAAGAAAGCTTCGATTTGAAGGATCAACTTGATCCAATTTCTCTTGATCATATTGACGAGAGTAATGAATGATGGGTTGGAATGCTTGAAGAAGAAGATAATGAACTTGAAGTTGATAATGGTTGGTTTTTGATGAAGATGACCTCATATGGGGAGATGTAGCACATGCTAGTGGTGTTAGAGAACCCCTAAAGTACACTAGGTCTAAAGGGAAGTCAACTGCAGCTTCAACTTCTAAAATTCGAACACCACCACCTACTATACATGTGGTTAGTGAAGAAGACGATGACAATGTAAATGAATTGGACCTTGAAGAGGAGAATGATCGAGGAGGAGTTCTGATGAGGATTTAGATTTAGATGGGGAGGAAAATGATGATGTTTACATTTGACTGATGTTCTAGTCTTTTAGACTAGTTTTACCTTTATTATTTTTGGTTCATTGATTCATTCTTAATGACTTGATTATGTCTCATGGAACTACTAGAAGTAGAACTTGATTATTATTGGATGTTTTTAACATTTTGTTGTTTTTACCAATTAGTATTAAGCTTTTAAGGCTTTGACATGTTATGTGACTATATTTATTATAAAATTTATGCTCTATATATTATTTATTTATATTTTATTCATTGTGTCTCGCTTTACTTGGGCGACGCCCTTTTGTCTCTTCTCACCTTCGAGCAATCAAAGGGTTTGTCGCCTTGAAGTGCGCCTTGCGCTTTGAAAGCATTGCCTTTTATATATTAGGATTAAATTAAAATACAAGAGTAAGACACATGCTTGAAATTTAACATCACCTTGACCAAGTTGGTGATAAGATAGAGAAAACTCTTCCGACTAAACACATTTACTTCCCTTTATTTCCCTTCTCTAACTTTTCTATTCTCTCTCTTACAATTAAATATTAGGAACTAGAATATTTTTCTTCATTGGACAATGCCTCTGGTTCAATTCAATTGCTGAAAAATCTTCCTAACCCAAGAAGAGAGTGAAAAGATTTGTTAAACAATCCCCACCAACCCCCTGAGAAGAGGGGGAAAAGAAAAAACCTTTAAAAAGAACCCATATTTTCATGCAACGAATGAGGCGTAGACTATAGAGTCCTAGTTCTCTATGAAACCAAACCAGAAAAGGCACAGTAAAGGAAGCAACAGTTGGTTTGATTGAAAGATATACTGGGAAGATTGATGTGTATAGTAAATGAACCACATCAATTCAATCAGATTAATGAAAGAAGTGAAAATCATAACTGAGATGCATTCTGCTAATTTTTTTAGCTCACCTCACTATTTAATGCATCTGTTGCTGTCTTTCGTTCTACTGGATCAATTGCAAGAAGCGTTTCTATAAGGGGCAGTGATGATGGAGGGAAATCTTTAAATGTCTCCTTTATACATCTTTTATAAGGTTCTCTGGGCTTAAATAAGGTTGCATTTGGCAGTTTTGCTCTTTTCCAATATTCATCTGAAGGGGAGCCACAAAGCTTGTATATCTTGTGTAGTTGCTCTACCTGGGTGCGCAAAACAGTAATCAGCAAACACAGCAGGTGGAGAATGTTAGAAAGATTCAAGTTAAAAAGTTTAAACCATGAAATGTTCCTATCTTGAAACGTTTAATAATAATAAAAAAAGGGTGATAACTGTTTTAAATTTGAATCATTTATTCAATGATTAAAATGGTAGTACAGAAGAATCTAGCAGCCAAAGCTATCAGTGAGGCATATATATGTCAGCCACATACAAGAATGTGACAAAAAAACATCTATAGAACACTGAAAGAGAGCACATATCTAAGAGACCCTATCACTAAACCGAAGCCAATATGGTGATAGTAACGGTATCATGCACCATAAGGCAAGGCAATACAAACAAAGAGAAGGAATCCTATAACTAAAATGAAAACTGGAGATAAAATGACTGATGAAAGGCGCTAATTTTCATATTTTTCCTGATATTAAGTCATGCTTTCCCATGATGATCTATATGAGATACAGTGATGCACGCACACAACACCTTATACTAATGCAGTTTGTAAGGTCACGGAGAGTCATAATGACACTAAAGACAATCTAGTAAAAATAATGGGTATGATGGATGAATTACTGACATTGTTGCATGTTAACAACCGTAGAAAGTCATCAAGATTCTTTTATCTTAATAGTGATTAAATAGGTAGTAATTTAGTGAAGGTGCATTTTTAGGGAAGAAGCAGTAGTACAAAGAGAAAACAATTCCATAAGTCATACCTTTAAACTGTGACATTTCATCCTTTAAATCCCAATTTATGCTAGTTTCGAACTTTTCATACGTTTCATTTATCTAAAGTTACTTAATTAAAATAGAGCTGCAGAGAAATTCTAGTTTTTTTTATTTTTGTCATTTAGATTAATCAAGACAGAGCTACTAATATATTTTTCTTCCATGATTCTGATAAACCTCGATTTATTTATCAACTATTTATGGCAACAGCCAAGGGAGATTCAAGAGCTCCCCTCTCTCCAAGAACACTCAAAATATGAGTACCAAAACAAGAAGACCAAAAACATACCCTCCTCCTCAAGGATGAGCCCTTAAAAGGCTATCCCAATACACAAAACGCTCAGCCCTCCTCTAAAGAACCGAAACACCTTGGCCCCACAAAATCACAACCAACACAACCAAAAGTTTTCACAAACACTCATTCCTCACGTACAATATCACTCAGCTCTCCTACTTTCTCTTTCCTATTTTGACGTGTATAAAGCTTGGATCTTGGCCAACTACTTATTTGAGTCTCCCTCTGAATAGCAATCCTCGCTCATCAAACTTATGGACTCTAGTTATTGAAAACGGGGAGAAACGTTTTCATAATTGGGAGACATCAAACATATCTAAAGGTGGGAGCCACACTTTCATACAAGCTACCCTTGCTACTTTGTCCATAAATTACTTCTCATTATTTCTTGCTCTAATAGGCACAAAGGCTATTGAGAAGTTGTACAGGAATTTCTTTAGAATGGAGGCCAAGATAGAAAGGGCAGCCACCTTCTTAAATGGTCATCTATCTATTCAACTATTTATAGAAACAACCAAGGGAGATTCGAGAGCTCTCCCCTCTCCAAGAACACTCAAAATATAAGTTCCAAAACAACAGGACCAAAAACATACCCTCCTCAAGGACGAGCCCTTAAAAGGTTAGCTCAATACACAAAGTGCTCACCCCTCCTCTAACTAACCGAAACACTGAGCCCCACAAAATCACAACAGACACGCCCAAAATATTACACAAACACTCATTCCTCACATACAATATCACTTAGCTCTCCTACTTTCTCTTTCATATTTCAACGTGTATAAACCATGGTAATTTGGGGTCTATCAGATTCTTTTAGTTTAGTGTGTCACAACCCGAATGATATAATTTGCATCCTAAGACACAATAACCATAAGAACACAAAACTATTGGTAGGAAGTTTGAAGTACGTGCAAGCAAACTCTAGGCTCAATTTTAGTATTTCCTTCTTTACTCCTAACAAAAATTAATATAACTTTGATCTGCTGTAACTTTTTCTTTTTAACAAAAAAAAAAATTGAACTTTCATTGAGAAAAATGAAAGTATAAAAAGGGACTTACAAAAACAACAGCCCAAATAAAAAAGGAGCCAACCAAAAACAGAACCAACAAGACAAAAAAAAAATAAATAAAGCTAAGAGGAAAATTACAAAACTACGTATTTCTAATTGCAATACAGTTTATGAACATGATTTTCTTACAACTTTAATCTGCTTTAACTTAAAACTACATAGTTCCACTTGCAATACAGTTTATGAGCATGATTTTCCTACAAAAGTTACTTCAAATGCATGTGCTCGAACCAAAGTATCCTGAAAATTACCAAATAAAACAAGAACATAATGAAATTCTTTGTACGTCCGAGAAAAATAGTACTTAGACATATAAATGCTTGGCAGTGATGATTAGAACTCAAACAACATTGGCGTTAAAAAAATTATTCACATGAATGCCAGATGTTCTAAAGTCATTAAGAGCAATTAAATGCACTAGAGATAGTCAGCAAATTTACTACTCATTTCACATTATGAAAATGGAAGTCTGAGCTACGAAGCTAAACAGGAAAGAAAGCAATTACCTCTGTACGACCAGGCATAATAGGCCTCCCAGCTAATAACTCAGCCAGTATACACCCAGCACTCCAGAGGTCTACACCTACTCCATAATCAGTTGCTCCAAGAAGAAGTTCAGGAGGTCGATACCATAAGGTAACTACCCGACTAGTCATTGGGTGCTTATGATTTGGGTCAAAGAAAGAAGCCAATCCAAAGTCAGCAATCTTAAGCACTCCCCCACTATCAATGAGAAGATTAGATCCTTTAATGTCACGGTGAAGCACACGACGATTGTGACAGTGTTCCAGTCCAGATAGCAGTTGTTGCATGAAACATTTAACCTACAAATAGGCATGTTTTCACCAAAAGAATTATTTTCAGCTTTTGATTTCCTGGAATAACTGCCCCAATGTTCAGTTTGGATATGAAAACTGAAAAAAACAATATGCTAACCTGAGATTCTGTAAACTTGATTGATGGATTAGCAGCAAGACCAGCTAAATCATGTTCCATGTACTCAAACACCAAGTATAAACTACAAGACATCCGTGATGTAACCAACCCCTCCAATTTCACAACATTGTCGTGATTTAATCTCCTGAGGATGAGAATCTCTCTAGCCATAAACTTCACACTTTCGGGTTCCAGATTGTCAAATCTAACCTTCTTCAGTGCAACAATTTTACCTGTAAGTATATCTTTAGCTTTATACACATTGCTATACGTTCCTTGTCCAATCTAACACCAAAAGAATTATATTAGAAGCATGTTAGTGGAGTGTACAAAAAAAAGAATAAAGACAAGAATGCATTACAGGAGGATCTTATTACACAATAAATCAAACTGAAACTACACCTAATGTTGCTTAGTTGATTCCCCACCTTATCAATCTTTTCAAATGTATCAGCCTTCCTTGGAATCCAACCATTGAGAGCCTCCCCACAAACTGCTGTGAGCCAAGATGGCCACCCAGCAGCAACTTGCTCTCCCTGGGAATGGTTTGGCAAGTTAGCAGGCTTGGGAACCTTCCTCTTTCTCCGCTCTGCCCGTGGGCGATCCTGACCCCCATCAGCCTTCTGCTCCTCCTCCTTGCTCACATTTACATGCTCCTCTACATTAGCACTAACATACTCTAGTTCTTTTTCCTGAACACGCTCGACTTGGACACGAGACTCGGTAATTTGATTCCTCTTCCCGTTGTCTACAGGGGGTTCTACACTTCTAGAAGACGCCTCTCGGCTAACCAAACACCCCATTTCTCAATTCTAAGAGTCATCTCCCACCATAGCAACCAACAGAAGCACTTCAGTCGTAGATTTTCTCACTACAAATCCAGCAAAACAGAAGATATAAATTGTCAAGTAATTAGTAATTGAAAAAAACTGAAAAACAGAAAAAGCCCCAAAACCCCCACAAATCAATCAGTCTTAAGAATCCCATATGATTAACAAAACCCAATACGCAAAACAAAAAAGCAGCATAAAACGATAGAGAATACCAAGAACTAAGAAGCAAGAAAACCCCATAAAAGAAAACGATCGATGAAAGCAGAACAGGAAAATCAGAGCTAAAAGAAGAGGGAAATTGGAAGAACAAATTGGGAAAGGGGACTGATCTGGAGGGAAAAAGCAGGCATGAGAGTGAAATCAGAGTGGAAAAGGACCAGAGAAAGAGGGAAAACTTGGAAATGAATTGGAGTGATGCATAATTATGGATTGTTTGCGGTTGAGTGTCCTGGTTGTTGTGGGCTCTGTTGGGCTGTCTGCGAGAATGTGGAAAGAGCCAATAGGAAGAGCGAAGATCTGCTTCGGCGTTTCAGAAAGTCAGACTCAAATCCAAATCTGGAATCTCTCTCTCTTAAATTGAGCAAAAAAAAAAAAGTTTAGATCCTTAATCCCTAAAATGCAGGGTTTTCTTTCTTTCTTTTTTTTCCTTGTTCCTTTTTGGAGATCTATGTTGGGTATTAATTCATTAATCAATTACTTCAGTCATGTACTTTCTCAAAAAGGTTAAATTATCATAAATACTTAAAGTATTATGGATTTGATTTTAATTATATCTCAAACTTTAAAAAATTTTATTTTAATCCTTAGACTTTAAAATAATTTTTGCAGTCTTTATCTTTTTTTTTTTTGTTAAATTTATGGATATATATTATTGCTTATGTGAACATATTTGAATATATACATTGAAAAAAAATCAAAATATATACAAATACATCATTTTTTTCTCAATAAATTTAATAGGAAGGGTCTTCAATAGTTACTTTGACACAAACTTCAAAATTCAAAGGTTAAAATGAAACTTTTTAAAGTTGGGGTATAATTGAAACCAATCTCATAATTTTTTATTACTTAACCTTTCAAAAATAATAATAATCTTTCTCCTTCTTTGTAGTATTTTGAGAAAGTTGACTTTTACATCTCAATTTGTAGAGGTGTTGTATTAATTCTTAGGTTTAAAGCTTTTTCTTATTTTGGTTTTTGTACTTGGTAGCTTTCATTTCTATTATATATTTTCAGTTTTTGTCGGGTTTGTCTTTATACTTTCAATTTTTTCATATTGATTTCTACACTTTCATAAAGTGGTCATTTTGGTCCATTTATTTTATTGTAGACAAAAATTAATGTATACCCCTAAATCTTGGAGGTTTGTATTAGTTAAAACCATAAATTAATAAATGTCTCAATTTAAATTTCAATAGGTTATTTGGTCCAAGGAGTTGCAGGGAATAAGAGTTAAGAAGTCTTGGGAGTTAGGAAGTCTAGAGAGTTGAACTCTATGTTTGGGTGCAGAGTTGTTTAGTATGTAGTTATGAAATTTGTGTTTGGGACAAAGAGGTACATAGGATAGGAGTTCTAGTGTCTAAGTTAATTTTAGCTATTTTTATACAGTTTTTTCTACAATTTCTCAAATTTTCATTATTATAAAATTGTTCCCATGAATCTTAAGATTTATATATTTTTATTTATGTTAATTTATTTATATTTTAATTTTTACTTAAAAAATAAAATTTTGAAAAAAAAAATACCTCGCATTCTTATTTTAATATCAAATTAATTATTGATTTACCTTGAATTAATTTTCAAATAAAATAAAATGTTACGATAATTTTTAAAATATTACATGTAGTTAGAAAGGAGTTCAATCTATTATTTAATAGGGATTCAATGTAATAGATTTATTTTTCAAAGTAAAATATTTACATCAATTTAAAAAAAATTCAACCTTAGTAAAATATATTTTCTTTTTGCAAAATTTAATATTTTATATTTCTAAACAATCAATGTAATTGAGTATCTAACTTTGAGTAATTAATCAATCTAATTTACATCAAGAATTTCAATTCAAAAGACAAGTAGTGAATGCACAAAAAGGGTCAACTTCATTGTTTCAACACAAAAATAATACATGTGTTTATGACAAAAATTATCTCACATCATTTTTTCAATATCTCTCACATTAATTATTTCTATAATTCTTTTGTTGCTTCTTAGTTAAGTTCTTAATTATTTCTTACTAATATGTTTATTTGTGGTTATCTCTCTAACCCATAAATTCTTCAAAGAAATAGAAAATGATTTTTTTTTACACAACATAATAAAGGTGTGGTTAACCTTCATGCTTGAACAAGAATTATTTTCAATCTCTTTACAAGAAATTATGGATCTAGATCGATTGATGTAAGCAATTAATGAACTTGATAGAGAAAGAAATAATTAAAGCAAAACTAAGAATCAATAAAAAAAAAATTATAGAATGCAGTTATTATGAATCTTAAGTTCGTTTCCTCCAACCCTCTTCTGAAGGGAATGGAAATCCCACAACGGAAACGACATGAAACGTCATAGTGTTCATTGTGAAATCATTTTCTTAAAATTGAATTAAACTACTTTAATCTAGGTTAAACATGTTGTAATTCAAGAAGAAAACATAAAGTAAACGTATTTACTTGTTGAAGAACTCTTCTTCGACGTTTTCTTCTCCGATCACGAACTCTTCGTGCCAACGATCTCTCGAACCGAACAAATTGGACACCTCCAAAATGATCTTCTCGGTTGTTCTCGATCGGTTGAGAGAGAGTGGTGGGACTCCCTTTGGATTTTGGGTGAAGAGAGTATGGTGAGATTAGAGAGAATTTGAGAGAGAATTCTTCTTCTCTTGGATGCCAAATCCAAAAAATGATCTAATGACTTGCAAAAGGCTTCTCACCAAGCCTTTATATAATGGTGAGTGGTGGAGATGAAATCTCCACCAAATCACCATTTTAGCACAACCTTATAATATGCAAATCATATTTGCATATTACATATAATAAGGTATTTCATACCTTATTATACAAATCTAATTTGTATAATTGTGGATTTTTAAATTGAATCACATTCAATTTAATTACTCTGAATCCAATTTCTCCAAATTAGCACTAATTAATCAATTAGGTTAACCTATAGTTTATTATGAATCTCATTCACATTAAACTATATATTATGTCAATCATATCTCATATAAATGACATAAATACCCAAATAATGAATTTGAACACTTCAAATTCACACCAAACTGTAAACTCTCGATTTATCCAGTTTGAGCCAACTGAGGGACCTAATGGAACTACAGATGACAAGCTCCAATGATTCGAGATTAACCTGTCAAACTCTTTGACCCGGTTATTCAACATTCATTAGCTACGGTAACACTTCACTAAAGCCCGTAGTTGCACTCTCATCACTGTAGGACAAGTTGTGCCATTGATATAACCAATGCCCGTGAGTCGACCCTTCACAGGTTGTTCGTAGACACTGCTGGGTCAAATTATCGTTTTACCCCTGTGTCTACCTTTTGCTCCTTAAGTCCCACTGCTCATCTAATTAACAACTACGTTGCATGGTCCAACCATAAACAACATCCCTCTTTGGCACGTGAGAGTGTGGGTGCTCGTTGTCCAAGCCCTGGAGACAACACTTAAGGGAACAACCTCTCTGGTTTCCCTAATTCAGGAATGAGTGAATTTCATCTCGCGAAGTCAAGTTCCCAGCTCCTCACGTGGTCCTCTCTCTGAGAATTCCCCCGCAGACAGGAGTCCGTAACACGCTCAGGGATTAAGGTCGAGTCTCTATTGGTCATATACGAAGTTATTAGTTCTATACTGTTAACGGTGTTACATCAGTAAGTCTAATAATTCACGGACTTGTCTTGTACAATCTCATTGCACATAATGCCCCCACTCGCATGTCAACCACATGAACGAGTTGGATCACCTCGTTTGTATCTAATACAAAGCGTGTCGCATCCACATCGTATCCAGGATTAGGTCTCAACCCTATCCGTATACTGTAGACTGTTTGGGTCATTAACTCGAACATGATCCTCCCTGTGTACCCACTACACACCGTTCAAGTTCTAGTTCTCTCATAATTCAATGACCCTAGAGCTTAGTTTATTAGATTAAGTTTATAAATATGCGAGACACAAAGTGATGAAAAAATAACTCTTATTTATTTCAACTTAGAATATTAGAAACATACACGAGATTAGGACATACATACCAACATCTTCCCCATGCTTTTCAAGCTAAAAAAGAAATTCTCTTTTGGACTAACTATTATCGATGATATTGTCTCCTCTTCTTCAAAAAAATCTCAATTTGATATTAAAGATTTAGACAAAGTTCTATCAAAAACATAAAATGATAGAATCTCAAATATCTCAAATTGAGGATAGGCTACAAAATTGGTCTATTCTCAAACTTGAGGTCAATACTATCTATAAGATAAGACCATTAAATTTCTCAGAAACTGATGTAATCAGAATTTCTGAAGATAATATTCCAATGGAAGATGACTTCACTGAGTATCGTCTTTTGATCAATGAAGACATCGATGTGTATTGAAGGCATTTCAAATATCTACATGATGCATTTAAGTTGCCATAAAACCTCTCTTCAGAACAGGATTAGAGGTTCCAGTCTATATTGCTCTAAGAGACAAGCGACATCTGAACTTTTCTGACTCTTTGTTAGAGATAGTTCAATCAAATCTTGAGAACGGACCAATATTCATTTCCTACAAACCTGGTTTCACCATTGCTCTTCAAGATAAGAATATCCTTGATGTATTAAGTCTAGATATTCGAGGAAAAGGATTACGACTCAAAGATGAATCGTTCCCTTTCGCGATCATCTTTAAGTTGTATTATAAAATGATGCATACCAATTTCTCTCCAAAGGCTCTGGGTATCTCTCCAAAAAATTATACCATGCTTATGGAAGTCAATCTTGAAAAATCTTCGATGACTGTTCCAAGAAAGCTCAATTGGAGTGAGTTAATAGCAGATCCCATTTGGAGTATCGAGCATACCACTCTCCCAAAAAATAGGCAGAGTTCTACTGCCCATATAACTAAATATGACGATGGACATGTCGAAGTTCAATTCCAAGAATAACCTAAACATCATCAAATTTAGGAAATCATGAGTAGTCGTCCTAGCATGTGTACAAACACCAGGACAACTACTAGAGGAAGACCAGTCACTAGGTATAAGTTCATGCAAACGTATATAGACTTTGATCAACCAATCCCAAACATTTAATATGAAAAATATGAAAGATCCATTTCTCGACTCAAACTGATATGGAGCATAAATCTGGATATATATGCAACCAAATCAATGTTCTCTCTGCAAATGAAGACGAAATAACTGCAGAAGATGAAGCAATATACGAAAAGATGCATGATGATTACATCGATCGTTATATTCATCAAAAGGATTGGGCCAACCAATCTAAGTTCCTTATGGAGGATGAATTCTTAGCTTTAATGAAGTCAAGTAATTCTCAAAAGAATTGAACGTTCTTAAAAATCCCATTACATGGGTTACTACAAGTGGAAAAGAGGTATCTTCTGATTACCCTCCAGAAGAAGAAGCTACCTTCCCTCATCTATTGGTTCCGACCTCTAAAATTATCTCTTCACCTTACAAAACTTGATGAAGAGAAGACAAAGATTGTTGGAGTCAGAGAAATAAAAAATATCCAACAACAACTCAACTATTCGAACAAAGTTCTCACTACTTTGTCGAAGACAGTTGAAGAAATTAAGTCTGATAAAATTATTAAGACTACCATTCGACCAGATCGTGTTAGACTCCCAAAGATAGATCCCAACAGGTCGATCGTTCAACCAAATGTCTATGACCTAAAAATAGGAAGATTAGACACATAAGATCTTCTTTTCGAGATTAATAAGAAGATCTCGAAGATGAGTATTTCTGCAGATCCTAAAGATATGCCAGAAACGTCAAAAAAGGATATTAGTTTTGGGGTTCCCAAAAAGCCAACTGGTAACATCAATATGATTAGAGGAATTGATGATTCTTCTACTTCAAAAATTCTTCCCATCAAAACTTACAATACAGATATGAAGAATCATTATTTCAAACCATCACCTCCTGATTTAGGATGGGATGATTACAAGCCAGAATCCTACAACTTTGACGAAAAGTCTGTTGTTACTTGGAGGGTTTGTGCCCTAAAACTCGTAGTTTGTAATTTTATTCTAATTATTGTAATAAAGTGTTATTATTTCAATAAAGAGTTATTGTTCGATATTGCCATTATTTTAACCCTAAATCCAATAAACTAAACATCCAAGGCTGTAAAATGTATCTTTAACTTGATGTACTGTACATATAAAGGATCTCGGTTCGAGATACAACCTAAAGGGTCTATAGTAAGGGGATAAGGTTTGGGTACCTTACTCTAGTAAAACTATGGATGTGGGCCACTTTGTATATGATACAAACACTGTGATCCTAACGTGTTCGTGTAGATGACATGTGAGTGGGAATATCCTATGTAATGAGATTACATTAGACCGGACCGCGAAATAGTAACCACTAGATGTAACTCCGTTGACTAGTTAAGTTTCTATTTCACTAGGATGACCTAGGCAACTTGATCTCAATCTTGAGCGGGTTACGAACTCCTGTTTGCGAGGGATTGTCCTTTGACAAGTACGGGTGAGACTGGCCAGATTCGCCGACTCAATATGTCTACCTTCTTGGGGACAAGACAAAGTGAGCAACTGGGGACTTAGCCTAGCAAGATGGAATTCACTCCTTCCCGCCTATTAGGGTAAGCAGATGAATGTTCCCTTAAGTGGTGTCTCCGAGACTTGAACAAAGGGTCCGACCCTCTCATTGGCCCGAGAGGGACTTCTGTTTGTTAGTAGGACCACAAACAAATTGTTCGTTAGAGGAGCACTGATACTTAAGATACAAGATGTAACCTAGGGGTAAAACGGTAATTTGACCTAGCTAGTGTTGCGAACATTCGTGAAGGATTGACTTGCTGTTATTGGTCAATATCCGTGGACACAGAAAAATATATGCAATGAGAAGAGTGCAGCTGCGGGACTTTAGTGGAGTGTTCCCGCAGTTAACGAATGTTGATTAGAAGGTTAATGAGATTAACCGAATAATCTCGCATCGTTGGAGCTTCTGATTTGTGGGTCCATTAGGTCCACCTTCTAACTCGTAAAGGGTTCTTAGATCGTTTGAATTTGAAATGTTCAAATTCATTAGGGAATAAATTTGAAGTATATAGATACGATATAATATATAGTTTTGGAACTATATATTATAAATTTAATGTGAATATGATTCATATTAAATTATATGAGAGAATTAAATATTTGAAAGAGTTCAAATATTAATTTAAATGTGAATGTGATTCATATTTAAAAATATAGGTTAAAATTTAATATGCATAAGATGTACATTAAAACTATAGGTTAAAAAGGAATATGATTAAATGTGATTTAATCATATATATATAACCTAATTGAAATATAAGATATTTGAATTATTTAATTAAGAATTAATTAATTGATTAATTAAATTTGATTTAATTAAATAGGTTATATATATAAATATTAATTAATTATATTATTATTAATTAATTAAAATAGGGGAACGTCTAGATGACACGTTCCCCACTTCCCTGTTTTGTCTCCACTCCCTATCATTAAGTGTAGGCAGTTGGGAGATGAAGTTTAATCGATGTTTCAGTGCAATTAACGAATTGCTGGAAAATTCTCTCCTCTCTACCTTTCCCTCTCTTCTTCCAAAAGTTGGAACACCTTCCCACCAAGGTTGATCTAAGTGGAATCCAGAGGATAGGAGGTTTACACTACTGGTTGTGTCCCTGTGGTGAAGAAAGAACAAAGAAGTTTCTCTATGTTGCTAGTTGCTGCACATTTGGAGCAAGGAGTTGCTGCGAAACTACAAAAGTAAATTGCGAATTCCCTTTTAGTTTAGTTTAATTTACAGTATGTTTGCATGATTAGTTCCATCCCTAATTAGATTAGGATTTGTATGCTTATTCTGTGTTTTTTTTCCAATGTACTATTTTTGTTTTCAGCCAAAAATAAACTTGCAATTACGATTCCAAAACACGTTTCTGCTGCTCAAGAGGATCCGATCTCCATCAATTGGTATCAGAGCAATGCTTGTTTTATTTTGATTGAAACGAATTTGCATTGGTTAGGTGGGAATTGCATTTGGTTTGCTGTAAAATTGTTTAGGAATATTTTGGCCTTAGTTTCTTTTGATTTGATCAAATTAAATGTAAAGGCCCCTGTGTTTTTGGGCAATTAAGTGCATTATCGAGTCTGTAATCGAGTTAAGAGTCGTTCGGGACCAGTTTTGTTCAATTTGGATGAGGATCGAGGGAGAATTTGGTGTTTGAAGCTGTTGTGTTCATAGGATTTTGTTGTTGCCAAAACAACAACGTTGCAACGCCGAGGCTTCCTATCGACGCGAAATCTCTAGGGGTCAGCAGCGTTGCAACGCTACCCCGATGCCAGGCGCGCGCGCGGATGAAGCTGAATTGCAACGCTCCCATCAGCGTTGCAACACCGTGATGCCAAAACTGAAGCTACAGACCGGTCTAGGTGGTTCAGTTTTTTTTTGTCCGGTTCGAGCGGTTTGAGCCCGGTTCAAGGAGTTTTGGACCGATTTTGTAATAAGATTAGTGTAATTTTATTATTTTTGCACTTTAGGGGCCAAATTATTCCAGTTTTATAACTATTTTTTTTATGAATGTCATTTAGATTTTTTCCCACCTTAGGATAAACATGTTCATGCATTTTATTTGTATAATTGTTATATAAATATGGTAGAAATGCATGATCTAATTTATTTTTCATAAGTATTTATTTATAATTGTTATAATTAGATAATATGAAAAATAAATTGCATGGAGCATGAAACTACTTAGTTTAAAATAATTGTTATTTTATTTAAGTAATTTTAGTTATTCAATTAGTTGAATAATTTTTATAATTCCAATTTGGTTTTATAACATAGTTCCTTGTCATAGGTTAATTATTAAAATTTATAAAAGTTATAAATTAATGGGGTTTTAGAAACAATAGCCTATAACAAAGAATTGCATGCAAACATAGGAACTTGGGTTAAATTAAATTAGTTTTAAATGGTTTAAAATTAGTTTTGACCTAAGTTTTAATTTCTAATAGGATTAGAAATTTGTCTTACGTAGTATTTTAAATAGTTTAAAATATAGTAGGACAATAGAACTATGGTTATAAGGGAACTCTACTGGTGAAGTTCTGTCTAAGGTTGGGGGTACTTAAGCTTACGGTTAACGGAACACCTCCTACATTGAAGTATCATTGCAAAACTAAAGGTTTAATTTAAACACTAGGGTTCTTTAATAATTTTGCTAAAATTGATTGGTTTATAATGGGTTAAAGGCATAACTAATTAGAACTACTTTTGAAATTTCAGCATGTCGTCCTCAATTATAGCCTTACTGAAAAGCGAACATTTAACTGGTGAAAACTATACTACGTGGAAGTCCAACCTGAATACGATTTTTGTTGTTGACGACCTTCGGTTTGTATTGACTGAGGAATGTCCTGAGGTCCCTACTCGAAACACTCCTCAATCTGTTATGGAGGCGTACGACCGCTGGATCAAGGCCAATGATAAGGCCAAGGTCTACATTTTGGCTAGTGTTTCTGAAGTTCTAGCCAAAAAGCACGAGGGCATGGTCTCAGCTCATGAGATCATGAGTTCGTTGCAGAACATGTTTGGACAACCGTCTGGACAATTTCGACACGAATCCCTCAAGTACGTTTATAACTCCCGTATGAAGGAGGGGTCGTCAGTGAGAGAACACGTTCTCGATCTGATGGTCCACTTCAATGTGGTTGAAATGAACGGTGCGGTCATTGACGAGCAAAGTCAGGTCTCGTCTATCTTGGAATCTCTTCCGAAGAGTTTCCTACAATTCCGCAACAATGCAGTGATGAACAAGATAGAGTATAACCTGACTACTCTCCTTAATGAACTACAAACTTTTCAGTCTCTTATGAAGAATAAGGGACAGACTGATGGAGAGACAAATCTGTTTGCCCATTCCAGAAGGCTCCAGAAGGGTTCATCCTCTAGGACTAAGTCCTGTAGTTCATCTTATGGGCTTAAGAAGACCCAAAAGAAGAAGATAGGAGGGAAAGGGAAGGCACCTGCTGCTAATAAGGGCAAGGAAAAAGCCAAGGTTGCAGACAAAGAAAAGTGTTTCCACTGCAACATGAACGTGCACTGGAAGCGAAACTGCCCAAAGTACCTTGATGAGCTTAAAGAGAAGAAAGGTAAATCTGATTTACTTGTTCTTGAAACTTGATTAGTGGAAAATAATGATTTTACCTGGATACTTGATTCAGGAGTCACTAATCACGTTTGCTCTTCTTTTCAGGAAACTAGTTCCTTCAAGGAGCTCGAAGAGAGTGAGATGATGCTCAAGGGTCGGAACGGGAGACGTCGTCTCAGCTCATGAAGTGGGAGAAGCCAAGCTGTTTTTTAGAGATAGATTTATCTTTTTAGAAAATCTGTATATAGTTCCTAAGATTAAGAGGAACTTAATTTCTATCTCTTGTTTAATAGAACTTGGATATTGTATTTCTTTTTCTATCAATGAAGCGTTCATTTCGAAAAAGGGTGTCAATATTTGTTCTGCTAAGTTAGAAAACGGCTTATATATACTTAAACCGAATCGAACTAAAGCAATTTTGAATCATGAGATGTTTAAAACTGCTAATACTCAAAGTAAAAGGAAAAGAATTTATCCAAACAATAATACCTATCTTTGGCATCTTAGGCTTGGTCATATAAACCTCAACCAGATTGAGAGACTATCTAAGAATGAACTTTTAAACAAGTTAGAAGATGATTCTCTACCTCCTTGCGAATCTTGCTTAGAAGGTAAAATGACTAAGCGATCTTTTACTGGAAAAGGTTATAGAGCCATAGAGCCCTTAGAACTTATACATTCGGATCTTTGTGGTCCGGTGGAGGTTAAAGCTCAAGGAGGGTACGAATATTTCATCTATTTCATAGATGATTATTCGAGATATAGTTATTTATACCTAATGCATCATAAGTCTGAGTCTCTTGAAAAGTTCAAAGAGTATAAGACTGAAGTAGAGAATGCATTAGGGAAAACCATTAAAACACTTCGATCCGATCGAGGTGGAGAGTATATGGATTTGAGATTCCAGGACTATTTGATAGAACATGGAATTAAATCTCAACTCTCAGCACCTAATACACCACAACAAAATGGTGTGTCAGAAAGGACAAATAGAACCTTGTTGGACATGGTTCGATCTATGATGAGCTATGCTCAATTGCCTGCCTCGTTTTGGGGATACGCAGTAGAGACTGCAGTTCAAATCTTGAACATTGTTCCATCAAAAAGTGTTTCAGAAACACATTTTGTATTGTGGAAGGGGCATAAACCTAGTTTACAACACTTTAGGATTTGGGGTTGTCCGACACACGTGCTAGTCACAAACCCAAAGAAACTGGAACCTCGTTCAAGATTATGCCAATTTGTTGGCTATCCCAAAGAAACGAGAGGTGGTCTTTTCTATGACCCACAAGAAAACAAGGTGATTGTATCGATAAACGCCATTTTCTTGGAGGAAGATCACATGAGGAACCATAAACCACGTAGTAAACTAGTACTAAATGAAGCTACAGATGAACCAACAAGAGTTGTTGATCAAGCTGGACCTTCATCAAGAGTTGATGAAGAAGCCAACACCTCAAGTCAGTCTCGTCCTTCTCAATCATTGAGAATGCCTCGACGCAGTGGGAGGGTTGTTTCCCAATCTGACCACTACTTGGGTTTAACTGAAACTCAAGTCGTCATACCTGATGACGACGTAGAAGATCCATTGTCTTATAGACAGGAAATGAATGGCGTAGACAAGGACCAATGGATCAAAGCCATAGACCTTGAAATGGAGTCAATGTACTTCAATTTAGTATGGGAACTTGTAGACCAAGAAGGGGTAAGACCCATAGGGTGCAAATGGATCTACAAGAGAAAAAGAGATGCAACCAGAAAGGTACAAACCTTTAAGGCTAGACTTGTAGCAAAGAGTTTTATCCAAACGGAAGGGGTTGACTATGAGAAAACTTTTTCCCCTGTTGCTATGCTTAAGTCTATTAGGATACTCTTGTCCATAGCCTCATTTTATGATTATGAAATTTGGCAAATGGACGTCAAGACTGCCTTTTTGAATGGTAATCTTGACGAGAGCATTTATATGTCTCAGCCCGAAGGGTTCATAACCCAAGGTCAGGAGCAAAAAGTTTGCAAGCTCAATCGATCCATTTATGGGTTGAAACAAGCATCCAGATCTTGGAACATAACATTTGATACTGCGATCAAGACTTATGGCTTTGACCAAAACATTGATGAGCCTTGTGTTTACAAGAGGATCGTCAACAACAAAGTAGCTTTCTTAGTGCTTTATGTGGATGATATCCTACTCATTGGGAATGATGTAGGATACCTTACTAACATAAAGAATTGGTTGGCGACCCACTTCCAAATGAAAGATTTGGGAGAGGCGCAGTATGTTCTTGGGATTCAGATTTTCAGGAATCACAAAATAGAACGCTAGCTCTGTCTCAAGCATCTTATATCAACAAAATGTTGGCCCGATATTCGATGCAGAATTCCAAGAGGGGCTTATTACCCTTCAGGCATGAAGTTCATCTATCTAAGGAACAGTGCCCTAAGACAACTCAAGAGGTTGAGGATATGAGACGTATTCCCTATGCCTCTGCAGTAGGTAGCTTAATGTATGTTATGCTATGCACGAGGCCAAACATTTGTTATGAAGTGGAAATAGTCAGTAGGTACCAATCCAATCCAGGGTTAGACCACTGGACCGCAGTTAAAAATATCCTCAAGTATCTTAGGTGAACAAGGGACTATACGCTTGTGTATGAGACTAAGGATTTGATCCTTACTGGATACACTATTCTGATTTTCAGACCGATAAGGATTCTAGGAAATCCACATCGGGATCAGTTTTCACCCTTAACGGGGAGCTATAGTATGGCGAAGCATCAAGTAAGGATGCATCGCTGACTCCACGATGGAGGCTGAGTATGTCGCTGCTTGTGAAGAAGCTAAAAAGGTTGTTTGGCTAAGGAAATTCCTTACAGATTTGGAAGTTGTTCCAAATATGGAATTTCCCATCGCCTTATACTGTGACAACAGTGGTGCGGTAGCCAATTCGAAGGAACCTCGTAGCCATAAGCGAGGCAAGCAAATCGAGAGGAAGTATCACCTGATACGAGAAATAGTGCAACGAAGAGATGTGACAGTCACGAAGATCGCTTCGGAGCACAACATTGCTGATCCGTTTGCAAAGACTCTCACTGCTAAAGTGTTCGAGGGTCATCTGGAAAGTCTAGGTCTACAAGATATGTACATAGGCTAATCTAGAGCAAGTGAGAGATATGTAACGTTGTATATGGATGCCCTAGTTTATTGTATTTGTATCTCCGTAACCACTATTTTAGATTATGATGTACCCCACTAGAGTTTTTAGTTCAAGTGGGAGTTTGTTGGGGTTTGTGCTCTAAAACTCGTAGTTTGTAATTCTGTTCTAATTATTGTAATAAAGAGTTATTGTTCGATATTGCCATTATTTTAACCCTAAATCCAATAAACTAAACATCCAAGGTTGTAAAATGTATCTTTAACTGAATGTAGTGTACATATAAAGGATCTCGGTTCGAGATACAACCTAAAGGGTCTATAGTAAGGGGATAAGGTTTGGGTACCTTACTCTGGTAAAACTATGGATGTGGCGCACTTTGTATATGATACAAACACTGTGATCCTAACGTGTTCGTGTAGATGACATATGAGTGGAGATATCCTATGTAATGAGATTACATAAGACCAGACCGCGAAATAGTAACCACTAGATGTAACTCCGTTGACTAGTTAGGTTTCTATTTTACTAGGATGACCTAGGCAACTTGATCTCAATCTGAAATGGGTTACGAACTCCTGTTTGCGAGGGATTGTCCTTTGACTAGTATGGGTGAGAGTGGCCAGATTCGCCGACTCAATATGCCTACCTTCTTGGAGACAAAACCGAGTTAGCAGCTGGGGACTTAGCTTAGCAAGATGGAATTCACTCCTTCCCACCTATTAGGGTAAGTAGATGAATGTTCCCTTAAGTGGTGTCTCTAGGACTTGAACAAAGAGCCCAACCCTCTCATTGGCCCGAGAGGGTCTTCTGTTTGTTTGTAGGACCACAAACAGATTGTTCATTAGAGGAGCACTGGTACTTAAGGTATAAGATGTAGCCCAGGGGTAAAACGGTAATTTGACCTAGCTGGTATTACAAACATTCGTGAAAGATTGACTTGCTGTTATTGGTCAATATCCGTGGACACAGAAAAATATTTGCAGTGAGAAGAGTGCAATTGCGGGACTTTAGTGGAGTGTTCCCGCAGTTAACGAATGTTGATTAGAAGGTTAATTAGATTATCCGAATAATCTCGTATCGTTGGAGCTTCTGATCTGTAGGTCCATTAGGTCCACCTTCTAGCTCGTAAAGGGTTCTTAGATCGTTTGAATTTGAAATGTTCAAATTCATTAGGGAATAAATTTGAAGTATATAGATACGATATAATATATAGTTTTGGAATTATACATTATAAATTTAATGTGAATATGATTCATATTAAATTATATGAGAGAATTAAATATTTGAAAGAGTTCAAATATTAATTTAAATGTGAATGTGATTCATATTTAAAACTATAGGCTAAAATTTAATATGCATGAGATGTACAGTAAAACTATAGATTAAAAGGGAATATGATTAAATGTGATTTAATCATATATATATAACCTAATTGAAATATAAGATATTTGAATTAATTAATTGATTTAATTAAATAGGTTATATATATATAAATAATAATTAATTTTATTATTATTAATTAATTAAAATAGGGGAACGTGTAGATGACACGTTCCCCACTTTCCTGTTTTGTCTCCACTCCTTATCGTTAAGTGTTGGGAGTTGGGAGATGAAGTTTCATCGATGTTTCAGTGCAATTTACGAATTGCTGAAAAAGTCTCTCCTCTCTACCTTTCCCTCTCTTCTTCCAAAAGTTGGAAGACCTTCCCACCAAGGTTGATCTAAGTGGAATCCAGAGGATAGGAGGTTTGCACTGCTGATTGTGTCCATGTGGTGAAGAAAGAACAGAGGAGTTTCTCTACGTTGCTAGTTGTTGCCCGTCACCACCATAATGGAAACATTTTCCTGTGGACTTAGCCTTGCGTGTGGGAGCTGGTCCCTTCCCTTTGTCCTTCTTCTTCTTTTTTTGAATACCCTTATTCTTAGAAAAAGAAGGACCAGACTTGGTCCCAGAGGACTATCCTCTTAGGAACTTCTTCGAAGTGACAACATTTGCCTCCTTCTCTTTTCCTTTTGATTTCATGAGGGACTCAAAAGTCTGTAGCTCGTTGAGGAGAGTAGTCAGGTTATACTCTATTTTATTCATTACCGCATTTGTGCGGAATGGCAGGAAACTCTTCGGAAGAGATTCCATAATAAAGGTTACCTGACTTCTCTCATCTATGACTACCCCATTTACTTCAGCCACGTTGAAGTGGGTCATCATGTCAAGGACATGTTCCCTAACAAAGGTTCCCTCCTTCATACGGGAGTTATAAACGTATTTGACAGCATCATAATGGACCGATGAGGACGGTTGTCCAAACATCGCCTATAATGATCCCATGATCTCTTTTGCGGTGACCATGGTCTCATGTTTCTTAGACAACACATCAGATATGCTGGCTAAGATGTAGACTCGGGCCTTCTCATTAGCCCTAATCCATCTGTCATAAGCATCCCGAACAGTTCGGTTTGCTGTCGAGCTAGGAGGGGGAGGACATTCCTCCATTAAGACGAACCTCAGATCATCAAGAATAAGAATCGTATTCAAGTTTGATTTCCAAATTCCATAATTATCGCCGCTAAGTTTATTGAAGGCAAGTAACTGGATAAAAGAGTTCGACATGCTGAAAAAGAATGAATTCTATTAGTGAATTGTTTGTAACCTATCCAATTTAAGAATTTAGCAAAAGTAATAATGTACCCATAAACTCATTATTGTTTTTGCAACAATACTTCAAAGAGTCGAGAGCAAGTGCTACCGAGGCGATCAATCACTCCTTCATCGAACCAAGACATTCTTGACTAAATGCTAACACCTAAATAACTCTTATTCCTATAACATTCTAGTTATCGCTACTTTGGTCAAGAATTTACTAACACTTAGCAATTCTTGTAAGTGTGACCCACCATTTTCGACCTCGAGGTCGGCCCCAACAATGCTACCGAACCGGAGAGACAAAGCCGGGAATGGACCTAAGAGACCTATCCATTTCTCGAGTTTAAGTTGTTCCAATCCCATGTTACATCCCTTCAATGGATGGTACTACTTGCAACTCTGCAGCGCAACATGAGAATCTCACGGTCCAACCTAATGGAGGAGACCGTGGGATGTGTTGACACACTTTCTTCTCTCACTTACTATAAATACTTTCTCCATTCACCTTGCTCTTGATTTATGCAAACACCATCCGAATGGGATGCCCTATTGACATCACGAGGCCGAGCATAAATCTCACGGTGTGAACTTCATGAGAGCGTAAGAGGAAATTGATATATTATATATGCCTTTTCACTCCCACTAAGTATTTTAAACAGTTTGGGTATAGTTTTTACTTAGGCATATTTCTACTAAAACAATATGACCTAAGTCTACCAATATAATAATTATACTGGAATTACCTAAGTCTATTAACCATTTAATAAACCTAGGTCTATGAGTTAAATTTATTAACTTTTAATAAACGCCACTCACGAAAAGATAATTTATAATCTCTAGATTAAATTCACTCCCGTGCCGCCTCCCGGTAGGGTGTTCCGCTTCCACAAATCGACTAAGTACTGAACCTGGCAGTAACCTTCCTTAGTCAGAGTCCCTATTTAATCAAAGTTTATAAATTATTAGTTTCCTAATTCTAATCTTATTAGAACTAGATAACTTTAGGTCTAATTAATTCCAGTTCTAAAACCATTTTAAAATTAATTAATTAACCTTAGGTTACATGCATTTCTATGTTATAAATTGTTTCATCATTCATCACATGAATAAACATACATTTATAACAAATTCATCACATGAATAAATGCATAGCAATTATATGTTTAATTTTTAATTAATATAACCCTTATATTAATTATAATTAAAACATATAATATTTGTTTCATAAATTAATATAACACTTATATTAATTCTTATGAAACCCAATAAACATGCATGCAATATATTATAACACTTATAACATACTTTTAATGCATGGAGCATGCTTCCTGTGGTGGGATTTTAAAATCTATATGACATACTTTATGCACATATAATCAGGGATTTTAATTAAAACATACATTCACAATGCATAATTAATTAAACACACTAAAGTAGACTGGTTTTGCAATCTAATGCAAGCAAACTACTAAAATATTACATTAATAATCTAGGATTAACATCGAACCACTTCGAACACTTCGAATTTGGGTCGAACCGGCTTGCAAATGTGTGAACCGGACCTTCAAAAGGTTAAATCGGACTGTAAAAAGCTGAACCAGGCCTCCAATTGATGAAACGGACCTCCAAAATGGAAAAATCGGCCTCGAAATAGTCAGAACCGGTCTAAAATTACTCGAACCAGATCGAAAACGAGCCGAACCGACCCAAAATAGTTGAACCAGTCAAAGTCAACCGAACTGGAGTCAAAGTCAATGGTCAACGGACCGGTCAACTCTATCTTCTTCAAAAACACGGGCTGCTGGAGACTTTAGTTACTGTAGCAAATTGAAATAAAAAAACAGCCTCTGTTTTGGGTTTTCTTTGACCTTTCGAGCTTCTCTCTTCAAATTGAAGGCCTTCCCGAACTCCAAACGACTTGAAATTTTTACAGCTTATTCTACACACATTAATGCTCAAACACACTTGAGCAATTTGAAAATAAAGCACAAATTGATGCTCAATTTAAATGCCAAATCCAAAAGAATACTTTAGACGTCTAGAAAAATTGTATTTCAAAAAACACCCACCACAGAACAAAATAGATCAAATTGAGTGCTCAAAATTGCTCTGATACCAATTGAAAGAGTCTAGATTAAGAAAGCGGAAGCAATTTTGGATCTTGAACACTCTAAGTTGATCAATTTTGTAAAATAAAAAATATTTTCAAAGCTGGAAAAATAGAGGGATAGAAAATTCAACTTTGAAGATCAAATTCTCTTCACCCGGTGGATGGTTTTCAGCACGAACACTTCATGGACAACCGTTAGAGTCTTCTCTACTATCCTCAGGTCTTAGAACGGATTGTGGGATCCTAGGTTGAGAGAATTTGGAAGAAAAGACCTCAAAGGTCACTAATTCGGGGATATTGAATTTTCTGTGTAATTCTCCCAAAACACCTCAAATCACCATTATATAAAGCTTCAAAAAGCTTCAATGGAGTGACAACTCAAGGGTGATGAGAATGCTTTGAGATGGAGGTGGCCAATTTTGGTGAATTTTGAAGATGAGTAAGATTGGGCAAGTTGTCAAGTTGGGTTTCATGGAAATCCTTGAATTTTCATTTAATTTTAATTCAAAAATCAATATTAATTTGATTTTTAATTAAAATTAATTTAATTAATTTAATTATTAAATAATTAATTTAATTAATTAATTTTTAATTTAATTTAATATCAAATATTAAATTAAATAAATTGTCCGATCCCGATCGATTTTCTGAACATGAATCCTAATTCATGCTATAAACCGATTCAATATTTAAATCATATTTAAATATATCCACCTCCTGTGAATCATAGTTTAATTCATAATTAAGCTATGACTCGTTAAATATATCATATATAATTAATGATTTCTCCCAAAAACGAATTTGAACAATTCAAACTCTTTTCTCTCAAAATGTTATAAGGCTAAGTCCGAGCTAGTAAGGAGAACCTAATAGACCTACAGATCATGAGCTCCAACGATACAAGATTAACCGGCCAAACTCTTTAGCCTAGCTAATCAACATTCGTTAACCACCGGGACACTCCACTAAAACCCAATGGCTGTACTCTCCTCACTGTAGATATATTTATGTCCACTCGATATAACAATGATTAGTAAGTCGATCCTTCACAGGTCGTTCGTAATTACAGTTGAGTCAAAATTACCGTTTTACCCCTGTAATTACCTCTTGTTCCTTAAGTCCCACTGATCCTCTAATGAACAATTGATTTGTGGTCCAACCAACAAACCGAATCCCTCTCGGGCCAATGAGAGGGGTGGACCCTTTGTTCAAGATCTGGAGTCAGCACTTAAGGGAACAACCTCTCTACTAATCCCTAAAGCGGGTAGAAGTGAATTCCATCTTGCAGAACTATGTTCCCAGCTATCTACCCGATTTTATCCCTGAAATGGGAGGCATATTGAGTCGGCAGTCTCAAGCCACTCTCACCCATGCAAATCTAAGGATAATCCTGAATAAACAGGAGTTCATAGAACGCTCTGGATTAAGATCGAGTTACCTAGGTCATCGTATGAATATAGTCAGTTATGACAGTAAACGTAGTTACCAAGTCTAAGTGACTATTTCGCAGTCCAGTCTTATGCAAACTCATTGCATAGGACGCCCCCAGTCACATGTCTCTACATGAACGATTTAGGATCACATCGTTTGTACTCTACAAAGTGGGTCGCGTCCATAGTGTCCCCTGGATAAGGTACCGAACCCTATCCTTATACTATAGACTATTCTGGCTATAACTTGAACTTGATCCACTTTTATGTCTCACATAAAGTTCAAGTATTCATCCTATAGCCAAGGGTTCTTTATTGGATTAAGGTTACACAATACACAATTCACTTTATTCAATAACACCTTTACTGAATAAATCTCAATAACAACTTTATTACAAAATAGAATATACATTCAGTTTACAAAACCACGAGTTTTAGGACATAAAACCCAACAGGAGATATACATGCAAACATGCTAAAGTCATCCAGACACGTTCCCCACTACCCTTTCCCTTCTCCCTATCGATAGTTTAATAGGGAGAAGGGGGTTGCTCAACACCAAGGATCGATCATTTTTGCAATTGAGGAATTGCAACTTCCTGGAATTCTCTCTCTCACTCTCTAATTCCTAAAACCTCCAATTGTTGGATCCTTCCCACCAAGGAAGATCTAAGAATTCAGAGATATAGAAGGTGATCTCTGGTGGTTGTGTTCTTGCTGGAAGAAAATAGAGGAGTCACTGGACAATTGATTTACTGTACAACCTTTGGAGCAACAAGTTGCTGGAGAAAGTCTACAAAGGTATCGCTCTCTTTTATTAGTTTAGTCGTTAAACTTGTAGCATGTTTGTATGCAATTAATCCATGTCGAATAGGATTAGAATCCATGCCTGTATTTTTGATCAATGTACTGATTTTTGTTTTAAGCAAAACAATCAAGTAATTAAGATCTCAAACACGTTTCCGCTGCTCAAGGAGATCAGATCTCCATCAGAAGTACCTTGGAGCACACGCCGCATCCCTCTAGTTGCTCGTTGTTGCTGGAGTATAGGTAAGTAGTCACGTAGACTATACCACCCCTAAGTGTAGGGCTTAGGGGCACGTTGCATGCATTTACCTAATTGAAAATGGACTTATTGATTTGGTCGTAGTAGCATGTGAGGATGTGAGAAGTTCAGTTGTGCCTGATTTAAGTTCATTTGATTGCGTTCATTGTATATCTGTGCTGAAACCCGAACCTGTTGGTTCAGGGGCTAGTTGTTTGTTAGTCCTACGTAGCTTGTAGAGCCGATGTAGCTTATGTTGAGATTTCTGAATGCGTGATTGTGCTATGATTGTCTGTCCTGAGCCTGATAGTCTCGTGCTTAGTTTCGAAGTAACTCGGGAAGTGTTGTGGAGCCTTACGATTGTAGTTAGCACAACTAGCCCTAGTGTAGGCCCAAGTCTCTGTGTAACCCTTAGTAGGCTGAAACTTGAGGTTGGCGAGATGATGATGATGCTATGGGATGTGGTGGTCCGTCCTCCATCCAGTTGTGCGACTCGGGATGTGATCTTTAGAGTCATAGGGGTTGGATAGAGTCCTTCGCTCTAGTACAGGCCCGGGAATGAGCTCGTGGTCGATTGTGCGCGGTAGTGCCGCCTTTGATGCCTTATGGGATGTGGTGGTCCGTTCTCCATCCAGTTGTGCGACTTGGGGTGTCATCCTTAGAGTCAGAGGGGTTGATAGAGTCCTTCGCCCTAGTGTTGGCTCGGGAATGAGTCTCGTGGTCAGTTGTTGCCAACCTAGTTCAGAAGCTAAGGGTAGGACAAGACTGAGAATTCCGAGTGAGAAATAGGGCCATGATGCTTGATGAGGTTATGAGACGGGCCAGGTGTCGTGCTTAGCTAGGTCTAAGGCTGTTCCTTTGTGTTCTTTGTTCTTAGACGAAGTGGACTGTTGACTGGGTATTTTTATACTCATCCCTCGTTATTTCTTCTTTTGTTGCAGGTAAGGCAAACCAGTGAGATGACCACCACCGACGAGACCCCTGCGAGGCTATGGAAGACTTGTAGGACTTAGTTAGGGGTTATTGTTTAGAAATTACTTTCATTCCTTTTTCTTCTGTTGCGCTGATAACACACAAAATGTGCTATCCTTAGGTTTAATAATTGCTAGTTTTATAATGATTTCAGGGCCATTACGTGTTTAATTCATTCAATTTCAGGTTAAGAGCTTAAACGGAGCTATTGGAGACAAATTGGATCACTCGGGATCAAAACGAGGCTATTTGGAGCTAAAAAGAACATCAATTGGAAGTGAAAGGACCAAACCAAGCTAATGGACCCGAAGTGATGGCGTTGCAACGCTGTCCATAGGGTTGCAACGCCGACCGTGCTGTGAAACTGTATTGAAGACTACAGGCGATAGCGTTGCAACGCTGCCTTAGGGCGTTGCAACGTTATCTCGATAAGAAGGCATGCACGAGGAGCGCATAGAGGGCGTTGCAACGCCAGATCGATAAGGACGCGCGCGTTAGGGTAGCGGCGTTGCAACGCTGCCCTCAGCTACAGTTAAATCTGTTGAGATTTTTGTCATAATCTCGTGTTTGTAATATATTGTTTGAAATTAATAAGAGTTATTCATTTCATCAATTTTTGTCTCGCAATATTTATAAACTTTTCCAATAAACTAAGCTCCAGGGTCATTGAATTTATGAGAGAACTAGAACTTGAACGGTGTTTAGTGGACACACAGGGAGGATCACGTTCGAGTTAATGACCCGAACGGTCTACAATATATGGATAGAGTTCGAGACCTAATCCTGGATACACTGTGGATGCGACCCGCTTTGTATTAGATACAAACGAGGTGATCTGACTCGTTCATGTGGTTGACATGCGAGTGAGGGCATCCTGTGCAATGAGATTGTACAAGACCGGGACCGTGAATTATTAGATCTACTAATGTAACACCGCTGTGTATGAGACTAATAATATTGTAGATGACCATTAGTGACTCGACCAAATCATGAGCGTGTTACGGACTCGCATCTGCGAGGGTCCGTCCTTTGACTAGTACAGGTGAGGGTGGTCACGCCATCGCCCAATATGCCTATCTTCTCGTGGACAGGACCAAGTAGGGAGCTGGAAACTTAACTACGCGAGATGGAATTCACACTGCGTTCCCTTTTAGGGAAACTAGAGGTTGTTCCCTTAAGTCTTTGCCTCTCAGGCTTGGACAACAGCGCCCACACCTTCTCACCGCCCGAAAGGGTGTTATGTATGGTTGGACCATCACAATATGTTGTTCATTAGAGGAGCAAAGGGGACTTAAGGAACAAGAAGTAGACACAGGGGTAAACGGTAATTTGACCCACCGTGTCTACGAACAACCTGTGAAGGGTCGACTCATGGGTATTGGTTATATTAGTGGACACGTAATATTCTACACTGACGGGAGTGCAACTACGGGCTATAGTGGAGTGTTACCGTAGCTAATGAATGTTGGTTAACCAGGTCAAAGAGTTTGACAGGTTAATCTCGGATCATTGGAGCCCGTCATTGTAGGTCCATTAGGTCCCTCAGTTGGCTCAATCTGGGTTAAAAGAAGGGTTAATGTTTTGGTGTGAAATTGAAGTGTTCAATTTCACTTTAAGGGCATTTATGTCATTTATATGAGATATGAATGATATAATATATAGTTTAATGTGAATGAGATTCATAATAAACTATAGGTTAGCCTAATTGTTGAATTAGAGCTAATTAGAGAATTTAATTGAGAGAAATTAAATTGGATGTGATTCAATTCAATTAATCCACAATTATTGCAAATGAGATATGAGATATCTTATATTATGTGGTTATGCAAATGAGATTTGCATAACTTAATCTTGCTATAATTTCTTCCTTTTTCAGCATGTTTAGCCTAGATCTTCTAGTTGATCGTTTTAACAAAATCGAGTAGCGTAATGATACCATGACGATTCGATCGTCTTCCGCTGCGCGGGGATTCTCATTCCCTTCAATTGGTATCAAAGCCATTTCGACGGTTCTTCATTATGCACTGTTTTTGTTAAAATAGGTGGGTAAATTGTCTTAATTTTCATGAGATGAATGATGGTTCGCATAAATGGATGTTTCTGTTTTTGGCATTTTAGATTTATTTTCTGTTTGATGAGATCAAATGTAAAGGGCCCGTGTTTTTGGGTATTTTAGAAAATAAATCAAGTCTGTAAGTCCGGGTCGTTCGTGGCAAGAGTTGCTGTGAAGAAATCGGAGCGGAAACAGGCGGAAATCGATGAAGAACAACAAAGTGTTTGTTGTTCGCCGATGGTGTTGAGGCAGACGTCGCCCTTCGTCTCGCTCAACGCTATCCTTGCGACGGGCGAAGGCCTGCGCAGCAGAGCAACGTTGCAACGACGCTGGCGTTGAGAACGCTGGTCGACGCTGGAGGTGACAAAGATTGCAACGCACGCACACGATTCTTTGGAAGCGATTCCGGAGGCGCCACAAAACGGCTCATTGTGTAATGGGGCAGTTTTTTTTGTATTTTTAATTTTTTTTTTTGTAAAATGTAATTATTTTATTTATTTAAATTATTTTATTAAATAATGTTAATATAAGTGTTATATTAATGTTATTTAATTAAATAATTGCCCCTAGGTGCCAAAAACTGGTCCATTATTGCTATTTAATTATTTTATGCATGAGATGTATATTTTAATTAATTTCTATGTGCATAATGTATGTCATATAGATTTAAAATCCCACCTTAGGTTAAACATTTCATGCATCATTTATATTATAAGAGTTATAATATATAGTTTGCATGATAAGTTATATTATAAGAGTTATAATATAATTAAAATGCATGTTTAATTTAATTAATATAAGTGTTATATTTTGCTCATGCATTTATATTCATATGATGAATTATATTATGTTATAGTATATAGTTATTCATGTGATGAATGATCAAACACTATAACATAGAAATGCATGCAACCTAAGTTAATTATTAGTTTTAAAGAGTTTAGAACTTGAATAATTAGACTTAGGTTTTCTATTTTCTAATGAGATTAGAAATTAGGAAATCAAAGTTTAATCTATGAATGGAGACTGATTAGTAACTCTGTCTAAGGAAGGTTTTGTCTAAGGTCAGGGTATTTAAGTTGACGCTTGCGAACACCCCTACAGAAACCGACACGTGAATTCGATGCGAGATTCTTAGATTATACTTATCGTGAGTGCCGCTAATTAAAAGTGTTTTAATTAACTCACATAGACCTAAGTTATAATGTGATTATAGACTTAGGTTAATACCATATAAGAGTTATATTGGTAGACTTTGGTAAATTTTAGCCGGTTTATCTAGGTCAATCCCTATTAAAATTTAAAGTGCTGAGTGGGAGGAAATAAAGTGTATGAGATACATTTAAATTTCCAACCACAAATCTCCGTTAAGTCCGCACTGTGAGATCTATACTCGGCCTCAAGGCGCAAATGGGAGCGTCCCCCTTCGGGTGGCATTTGTATAAGTCAATATCATCGTGGATGGAGAGAGTACTTATAGTGAGTGGGAGCGGGACTTGTGAAAACGAGACCCACGGTCTCTTCTTTCGATTCACACCGTGAGACGCCTATGATCTGCCTGCTAGTTTGGCTGGACTGCAATCCCCGGAGGGCTTTGATCATGGGAGTCTGAACACCGTGAATTTCCGAAAGGGATACAGTTTTCTGGTTGATTTTCTTTTTTGGTTCACCCTTCGGTGGCTATTGTTTGGACGGATGCTTGGAAACTTAAAGATTGAGGGTGACACTCACAAAATTCGTTAAGTGTTAATGAATTCGACCAAACAATGGTAATTGGACGCCTAATGGAATAAGAGTTATTATGGGATTAGGGTCTGATCGAGAAAGTCTCGTCTTAGAGGAGGAGTGTTCTGTTCACCCTTCGGTGGCGGTCACTCTAAACCTTTAGGGTATCATTGCAAAATTTTGAATGACCTAGGGATCATGAAACAATTTTGCTAAAACTGATTGGATTTCAAAAAAGTTTTTTGCGAGACTTGACACAAAGTTTTCTTAATTTTTTCAGTAAAAATGTCTAAGCGCAATAATAGCACTACTCGCGTCCGATAAGTTAGTGGGAGATAATTACCAAAGTTGGAAAAACAACATTAACACGATTTTGGTAACTGACGACATAAAGTTCGTACTATCTGAGGAGTGTCCTCAAATGCCGGGCTCGACAGCGTCGCGAAGTGTTCGCGATGAATACGATCGGTGGATCAGGGCCAATGAAAATGCCAAGGTCTACATAATTGCCAGCATGTCTGATGTCTTGGCAAAGAAGCTTGAGCTGATGGTCTCCGCCAAGGAGATCATGGAGTCCTTGCAGGAAATGTTTGGACAACAGTCCTTTCAGGTCCGACATGACTCGCTCGCTCAAGCGCGTCTTCAACGCACGGATGAAGGAGGGTCGTCTCATCCGTGAATATGTTCTAGACATGATGACCCACTTTAATCTGGGCCGAGATGAACGGGGCTTCGATCGATGAGTCGAGCCAGGTCAGTTTTATTTTGGAGACTCTTCCGAAGAGTTTCCTTCAGTTTCATAGCAATGCTGTTATGAACAAAATTAGCTACACTCTGACTACCCTCCTCAATGAGCTACAGAATTTCCAATCCTTGAACAGGGTCAAGGAATCTGAGGCAAATGTTGCCTACATGTCTTATCATAGGGGTTCGACCTGCAGGACGAAGCTCGTTGCTCTTCACGCCCGAAAGGGAAGAGAGGACGAAGAGGGGTAAAAGCGACCGAGCCGCCGCCACAAGGGAAAGAAGGTCAAGGGACGTTGCGAGAGAAAGGAAAGTGTTTCCACTTTGCAATGGGGCGACACCGAAGAGGAACTGTCCCAAATTCTGGCCGAGAGGAAGAATCAAGCTAAATGTGATTTACTTGTGACAAAACTTGTTTAGTGGAGAGTAGTAGACTCGCTCGGATATTGGATTCGGGCGCCACTAACCACGCTTGTTCTTCTTTCGTGGGATTGATTCCTGGCAACACACCGCGAGAGGGTGAGGTGACTCTACGGGTTGCATCTGGGGAGCTCATCTCTGCTGCGCGATGATCGACACAAAAGCTACACTTTGGCGGGAAGTACTTATTGTTGGACAATTTGTACATAGTTCCAGGATTTACTAGAAACCTTGTTTCCATTTCCTGCCTAATTGAACAATGTATATCTGTTTCCTTTGAATCTAGTAAAACGTTTATTTCTTTCGAAGGCAATCTTATTTGTTCAGCTTCACTCGAGCATAATTTGTATGTTTTGAAACCTAATTCGGTCAAAAGGGTTTTGAATACTGAATTGTTTAAGAGTGCAGAAACACGAACTAAGAAAGCAAAAGTTTCTCCAAAAGAAAATGCCCATCTTTGGCATCTACGGAAACTTTAAATCTATAGGAATCTTACTTAGGCTAAACATGGCTAATGGTTTTACCTAAACTTATCAATATAACTCTTATATTGATAATCAATATAACTCTTATATTGATTTTATCCTAAGTTTGCTAATATAACTCTTTATATCAAGCCTAGGATTTCTAGTTTATTAACCCATTAATAAATCCACTGACGCTACTATAATTTATAAACTCTCTGATTAAAATTCACTCCCAGGTCAGTTTCCAGGTAGGGGTGTTCCGTTTCCGTCAGCTTAAATACCCAACTTAGACAGAACTTTCCTTAGACAGAGTTCCTCTTTTAACCTTTGTTTATAAATTACTTGGTTCCTAATTCTAATCTAATTAGAACTAGATAACCTAAGATCTATTATTTCCAAGTTCTAAACATTTTAAAATTAGTACTTAACCTTAGGTGATATGTATACTATGTTAAAGTGCTTGATCATTCATCTCATGAATAATAAGACATACATAGCATAATCATCTCATGAAATATAATGCATGTCAATGCTGTCCATAAATTAATATCACACTTTATATTAATTAATCATGCAAACTATATAATATAACTCTTTATATTATAAATGATGCATGGAAATGCTTAACCTAAGGTGGGATATCTAAATTAAAAGCATACATTATGCATGACAATAATTACACAACAATTGCATAATTTAAATAGCAAAATTAGACCAATTTTGGCACCTTAAAATTAATTTTAATTAATATAATCTAATTATATTAATTAAAATAAAATAAAAAAATAAAATTAAATATAAAACATTTTTATATTTAATATATATAATTAAAATACGTTTTCCGCCCGTTTGAAGAAGTCCTGAAACGACTTCGGCGTTGCAATGCTGGTGGCTGCGTTGCAATGCTGCGCCTTGTCCGTTTCTACCCGTTGGAGCGTGCCTCATATCAAGCATTGCACAATGCCTCAGCGTTGCAACGCCGAGGACAACGTTGCAACGCTGCCGTCTTCCCAGCCGCGCGCCTGCTGCAGTGGTGTTGCAATGCCAATGAATAACATTGCAACGCCATTGACAGAACAACAACAATCTCCATTGTTTTGGCTTGTTTTTGCTCCATAGTTTCTTAGAAACCACCTTGCCTTGATCGACACAGACTTACAGACTCGATTTATATAATAAAATGCCCAAAACAATAGGCCCTTACATTTAACAATTCAACGAAATTATGTAAATCTAAGTGCCAAAATTGAAAACGTCTAAATTGCAAACCGTTCATTCATCACATGAAAAACAGTAAATCCCACCTCGTTCTTGATAAATCCAGAACGTAAATTAAGAACGCAATTGGGCTCTGATACCAATTGAAGGGATCAAATCTCGCAGCGGAAGCGATTGTGAATCGCGCGTTCTTAATTTAGTTACATGAATTACAATCAAGAACTAATCTAACTAGATTAAACATGCATTTCTACAAGATGGACAACAACCCGAGCGATCACGGACACTACCACCAGATCTTCTCCGTTGTTCTCTAGGTGAGGGAGGAAGGTGGGTTCCTTTTAGGTGAGGTGAGATGATCTTATCAAGATGTAGTTGGAACTCTTTCCAACACTATGAGAGATTGCACTAGGGTTTTTCCAAGCAATTCATTTTCAAGTTGCATCTTATGCAACTATATATATAGGGAAATAGGATGGAAATTACCATCCTATCCCTCCTTTATTCTCCCATTATTATATGGTTTATATGTGAATCTAATTCACATTAAAACCATATATTAAATCAATTATATCATATATAATTGATATAACACCTCATGTATGAAATTAAACACTTCAATTTCATTCCAAACTTTATACCCTCAATATTACCATGTTGAGCCAACGAAGGGACCTAATGGACCTACGGTTCATGAACTCCATGATGTGAGATTAACCGATCAAACTCTTTTTGATCCAGCTTAATCAATATTCATTAACCACAAGTCACTCCACTATAGACTTGTAGTTGCACTCTCCTCATCAGTAGATTATATTGTGTCCACTGATATAATCATTACCCATGAGTCGACCCTTCACAGATTGTTCGTAATCATGGCTGGGTCAAATTACCATTTTACCCCTATGATTACCTCTTTGTTCCTTAAGCACTACTGATCCTCTAATAAACAACAAGTCTAAGGTCCTACCATAGACTCATACCCTCATAGAGGGCGGGGCCCCGTTGTTCAAGACACGAGTCGGTTCTTAAGGGAACAACCTATCTAATTCCTTAGTGTAGGAATGAGTGAATTCCATCTTGCATGCTTAAGTCCCCGCTTACCTCGAGGTTCTGTCACCCAGAAGGTAGGCTTATTGAGTCGGCTACAGCCACTCTCACCCATACTAGTCTAAGGACAAACCCCTATAAGCAGGAGTTCTTAACTTGCTCAGGATTCAAGTCGAGTCACTAATGACCATCTATAAATTATCAGTCTTACCCTGTTAACGACGTTATACTGGTTACACTAATAATTTACAGTTCGGTCTTGTATAAACTCTTCATAGAGGATGCCCCCATTCGCATGTCAACCACATGAATGAATTGGATTACCTCATTTGTACTAATTACAAAGTTGGATTACCTCATTTGTACTATTACAAAGTGGGTCGCATCCACAAGAATATAATTTTATCAAAACAAATAACTATTTATTTATTTGATCAAAATTACATAAGTTTAGGGCACAAATCCCAACAACAAATTCATCACATTAGTTCATTGCATGTGTTAATTAAGTTATTAACTTGTGAAGTCAATTTCCTCTAAATCTATCAATTCGTGTCTCCACGTGTTTGTTTGTCTTTTATCTTTGTTTCACCACTTATCCATTTTATGTTTCTTTAGCTAAAATTGAGAATTAGTATCTTGGTAATTAATTAATCTAGAAATCCATTCCCGAGGACGATACTTGTACTCTTAAATCACTATACTAAAACTTGACCTGTACACTTGCGGTATTGCATTATCAAAATTATACGCAACAACTATAGTATAGCCTAATTGATTAATTAGTGTTAATTGGAGAAATTAAATTGAGGGAAATTAAATTGAATGTGATTCAATTTAAAATTCCACAATTATGCAAATGAGATTTGTATAATAAGATATGAGATACCTTATATTATGTGATATGCAAATATGATTTGCATATCATATGGTTGTGGTAAAATGGTGATTTGGTGGAGATTTTAACTCCACCACACACCAATATATATAGATTTTCATCCAAAGCAAGTGAGATTCTCTCTCAAAAGCTCTCTCTCTCAATTCCTCTAGATTTCTCTCCAAACCCAAAACCAAAGGGAGTCCCACACACTCTCCCTCAATCTACCGAGAAGACCCTTTGGAAGTGTCTTGTCGTTCAGTTCGAGGATCGAGTTCGTAGAGATCGAGATCGAGAAAGAGAAAACGTTGAATAAGTGTTCTTCAAAAGGTTAGTAGATCTTTACCTACTATTTTCTCTTGCTATTATGCATGTTTAGCCTAGAATTAAAGTAGTTTATTTCAATTTTAAGAAATGAATTGCACAACGAAACAACGACGTTTCACAACGTCTTCCGCTGCGGGAATTCCAATCCCTTCATCATGCTTCTTTCCTAATTGAATTTGAACATTTCAAATTCAAATGATCTAAAAACCATTTACGAGCTAGGAAGTTGACCTAATGGACCTACAAATCAGAAACAAGATTATTCAGTTAATATCATTAACCTCCTAATCAACATTCGTTAACTGCAGGTACACTCCACTATAGTCCCGCAGTTGCACTCTTCTCAATGCAATATATTTCTGTGTCCATGGATATCGACCAATAATAGCAAGTCAATCCTTCACAAATGTTCGTAACACCATCTGGGGCAAATTGTCGTTTTACCCCTGAGTTACATCTTATACCTTAAGTCCTAGTGCTCTTCTAATGAACAACCTGTTTATGGTCCTACCAATAAATAGAAGTCCCTCTTGGACCAATGAGAGGGTCGGGCCCTTTGTTCAAGTCCCGGAGACATCACTTAAGGGAACATTACTCTACTTACCCTAAAGTCGAGAATGAGTGAATTCCATCTTACTAGGTTAAGTCCCCAACCGCTTGCTCAGTCTTGTCCCCAAGAAGGTAGGCATATTGAGTCGGCGTCTCGGACCACTCTCACCCATACTAGTCAAAGGACAATCTCTCGCAAACAGGAGTTCGTAACCTGATCAGGATTGAGATCAAGTTGCCTACGTCATCCTCTTGAAATAGAAACCTAACTAGTCAATGGAGTTACATCTAAGGTTACTATTTCATGGTTCGGTCTAATGCAATCTCATCACATAAGATATCTTCACTCACATGTCGTCTACACGAGCACGTAGGATCACTGTGTTTGTATCAAATACAAAGTGGGTCATATCCATAGTATTACCAGGATGAGGTACCCAACCTTATCCCCTTACTATAGACCCTTTAGGTTGTATCTGGAACTTGAAATACTTATATGTCCACTACATTCAGTTCAAGATACATACAACAACCTCAGATGCTAGTTTATTGGATTTAGGGTTAATTTATGGCAATACTGAAAATATTGAATTAAACAATATCACTTTATTGGGAACAATAACACTTTATTGATTTAATTATAACATTTTTACAAACTACGAGTTTTAGGGCATAAAACCCAACATCGACGAGTCGAGCCAGGTCAACTTTATTTTGGAGACTCTTCCGAAGAGTTTCCTTAAGTTTCGTAGCAATGTTGTTATGAACAAGATAAGCTACAACCTTACCACCCTTCTTAACGAGCTACAAACCTTCTAGTTTTTGATGAAAGTCAAGGGACAGAAAGGTGAGGCAAATGTTGCCTACCGGTCTTTTACTAGGGGTTCGACCTCGAGGACCAAATCTGTAGCTTCGTCCTCTTTATGCCCTAAAGGGAAGAAGAAGAAGATGAAAAAGGCTTGAAAGGTGAAACAAGCTGACCATGCTGCCATCCAGAAAGACAAAAAGGTCAAGGAGGTTGCAGAAAAAGGAAAGTGTTTCTACTGTAACACAGATTGTCATTGAAAAAGGAACTGCCCCAAATACTTGACCGACAAGAAGAATGAAGGTAAATATGATTTACTCTGCATTGAAACATGTTTAGTAGAGAGTGATGACTCTGTCTGGATATTGATTCAGGCGCTACTAACCACGTTTGTTCTTCTTTTCAGGGAATTAGTTCCTTACAGCAACTGCAGGAAAGGGAGATAACACTTACAGTCGATACTTGGAGGTTGTCTCAACCGTAGAAGTTGGCATGTTAGAGTTGTCATTTGGCAAGAAACGACTGTTATTAGATAACATGTACATAGTACCAGGGTTTACTAGAAACCTTATTTCAGTTTCTTTTCTTATTAAACATTGTAATGCAATTTCCTTTTCTATGAATAAAGCATTTATTTCAAAGAAAGGTGTTTAAATTTGCACAGCTCTTCTTGAGAATAATTTGTATGTTTTAAGGCCTAATTCAGTTAAAATGGTTTTAAACACTGAATTATTTAAAACAACAAATACGCGAAGTAAAAAGCAAAACGTTTCTCCTAAAGAAAATGCCCAATTGTTGGGATTTATGTCCTAAACTTGTGTAATTTTGATCAATAAATAAAGAGTTATTTGTTGTGATAAAATTATATTCTTGTTTTATAAATCCAATAAACTAAACTCCAAGGTTATAATGTAATCTTGAACATTAGTGTAGTAGACACTATTTGGATTATGTTCAAAAGTATAACCTAAATGGTCTATGGTATAAGAATAAGGTTAGAAACCTTATTCTGGTAACACCATGGATGCGGCCCACTTTGTAATTAGTACAAATGAGGTAATCCAACTCATTCATGTCGTTGACATGCGAGTGGGGGCATCATGTATGAAGAGTTCATACAAGACCAGACTGCAAATTATTAAGTCTAATCAGTATAACACCGTTAACAAGATAAGACTGATAATTTATAGATGGTCATTAGTGACTCGACCCGAATCCTGAGCAAGTTAAGAACTCCTGCTTATAGGGGTTTGTCCTTAGACTAGTATGAGTGAGAGTGGCCTGTAGCCAGCAATAAGGCAACCTTCTCAGGGACAGAACTTCGTAGGTAGCTGGGGACTTAACTATGCAAGATGGAATTCACTCATTCCTACATAATGGAATTAGATAGGTTGTTCCCTTAAGAACTGACTCCAGGTCTTGAACAACGGGGCCCCACCCTCTATGAGGGTATGAGTCTATGGTAGGATCTTAGACTTGTTGTTCATTAGAGGATCAGTGGTACTTAAGGAACAAAGAGGTAATCACAGGGGTAAAACAGTAATTTGACCCAGTCGTGATTGCGAACAACCTGTGAAGAGTCGACTCATGGGCAATGTTATATCAGTGGACACAATATAATCTACAGTGAGGAGAGTGCAACTACAAGTCTATAGTGGAGTGACTTGTAGTTAATGAATATTGATTAACTGGATTAAAGAGTTTGACTAGTTAATCACAACATCATTGGAGCTCATGAACTATAGGTCCATTAGGTCCCTCCGTTGGCTCAACATGGTTATAATGAGGGTATAAAGTTAGGAATGAAATTGAAGTGATCAATTTAATACATGAGATGTCATATCAGTTATATGTGATATAATTGATATAATATATAGTTTTAATGTGAATTAGATTCACATATTAACTATATACTAAAGAGAGAATGAAAGAGGGATAGGATAGTAATTTCTACCTTATTTCCCTATATATAGTTGCATGAGATGCAACTTTGATCTAAGCTTTTGAAAAACCTAGTGTGTCATTTGTTGTGTTGTTGGAAAGGCTCCAAAACACAGTCTCTCTCACAAACATCTCATCTCACCTAAAGGGACCCCACCTTCCTCCCTCACCTAGATATCAACTGAGAAGATCCTGTGGTAGTGTCGGTGATCGTTCGGGTTCGTGTTGCTGAGATCGTGAACGTGGGAGAAGGAGCACTTGAAGAAAGAGTTATTCAAAGGTATAATTCTTGCTGTCCATCTAGTTAATATATGCTTAATCTAGATAGAATTGTACTTGAATGTAATCCACATAACTAAATTAAGAACGCACGATTTACAATCGCTTCCACTGCGGGATTCGATTCCCATCAATTGGTATCAGAGCCCAATTGCGTTCTTGATTTATGTTCTGGATTTTTCTAGAACGAGGTGGGATTTACGGTTTTGCATGTGATGTATGAACGGTTTGCAATTTAGACGTTTTCAATTTTGGCACTTAGATTTAGAATTTTTCATTGAATCGTTCAATGTAAGGGCCAGGTGTTTTGGGCAATTTTAATTGTAAATCGAGTCTGTAAGTCCGTATCGATCGAGGCAAAGTGGTTGCTGAGAAGAACGGAGCAAAAACGAGCAAGGAATGGAGATTCCACCATGCCGTAATGCGGCGTTTGCAAATAAACGCGCTTGCGGAGGAGGCGCGCATCGAGGTTACACGCAACGCCAAGCGTTTCAGACTTCTTCAAACGGGCGAAAAACGTTTTTTAATTATATATATTAAATATAAAAACGTTTTGTATTTAATTATATTTAATTTAATTAATATAATTAGATTATATTAATTAAAATTATTTTTAGGGTGCCAAAATTGGTCTAGTTTTGCTATTTAAATTATGCAATTGTTGTGTAATTATTGCCATGCATAATGTATGCTTTTAATTTAGAAATCCCACCTTAGGTTAAGCATTTCCATGCATCATTTATAATATAAAGAGTTATATTATATAGTTTACATGATTAATTAATATAAAGTGTCATATTAATTTATGGACAACATTGACATGCATTATATTTCATGAGATGATTATGCTATGTATGTCTTATTATTCATGAGATGAATGATCAAACACTATAACATATTATGCATGTCACCTAAGGTTAATTATTAGTTTTAAAATGTTTAGAACTCTGAAATAATATACCTTAGGTTATCTAGTTCTAATTAGATTAGAATTAGGAACCAAGTGATTTATAAACAATGATTAAAAGAGAAACTCTGTCTAAGGAAAGTTCTGTCTAGGCTGGGGTATTTAAGTTGACGGAAACGGAACACCCCTACCTGGGAACTAACCTGGGAGTGAAATTTAATCAGAGAGTTTATAAATCATGGTAGCGTCAGCGGGTTTATTAACGGGTTAATAAACTAGAAATCTTAGGCTTAATATAAAGAGTTATATTAGCAAACCTAGGATAAAATCAATATAAGAGTTATAATGATTATCGATATAAGAGTTATATTGACAACTTTAGGTAAAACAATTAGCCGGGTTTAGCCTAAGTAAGATTCCTATAGATTTAAAGTATCTAGTGGGAGGAAAAGTGTATATGATACATATTTTTCCACCTACGTATCTCTTGGAAGTTCACACTGTGAGACTCATACTTGGCCTCGTGGCGCAAACGGGAGCGCCCCCCTTCGGATGGTGTTTGTATGAGTCAATATCAAGGTGAATGGAGAGAGTACTTATAGTGAGTGAGAGCAGGTTTAGTGAAAAACAAAACCTATGGTCTCTTCATCGGTTTAAACTGTAAGATCACTATGGTCAACCCGCTTAGTTTGGCTGGACTGCATAATCCCTTCTGGAGGGCTTGATCATAGGGGATCGAACATAGTAGACACCTAAAAGGGATAAAGATTTCCTTAGTCTGTTTTTCATTCTAGTCCTCCCTTTGGCGGATTTTATTGGATGAGGACTCTGGGATCTAAAGACAGAGGGTTACAATCACAAGGTACATAAGAAGTGTATGTATCCTGATCGAACAATGGCAACTGAAGCCTATAGGAATAAGAGTTATTCTGGCATTAGGTTTTGGTCAAGAGTGTCTTGATCCAGAGGAGGAGTGTTTTTGATTACCCTTCGGTGTCATACATTCTAAACCTTTGGAGTATCATTGTAAATTATAAATGACCTAGGAATCATTTGATAAGTAGATAAAACATGATTGGATTAGACAATTATAGCAAGAAACTCATACAAGTTTGTTTTGTAAATTTTCAGTAAAATGTCTAGCTCTATAATTTCCTTATTGGGTGCGGAAAAGTTAACCGGAGAGAACATGATGACGTGGAAAAACAAACTCAACACTATATTGGTGGTGGATGATCTGATGTTTGTGCTAACTGAGGAGTGTCCTCAGGTGCTAGGCTCGAATGCGTCATGAAATGTTCGTGATGCATATTATCGATGGATCAAGGCCAATGATAAGGCCAAGGTCTACATGCTGGCAGGTATGTCTGACATATTAGCCAAGAAGCATGAGGGCATGATGACCGCTAAGGAAATCATGGATTTCGTGCAGGGTATGTTTGGACAACAGTCCACACAGGCCCGACACAATGCTCTCAAGTACATATTCAACTCAAGGATGCCAGAGGGTTCATATGTTCGGGATCATGTATTGGATATGATGGTACACTTTAACATCGCGGAGTCAAATGGTGCTTCCATCGATGAATCGAGCCAGGTCAACTTCATTCTGGAAACTCTTCCAGATAGTTTCCTATAGTTTAGAAGTAACGCGGTTATGAACAAGTTTACTTTTAATCTCACCTCCCTTCTGAATGAACTCGAGACCTTTCAATCTTTGATGAAAATTCAGGGATCAAAAGGTGAGGCAAATGTTGCTAGTAGGAGTTATCATAGAGGTTCGACCTCTGGAATAAAAACAGTGGCTTCATCTTCTTCTAACCTTAAAGGGAAGAAGAAGAACATGAAGAAGGTTGGTAAAGGGAAACGAGCTGACAAAGTTGCCGCCCCGAAGGGCAAGAAAGTCAAAGAAGTTGCAGATAAAGGAAAGTGTTTCCACTGCAACGAAGACCGGCATTGGAAACGGAACTGTCCAAAGTACATTGCAGAAAAGAAGAAGGAAGGTAAATATGATTTACTTTGCTTAGAAGCTTGTTTAGTGGATAATGATAAAACTGCTTGGATACTTGATTCAGGCGCCACTAATCATGTTTGTTCTTCTTTTAAGGGAATTGATTCCTGGCAGCAGCTACAGAAAGGAGAGAGTACGCACCAGGTTGGAAATGGAGAAGTCGTCTCAGCTGTAGCAATAGGCACGATGAAGCTTTATTTTGGAAAGAAATATATGTTGTTAGGCAATACATTAGTGATACCAGGGTTTACTAGAAACCTTATTTAAATTTCTTGCCTTATAGAACAATGTATTTCTGTTTCTTTCTCTATGAATAAAGTGTTTATTTTGAAGAAAGGTGTGAAAATATGTTTAACTTCATTAGAAAATGGGTTGTATGTTTTAAGGCCTAATTCAGTCAAAATGGTTTTGAACACTGAATTATTTAAAACTGCAAACACACAAACTAAGAAACGTAAAATTTCTCCTAAAGAAAATGCTCATCTTTGGCATCTTAGATTGGGTCACATTAATCTCAATAGGATTGAGAGATTGGTAGAAAATGGACTTCTAAATGAGTTAGAAGAAAATATTTTACCTGTATGTGAAGCATGTCTAGAAGGCAAAATGACTAAAAGACCTTTTAGTGGAAAAGGTTATAGAGCCAAAGAACGTCTTGAGCTTATACACTCAGACCTTTGTGGTCCGATTAGTGTTAAAGCCATAGGAGGTTATGAATATTTCATCTCCTTTGTAGATGATTATTCCAGAGTTGGGCATATTTACCTAATACAACATAAGTCTGAAGCACTTGAAAAGTTCAAGGAATTCAAGACTGAGGTTGAAAATCAATTGGGTAAAACAATTAAAACGCTTCGATCAGATCGAGGTGGATAGTACATGGATTTAAAATTCTAGAACTATATGATAGAACATGGAATTACATCCCAACTCTCGGCTCATGGTATGCCACAACAAAACTGTGTATCAAAAAGGAGAAATAGAACTTTGTTGGACATGGTTCGATCAATGATGAGTTATGCTCATCTCCCTAATTCATTTTGGGGTTACGCAGTAGAGACTGCGGTATACATTTTGAACAATTTGCCCTCAAAAAGTGTTTCTGAAACACTTTTTGAACTCTGGAAATGACGTAAAGGTAGTTTATATCATTTTAGAATTTGAGATTGTCCAGCACATGTGCTTGTGACAAATCCAAAGAAGTTGGATTCACGTTCAAAATTGTGCCTATTCGTAGGATACCCAAAAGAAACAAGAGGTGATTTATTCTATGATCCTAAGGAAGATAAGGTTTTTGTGTCGATAAATGCCATTTTCTTAGAGGAGGACCACAAAAGGGACCACAAACCAAGAAGTAAAATTGTGTTGAGTGAGTTAGACGGAAAAATAGCAAAGGTTGCTAATAAAACTAGTACGTCAACAAAAGTTGTTGATATTAGCTTGTCTTATCAAGAGAGTCCATCTCAAGAGTTGAGTATGCCTTGACGTAGTGGGAGAGTTATAACGCAACCTGACCGTTACATGGGTTTAGCTGAAACCCAAGTTGTTATACCAGATGACAACTGTGAGGATCCATCTACTTATAATCAAGCGATGGTTGACAAAGACAAAGATAAATGGGTCATAGCCATGGACCAAGAAATGGAGTCTATGCACTTCAATTCTGTTTGGGATCTTGTAGATAAGCCTGATGGGGTAAAACCTGTAGGTTGTAAGTGGATCTACAAGAGAAAGCGTGGTGTAGATGGGAATGTACAAATCTTTAAAGCTAGACTAGTACCAAAGGGTTATACCAAGGTTGAAGGGGTTGAATATGAGGAAACCTTTTCACCTGTTGCTATGGTAAAGTCTATCCGTATCCTACATGCCATTGCCGCATATTATGACTATGAGGTATGGCAAATGGATGTCAAGACAACCTTTTTGAATGGCAATCTTGAGGAAAACATCTACATGGACCAACCTAAAGGGTTCATTGAACCAGGACAAGAGCAAAAGGTTTGCAGGCTTAAAAGGTCAATTTATGGACTGAAACAAGCCTCTAGGTCCTGGAATATAAGATTTGATGAGACAATCAAATCTTATGGTTTTGACTAGAATGATGATGAACCTTGTGTCTACAAGAAAATCATCAATAGTTCTGTCGCATTCCTAGTTCTATATGTGGATGATATCCTACTCATTGGGAATGATGTAGGATATCTTACTGACATTAAGAATTGGCTAGCTACGCAATTCCAAATGAAAGATTTGGGTGATGCGCATTTGTTCTTGGGATCCGCATTGTCCTAATCGCAAGAATAAAACACTAGCCCCCTCCTCGCACATCTTACATCGACAAAGTGTTGTCAAGGTTTAAGATGCAAGACTCCAAAAAGGGCTTATTAGACATGGAGTCCATTTGTCTAAGGAACAGTGTCCTAAGACACCTCAAGGAGTTGAGGATATGAGACGGATTCCTTACGCATCAGTAGTTGGGAGCTTGATGTACGCCATGTTGTGTACTAGACCAGACATCTGTTTTGCAGTTGGAATGGTCAGTAGATATCAATCCAATCCAGTACTTGAACACTGGACAACGGTTAAAACAATCCTTAAGTATCTACGGAGAACAAGGAACTACATGCTTGTGTATGGAGCTAAGGATTTGATCCTTACATGATACACAGATTCTGACTTTCAGACTGATAAAGATTCTCGAAAATCTACATCAGGGTCAGTATTTACTCTTAACGGACGAGCTGTAGTATGGCGAAGCGTCAAGCAAGGATGCATCGCTGATTCTACCATGGAGGCCGAATATGTAGCAGCTTGTGAAGTAGATAAAGAGGCTGTTTGGTTAAGGAAATTCATGCTAAATTTGGAAGTTGTTCCAAATATGAGTATGCTCATCACACTGTATTGTGATAACAGTGGTGCCGTGGCAAATTCAAGGGAACCACGGTCACAAGAGGGGAAAGCATATTGAGCGGAAATATCATCTCATTCGAGAGATCGTGCATCGAGGAGACGTGATCGTCACGAAGATAGCCTCGGAGCACAACGTTGCTGATCCTTTTACAAAGCTCTCACGGCTAAAGTGTTTGAGAGTCACCTAGAAGGTCTAGGTTTACAAGTTTTCCCCAACAAGGGCAAGTGGGAATATTTTGTACAAAGGGTTTAAATGCCCTAGTTTATTGTATTTACATTACTGTAATGTTTTAGTACTCCACAAGCTTTAGGTCAAGTGGGAGATTGTTGGGATTTATGCCCTAAACTTGTTTAATTTTGATCAAATAAATAAAGAGTTATTTGTTTTGATAAAATTATATTCTTGCTTTATAAATCTAATAAACTAAGCTCCAAGGTTATAATGTAATCTTGAACATTAGTGTAGTAGACACTATTTGGATTATGTTCAAGAGTATAACCTAAATGGTCTATGGTATAAGAATAAGATTGGAAACCTTATTCTGGTAACACCATGGATGCGACCCACTTTGTAATTAGTACAAATGAGGTAACCTAACTCATACATGTGGTTGACATGCGAGTGGGGGCATCCTCAATGAAGAGTTCATACAAGACCGGACTGTAAATTATTAGTCTAACCAGTATAACGCCGTTAACAGGATAAGACTGATAATTTATAGATGGTCATTATTGACTCGACCTGAATCCTGAGCAAGTTAAGAACTCCTGCTTATAGGGGTTTGTCCATAGACTAGTATGAGTGAGAGTGGCCTGTAGCCGACCCAATAAGCCTACCTTCTCAGGGGCAGAACCTCGTAGGTAGCTGGGGACTTAAATGTGCAAGATGGAATTCACTCATTCCTACACTAAGGAATTAGATAGGTTGTTCCCTTAAAAACTTATTCCAGGTCTTGAACAGCGGGACCCCGCCCTCTATGAGGGTATGAGTCTATGGTAAGAGCTTAGACTTGTTGTTCATTAGAGGATCAGTGGTGCTTAAGGAACAAAGAGGTAATCACAGGGGTAAAATGGTAATTTGACCCAGCCGTGATTACGAACAACCTGTGAAGGGTCGACTCATGGGCAATGTTATATCAGTGGACACAATATAATCTACAATGAGGAGAGTGCAACTACAAGTCTATAGTGGAGTGACTTGTAGTTAATGAATATTGATTAACTGGATTAAAGAGTTTGACCAGTTAATCACAACATCATTGGAGCTCATGAACTGTAGGTCCATTAGGTCCCTCCGTTGGCTCAACATGGTTATAATGAGGATATAAAGTTAGGAATGAAATTGAAGTGTTCAATTTCATACATGAGATGTCATATCAGTTATATGTAATATAATTTATATAATATATAGTTTTAATGTGAATTAGATTCACATATTAACTATATACTAAAGAGAGAATGAAAGAGGGATATGATGGTAATTTCTACCTTATTTCCCTATATATAGGTGCATGAGATGCAACTTTGATCTAAGCTTTTGAAAACCCCAGTATGTCATTTGTTGTGTTGTTGGAAAGGTTCCAAAACACAATCTCTCTCACAAACATCTCATCTCACCTAAAGGGAACCCACCTTCCTCCCTCACCTAAAGAACAACGGAGAAGATCCGGTGGTAGTGTCGGTGATCGTTCGGGTTCGTGTTGGTGAGATCGTGGACGTGGGAGAATGAGCACTTGAAGAAAAAGTTCTTCAAAGGTATAATTCTTGTTGTCCATCTAGTTAATATATGCTTAATCTAGATAGAATTGTACTTGAATGTAATCCACATAACTAAATTAAGAACGCGCGATTTACAATCGCTTCCGCTGCGGGATTCGATTCCCATCAGTTTTGGCATCCAAGGTTATGTCACATAAACCTGAATAGGATTGAGAGACTTGTAAAGAGCGAACTTATAAACGAGTTAGAAGAAAGTTCTTTATCACTATGTGAATCATGCCTTGAAGGCAAAATGACCAAAAGACCTTTTACTGGAAAATGTTATAAAGCCAAAGAACCTTGGGAGTTTATACATTCAGACCATTGTGGTCTGATGAGTGTTAAAGCCAGAGGAGAGTATGAATACTTCATCTCTTTCATAGATGATTATTCAAGATATGGGTATATTTACCTAATGCATCACAAGTACGAAGCACGTGAAAAGTTCAAGGAGTTTAAGACTGAGGTTGAAAACCTATTAGGTAAATCGATCAAAACACTTCGATTCGATCGAGGTGGAGATTATATGGACCTCAAATTCCATGACTATAGGATAAAACATGGAATAACACCCCAACTCTCAACACCTGGTATGCCACAACAAAATAATGTATCAAAAAGGAGAAATATAACCCATTTAGACATGGTTTGGTCGATGATGAGTTATGTTCGTCTCCCTGACTCATTTTGAGGTTATGTAGTGGAGACTGCAGTTTATATTTTAAATAATGTTCCTTCAAAGAGTTTTTCTAAAACACCTTTCGAACTCTGGAGAGGACGTAAAGGTAGTCTACGTCATTTCAAAATTTTGGGATGTCCAACCCATGTGCTAATGACAAACCCGAAGAAATTGGAACCTCGTTCAAAATTATGCCTATTTGTAGGCTGCCCTAAGGAAACGAGAGGTGGTATGTTTTATGATCCTAAGCAAAATAGGGTGCTTGTGTCGATAAATACCACTTTCCTAGAGGAGGATCACATCAGGGATCATAAATAAAAAAGTAAGATCGTGTTAAATGAACTAGACAGTACATCAACAAGGGTTGTTGATGCAGCTAGCACATCAGCAAGAGTTGTTGACACTAGCACATCAAGTCAAAAGCATCCATCTCAAGAGTTGAGAGTGCCTCGACGTAGTGGGAGAGTTGTTATACAACTTGACCATTACATGGGTTTAACTGAAACTCAAGTTGTCATACCTGAAGACGACTGTGAGGATCTATTGACTTATGATCAAGCAATGGATGATGTAGACAAAGGACGAATGGATTAAAGCCATGAACCAGGAAATGGAATGTACTTCAATTCCGTTTGGGAACTTGTGGATCAACTTAATAGGGTAAAACCTATAGGTTGCAAATGGATCTACAAGAAAAAACGAGGTGTAGATGGGAAAGTACAGACCTTCAAAGCTAGACTCATGGCAAAAGGTTATACCTAGAGAGAAGGGGTGGACTATAAGGAAACCTTTTCTCTTGTTGCCATGATAAAGTTTATCAGAATCCTACTGGCCATTGTCGCATATTTTGACTATGAGGTATGGAAGATGGATGTCAAGACAACCTTTTTGAATGACAACCTTGACGAAAACATGTACATGGACCAACCGAAAGGGTTCATTGAACAAGGCAAAGAGCAAAAGGTTTGCAGGCTTAAACGGTCTATATATGGACTGAAAAAGCCTCTAGGTCTTGGAATATAAGGTTTGATGAGGCTATCAAATCTTATGGTTTTTATTAAAGTGTTGATGAGTCTTGTGTCTACAAGAAAATCATTAACAATACTGTCGCTTTACTAGTGTGGTATATGGATGACATCCTACTCATTGGGAATGATGTAGGATTCCTCACTGATATTAAAAACTGGCTAGCTACGCAATTCCAAATGAAAGATTTGGGAGAAACGTAGTACATTCTCGGAATCCAAATTATCCAGAACCGTAAGAACAAGACACTAGCCTTGTCTCATGCATCATATATCGACGAGATATTGGTTCGATATAAGATGCAGAACTCCAAGAAGGGTTTGTTGCCTTTCAGACACGGGGTTCATTTGTCTAAGGAGCAATGTCCTAAGAAACCTCAAGAAGTTGAGGACATGAGACGGATCCCTTATGCATCAGTTGTAGGTACCAATCCAATCCACGATTTGATCACTGGAAAGCGGCTAAGGCAATCCTCAAGTATCTAAGGAAAACGAGGGACTACATGCTTGTGTATGGAACTAAGGATTTGATCCTTACGGGATACACAAACTCTGACTTTCAGTCCGACAAGGATTCTAGAAAATCCACGTCGGGGTCAGTATTTACTCTTAATGAACGAGTTGTGGTTTGACGAAGCATCAAGCAAGCATGCATGGCAGACTCCACCATGGAAGTCGAATATGTAGAAGCTTGTGAAACAACTAAAAAGGCAGTTTGGCTAAGGAAGTTCATGAAAGATTTGGAAGTTGTTCCAAATGTTAATTTGCCAGTCACCCTTTTTTGTGATAATAATGGTACTCGAGGGAACCTCGGAGTCACAAGATGGGAAAATACATCGAGCGGAAGTATCACATAATACGAGAAATTGTGCATCGAAGGGGTGTGATCGTCACGAAGATAGCTTTGGAGCACAACGTTGTTGATCCATTTACAAAGGTTCTCACGACTAAGATTTTTTAGAGTCACCTAGAAAGTCTAGGTCAATATATAATACCTTGACTAGGGCAAGTGGGAGTATGTTGTATAAAGGGTACTCAATGCCCTAGTTTATGGTATTTACATTAGTGTAATGTTTTTGTACTCGACTAGCTTTAGTTCAAGTGAGAGTTTGTTGGAATTTATGCCCTAAAATCGTGTAGTTTGTAATTATTTGATGGTTATAAATAAAGTGTTATTTTTCCACAAATCTTGTAATATCGCAATTAAATTTTAATCCAATAAACTCCAGGGCCATGCTTATGAGATCTTGAACAGTGTGTAGTGGACACACAAGTAGCATCATGTTCAAGTTAATGACCCAAATGGTCTATAGTACATGGATAAGGTTGGGAACCTCATCCTTGTGACACTATGGATGCGACCCACTTTGTTTTTGATACAAACGAGGCGATCTAACTCGTTAATGTAGTTGGTCGCATAGTAGGGCATCATGTGCGATGAGATTTTACAAGACCGGACCGAGAATTATTAGACTACTATAGAGTAACGCCATTGACAGATTAGGACTAATAATTCGTAGATGACCATTAGTGACTCAACTTGAATCCTAAGCGAGTTACGAACACCTGTCTGCAAGGATTTGTCCTTAGACTAGTATGGGTGAGAGTGGATATAATTGTCGACTCAATATGCCTACCTTCTCAGGGACGAAACTTCGTAGGGAGCTGGGAACTTAACTCTGCAAGAAGGAATTCACTTGTTCTAGAGCTAGAGACTTTAGATAGGTTGTTCCCTTAAGGACTGAATTCGGGTCTTGAACAACGAGGCCAGACCCTCTCACTGGCCCAATTGGGACGTTGTTTATGGTAGAACCATAAACTTGTTGTTCATTAGAGGATCAGTGGTACTTAAGGAACAAGAGGTAGTCACAGGGGTAAAACGGTAATTTGACCCAACTATGACTACGAACAACCTGTAAAGGGTTGACTCACGGGCATTGGTTATATCGATGGACACAACTTGTCCTACAGTGAAGAGAGTGCAACTACGAGTCTATAGTAGAGTGACTCGTAGTTAATGAATGTTGATTAACGGGATAAAAGAGTTTGATCAGTTAATCTCGTACTATTGGAGCTCATGATTTGTAGGTCCATTAGGTCCCTCGGTTCGCTCAATATGGAAATAATGAGGGTATAAAGTTTTGGAATGAATTTGAAGTGTTCAAATTCATATAAGGGACTTATTGAAGGGAATTAAAATCCCGCAACGGAAAAAAACTGGATTTGTTGTGAAAAATGTTTTCTTAAAATTGTTTCTATCCTATAGAAACTAGGCTAAACATGCAATTAGAAGGAAAAAACAGCAAGAGATACTTGTTGAAGAAACGTTCTTCGCGATTTCCTTCTCCGGTCACGAACACTTCGCGATCTCGATCTCAACGAACCTCGAGGAACCTGGACACCTCCGAAAGGGCTTCTCGGTTGTTCTCCTTAGGTAGAAGGAGAGTTGTGGGACTCCTTTGGTAAAGGGAGGAGAGAAATGTTGAGAGAAGAAGAGAGAATTTGAGAATTGCAATTTGGTGAGATTCTAAAAAATGAATCAACCACTACCAAAAGCCTTCTTGCAAAGGCTTTAAATAATGGTGATAGGTGGAGTTGAAATCTTCACCTATTTACCATTTTACCACAACCATAGGTTATGCAAATCATATTTTCATAACCACATATAATAAGATATCTCATATCTCATTATACAAATCACATTTGTATAATTGTGGATTTTAAATTGAATCACATTCAATTTAATTTCTCTCAATCCAATTTCTCCACATTAGCTCTAATTAAACAATTAGGCTAAACTATAGTTTATTATGAATCTCATTCACATTAAACTATATAATATGTCAATCATATCTCATGTAAATGACATAAACACCCTTTTAATGAATTTGAACACTTCAAATCCACACCAAACTGTAAACCCTCTATGTATCCAGTTTGAGCCAACCGAGGGACCTAATGGACCTACAGGTGACGAGCTCCAATGTCTGAGATTAACCTGTTAAACTCTTTGACCCGGTTAATCAACAATCATTAGCTACGGTAACACTCCACTAAAGCCCGTAGCTGCACTCCCGTCACTGTAAGACAAGTTGTGTCTATTGATATAACCAATGCCTGTGAGTCGACCCTTCACAGGTTGTTCGTAGACTGGGTCAAATTACCGTTTTACCCCTATGTCTACTTCTTGCTCCTTAAGTCCCTACTGCTCCTCTAATGAACTACAACGTTATATGGTCCAACCATAAACAACACCCCTCTCGGGCGAGTGAGAGGGTGGGCGCCCGTGGTCCAAGCCCTGGAGATAGCACTTAAGGGAACAACCCCTTTAGTTTCCCTAAGGTCGGGAACGAGTGAATTCCATCTCGCGTAGTTAAGTTCCCAGCTCCCCACGCGGTCCCTGTCCCTGAGAAGATAGGCATATTGGGCGAGTAACTATGACCACTCTCACCCATACTAGTCTAAGGACAGACCCCCGTGGACAGGAGTCCGTAACACGCTCAGGATTAAGGTCAAGTCACTATTGGTCATCTACGAAGTTATTAGTCCCATACTGTTAACGGTGTTACATCAGTAGGTCTAATAATTTACGGTCCGGTCTTGTACAATCTCATTGCACAGGATGCCCCCACTTGCATGTCAACCACATGAACGAGTCAGATCACCTCGTTTGTATCTAATAAAAAGTGGGTCCCATCCACAACGTATCCAAGATTAGGTTTCCAACCTTATCCATATACTGTAGACCGTTCGGGTCATTAACTCGAACGTGATCTTTCCTATGTGTCCACTACACACGTTCAAGTTTTAGTTCTCTCATAATTCAATGACCTTGGAGCTTAGTTTATTGGACAAAGTTTGTAAAAATGCGAGTGATAGCACACAAAATGTGCTATCCTTAGGCTTAATAATTGCTAGTTTTATAATGATTTCAAGGCTTTTACGTGTTTAATTCATTCAATTTCAGGTTCAGAGCTTAAACGGAACTATTAGAGACAAATTGGATCACTCGGGATCAAAACGAGGCTATTTGGAGCCAAAAATAACATCAAATGGAAGAGAAAAGACCAAACCAAGTCAAGACCGAGGTGATGGCGCTTGCAACGCCATACGAGCGCGTTGCAATGCCGAACATGCAGCCAAACAACTCAAGATCATCGCTGCGAGATAGCGTTGCAACGCTGCTTTGCAGCGTCGCAACGCTATATCAATAAGGCCCCACGCATAAGAAGCGCACACAGGGCGCTGCAACGCCGCTTTGCGGCGTCCGCAACGCCGGTCGATAGGCACACACGCGTTAAGGTAGCGGCGTTGGTAACGCTGTTTTTAAGCGTTAACGCCGCGCGATAGTTTCCATATTTACCACGCGTTTAAGGTACAGCGTTGCAACGCTGTCCCTAGCGTTGCAACGCTGTCCCATTGAGGCCTATAAATACAACATTATGCAATTGAGAAAAGGGGAGGACAATTTGGTAGAGTTTTGCCCTAAATTCGAAATACACCTTGTAAGAAGAGAGAAAAGAGTGATTTTGGGAGCCAAAGCATTCGTGGAGGTTCGAGATCGAAGACGGGAGCTCGGAGACGAAGGACCCAGATCGACACACCTAAGTTTATTTCTCTTTCTTTCAATTTGTAATAGCGTTCTAAGACGTTTTCTACTTGTTTAGTTTGTTTTTCATGTGATTTAGAGTAGCTAAACATTGTAGTTGGATTTGATTTACTTGTTGTGACTTTATTGCTATGTTTTGAAGCATGTTTTGTCCTTATTTTTGGCAATTCGTTCTTTACTTCTTAATTTGTTGATTCAAGTGGACTCGAGAGATAAAGCTTGAATTAGAGCAAAATTGTCAAGACCTCAGAGATCCGCACGAGAGTGACCTAGAATTCTTAGGAAACACTTAAAGAAGTTACTTAATGCCATGCATGTTGTAGGTTCGTATGGAGACTATGAATTCTATTGCATGTGTGAGGCTCACTAAGAACCAAGAGGTTTTCTTGAGTAATTTACTTCTTGTTTATAAATTCATCTTATGAGGTCAATGCATGAGTAATTAGGTTATTAACTTGTAAAATCACTTCCTTTAATTCTATCAATTCGTGTCTCCACATGTTTGTTTGTTTGGTTGTCGTATTAGTTAAACACCTATCCATGTTATGTTTCTTTAGCTAAAATCGAGAATTAGTACCTTAATAATTAATTAATCTAGAAACCCATTCCTGAGGACGATACTTGGACTCATAAATCACTATACTAAAACTTGACCCGTACACTTGCGGTATTGCAATATAATTTTACGCAACAAGTTTTTGGCGCCGTTGCCGGGGAATGGCGATTATTTAGATTAATTAATATTAGGAGAAAATTTGAAATTTTAGACTAAAGCTTGTTTGTTTGTCTTTCCTTAATTGTTTTGTGTGATTGTTTATTTCCTTATTTGTGTTATTTTAGTTTTGTGTGTTTTTGAGTCTTTGTTTCATTTTTTGGTTGTGTTGATATTGTGTGAAGTCTTGTTGTGAAATTACTGATTTTTCAAGTATGACTTTGCATAATTTTGAGTTTCCACCATTCTACTGTCCCTCTCAGGATCCTAGTTTTGTGCATCATGATTTTTCTGATTACCATGTGTCTAATTTTTACCATTCTGTACCTGACATATATGAAAATTCACATGAGGGTAGTTATTTAGGCACTTGGAACCATAGTTTTTCGTACCTTAACCAACCACCAGAAAAATCTTCTCTTGTGGACCAATTGATGGAATATACCTTAGAATTGAAAATTAAAAATTTGGTTCATGATGAATTCGAAAGGTTGGATAGGTTAGAAGTGAGAGGTGGTAAGACTTTGGGAAATAGTGCGGGATAGATCCCGATGATCTTAATCAATTAGTAGTTTCCCTTAAGACTTTACAGGAACAATTTATATTCCTTACCACTCAGGAGATGCCACCTAGGAGGATTTGTTTAGATGTTAGTGAGGATAGTTTGGGGGAGACTGAGGCACACCATGATCAGGTTAGTGAGGAGGACACTGGTGATACACTTAGTTCAACGGAGAGATCCAGTGATAGAGTTAGAGGTCGAGAAGTCTTCTTTCCCTTTATCCCCGAAAATTTCCTTGATTTTTGATAACCATTGGTCTTTCACTCACGAGTCTTGTTTTGATTTCATTCTTTCATTTTATTAAACAAAAATACCAAAAATAATTATGTCTCTGGCGCCATGAAAAGCAAGATAGCCTTTTAGACTTAGAGGCTACATTGATTCGAGCAAGAAGGGCCCAGAGAAGTATGAGCAATTTTATGTGCCCCGATAAGTCACCGCCTAGCTAAAGACGTTAAAGCAAACGCTTCTTGGGAGGCAACCTAAGTTTTATGTTTTATGTCTTTAGTTTTTGTTTTATTTTCTAGTTGTTGGTGTTTTTTTTTTTTTTTATCTAATTTCTTTCTTTTTGTTCCTCCGTGTATGCCCAAAGGAGAGTCTGCAGACTTGCACCCTTTTGATCCTGAGATCGAGAGAACTGTAGGAGACTCCTAAGGGAAGGAAAAGCGTAACCTCGGAGATGGCCGATCGAGAGCTCATCAATAACCCTAAACCTATAAGGAGTATTTCCAACTTTGTGTTTAATTACGAAAGCAGTGGAATAGTCCATGCCCCTATCAATGCTAATAACTTTGAATTGAAAATGGGCTAATACAAATGGTTAGGAAGGTGCTTTCAGAGGCCTAGCCACGTAAGATCCTAACTCTCATCTTCAAAATTTTTGGAAATCTGTGGTACATTTAAAATGAATGGTATCTCTGCGATAGTATTCGCTTCGTCTCTTTCCTTTTTTTTTTGAAGGGTAGAGCCAAAGAATGACTAGGGGTCCCTTCCTCAGGGAGTATCACTTCTTGGGAGGAGTTGGCCCAAGCCTTCATGACCAAATTCTTTCCACCTGTTAAAGCGACAAAGTTGAGGACCGAGATAGGAACATTCAGGCAGCAAGAGGGAGAGCAGTTATTTGAAGCCTGGGAAAGGTACAAGGACATGCTCGGAGGTGCCCACAAAGATGGCTACCTGCATCGGCTCCAGTGCACACTGCTTTATAATGGACTGGAAGGTAAGACCGGACCATTCTCGATGCCATCACTGAGGGGCTTTCATGGCGAAGACTGCGCGCGTAAGCACGTGCCCTCCCGGAGGAAGTGTCAATCGCCAAATACTACCGGTGGCCTCAGAGAAAATGACAGATCTAAGCCGATGGCTGGATTATATCAAGCTGGGCGAGGTAACCTCTCTTAGATCTCATATGGCGTCTCTCACTCATGCCTTGAATAATTTTGCAGGATCACCACAGACAGGGATGTCCTCTCAATGCTCCCAGCCCAATGGAGAATCCAATATGGAGCAATTGCACTACCTGAACAATAGAAGCAACCACTATGGAGGAAATCAGACTCAGAATAACCTACCAACACATTACAATCCAGGTTTGAGGTATCATGAGAATTTCTCTTATGCTAACAACAAGAATGTGTTGAATCCTCCTACAGGGCATGCTTCTACATCAGAGAGGAAACCATCTCTGGAAGACACATTGCACTCCTTCATAGCTGAATCCAGAAATCGGTCCAACCAGCTGGAGAATGCGAAATACCATTTATCTGGTATAATGACCAGTCATGGAGCTGCAATAAAGAATATAGAGACCCAGATTGGCCAAATGAACACATCACTCCAGGCACTGCAAGCAAGGAAAGAAACACCTTGAGAGAGTACAGTCTAGCTAAAGACGTTAAACAAAGCGCTTCTTGGGAGGCAACCCATGTTTTACTTACTTTTGTTTTCCTATCTTTAGCTTGCTTTAGTTGTTTTTGTTGTTTTTCAATTCTTAGTTAGTTGTTGTTTTACTCCGTAGGTTGTGGAGATGCCCTTCTTCGTTGAAATCCATGCTCCCATTCAGAGGAACTCCAACACACATGCTTTGGCTATCCTAGAATACCAGAAAGAGCTCTATAAACCAGGACAGTATTGTTCACTCTTACCCTGACACTTAATTTGTGCTTAGTTCTGCAAACATTGGGGACAATGTTTAGTTTAAGTTTGGGGGTGGGATGTTGTTCATCTGATGAGACTGTCCTTAGTATGTGCTGAATTGTTGATTAATCTTTTGCATAAGTATGATCATGATAGCCTAGGATGAGATTTAATTGGAAATCCTTGTGATTCTGCTGAAACTTGAGAGCATGACATGAATTTGAGTTAATTTAAAATTTTCTTGAGGTTTTCCTGCACCATTATGCACATAGCATGTGTTCCTGTAGTTTTGAAATGCTTAGAACAAAGTTATTAGGCTTAGAAGTTTGATGTCACCTCGATAGGTCTAAGAACCGATTTGAGAGTTAAAAGCTGCAGGATAGGGTGAATGATGATATGAAGCGCATGATCTGTATAATATGTGAACTATGTTGTTTCTGTTGTTTGTTTGCTAAAGAAAAAAAAATTGTGAGGGCAAAAAAGAGCTACCTCCACTGTGATCAGTTAGGCCACTCATTGAGCGAGTGCTCTGGGTAAGGGTCCCTGCAGTGGATGTGTGAAAGCTAGTGCTCTTGCATAAAAAAAAAATATATATATATAATAATGATTAAGTCTTTGAATAGAGTTATTTATTTCTTGAATGTAGAAGACTCAAGGATTAGTAATTATGACCAGTGTAGGGGAAGTTGAATGGAGAGCCTAATAAAGTTGATCTGGGGCTTAGTAAAATGAAGGGAACATAGGCTAATCACACACACACGTAGGAACACTTAGGAAAAGTTTTAAATTACTTGTTGAAGTGCTATGTTTAAGTGTTTCTGTGATTGCAAAATTTTCTCTTAAATCTTTGAGGCTTGAATCAAATGTATGTTTCAGAACAATCTGATGTTTAATTCTGTTTTTGCTCGGGACTAGCAAAAGGTTAAGTTTGGGGGTGTTTGATAGCACACAAAATGTGTTATCCTTAGGCTTAATAATTGCTAGTTTTATAATGATTTCAAGGCTTTTACGTGTTTAATTCATTCAATTTCAGGTTCAGAGCTTAAACGAAACTATTACAGACAAATTGGATCACTCGGGATCAAAACGAGGCTATTTGGAGCCAAAAATAACATCAAATGGAAGAGAAAAGACCAAACCAAGTCCGAAGACTGAAGTGATGGCGTTGCAACGCCATACAGAGCGTTGCAACGCCGAACGTGCAACCAAACAACTCTGAAGATCACTGCCGATAGCGTTGCAACGCTGCTTTGCAGCGTCGCAACGCTATATCAATAAGGTCGCACGCATAAGAAGTCGCACGATATTGTTGCGCTGCGCCGCTGCCTTGCGCGCGTCGCAACGCTAGATCGATATAGCACACACGCGGCGTTAAGGTAGCAGCGTTGCAACGCTGTTCTTAGCGTTGCAACACTGCTGATAGTTTCCATATTTACCACGCGTTTAAGTACAGCGTTGCAACGCTGTCCCTAGCGTTGCAACGGTGTCCCATTGAGGCCTATAAATACAACATTATGCAATTGAGAAAAGGGAGGACAATTTGGTAGAGTTTTGCCTAAATTGAAATACACCTTGTAAGAAGAGAAAAGAGTGATTTTGGGAGCCAAAGCATTCGTGGAGGTTCGAGATCGAAGACGGGAGCTCGGAGACGAAGGACCGGCATCGACACCTAAGTTTATTTCTCTTTCTTTCAATTTGTAATAGCGTTCTAAGACGTTTTCTACTTGTTTAGTTTGTTTTTCATGTGATTTAGAGTAGCTAAACATTGTAGTTGGATTTGATTTACTTGTTGTGACTTTATTGCTATGTTTTGAAGCATGTTTTGTCCTTATTTTTGGCAATTCGTTCTTTACTTCTTAATTTGTTGATTCAAGTGGACTCGAGAGATAAAGCTTGAATTAGAGCAAAATTGTCAAAACCCTTAGTAGTCTAGCACGAGAGTGACCTAGAATTCTTAGGGAAACACTTAAAGAAGTTACTTAATGCCATGCATGTTGTAGGTTCGTATGGAGACTATGAATTCTATTGCATGTGTGAGGCTCACTAAGAACCGAGAGGTTTTCTTGAGTAATTTACTTCTTGTTTATAAATTCATCTCATGAGGTCAATGCATGAGTAATTAGGTTATTAACTTGTAAAATCACTTCCTTTAATTCTATCAATTCGTGTCTCCACATGTTTGTTTGTTTGGTTGTCGTATTAGTTAAACACCTATCCATGTTATGTTTCTTTAGCTAAAATCGAGAATTAGTACCTTAATAATTAATTAATCTAGAAACCCATTCCTGAGGACGATACTTGGACTCATAAATCACTATACTAAAACTTGACCCGTACACTTGCGGTATTGCAATATAATTTTACGCAACAGCGAGATACAAAGTGATGAAAGAAATAACTCTTATTTATTTCAATGGTAAATAGTACAAACAAAAACGAGATTAGGACATACATCCCAACACTTATATCAATTATATGTGATATGACTAGTATAATATATAGTTTAATGTGAATATAATTCATGATAAACTATATTATTGCTTAATTATGAAATAATTTCATATTCAGAGGAATTGGACTTGAGAGATATGAAAATTGAATGTGATTCAATTTATTATGCATGTTATGCAAATTTGATTTGCATAACAAGGTATATGATATCTTATATTATGCAATTAATGCAAATATGATTTTCATAATGCATAATATATGCATTAAGTGGGATAATGGGTGAAAATTTATCTCCACCTCACTCCCTATAAAAGAATACATTGAGATGCATTTGGTAACCAAGGAAGTCACTTTTTGGATTTTGAGAATTCCTAAAAAGCCTCACAACTCTCTCGATTCTCTCTACAACTTTCCCGTCCACCAAAAAGAACTCCAACCGTTCTCCCTCTTCTAGAGAACAACCGAGAAGATCAATTGGAGGTGTTCGGATCAAAATCGTGTAGAGGTCGTAGAGATCGAGGGGATCAAGAAAGAACGATTACTAGAAGAAGATATTCTTCAAAGGTATAATCTATTCCTCCCTTAAATGCTTAATAGTAGTTTTTGTTTTGGGTTAAATTCATGTAACATAATCAAGAGCAAAGTGATTCAATTCGCTTTCGCCGCCGGATCCGATCCCTTCAATTGGTATGACTCGTTGCTACACTCTCCTTACTATAGGACAAGTTGTATCCATCGATATAACCAATGCCCGTGAGTCAACCCTTCAAAGGTTGTTCGTAGTCACAGTTAGGTCAAATTACCGTTTTACCCCTGTGACTACCTCTTGTTCCTTAAGTACCACTGATCCTCTAATGAACAACAAATTTATGGTACTACAATAAACAACGTCCTTCTCAGGCTAGTGAGAGGGTGGGGCACCGTTGTTTAAGACCCGGATTCAGTCCTTAAGGGAATAACCTATCTAATTTCCCTACCTCAGGAACGAGTGAATTCCTTCTTGCGGAGTTAAGTTCCTAGCTCCCTACGAGGTTTCGTCCCTGAGAAGGTAGGCATATTGAATCGACAACCCTGGCCACTCTCACCCATACTAGTCTAATGACAACCCCCAAAGACAGGAGTCTTTAACTCGCTCAGGATTCAAGTTGAGTTACTAATGGTAATCTACGAATTATTAGTCCTAATCTGTGAACTGTGTTACTACAGTAGCCTTATAATTCTCGGTCCATTCTTGTAAAATCTCAACACATAGGTGTTGGGTTTTATGTCCTAAAACTCATGGTTTCGTAAACTGAATGTACATTCTATTTTGCAAAAAAGTTGTTATTGAGGTTTATTATATAAAGGTGTTATTCAACAAAATGATTTGTGTATTGTGTAACCCTAACAATGCACCCTTGACTGTAGGATGAATACTTAAATTTTATGTGTGACATAAAAGAGGATCAAGTTCAAGTTATAGGCAGAATGGTCTATAGTATAAGGATAGGGTTGGGTACCTTATCCTGGGAACACTATGGACACGACCCACTTTATAAAGTACAAACGATGTGATCCTGATCGTTCATGTGGAGACATGCGAGTGGGAGTATCCTATGCAATGATTTTGCATAAGATTGTACCGCCAAATAGTCACTTAGACTTTATAACCCCGTTTACTGTCTTATCTGACTATATTCATACGATTACCTAGGTAACTCGATCTTAATCCGGAGCATGCCATGAACTATTGTTTATTTGGATTATCCTTAGGTTTGCATGGGTGAGAGTGACTCAAGATTGTCGACTCAATAAGTCTCCAATTGTCGGGATAAGACTGGGTAAATAGTTGGGAACATAGTTTTGCAAGATGGAATTCACTCCTACTTGCGTTAGGGATTAGTAGAGAGGTTGTTCCCTTAAGTGTGTACTGCGGGTCTTGAACAAAGGGCCCACCCTCTCATTGGCCTGAGAGGGATTCAGTTTGTTGGTTGGATCACAAACCAATTGTTCATTAGAGTATTAGTGGGACTTAAGGAACAATAAGTAATTACAGGGGCAAAACGGTTTAATTTGACCTAGTTATAATTATGAACAACCTGTGAAGGATTGACTTACTAATCATGGCTATATCAAATGGACAAAAGTATATCTACAGTGAGGAGAGAGCAACCATTGGGCTTTAGTCGAGTGTCTCGGTGGTTAACGAATGTTGATTATCTAGGCTAAAGAGTTTCGTCGGTTAATCTCGTATCGTTGAAACTCATGATCTGTAGGTCCATTAGGTACTCCTTACTAGCTCGGACTAAGCCTTGTAACATTTTGAGAGAAAATAATTTGAATCGTTCAAATTTGGTTTGGGGAGAAAGCGTTAATTATATACAATATATTTAACGTTGTTGCACATAAATGTAACCATGCAAAACTGCAAGTGTACAGTATCAAGTTTTAATATAGTGATTTGAGATTCCAAGTATCATCCTCAGGAATGGTTTTCTAGATTGATTAATTACTAAAGTACTAATTCCCAATTTTATCTAAAGAAGTCTAAACTTGTAAAAGATGGAATGAAAATAATATGGAAACACAAATATGAGAGAAACATTAGGGAATTGACTTCACCAATTATTTCATTATTCTAGAGCATGAAATTGAATTTTGTTGTGAGATTATAAACAAGAAGTTAAAGTTAATCAAAAGACTCTCTCGAGCTCGGTTGACCTCAAGCATAACGATAAACCTAAAGTCTCCATTTAGATTTTAAAAGCATGCAAGGCATTAAGCAACTTCTGTAAACGTTTTCCAAACAACACCTTTCACTCTCGTGTAAGGATTTACTAAGAGTTTTGGCAACTTTAATCTAGTCTAAAGTTTATTCTCTCGAATTAAACCCAAACAAATAAAACATGCAATTTTTGGCCAGAGAAAGACAAGCATTAAAGCAATTTACCAAAAATAAGTCAACACAACCAATATTCAAAACAATTGCTAGAATAAATCCCTAAAAGGCTACATCAATTCCCTAACAAAGAATTTAGTTACTCTTAATGACTACAAAACAAACTAAATCCATGCTAGGATCCATAAAACAAAACCACGAAACTAAGGGAAAGAAAGAAAAATGTTTTTGGTATCGATGTCGGTCCTCGTCTCTGAGTTCCCATCATGATCTCGAGCCTCCACTCTCGTGCTTGGACTCTAAAGAGTCTTCTCCAGCTCCCTCAATAGTGTATGTTTCGAAATTAGGGTCTAAAACTCACTCCAATTCGGTTCCTCCTTAAAATGAGGCAAAATCACACATATATACACTATTGGCACAGTGCTACGATGCTAGGCACAACGTTTTATGGTCGTGCCCTAGGCACTCAATTAAATAAGGAAAAATGGAGTAGCGTTGAGACATTGTGTGCAACGTCTCAATGCTATGAACATAGATGACACGAAGGAGGCATGTTTCGGCGTCTTAACGCTGCCTGCTCGGGTTTTCAACTTTCTTCTTCTATTTGCATGGCGTTGCAATGCCAAAATTGGCATCTCAACGCCCTGACCTCAGTTATCTTTCCAGATTAGCTTCTCTTCTTCAACGTACTTCATCTTTTGTGTTCCATTAACTCCAATTTGAGTCTTAATACTTCGAGATCTCTCATTTTGTTATGTTCTTGCTCGTTTCCTCAAATCCAATAAATTAGACTCGTGAAAGCACTGAAATCATTATAAAAACTAGCAAAATATAAGCCTAAGAATACCGAGAGCACTCGCTCAATTAGTGGCCTAACTGATCACAGTGAAGGTAACTTTTTTTGTACTTGATTCTTCTAAGCATACTTCAATTGAAAAGGCAACATTTTATTTCTTTTCAATACACATAACACCAAAAGCAATGCACTTCGTATTGTCATTTACATCCCATCATACAGTTTAACTCTCAAATCAGTCCTTACACCTATCGAGGTGACATTAAACTTATAAACCTAATAACTCTATTCTAAGCATTCAAAACTACAAGAACAAAGGCTATGTACATAACACTGCAAGGAAACTCAAGAAAATTTTTAAATTTATTCAAATTCAGATCATGCTCTCATATTTCCCAAAGATCACAACAAATTTCAATTAAATCTCATCCTAGGTTGTCCTAATCATACTTATGCATAAGATCAATCAAACAATTCAACACATACTCAGGACTACTAAAACAATCATAACAACATACTCTCACCCCCAAACTTAAACCAAACATTGTCCTCAATGTTTGCAAATTAAGCTCAAGTATAAAGAGAAAGGTAAAGGAGTGTACAATACTGTCCTGAGTAATGGAGATCTCGTTTTCCATGTCCCTTTTTCAGCCAAGTCACGAGGAGCAAATTCCGGCACAACAAAAACAAGGATCAAAGTAAAGGCAGCAACACCAAAAAAAAAACTAAACTAAACAAACTAAAAGAAAAAAAAAAGGTTTGGGTTGCCTCCCAAGAAATGCTTTCTTTAACGTCTTTAGCTAGACTGAACTCTTTGTGCTTGCTCAATGCGGTCTCATTTCCACCTCTATTTCCTGCAAATCCTTCATTCTTCCTTTTCTACCTGATTTAAAGACTCACTCAAGAGAATATTATTTCCAAAATCAACAGACAGAGAATTAGCTAATTCAATTTTCAAGCATGTACTTATCTCATGGTCAGCTTTTTGAGGTGTAAAGATTTTATATTGAACCTCCTCTTTTCCCACATGTAGGGTCAATGTGTCCTTATGCATGCTTATGTCTGCTTTGCTGGTGCCAAAAAAGGTCTTCCCAAGATGATGAGAATCTCTGCATCCTCCTCCATGTCTAGGACAAAGAAGTCCACAGGGAACACAAACTTGTCCACTTTAACTAGCACATCATCCACTATTCCCCGTGGATAAGTGATAGACTTATCTGCCAGTTGTAGAGATACCGTTGTGGGCTTGACCTCCCCTAAACTTAATCTCTTGAAAATAGAATAAGACATCAAATTAATACTGACACCTAAATCAGATAGAGCTTTAAACTTACAGTTGCCAATAAAGCAGGGAACAGTAAAACTCCCTGAATCCTTCAATTTCTGGGGCAACTTGCATTGCAGGATAATGTTGCACTCCTCAGACAAATTTATTGTTTCATACTCCTTCAACTTTTTCTTTTTGGATAGGATTTGTTTCATAAATTAAACATAATTAGGCACCTGTTCCAAAGCATTAGAAAAAGGAATAGTGATGTTAAGCTTTTTAAACACATCTAAGAATTTCTGAAACTGCAGATCAATGTTTTTCTTTTGAAAGCGTTGTGGATAAGGAATTGAGTTAGGTGTAGGAGGGATAGAAATCTTTGTCTGTTTCTCCTGCATGGTGTCACTGGTAGTTTGTGACTTCCCAGTTGTCACCTCAGGTGTTTGTTGCTTTTCCTGTTCAACCTTCTCTCTATTCAACTCATTTCCACTTCTTAGTGTAATAGCCTTATAGGTCTCCCTTGGATTTACCTTTGTATCACTTGGGAACTTACCTTTCTGAAGACTATGGATCATTATGTGAATCTGACGGATTTGAGTTTCTATGTTCTTTATGGCAGTTCCTTGACTACTCACTACACCCCTCAGACTGGTGAGTATATTTTCCAGTTGGTTTACCCTATTTCTGGATTTTGTTACAAAGGAGCTTACCACTTCTTCTAATGATGGCTTCCTCTAAGCTTGGTATGAAGTAGAAGCAGAACCTGAATGAGGATTCAACACATTCTTATTGATCTCATGAGATTTCAAACCTTGGTGGTAATGTGATGGAATGTTGTTCGACATTTGATCCCCCCCCCCCCCCATGGTTACTGCTCTTGCTGTTCAGATAATGTGCTTGCTCCATGTTGAATTGTGCATTGGATTGGAAGCACTTAGAGGTAGCCATAGAAGCTACAGACTAAGAAGTTCCTGCAAGTTTATGTTGGGATTTATGTCCTAAACTTATGTAATTTTGATCAAATAAATAAAGAGTTATTTGTTTTGATAAAATTATATTCTTGCTTTATAAATCCAATAAACTAAGCTCCAAGGTTATAATATATCTTGAACATCTGTGTAGTAGACACTATTTGAATTATGTTCAAGAGTATAACCTAAATGGTCTATGGTATAAGAACAAGGTTGGAAACCTTATTCTGGTAACACCATGGATGCGACCCACTTTGTAATTAGTACAAATGAGGTAACCTAACTCATACATGTGGTTGACATGCGAGTGGGGGCATCCTCAATGAAGAGTTCATACAAGACCGGACTGTAAATTATTAGTCTAACCAGTATAACGCCGTTAACAGGATAAGACTGATAATTTATAGATGGTCATTATTGACTCGACCTGAATCCTGAGCAAGTTAAGAACTCCTGCTTATAGGGGTTTGTCCATAGACTAGTATGAGTGAGAGTGGCCTATAGCCGACTCAATAAGCCTACCTTCTCAGGGACAGAACCTCATAGGTAGCTGGGAACTTAACTATGCAAGATGGAATTCACTCATTCCTACACTAAGGAATTAGATAGGTTGTTCCCTTAAGAACTGACTCCAGGTCTTGAACAACGGGGCCCCGCCCTCTAAGAGGGTATGAGTCTTTGGTACGACCATAGGCTTGTTGTTCATTAGAGGATCAGTAGTGCTTAAGGAACAAATAGGTAATCACATGGGTAAAATGGTAATTTGACCTAGCCGTGATTACGAACAACCTGTGAAGGGTCGACTCATGGGTAATGATTATATCAGTGGACATAATATAATCTACAGTGAGGAGAGTGCAACTACAAGTCTATAGTGGAGTGACTTTTAGTTAATGAATATTAATTAACTGGATCAAAGAGTTTGATTAGTTGATCTCACATCATTGGAGCTCATGAACTGTAGGTCCATTAGGTCCATCCGTTGGCTCAACATGGTAATATTGAAGGTATAAAGTTAGGAATGAAATTGAAGTGTTCAATTTCATATATGAGATGTTGTATCAGTTATATGTTATATAATTGATATAATATATAGTTTTAATGTGAATTAGATTCACATATTAACTATATACTATTGAGAGAATGAAGGAGGGATATGATGGTAATTTTTACCTTATTTCCCTATAAATAGTTGCATGAGATGCAACTTTGAAAAAAAGATCCTTTGAAAAACCCTAGATCACCATCTTGTTGTGTTGTTGGAAAGGTTCCACAAACATATTCTCTCACAACCTCCACATCTCACCCTAAAAGGGACCCACATTCCTCTTTCACCTAGAGAACACCGGAGAAGATCCGGTGGAAGTGTCCGTGATCGTTCGGGTTCAAGTTGTTGAGATCGTGATCGTGGTAGAAGAAGCACTTGAAGAAAGTTCTTCAAAGGTAATATCTTGCTGTCCATCTTGTAGTAGCATGCTTAATCTTGTTAGATTTGTTCTTGATTGTAATCCATGTAACAAAATTAAGAACACGTGATTAACAATTGCTTCCGCTGGGGGATTCGATCCCTTCAATTGGTATAAGAACCCAATTGTGTCCTTAATTTTCGTTCCGGATTTATCAAGAACGAGGTGAAATTTACTGTTTTTCATGAGATGAGTAAACGGTTTGCAAATTAGATGTTTTCAATTTTGGCACTTAGATTTACATAATTTCGTTGAATTGTTCAATGTAAGGGCCTATTATTTTGGGCATTTTATTATGTAAATCGAGTCTGTAAGTCCGTGTCGATGGCAAGGTGGTTGCTGAGAAGAACGGATAAAAAAAGAGCAAGAAAATTGAAGTGAATTTTCTGTTTTGTGAATGGCGTTGCAACGCCACTGCAGCAGGCGCACGACTGAGAAGACGACAGCGTCAGCGTTGCAACGCTGAGGCATTGTGCTGAGGCGCGCTTCGAAGGGCGGAAGAAGACAAGATGCAGCGTTGCAACGCTGGTATCAGCGTTGCAATGCCAAAGGCGTTTCACTCGAAGGAGCAACGGGCAGAAACGGTTTTATTTATGTATAATAAATATAAAAATATTTTATATTTATTTATATTTAATTTATTGAATTTTAATTAATATAATTAGATTATTTTAATTAAAATTGAATTTAGGGTGCCAAAAATTGGTCTAATTTTGCTATTTAAATTATGCAATTGTTGTGTAATTATTGACATGCATAATGTATGTTTTTAATTTAGATATCCCACCTTAGGTTAAGCATTTCCATGCATCATTTATAATATAAAGTGTTATATTATATAGTTTGTATGAATAATTAATATAAAGTGTTATATTAATTTATAGACAACATTGACATGCATTATATTTCATGAGATGATTATGCTATGTATGACTTATTATTCATGAGATGAATGATCAAGCACTATAACATAGTATGCATGTCACCTAAGGTTAATTATTAGTTTTAAAATGTTTAGAACTTGGAAATAATAGACCTTAGGTTATCTAGTTCTAATTAGATTAGAATTTGGAACAAAGTAATTTATAAACAAAGATTAAAAGAGGAACTCTGTCTAAGGAAAGTTCTGTCTAGGCTAGGGTATTTAAGCTGACGGAAACGGAATACCCCTACCTGGGAACTGACCTGGGAGTGAATTTTAATCAGAGAGTTTATAAATTATAGTAGCGTCAGCGGGTTTATTAAGGGGTTAATAAACTAGAAATCCTAGGCTTAATATACAAAGTTATATTAGCAAACTTAGGATAAAATCAATATAAGAGTTATATTGATAAGTTTAGGTAAAACCATTAGCCGGGTTTAGCCTAAGTAAGATTCCTATAGATTTAAAGTATCCAGTGGGAGGAAAAGTGTATATGATACATATTTTTTCACCTACGTTGTCTCCGGAAAGTTCACACCGTGAGACTCATACTTGGCCTCGTGGCGCAAATGGGAGCGTCCCCCTTCGGATGGTGTTTGTATGAGTCAATATCAAGGTGAATGGAGAGGGTACTTATAGTGAGTGGGAGCAGGTTTAGTGAAAACAAAACCTATGGTCTCTTAAGTCGGTTTACACCGTAAGATCACTATGGTCAGCCTTCTAGTTTGGCCTGGACCAGACAATCCCTTCGGAGGGCTTGATCATAGGGGATCGAACACAGTAGACACCCAAAAGGGATAAAGATTTCCTTAGTCTGTTTTTCAATCTAGTCGTCCCTTCGGCGAATTTTATTGGATGGGGACTCTGGGATCTAAAGATAGAGGGTTACACTCACAAGGTACATAAGAAGTGTATGTATCCTGACCGAATAGTGGTAACTAAAGCCTATAGGAATAAGAGTTATTCTGGCATTAGGTTTTTGTCAAGAGTGTCTTGATCCAGAGGAGAAGTGTTTTTGATTACCCTTCTGTTGGGATTTGTGCCCTAAAACTCGTAGTTTGTAATTATGTTCTAATTAATGTAATAAAGTGTTATTATTTCAATAAAGTGTTATTGTTCGTTATCTACGAGTTTGCCTTTATTTAAAAACCCTAAATCCAATAAACTAAACATCCAAGGTCATTAAATGAATCTTTAATCGAATGTAATGTACATAAAAAGGATCTCGGTTGAGATACGACCTAAGTGGTCTATAGTTGGGGATAAGGTTTGGGTACCTTACCCTGGTTAAACTATGGATGTGGCCCACTTTGTATTTGATACAAACACTGTGATCCTAACGTGTTCGTGTAGATGACATGTGAGTAGGGATATCCTATGTAATGAGATTACATAAGACCGGACCACGAAATAGTAACCTCTAACTGTAACTCCGTTTACTAGTTAGGTTTCTATTTCACTAGGATGACCTAGGCAACTTGATCTCAATCCTGAGCAGGTTACGAACTCCTGTTCGCGAGGGATTGTCCTTTGACTAGTATGGGTGAGAGTGGCGGTTCGCCGACTCAATATGCCTACCTTCTTGGGGACAAGACCGAGTGAGTGCGGTGGGAACTTAACTTAGCAAGATGGAATTCACTTCTTCCCGCCTACTAGGGTAAGTAGAGGAATGTTCCCTTAAGTGGTGTCTCCGGACTTGAACAAAGGGCCCAACCCTCTCATTGGCCCGAGAGGGACTCTGTTTGTTGGTAGGACCACAAACAAATTGTTCATTAGAGAGCACTTTGGTACTTAAGGCACAAGATGTAACCCGGGGGTAAAAGAATTTGACCCACAAATGGTGTTACGAACATTCGTGAAGGATTGACTTGTCATTTGTTGGTCAATATCCATGGACACGAGAAATATATCTACAAAGTGAGAAGAGTGCACTGCGGGACTTTAGTGGAGTGTTCCCATGCTTAACGAATGTTGATTGGGAGGTTAATGAGATTAACCGAGCAATCTCGTATCGTTGGAGCTTCTGATCTGTAGGTCCATTAGGTCCACCTTCTAGCTTGTAAAGGGTTCTTAGATCATTTGAATTTGAAATGTTCAAATTCATTAGGGAATAAACTTAATGTATATTGATACATTATAATATATAGTTTTGGAACTATATATTATAAATTTAATGTGAATCTTATTCATATTAAATTATAAGAGAGAATTGAATATTTGAAAGAGTTGAAATATTATATTAAATGTGAATGTGATTCACATTTGAAAACTATAGGTTAAATTTTAATGTGCACTGGATGTACATTAAAACTATAGGTTAAAGGGGTAATATGATTAAATGAGATTTAATCCAAATTAAATATATGATATTTAATTTGGATTATTTAATTAATAATTAAATTTGATTTAATTATTATTATTATTATTATTATTTTAATAATAAAAAGGAACGTGTCATCCGATATCGTTCCCCACTACCCCTCCCCTTCTCCCTATCGACAGTTTAACAGGGAGAAGGGGGTTGCACTTTGATTTGATCGATCAACTGGATTGTTGAAGCAACTGGGGAATTGCTCTCTCTCTCTCTCAATTCTAGAATTCCCAAAACGTTCTTCCAACTGTTGGAATCCTTCCCACAAAAGAAAGATCTAATTACTCAGAGGATAGAACGTTTATTCTTTTGGTGGTGTTCTCAGAAATGCAGAAGCTAAAGCTTCTTTGAGTTCTCAGAATTGCTTGGAGCAAGGAGTTGCTGTGAGTCTACAAAGGTAATAATTCTTCTTTCTTTCTTTAAGTTTAATTGTTAAACTTTACATGTTTGCATGTATGCTATTATCCATGTCTAATAGGATTAGAAATTCATGCTTGTTCTGTATCTTTTTGTCAATGTACTGGTTTTTGTTTCAATTAAAACAATCAAGCAATTAACGATCCCAAACCACGTTTCTGCTGCTCAAGGAGATTAGATCTCCTTCAATTGGTATCAGAGCATGCTTGTATTGTTTTGTTTTGAAACAAAATTGCATTGATTTTTGTGGGAATTGCTTTGGTTTGCTGTAAAACTTGTTTAGGAATGTTTTGGCCTTAGTTTACTTTGATTTTGATCAATTAGTATGTAAAGGCCCCTGCGTTTTTAGGAAAAAAGTGCAAAATTGAGTCTGTAATTTAGTTAAGGGTCGTTCGGGACAAGTTTCAAGCAATTCGGTGGAGAATCGAAGGAGAAATTGCAAGATTAAGCTGCTGTGTTCGTGGAAGAAAGTCGCTATCGAAAGGCGGCGCGCTACCTAACGCCAAGAACAATCGTCACAACGCCAGCGCTCCCTCCTATCGACGCGCGCGCAAGGAGAGTCAGCGGCGTTGCAACACTGCCCCTCAGCGTTGCAACGCCATTTCGGTACCAGGCGTGCAAGACGACAAAGCGGGCGTTGTAACGCTGCCATCAGTGTTGCAACGCCGGGGGGCTTTCCAGCAGCTGCAGACCGGTTCGACTGGTTCAGCATTTTTGGTCCGGTTCGAGCGGTTCAAGGCCGGTTCAGGGTGTTTTTGGATCGGTTTCATGAAATAAATTAATGTAATTTTTTTTTTGCACTTTAAGGGCCAAATTATTCCGGTTTTACAGCTATTTATCTATGTGAATGTCATTTAGATTATTCCCACCTTACGATAAGCATGTTCATGCATTTTATTTATATAAATATTAAATGAATATGGTCGAATGCATGACTAATTTATTTTTTTTCATGAGTAATTAATTATAAGTGTTATAATTAGATTATATGGAAAATAAATTGCATGGAGCATGGAATTACTTAGATTAAAATAAATGTTATTTTGTTTAAGTAATTTTATGATTCAAGAAGTTGAATATCTTTTATAATTCCAATTTGAATATTGATTGTTGGATTTATAATATAGTTTCTTTATCATAGGTTAATTATTAAAATTTATAAAAGTTATAAACTAAAGGGTTTTAGAAACCATAACCTATAATAAAGAAATGCATGCAAACATAGGAACTTGGGTTAAATTTAATTAGTTTTAAATTGTTTAAAATTAATTTAGACCTAAGTTTCATTTCTAATAGGATTAGAAATAAGTCTTACGTAATATTTTAAATAGTTTAAAATATAGTAGGACTTAAGGACTTTGGTTATAAGGGAACTCTACCAGAAGTTCTCTCATCTAAAAATTTGAAAATACTTAAGTCGACTGTTAACTAACACCTCCTACTGAACTCGAACCGGAACCTCGAGTTGAATTAACCTCGCCTGTTTTTTATCTCTAGGTAATTAAAATGTTTATTCACCTAGACATAAGGTTTTAAGACCTAGTTATAATAGTTATAATAGGCATAGACTTAGATAGATTCTTTTAGCCAGAATCCGACTAAGTTAAATCCATACTCTAATTTTAGGAACTTGGGGAGAAAACGAGATGTTCGCATCGAGTTTACTCTCACGTCCTCAAGTTCACACCGTGAGTTCCATGCTCGGTTTCTGCGGGCGTCAATAGGGCGTCCCCTACGGTATGTGTTTGCATGGTTCAATACTAAGGTGAATGAGTGAAGTATCCATAGTAAATGGGAGCAGGACGCGTGTCAACGTATCCTACGGTCTCCTCCATTAGGTCGCACCGTGAGATTTCTATAGTCCGCCTGCTAGGTTGTCCTAGAACAACCAAACCCTACCGAGGGCTCGACTATAGGGATCGGAACACCGCGAACTCCGAGAAATGGATAGGTCTCTTAGGTTGTTTGCCAAAGACTTGTCTTTCTTAATAGTAGCCTGGTTGGCTCGCGCCTATTGGATCTGAAAATGGTAGGGTCACATTTACGGGATGAGTTAAGTTAGTTAACAAGTCCTTGACCAAACAAACGGTAGCTAAGGACCATTGGGACATGAGATGTTATGGTAGTGGGAATTGGTGAGAAAGTCTCAATTCAAGGGAGGAATGACTCGATCGCTTGAAGCGGAGGCTTTTGTTCTAAACCCTTGAAGTATCGTTGCAAAATTAAAGGTTTAACTTAAACAATGGGTTTTAGTTTAAACACTAGGGTTCTTTAATAATTTTGCTAAATTAGATTGGTTTTTACAATGGGTTTAAAGGCATAACTAATTAGAACTATTTCGGATTTTCAAAGATGTCGTCCTCAATAATAGCCTTACTTAAAAGCGTAGTTTAATCGGTGAGAATTTTACTACGTGGATGTCCAACTTGAATACGATTCTCGTTGTTGACGACCTCGATTCGTACTAACTGAGGAATGTCCTCAGATTCCTGCTCGTAATGCTCCTCAATGCATAAGGAGGCGTACGACCGATGGATCTAGGCCAATGATAAGGCCAAGGTCTACATTTTGGCTAGTGTTTACGAGTTACGGCCAAAAAGCACGAGGGCATGGTCTCACTCGTGAGATCATGAGTTCACGCTGCAGAGATGTTTGGACAACCGTGCGGGCAGATTCGCACGAATCCTCAAATACGCTTTATAACTCCCGTATGAAGGAGGGGTCATCGGTGTGAGAACACGTTCTTGATCTGATGGTCCACTTCAACGTGGTTGAGATGAACAGAGCGGTCATTGACGAGCAGAGTCAGGTATCGTTCATCCTGGAATCTCTTCCGAAGAGTTTCCTGCAATTCCGCAGCAATGCGGTGATGAACAAGATAGAGTATAACCTGACTACTCTCCTTAATGAACTACAAACTTTCCAGTCTCTTATGAAGAATAAGGGACAGGCTGATGGAGAGGAAAATCTGTTTGCCCATTCCAGAAGGTTCCAGAAGGGTTCATCCTCTGGGACCAAGTCCTGTAGCTCATTTTCTGGGCTTAAGAAGACCCAAAAGAAGAAAATAGGTGGGTAAGGGAAGTCACCTGCTGCTGACAAAGGCAAGGGAAAACCAAGCTTGCAGATAAAGGAAAGTGTTTCCACTACAACATGGATGGGCACTGGAAGAGAAACTGCCCAAAATACCTTACTGAGCTCAAAGAGAAGAAAGGTAAATTAGATTTACTTGTTCTTGAAACTTGTTTAGTAGAAAATGATGATTTAACTTGGATACTTGATTCAGGAGCCACTAATCACGTTTGCTCTTCATTTCAGGAAACTAGTTCCTTCAAGGAGCTCGAAGAGGGTGAGATGACGCTCAGGGTCGGAACGGGAGACGTTATCTCAGCTCGTGCAGTGAGAGATGCCAAGTTATTTTTCGGAGATAGATTTCTTTCTTTAAAAAATCTGTATATAGTTCCTAAGCTTAAAAGGAACTTAATTTCTATCTCTTGTTTAATAGAACTTGGTTATTGTATTTCTTTTTCAATCAATGAAGCGTTCATTTTGAAAGAGGGTGTCAATATTTGTTCTGCTAAATTGAAAAATGGCTTATACATATTGAAACCGAATAAAACCAAAGCAATTTTAAATCATGAGATGTTTAAGAATGCTAACACTCAAAATAAAAGGCAAAGAATTTCTCCAAATAATAATACCTATCTGTGGCATCTTAGACTTGGTCATATTAATCTCAACCGGATTGAGAGACTTTCTAAGAATGGACTTCTAAACAAGTTAGAAGATGATTCTTTACCGCCTTGCGAGTCTTGCTTGGAAGATAAAATGACCAAACGACCTTTTACTGGAAAATGTTATAGAGCCGGAGAACCCTTAGAACTTATACATTCGGATCTTTGTGGTCCGATGAATGTTAAAGCTCGAGGAGGGTACAAATATTTCATCTCTTTTATAGATGATTATTCGAGGTATGGTTATCTATACCTAATGCATCACAAGTCTGAAGGTCTTGAAAAGTTCAAAGAGTATAAGGCTGAAGTAGAGAATGCATTAGGGAAAAGCATTAAAACACTTCGATCCGATCGAGGTGGAGAGTATATGGATTTGAGATTCCAGGACTATATGATAGAACATGGAATTAAATCTCAACTCTCTGCACCTAATACACCACAGCAAAATGGTGTGTCAGAAAGGAGAAATAGAACCTTGTTAGACATGGTTCGTTTACATGATGAGCTATGCTCAATTGCTCCGCCTCGTTTTGGGGATACGCAGTAGAGACTGCAGTTCAAATCTTGAACAGTGTTCCATCAAAAAGTGTTTCAGAAACCCCTTTTGAACTTTGGAAGGGGCGTAAACCTAGTTTACAACACTTCGAGATTTGGGGATGTCAGAAGCTGCGTACTGTGACAAACCCAAAGAAATTGGAACCTCGTTCAAGATTGTGCCAATTTGTTGGCTATCCCAAAGAAACGAGAGGTGGTCTTTTCTACGACCCACAAGAAAATAAGGTGATTGTATCAACAAACGCCACGTTCTTGGAGGAAGATCACATGAGAAACCATAAACCGCGTAGTAAATTGGTACTAAATGAAGCTACACATGAACCAACAAGAGTTCTTGATCAAGTTGGACCCTCATCAAGAGTTGATGGAGGAATCAGCACCTCAAGTCAGTCTCGTCCTTCTCAATCGTTGGGAATGCCTCGACGCAGTGGGAGGGTTGTTTCCCAACCCGACCGCTTACTTGGGTTTAGCCGAAACTCAAGTTGTCATACACGATGACGGCGTAGAAGATCCATTGTCTTATAAACAGCAATGAATGACGTGAACAAGGACCAATGGATCAAAGCCATGGACCTTGAAATGGAGTCAATGGACTTCAATTCGGTATGGGAACTTGTAGACCAACTTTGAAGGGGTTAGACCCATAGGGTGTAAATGGATCTATAAGAGAAAAGAGATGCATCCTAAAAGGTGCAGGACCTTTAAGGCTAGACTTGTAGCAAAGGGTTTTACCCAAAGGGAAGAAGTTGACTATGAAGAAACTTTTTCCCCTGTTGCTATGCTGAAATCTATAAGGATACTCTTGTCCATAGCCGCGTTTTATGATTATGAAATTTGGCAAATGGACGTCAAGACTGCCTTTTTTGAATGGTAATCTTGGCGAGAGCATCTATATGTCTCACCCAGAAGGGTTCATAGCACGAGTCGAGAGCAAAAGTTTGCAAGCTTAATCGATCCATTTATGGATTGAAACAAGCATCAAGATCTTGGAATATAAGATTTGATACTGCGATCAAGTCTTACGGCTTTGACCAAAACATTAACGAGCCTTGTGTTTATAAGAGGATCGTTAACGAAAAAGTAGCTTTGTTAGTACTTTATGTGAATGATATCCTACTCATTGGGAATGATTTAGGATACCTAACTGACATAAAGAATTGACTGGCGACCCAATTCCAAATGAAAGATTTGGGAGAGGCGCAATATGTTCTTGGGATTCGGATCTTTAGGGATCGCAAGAAAGAAACGCTAGCATCGTCTCAGCGTCTTATATCGACAAAATGTTGTCCGGATATTCGATGCGAGAATTCCAAGAAGGGCTTATTACCCTTCAGGCACGGAGTTCATCTGTCTAGGGAAAAGTGTCCCAAGACACCTCAAGAAGTTGAGGTTATGAGTCATATTCCCTATGCCTCTACACTAGGTAGCTTAATGTATGCTATGCTATGCACGAGGCCGGACATTTGTTATGCAGTGGGAATAGTCAGTAGGTACCAGTCCAATCCAGGGTTAGACCACTGGACAACGGTTAAAAATATCCTATAGTATCTAAGGAGAACGAGGGACTATATGCTAGTGTATGGGTCTAAGGATCTGATCCTTACTGGATATACTGATTCTGCGTTTCAGACCGATAAGGATTCTCAAAAATCTACATCGGGATCAGTTTTCACCCTTAACGGGGGAGCTATAGTATGGCGAAGCATCAAGCAAGGATGCATCGCTGACTCCACAATGGAGGTTGAGTATGTCGCTGCTTGTGAAGCACCTAAGGAGGCTGTTTGGCTAAAGAAATTCCTTACTGATTTGGAAGTTGTTCCAAATATGGAATCTCCCATCACCTTATACTGTGACAACAGTGGTGCGGTAGCCAATTCGAAGGAACCTCGCAGCCATAAGCGAGGAAAGCACATCAAGAGGAAGTATCACATGATACGAGAAATAGTGCAACGAGGAGATGTGACAGTCACGAAGATCGCTTCGGAGCACAATATTGCTGATCCGTTTACAAAGACTCTCACGGCTAAAGTGTTCGAGGGTCATCTGGAAAGTCTGGGTCTACGAGATATGTACATAAGCTAATCTAGGGCAAGTGGGAGATATGCAATGGGGTATATGGATGCCCTAGTTTATTGTATTTCTATCTCTTGTAACCACTATTTTAGATTATGATGTACCCCACTAGAGTCTTAGTTTAAGTGGGAGTTTGTTAGGATTTGTGCCCTAAAACTCGTAGTTTGTAATTATGTTCTAATTAATGTAATAAAGTGTTATTATTTCAATAAAGTGTTATTGTTCGTTATCTACGAGTTTGCCTTTATTTAAAAACCCTAAATCCAATAAACTAAACATCCAAGGTCATTAAATGAATCTTTAACCGAATGTAATGTACATAAAAAGGATCTCGGTTCGAGATACAAACCTAAAGGGTCTATAGTTGGGGATAAGGTTTGGGTACCTTACCCCAGGTTAAACTATGGATGTGGCCCACTTTGTATTTGATACAAACACCGTGATCCTAACGTGTTCGTGTAGATGACATGTGAGTGGGGATATCCTATGTAATGAGATTACATAAGATCAAACCACGAAATAGTAACCTCTAGTCAGTAACTCAGTTGACTAGTTAGGTTTCTATTTCACTAGGATGACCTAGGCAACTTGATCTCAATCTCGAGCATGTTACGAACTCCTGTTCATGAGGGATTGTCCTTTGACTAGTATGGGTGAGAGTGGCCGATTCGCCACTCAATATGCCTACCTTCTTGGGGACAAGACCAGAGTGAGCGGTTGGGAACTTAACTTAGCAAGATGGAATTCACTCATTCCCGCCTACTAGGGTAGTAGAGGAATGTTCCCTTAAGTGGTGTCTCCAGGACTTGAACAAAGGGCCCGACCCTCTCATTCGCCCGAGAGGACCTGTGTTTGTTGGTAGGACCAGAAACAAATTGTTCATTAGAGGAGCACTTTATTACTTAAGGCACAAGATGTAACCTGGGGTAAAACGGTAATTTGACCCACTGGTGTTACTGAACATTCGTGAAGGATTGACTTGCTGTTATTGGTCAATATCCATGGACACGTAAATATATCTACAATGAGAAGAGTGCGATTCATGGGACTTTGAGTGGAGTGTTCATGGTTTAACGAATGTTGATTGGGAGGTTAATGAGATTAACAGAAACAATCTCGTATCGTTGGAGCTTCGATCCAGTGGGTCCATTAGGTCCACCTTCTAGCTCGTAAAGGGTTCTTAGATCATTTGAATTTGAAATGTTCAAATTCATTAGGGAATAAACTTAATGTATATTGATACATTATGATATATAGTTTTGGAACTATATATTATAAATTTAATGTGAATGTGATTCATATTAAATTATAAGAGAGAATTGAATATTTGAAAGAGTTGAAATATTATATTAAATGTGAATGTGATTCACATTTGAAAACTATAGGTTAAAATTTAATGTGCATTGGATGTACATTAAAACTATAGGTTAAAGGGGTAATATAATTAAATGAGATTTAATCCAAATTAAATATATGATATTTAATTTATATTATTTAATTAATAATTAAATTTGATTTAATTATTATTATTATTATTATTTTAATAATAAAAAGGAAACGTGTCATCCAGACACGTTCCCCACTACCTCTCCCCTTCTCCCTATCGACAATTTAACAGGGAGAAGGGGGGTTGCACTTTGATTTGATCGATCAACTGGATTGTTGAAGCAATTGGAGAATTGCTCTCTCTCTCTCTCAATTCTAGAATTCCCAAAAAGTTCTTCCAGCTGTTGGAATCCTTCCCACAAAGGAAGGCTCTAATTACTCAGAGGATAGAACGTTTATTCTTTTGGTGGTGTTCTGTAAAACAGAGAAGCTAAAGCTTGCTGAGTTACTGTAAATTGCTTGGAGCAAGGAGTTGCTGTGAGTCTACAAAGGTAATAATTCTTCTTTCTTTCTTTAAGTTTAATTGTTAAACTTTACATGTTTGCATGTATGCTATTATCCATGTCTAATAGGATTAGAAATTCATGCTTGTTCTGTATCTTTTTGTCAATGTACTGGTTTTTGTTTCAATTAAAACAATCAAGCAATTAACGATCCCAAACCATGTTTCCGCTGCTCAAGGAGATCAGATCTCCTTCACCTTCGGTGTCATACATTCTAAACCTATGGAGTATCATTGCAAATTATAAATGACCTAGGAATCATTTCATAATTGGCTAAAACATGATTGAATTAGAAAATTATAGTAAGAAACTTATACAAGTTTTGTTTTGTAAATTTTTCAGCAAAATGTCTAGCTCTATAATTTTCTTATTGGGTGTCGAAAAGTTAACCGAAGAGAACATGATAACATGGGAAAACAAACTCAACACTATATTGGTAGTGGATGATTTGAAGTTTGTGCTAACTGAGGAGTGTCCTCAGGTGCCAGGCTCGAATGCTTCACGAAATTTTCGTGATACATATGATCGATGGATCAAGGCCAATGATAAGGCCAAGGTCTACATGCTGGCAAATATGTCTGACATATTAGCCAAGAAGCATGAGAGCATGATAACCGCTAAGGAAATCATGGATTCAGTGCAGGGCATGTTTGGGCAACAGTCCACACAGACCCGACACAATGCCCTAAAGTACATATTCAACTCGAGAATGCCAGTGGGTACATCTGTTCAGGATCATGTCCTGGATATGATGGTACACTTTAACATCTCGGAGTCGAATGATGCTTCCATCGATGAATCGAGCCAGGTCAGCTTCATTATCGAAACCCTTCCAGATAGTTTCCTACAGTTTAGAAGTAATACTGTTATGAACAAGCTTACTTTTAATCTTACCTCACTTCTGAATGAACTCCAGACCTTTCAATCTTTGATGAAAATTCAGGGATCGAAAGGTTAGGCAAATGTTGCCAGTAGGAGTTATCATAGAGGTTCGACCTCTGGATCAAAAACAGTGGCTTCATCTTCTTCTAACCTGAAAGGAAAGAAGAAGAACATGAAGAAGGTTGGTAAAGAGAAACGAGCTGACAAAGCTGCCGCTTAGAAGGGCAAGAAAGTCAAAGAAGTTGCAGACAAAGGAAAGTGTTTCCATTGCAACGAAGACGGGCATTGAAAACGGAACTGTCTGAAGTACAATGCAGAAAAGAAGAAGGAAGGTAAATATGATTTACTTTGCTTAGAAGCTTGTTTAGTGGATAATGATAAAACTGCTTGGATACTTCAGGCACCACTAATCATGTTTGCTCTTCTTTTCAGGGAATAGATTCCTGGCAGCTGCTAAAGAAAGGAGAGATAACGCTCCAGGTTTGAAATGGAGAAGTCGTCTCAGCTGTAGCAGTAGGCACGATGAAGCTTTATTTTGGCAAGAAATATATGTTGTCAGACAATATATTAGTGATACCAGGGTTTACTAGAAACCTTATTTCAATTTCTTGCCTTATAGAACAATGTATTTCTGTTTCTTTCTCATTGAATAAAGTGTTTATTTTGAAGAAAGGTGTGGAAATATGTTCAGCTTCATTAGAAAATGGGTTGTATGTTTTAAGGCCTAATTCAGTCAAAATGGTTTTTAACACTGAATTATTTAAAACTGCAAACACACAAACTAAGAAACGTAAAATTTCTCCTAAAGAGAATTCTCATCTTTTGCATCATAGATTGAGTCACATTAACCTCAATAGGATTGAGAGATTGGTAAAGAATGGACTTCTAAATGAGTTAGAAGAAAATGCTTTACCTGTATGTGAATCATGCCTAGAAGGCAAAATGACTAAAACACCTTTTAGTGGAAAAGGTTATAGAGCCAAAGAACCCCTTCAGCTTATACATTCAGACCTATGTGGTCCGATGAGTGTTAAAGCCAGATGAGGTTATGAATATTTCATCTCCTTTATAGATGATTATTCTAGATTTGGGCATATTTACCTAATACAACATAAGTCTGAAGCACTTGAAAAGTTCAAGGAATTCAAGACTGAAGTTGAAAATCAATTGGGTAAAATAATTAAAATACTTCGATCAGATCGAGGTAGAGAGTACATGGATTTAGAATTCCAGAACTATATGATAGAACATGGAATAATATCCCAGCTCTCGGCTCCCGGTACGCCACAACAAAACGGTGTATCAGAAAGGAGAAATAGAACCTTGTTGGACATGGTTCGATCAACGATAAGTTATGCTCATCTCACTAGTTCCTTTTGGAGTTACGCAATAGAGAGTGCGGTATACATTTTGAACAATGTGCCCTCAAAAAGTGTTTCTGAAACACCTTTTGAACTCTTGAAAGGACGTAAAGGTAGTTTATGTCATTTCAGAATTTGGGGATGTCCAGCACATGTGCTTGTGACAAATCCAAAAAAGTTAGATTCACGTTCAAAATTTTGTATATTCATAGACTACCTAAAAGAAACAAGAGGTGGTTTATTCTATGATCCTAAGGAAGATAAGATTTTTGTGTCGACAAATGTAACTTTCTTAGAGGAGGACCACATAAGGGACCACAAACCAATAAGTAAAATTGTGTTTAGTGAGTTAGACGGAACAATGGCAAAGGTTGCTAATAAAACTATAAAGGGAATGAAACTCCCACGCAGCGGAAGATGATCGAATCGTCATGGTGAAGTTGTGCAACCGTTATTCGTTAAAATAAATCTAACTCTTAGATCTAGGCTAAACATGCTTAAATGGAAAGAAAATCAGTAAATACATACTTGTTGAAGTCGTGCTTCAAAATTCCTTTCAACGATCCACGAACTCGTCGTGCTTTCTCGAACTCAACGAACTCAAATCCTTCTCACGAACAAGAACACCACCACTCGGCTTCTCGGTTGTTCTTCTTTTGGAAGAAGGAAGATAGTGGGAACTTTGTGTTTTGGTTTTGAGAGGAGAAATGTTGAGAGAATTTGAGAGAGAATTGATCTCTTCTTTTGGTGAAAATCCAAAAAAAAAAGAAAAACTTACCATCCTTCTTGCAAGAAGGGTTTAAATAATGGAGATAGGTGGTGTTGAAATCTCCACTTATTTACCATTTTACCACAACTATAGGTTATGCAAATCATATTTGCATAACCACATATTATAAGATATCTCATATCTCATATTACAAATCACATTTGCAATATTGTGGATTTATTAAATTGAATCACATCCAATTTAATATCTCTCAATCTAATTTCTCTAATTAGCCCTAATTAAACAATTAGGCTAACCTATAGTTTTATTATGAATCTCATTCACATTAAACTATATATTATATCATTCATATCTCATATAAACGACATAAATACCCTTTAGTGAACTTGAACTCTTCAATTCACACCAAAACAGTAAACCCTTCTTTTAACCTAGTTTGAGCCAACTGAGGGACCTTATGGACCTACAGTGACGAGCTCCAATGATTCGAGATTAACGTATCAAACTTTTTGACCCGGTTAATCAACATTCATTAGCTACGGTAACACTCCACTAAAGCCCGTAGCTACACTCCCGTCAGTGCAAGAATGTTACGTGTCCACTGATATAACCAATGCCCATGAGTCGACCCTTCACAGGTTGTTCGTAGACACTGCTGGGTCAAATTACCGTTTTACCCGTGTGTCTACTTCTTGTTCCTTAAGTCCCCACTGCTCCTCTAATGAACAACAACGTTGTAATGGTCCAACCATACACAACAACTCTCTCGTGCCAGTGAGAGAGTGGGCGCCTGTTGTCCAAGCCCTGGAGACAACACTTAAGGGAACAACCCCTCTAGTTTCCTTAAAGGCGGTAACGAGTGAATTCCATCTCGCGTAGTTAAGTTCCCAACTCCCTACTTGGTCCTGTCCCTAAGAAGATAGGCATATTGGGCGAGTAACTATGACCACCCTCACCCGTACTAGTCAAAGGACAGACCCTCGCAGACAGGAGTCCGTAACACGCTCAGGATTCAGGTCGAGTTACTAATGGTCATCTACGAAGTTATTAGTCCCTTCACAACAGCGGTGTTACATCGGTAGGTCTAATAATTCACGGTCCGGTCTTGTATAATCTCATTGTACAGGATGTCCCCACTCGCATGTCAACCGCATGAACGAGTCAGATCACCACGTTTGTATCTTAATACAAAGCGGGCCGCATCCACAGCGTATCCAGGATTAGGTCTCAAACCCTATCCATATACTGTAGACCGTTTGGGTCATTTACTCGAACGTGATCCTCCTTGTTTGTCCATTACACACCGTTCAAGTTCTAATTCTCTCATGTATTCAATGACTCTGGAGCTTAGTTTATTGGTCAAAGTTTGTATAAAATGCAAGACACAAAATGAAGAAATAAATAACTATTTATTAATTTGAAATATATTTACAAACAGTACGAGATTATGACAAACATCCCAACAAACTCCCACTTGGACTAAGCTAGTGGAGCAAATACATTTATGAAATGTACATAAATTAAAATGACGTAATACAATAAACTAGGGCATTGAATACCCGTTTACATATCTCCCACTTGCCCTAGTCAGGAAGTACTCGAAGACCTAGACTCTTTAGGTGACCCTCAAACACCTTAGCCGTGAGGGGATTTGTAAATGGATCAGCTACGTTGTGCTCCGACGCTATCTACGTGACTGTCACGTCACCGCGGTGCACAATCTCCTATATAAGGTGATACTTTTCAACCTTTTGAGGAGTCTTAGGACACTAATCCTTAGATAGGTGAACCCCGTCCTGAAAGGCAACAAGCCCTTCTTGGAGTTTTCCATCTTATATCTAGACAACATCTTGTCAATATAAGATGCTTAAGACATGGCTAGCGTTCTGTTCTTCCGGTTCTGGACTATCTGGATACCTAGAACATATTGAGCTTCTCCCAAATCTTTCATTTGGAATTGCGAAGCTAGCCATTTTTTAACGTCAGTAAGAAGTCCTACCTCATTCCCAATGAGAAGGATATCATCCACGTATAATATCATAAATGCGACAATTTTGTCAACGATTTTCTTGTAGACACAAGGCTCGTCAACATTCTGATCAAAGCCATAAGATTTGATTGCCTCTTCAAACCTTATATTCCAAGACCTCGAGGCTTGTTTTAGTCCATAAATAGACCTATGAAGTCGACAAACCTTTTGCTCTTGACCTTGGGTTATGAACCCTTTGGGCTGGTCCATGTAGATGGTTTCGTCAAGGTTGCCATTTAGAAAGGCGGTCTTGACATCCATCTGCCATACCTCGTAGTCATAATACGCGACAATGGCCAGAAGGATCCTGATCGACTTTACCATGGCAACAGGTGAAAAGGTTTCCTCATAGTCAACCCCTTCGACCTAGGTAAAACCCTTTGCCACTAGTCGTGATTTGAAGGTCTGCACCTTCCCATCTACGCCACGTTTACGCTTGTAGATCCATTTGCATCCAATAGGTTTTACCACATCCGGTTGATCCACAAGCTCCCAGACAGAATTGAAGTACATCGACTCCATTTCTTGGTCCATAGCTTTAATCCATTCGTCCTTGTCAACATCAACCATAACCTGATCATAGGTCAATGGATCTTCACAGTCATCATCAGGATTGATGACTTGGGTTTCAGCTAAACCCATGTAACGTTCAGACTGTCTCACAACCCTCCCACTACGTCGAGGCATTCCCAACTCCTGGGAACGGACTTGACTTGACGTGCTAGAATCAACAACACTTGTTGACGTACTAGCCCCATCAGCAACTCTTGCTTATGTACCGTCCATTTCGTTTAACACGATTTTTCTCCTAGGCAAATGATCCCTGATATGGTCTTCCTCAAGTAAAGTGACGTTTGTCGACACAATCACCCTGTTTTCCTTAGGATCGAAAAATAGACCACCTCTGGTCTCTTTTGGGTAACCTACGAATAGGCACAATTTGTAACGGGGTTCTAGCTTCTTCGGGTTTGACACCAACACATGGGCTGGACATCCCCAAATTCTGAAATGGTGTAAACTACCTTTACGGTCATTCCAGAGTTCAAAAGGTGTTTCACAAACACTCTTCGATGGAACGTTGTTCAAAATATACACCGCAGTCTCCACTGCGTAATTCCAAAAGGAATCAGGGAGACGAGCATAGCTCATCATCGACCAAACCATGTCCAACAAGGTTCTGTTTCTCCTCTCCGATACACCATTCTGCTGTGGCATACTAGGTGCTGAGAGTTGGGACGTAATTCCATGTTCTATCATATTGTCCTGGAATTCAGTGTCCATATACTCTCCACCTCGATCTGATCGAAGTGTTTTTATCGTTTTACCTAACAGGTTCTCAACCTCAGTCTTGTACTCATTGAACTTTTCAAGAGTTTCAGACTTCCTATGCATTAGGTAAATATACCCATATCTCGAATAATCATCAATGAAAGATACGAAGTATTCATAACCACCTCGTGCTTTAACACTCATCGGACCACAGAGGTCAGAATGTATAAGCTCAAGGGGCTCCTTGGCTCTATATTCTTTTCCACTAAAATAACGTTTGGTCATTTTGCCTTCGAGGCATGACTCACACACCGGTAAAGAGTTTTCTTCCAACTGACTTAGAAGTCCACTCTTCACTAGTCTCTCAATCCGATTGAGATTCATGTGGCCTAACCTTAGATGCCAAAGATGGGTATTTTCGTTTGGAGAAACCTTAGCTCTCTTAGTTCGTGTTTCTGCAGTTTTAAACAATTCAGTATTCAAAACGCTTTTGACCGAATTTGGTTTCAAAACATACAAATTTGACTTAAGTGAAGCAGAACAAATAAGATTGCCATTTCTGGAAATAAACGCTTTATTACCAAGAAAAGAAATGAAAATACATTGTTCTAATAAACAGGAAATAGAAACAAGGTTTCTAGTAAACCTTGGAACTATGTACATATTGTCTAACAAAATGTAACTCTTGCCAAAATAGAGCTTCACTTTGCCGATCGCTGCAGCAGAGACAATCTCCCCGGATCCAACCCGTAGATCACCTCACCCTCTCGCAGCTGCTGCCAGGAATCAATTCCCTGAAAAGAAGAACAAACGTGGTTAGTGGCGCCTAAAATTCAGGTAGAGTCATTACTCTCCACTAAACATGTTTCAGTTACCAGTAAATCACATTTACCTTGATTCTTCCTCTCGGCAAGGAACTTGGGACAGTTTCTCTTCCAGTGGCCGTCCCCATTGCAGTGGAAACACTTTCCTTTCTCTGCAACTTCCATGACCTTCTTGCCCTTTTGGGCGGAAACTCGGTCAGCTTTACCCCTCTTCATCTTCTTCTTCCCTTTCGGGCGTGAAGGAGCAACAGGTTTAGTCCCAGAGGTTGAACTCCTGTGATAAGACCTGTAGGCAACATTTGTCTCAGCTTCTGGTGCCCTGATCCTCATCAAGGACTGGAAATTTTGTAGCTCATTGAGGAGGGTAGTCAGAGTGTAGCTAATTTTGTTCATAACAGCATTGCTACGAAACTGAAGGAAACTCTTTGAAAGAGTCTCTAGAATAAAGCTAACCTGGCTCGACTCGTCGATCGAAGCCCCGTTCATCTCCACCAAATTAAAGTGGGTCATCATGTCTAGAACGTGTTCACGGACAGACGCCCCTTCTTTCATTCGGGCGTTGAATACGTGTTTGAGTGAATCGTGACTGACCTGAAAGGACTGTTGTCCAAACATGTCTTGCAGCGACTCCATGATCTCCTTGGCGGTGATCAATCTACTCATGCTTCTTTGCCAAAACTTCAGATAAGCTGGCAATGATATAGACCTTGGCCTTTTCATTGGCCCTGATCCATCGATCGTATGCATCACGAACACTTCGTGATGCAGTCGAGCTCGGCAACTGAGGACACTCCTCAGTGAGCACGAACTTCAGGTCGTCAGTTACTAGAATCGTGTTTATGTTATTCTTCCACGTTTGGAAGTGGTTCCCACTAATTTTTCGGAAGCAAGTAAAGCTATAATTGAGCTAGACATATTTTTAGCTGAAAAAATCAAATAATTTTGTGTCAGTGTCGCATAAAGTTTTTGAAAACCAATCAAGTTTTAGAAAAATTTAATCCTATGATCCCTAGGTCATTTAAAAATTGCAATGATATCCTCCTAAAGGTTTAGAATGACTGCCACCAAAGGGTGAACAAAAACACTCCTCCTCTAGGACGAGACTTTCTCGATCATACCCTAATCCCAGAATAACTCTTATTCCATTAGGCGTCCAGTTACCATTATTTGGCCGAATTCAGTGAGTGTCACCCTCAATCTTTAAGTTTCCAAGTATCCGTCAAAACAATAGCCACGAAGGGTGAACCACGAAGGAAAACCAACAAGGAAACTGTATCCCTTTCGGGAATTCACCGTGTTCCGACTCCCATGATCAAGGCCCTCCGAAGGGATTGTCTGGTCCAGGCCAAACTAGAAGGCGGATCATAGGGGTCTCACGGTGTGAATCGAAAGAAGAGATCGTGGGTCCCATTTTCACAGGTCCCGCTCCCACTCACTATATGTACTCTCTCCATCCACTTTGATATTAACCCATACAAATACCATCCGAAGGGGGACGCTCCCATTTGCGCCACGAGGCCGAGTATGGATCTCACGGTGCGGACTTAAGGAGATTTGTGGTTGGAAATTAAATGTATCTTATACACTATATTTCCTCCCACTCAGCACTTTATAAATTTCGGGATTGACCTAGATAAACCGGCTAAAATTTACCTAAGTCTACCAATATAACTCTTATTTGGTATTTAGCCTAAGTTTATAATCACATTATTACTTAGGTCTATGTGAGTAAATTAAAATACTTTTAATTAACGATACTCACGAAAAATATAATCTAAGAATCTCCGGACCGAATTCACTCCCAAGTCGGTTTCCAGGTAGGGGTGTTCCACAAGCGTCAACTTAAATACCCCAGCCTTAGACAAAACCTTTCTTAGATAGAGTTACTAATCATTCACCATTCAAAGATTACATTTTGATTTCCTAATTCTAATCTTATTAGAACTAGAAAACCTAAGTCTAATTATTCAAGTTCTAAACACTTTAAAACTAATAATTAACTTAGGTTACATGCATTTCTATGTTATAGTGCTTGATCATTAATCACATGAATAACTATATACTATAATAAAATAAATATTTCATCTCATGAAATTAAAATGGATGAGCATACTTTAATCTAAAAATATAACACTTATATTATTCAATTAAAACATTCATTTAATTACATTATAACTCTTATAATATAACCTATCATGCAAACTATATATTATAACTCTTATAATATAAATGATACATGAAATGTTTAACCTAAGGTGGGATTTTAAATCTATATGACATACATTATGCACATAGAAATTAATTAAATCATACATCACATGCATAAAATAATTAAACAGCAAAAATGGACCGGTTTTGGCACCTAAGGGCATTTATTTAATTAAATAAATAAATTAAATACATTTTACAAATTAAAAAGTAAATAAATAAAATAAATAAAATCCCCACGTAGTGATAACTACACAACCACCCACTTTCTTGCAAACTGCTCGCTGCTCACTCCCACTACGCGTGCAGCGTTGCAACGCCGTGGGCAACATTGCAACGCTGTAGCGTCCAGAGTCACGCCCATCGTGCTCCACGCCTTGGCATTGCAACGCTACGCCTAGCGTTGCAACGCTGCTCTGCAACCAAGCCTCCGTCCGCATGAGCAGCGTTGAGACACCGAATAACAACGTCTCAACGCTGTCTACAGAACAACAAGCTCCTCTTGCTGTTCTTCGTCGATTCTCACCCGTTTCCGCTCTGATTTCTTCAAAGCAACTCTTGCCACGAACGACTCGGACTTACAGACTCGATTTACAACAAAATGCCCAAAAACACGGGCCCTTACATTGATCAAATCAACATAAAAATTGTAAATCTAAACTATGCCAAAACCGAAAACATGCATAATTGCAAACCAACAACTTATCTCATAAACTAAGGCTATACCCAGCTAATTTCAACGAAAAACAGTGCACAACATCGAACCAACTTATGGCTCTGATACCAATTAAAGGGAATGAAACTCCCATGCAGCGGAAGACGATCGAATCGTCATGGTGAAGTTGTGCAACCGTTATTCGTTAAAATCAATCTAACTCTTAGATCTAGGCTAAACATGCTTAAATGGAAAGAAAATCAGTAAATACTTACTTGTTGAAGTCATGCTTCAAAATTCCTTCCAACAATCCACGAACTCTTCGTGCTTTCTCGAACTCAACGAACTCGAATCCTTCTCAGGAACAAGAACACCACCACTTGGCTTCTCGGTTGTTCTTCTTTTGGAAGAAGGAAGATAGTGGGAACTTTGTGTTTTGGTTTTAAGAGGAGAAATGTTGAGAGAATTTGAGAGAGAATTGATCTCTTCTTTTGGTGAAAATCCAAAAATGAGAGAAAAGCTTACCATCCTTCTTGCAAGAAGGGTTTAAATAATGGAGATAGGTGGTGTTGAAATCCCCACCTATTTACCATTTTACCACAACTATAGGTTATGCAAATCATATTTGTATAACAACATATTATAAGATATCTCATATCTCATATTACAAATCACATTTGCAATGTTGTGGATTTATTAAATTGAATCACATCCAATTTAATATCTCTCAATCTAATTTCTCCAATTAGCCCTAATTCAACAATTAGGCTAACCTATAGTTTATTATGAATCTCATTCACATTAAACTATATATTATATCATTCATATCTCATATAAATGACATAAATACCCTTTAGTGAACTTGAACACTTCAATTCACACAAAAACATTAAACCCTTCTTTTAACCCAGTTTGAGCCAACCGAGGGACCTTATTGACCTACAGTGACGAGCTCCAATGATCCGAGATTAAGCTATCAAACTCTTTGACCCGGTTAATCAACATTCATTAGCTACGGTAACACTCCACTAAAGGCCGTTGCTGCACTCCCGTCAGTGCAAGAATATTACGTGTCCACTGATATAACCAATGTCCATGAGTCGACCCTTCACAGGTTGTTCGTAGACACTGCTGGGTCAAATTATCGTTTTACCCCTGTGTCTACTTCTTGTTCCTTAAGTCCCAACTGCTCCTCTAATGAACAAAAACGTTGTAATGGTCCAACCATACATAACAACTCTCTCGTGCCAGTAAGAGAGTGGGCGCCCGTTGTCCAAGCCCTAGAGACAACACTTAAGGGAACAACCCCTCTAGTTTCCTTAAAGGCGAGAACGAGTGAATTCCATCTCGCGTAGTTAAGTTCCCAGCTCCCTACTTGGTCCTGTCCCTGAGAAGATAGGCATATTGAGCGAGTAACTGTGACCACCCTCACACGTACCAGTCAAAGAACAGACCCACGCAGGCAAGAGTTCGTAACACGCTCAGGATTCAGGTCGAGTCACTAATGGTCATCTACGAAGTTATTAATCCCATCACAACAGCGGTGTTACATCGTGAGGTCTAATAATTCACGGTCCTGGTCTTGTACAATCTCATTGTACAGGATGCTCCCACTCGCATGTCAACCACATGAACGAGTCAGATCACCTCGTTTGTATCTTAATACAAAGCGGGCCGCATCCATAGCGTATCCAGGATTACGTCTCCAACCCTATCCATATACTGTAGACCGTTCGGGTCATTTACTCGAACGTGATCCTCCCTGTGTGTCCACTACACACCTATCAAGTTCTAATTCTCTCATGTATTCAATGAACCTAGAGCTTAGTTTATTAGTCAAAGTTTGTATAAAATGCGAGACACAAAATGAAGAAATAAATAACTCTTTATTAATTTCAAATATATTTACAAACAGTACGAGATTAGGACAAACATCCCAACAAACTAGTACGTCAACAAAAGTTGTTGATACTAGCTTGTCTAGTCAAGAGAGTCCATCTCAAGATTTGAGTATGCCTCGACGTAGTGGGAGAGTTATAACACAACTTGACCGTTACATGGGTTTATCTGAAACCCAAGGTTTTATACCAGATAACGACTGTGAGGATCCATCGACTTATAATCAAGCGATGGTTGACAAAGACAAAGACAAATGGGTCATAGCCATGGACCAAGAAATGGAGTCTATGCACTTCAATTCTGTTTGTGATCTTGTAGATAAACCTGATGGGGTAAAACCTATAGGTTTTAAGTGGATCTACAAGAGAAACCTTGGTGTAGATGGGAAGGTGCAAACCTTTAAAGCTAGACTAGTAGCAAAGATACCCAGGTTGAAGGGGTTGACTATGAGGAAACCTTTTCACCAGTTGCTATGGTAAAGTCTATCCGTATCCTACTTGCCATTGCCGCATATTATGACTATGAGGTATGGCAAATGGATGTCAAAACAACCTTTTTGAATGGCAATCTTGACGAGAACATCTACATCGACCAAACCAAAGGGTTCATTGAACCAGGACAAGAGTAAAAAGTTTGCATGCTTTAAAGGTCCATCTATGTACTGAAACAAGCCTCTAGGTCCTGGAATATAAGATTTGATGAGGCAATCAAATCTTTTGGTTTTGACCAGAATGATGATGAACCTTGTGTCTACAAGAAAATCATCAATAGTTCTGTCGCATTCCTAGTTCTATGTGGATGATATCCTACTTATTGGGAATGATGTAGGACATCTTACTGACATTAATAATTGGCTAGCTGCGCAATTCCAAATGAAAGATTTGGGTGATGCACAGTTTGTTCTTGGGATCCAGATTGTTCGGAACCGCAAAAATAAAACATTAGTCTTGTCTCAAACATCTTACATAGACAAAGTGTTGTCAAGGTTTAAGATGCAAGACTCCAAAAGGGCTTATTGCCTTTCAGATATGGAGTTCATTTGTCTAAGGAACAATGTCCTAAGACACCTCAAGGAGTTGAGGATATGAGACGGATTCCTTATGCATCAGCTGTTGGGAGCCTGATGTACGCCATGTTGTGTACTAGGCCAGACATCTGTTTTAATGTTGGAATGGTCAGTAGGTATCAATACAATCCAGAACCTGAACACTAGACAACGGTTAAAACTATCCTTAACTATCTACGAAGAACAAGGAACTACATGCTTGTGTATGGGGCTAAGGATTTGATCCTTACAGGATACACAGATTCTGACTTTCCGACTGATAAAGATTCTCGGAAATCTACATCAAGGTCAATATTTACTCTTAACGGAGGAGCTGTAGTGTGGCGAAGCGTCAAGCAAGGATGCATCGCTGATTCCACCATGGAGGTAGAATATGTAGCAGCTTGTGAAGCAGCTAAAGAGGCCGTTTGGTTAAGGAAATTCATACTAAATTTGGAAGTTGTTCAAAATATGAGTTTGCCCATCACACTGTATTGCGATTACAGTGGTGTAGTGGCAAATTCATGAGAACCCCGAAGTCACAAGAGGGAAAAACAATTGAGCGAAAATATCATCTCATCCGGGAGATCGTGCATCGAGGAGACGTGATTGTCACAAAGATAGTCTCAGAGCACAACGTTGTTGATCCTTTTACAAAGGCTCTCACGGCTAAAGTTTTTGAGAGTCACCTAGAAGGTCTAGGTTTACAAGTCTTCCCCAACTAGGGCAAGTGGGAGTATATTGTACAAAGGGTTTAAATGCCCTAGTTTATTGTATTTACATTATTGAAATATTTTAATACTCCACAAGCTTTAGGTCAAGTGGGTGATTGTTGGGATTTATGCCCTAAACTTATGTAATTTTGATCAAATAAATAAAGAGTTATTTGCTTTGATAAAATTATATTCTTGTTTTATAAATCCAATAAACTAAGCTCCAAGGTTATAATGTATCTTGAACATGAGTGTAGTAGACACTATTTGGATTATGTTAAAGAGTATAACCTAAATTGTCTATGGTATAAGAACAAGGTTGGAAACCTTATTCTGGTAACACCATGGATGCGACCCACTTTGTAATTAGTACAAATTAGGTAATCCAACTCATTCATGTGGTTATCTAGATTGATTCATTACTAAAGTACTAATTCCCAATTTTGATCTAAAGAAGTCTAAACTTGTCAAACATGGAATGAAAATAATAACTAAAACTAATGTGGAAACACAAAATATGAGAGAAACGTTAGGGAATTGACTTCTAATTATTTCATTATTCTAGTGAATGAAATTGACTTTGGTTGTGAGATTATAAACAAGAAGTTAAAGTTAATCAAAAGACTCTCTCGAGCTCGGTTGACCTCAAGCATAACGATAAACTTAAAGTTTCCATTTAGATTTTAAAAGCATGCAAGACATTAAGCAACTTCTTTTAAACGTTTCCCAAAGAACCCTTCACTCTCATGTAAGGATTTACTAAGAGTTTTGACAACTTTAATCTAGTCTAAAGTTTATTCTCTTGAATTAAACCCAAACACATGCAATTCTTGGTTAGAGAAAGACAAGCATTAAGAGCAATTTACCAAAAATAATTCAACACAACCAATATTTAAAACAATTGCTAGAATAAATCCATAAAATGCTACATAAATTCCCTAACAATGAATTTAGTTACTCATAATCAGTTCAAAACATACTAAATCCATGCTAGAATCCATAAAAAAACTACGAAACTAAGGGAAAGAAGGAAAAACGCTTTTGGTGTCGATGTCGCTCCTCGTCTCCGAGCTCCCGTCACGATCTCGAGCCTCCACTCTCGTGTTTGGCCTCTAAAGAGTCTTCTCCAGCTCCCTCAATAGTGTATGTTTCAAAATTAGGGTCTAAAGCTCTCTTCAATTCTTCTCCACCTTCAAATGAGGCGAAATCACACATATATACACTATCGGCACGGCGTTGCGACGCTAGGCACACCGTTGCAATGTCGTACCCTAGGTGCTCAATTAAATAAGGAAAAACGGGGTAGCGTTGAGACGTTGTGCGTTGCGTGTCAATGCTACCAACATAGATGATGCGAAGAAGGCGTGTTTCGACGTCTCAACGTTGCAAAGCAACATCTCAATGCCACCTGCTCGGATTTTCAGCTTTCTTCTTCTATTTGCATGGTGTTGCAACGCCAAAATTGTCGTCTCAATGCCCTAGCCTCAGGTCATCTTGCTACATTGACTTCTCTTCTTCTTCAACGTACTTATCTTTTGTGTTCCATTAGCTCCAATTAGACTCGTGAATGCACTGAAATCATTATAAAAACTAGCAAAATTTAAGTTTAAGAATAACACATTTTGTGTGTTATCAAACGTGTCATAACTTAATTATGAATTAAACTATGATTAAGAAAAGGTGAACATATTTAAATATGATTTAAATATTAGATCGCTTTATAGCATGAATAAGGATTCATGTTCGAAAAATTGATCAGGATTAGGCAATTTATTTAATTTATTATTTGATATTAAATTAAATTAAATTATTTACATAAATGATTTAATTAATTAAATTAATTTTAATTTAAAATTAATTTTATATTGATTTTAAATTAAAATTAAATGGAAAAGAGATAGAAATTCAAGTTTTGTCTTGAATTTCAACTTAGCCAACTTGCCCATCCTACTCAAACTCAAAATTGGCCAAAATTTGTCACCTCCTTCTTCAATCATCCTCATCACTCATGTTTTGGCATCTCCTCAAAGCTTAATGAATCTTTATTTAAAGGAGAATTGAGAGAATTTTGCAGAAATACTTTCAATTCTTAGTTTTTGACCTTTGAGAACTCTTCTTCCGAATTCTCTCAATCTAGGATCCCACAATCCGTTCCAGGGCCTGAGGATAGTAAGGAAGACACTTGATAAGAAATTTTAAGAGGAATTGAAAAAATCTAACAAGCTTGTTAACAAAAACAAGACCTTTAGATGACAAATCCAAAAATCTCAAATCAAAATGAAATCAAAGAAGCCAAAGATTCTAATGTAAAAAATGTTAAGTAACCCTTGACAATTGGATATAACAACCTTGCTCAAAGAAACAAGACCTTTAGAACTCAATTTCAAAGACCCTAAAACCAATTTTGAAAATCAACTCAAAGAAAGTAAAATCCGATTGAACTTGTATGAGATTCAAACCCTTGACAATAGAACTTGTATGAGATTCCAACCACTCCACAAGCAAGATTGTGTTGGGGTGTATGCCCTAATCTCGTGTTGTTTGTAAGAGTTGTTGAATTAATAAATAAAAGTTATTTATTAATCAAACCTTGTATCTCACATTTTAACCCTTTATATGAATTTGAACACTTCAAATTTACTCCAAACTGTATACCCTCATTGAATCCATTACTGAGCCTACCGAGGGACCTAATGGACCTACATATCATGAACTTCAATGATCTGAGATTAATTGACCAAACTCTTTGATCTCGTTAATCAACATTCATTAACTACATGGACACCCTGATGGAGATCTGATCTCCTTGAGCAGCGGAAACGTGTTTGGGATCGTTAATGTGCTTGATTGTTTTGCTTAAAACAAAAACCAGTACATTGATAAATAATACAGAACAAACATTAAATTCTAATCCTATTAGACATGGATAATAGCATACATGCAAACATGTTAAGTTTAACAATTAAACTATGGAGAGAGGTGAATAAATTACCTTTGTAGCTTTTTCGCAGCAACTCCTTGCTCCACGATAAACAGCAACAATAAAGAACTTCTCTGTTTTTCTCTGTGTTACAACACCACCACTTGGATCACCTCCTATATCTCTGAGTTCTACTTAGATCCTCCTTGGTGGGAAGGATTCCAACTATTGGAAGAGTTTTGGGAATGAGAGTGAGAGAGAGAATGTATTGTTGCAGCAATTCCCCAATTGCAGAAAGATCGATCACCCCAATGAGCATCCCCCTTCTCCCTGTTAAACTGTCGATAAGGAGAAGGAGAGGGGTAGTGGGGAACGTGTCTGGATGACACATTCCCTCATTTATTATTAAAATAATAATAATAATAATAATAATAATAATAATATAATTAAATCAAATTTAATTATTCATTTAAATCATATTTAAATAATATAAATTAAATATCATATATTTAATTTGGATTAAATCTCATTTGATCACATTGCCCCTTTAACCTATAGTTTTAATGTACAACAAGTGCACATTAAATTTTATTCTATAGTTTGCAAAAGTGAATCACATTTACATTTAATATAATATTTGAACTCTTTCAAATATTCAATTCTCTCATATAATTTAATATGAATCATATTCACATTAAATTTATAATATATAGTTCCAAAACTATATATTATATCGTATCTAAATACATTAAATATATTCCCTAATGAATTTGAACATTTCAAATTCAAATGATCTAAGAACCCTTTACGAGCTAGAAGGTGGACCTAATGGACCTACAGATCAGAAGATCCAACGATACGAGCTTGTTCGGTTAATCTCATTAACCCCCCAATCAACATTCGTTAACTGCGGGAACACTCCACTAAAGTCCCACAGCTGCACTCTTCTCACTGCAGATATATTTCTGTGTCCATGGATATTGACCAATAACAACAAGTCAATCCTTCACGAATGTTCGTAACACCAGCTGGGTCAAATTATCGTTTTGCCCCTGGGTTACATCTTGTGCCTTAAGTACCAGTGCTCCTCTAATGAACAATTTGTTTGTGGTCCTACCAACAAACAGAGTCCCTCTCGGGCCAATGAGAGGGTCGGGCCCTTTGTTCAAGTCCTGGAGACACCACTTAAGAGAACATTCCTCTACTTACCCTAGTAGGCGGGAATGAGTGAATTCCATCTTGCTAAGTTATGTTCCCAGCCGCTCACTCGGTCTTGTCCCCAAGAAGGTATGCATATTGAGTCAGCGAATCTGGCCACTCTCACCCATACTAGTCAAAGGACAATCCCTCGCGAACAGGAGTTCGTAACCTGCTCAGGATTGAGATCAAGTTGCCTAGGTCATGCTAGTGAAATAGAAACCTAACTAGTCAACGGAGTTACAGCTAGAGAATACTATTTCGTGGTCCGGTCTTATGTAATCTCATTACATACGATATCTTCACTCACATGTCATCTACATGAACACGTTAGGATCACTGTGTTTGCATCAAATACAAAGTGGGCCACATCCATAGTTTAACCAGGGTAAAGTACCCAAACCTTATCCCCTAACTTTAGACCCTTTAGACTGTATCTCGAACCGAGATCTTTTTTATGTACATTACATTCAGTTAAAGATTCATTTAACATCCTTGGATGTTTAGTTTATTGGATTTAGGGTTTAAATAAAGGCAAACTCGTAGATAACGAACAATAACACTTTATTGAAATAATAACACTTTATTACATTAATTAGAACATAATTACAAACTACGAGTTTTAGGGCACAAATCCCAACAAAATCCCAACATAATTGAAAAAGAAATACCATTTTTCCGACCCTGAGCGTCATCTCACCCTCTTCGAGCTCCTTGAAGGAACTAGTTTCCTAAAATGAAGAGCAAACGTGATTAGTGGCTCCTGAATCAAGTATCCAGGTAAAATCATTATTTTCCACTAAACAAGTTTCAAGAACAAGTAAATCTGATTTACCTTTTTTCTCTTTGAGCTCAGCAAGGTATTTTGGGCGGTTTAACTTCAAAGGCCCATCCACGTTGCGGTGGAAACATTTTCCTTTGTCTGCAACCTTGGCTTTTCCCTTGCCTTTGTCAAGGCGCAGTGCCTTCCCTTTCCTCTCCTATTTTCTTCTTTTGGGTCTTCTTAAGCCCAGAAGATGAGCTACAGGACTTAGTCCCAGAGGATGAACCCTTCTGGAACCTTCTGGAATGGGCAAACAGATTTGCCTCTCCATCAGCCTGTCCCTTATTCTTCATAAGAGAGTGGAAAGTTTGTAGTTCATTAAGGAGAGCAGTCAGGTTGTACTCTATCTTGTTACATCACCGCATTGCTGCGGAATTGCAGGAAACTCTTCGGAAGAGATTCTACGATGAACGATACCTGACTTTGCTCGTCAATGACCGCTCCGTTCATCTCAGCCACGTTGAAGTGGACTATCAGATCAAGAACGTGTTCTCTCACGGATGATCCCTCCTTCATACGGGAGTTATAAACGTATTTGAGGGATTCGTGTCGAATCTGTCCAGACGGTTGTCCAAACATTTCCTGCAGCGAACTCATGATCTCACGAGCTGAGACCATGCCCTCGTGGTTTTTGGCCAGAACTTCAGAAACACTAGCCAAAATGTAGACCTTGGCCTTGTCATTGGCCTTGATCCAGTGATCGTGCGCCTCCTTATGCATTGAGGAGCGTTACGGCGGATCCGAGGACATTCCTCGACAAGATAGATAAACCGTAGGTCGTCAACAACGAGAATCGTATTCAAGTTGGACTTCCATGTAGTAAAATTCTCACCAGTTAAAATGGTCGCTTTTAAGTAAGACTATTATTGAGGACGACATGCTGAAAATCCAAAATAGTTCTAATTAGTTATGCCTTTTTAACCCATTGTAAAAACCAATCAAATTTAGCAAAATTATTAAAGAACCCTAGTGTTTAAACTAAACCCACTGTTTAAATTAAACCTTTAATTTGCAACGATACTTCAAGGGTTTAGAACAAAAGCCTCCGTCGGGCGGTCAGTCATTCCTCCCTTAAATTGAGACTTTCTCAGCCAATTCCCACTACCGAACATCTCATGTCCCAATGGTCCTTAGCTACCGTTTGTTTGGTCAAGGACTTGTTAACTAGCTTAACTCATCCTGTAAATGTGACCCTACCATTTTCAGATCCAATAGGCTCGAGCCAACAGGCTACTATTAAGAAAGACAACTGATAGCAAACAACCTAAGAGACCCTATCCATTTCTCGAGTTCATGGCTGTTCCCGATCTCTATAGTCGCCCTTCGTAGGGTTTGGCTTGCCCAGACAACCTAGCGGCGGACTATAGAAATCTCACGGTGTGACCTAATGGAGAGACCGTAGGATACGTTGACACGCGTCCCCGCTCCCATTTACTATGGATACTTCCCTCACTCACCTTGGTATTGAACCATGCAAACACATACCGTAGTGGGGGCCCCTATTGACGCCACGTGGCCGAGCATGGAACTCACGGTGTGAACTCTTGAGGATGTGAGAGTAAACTCGATGCGAACATCTCGTTTTCTCCCACTGAAGTTCCTAAAATTAGGGTATAGGTTTAACTTAGCTGGATTCTGGCTAAAAGAATCTATCTAAGTCTATGCCTATTATAACTATTATAACTAGGTCTTAAAACTTTATGTCTAGGTGAATAAACATTTTAATTACCTAGAGATAAAATGAACTAAGGTTAATTCAACTCAAGTTCCGGTCGGTTCCTGTAGGAGGTGTTAGTTTGCTAACCGTCACCTTAAGTACCCCCACCTTTTTGAGCAGAACTTCACTGGTAGAGTTCCCTTATAACCAAAGTTCTAAAATCCTACTATATTTTAAACTATTTAAAATACTACGTAAGACTTATTTCTAATCCTATTAGAAATTAAAACTTATGTCTAAATTAATTTTAAACGATTTAAAACTAATTAAATTTTAACCCAAGTTCCTATGTTTGCATGCATTTCTTTATTATAGGTTATGGTTTCTAAAACCCTTTCAATTTATAACTTTTATAAATTTTAATAATTAAGCTATGGTAAAGAAACTATATTATAAATCCAACAATCATTATTCAAATTGGAATTATAAAAGAAATTCAACTAATTGAATTATAAAATTACTTAAACAAAATAACATTTATTTTAAACTAAGTAATTTCATGCTCCATGCAATTTATTTTCCATATAATCTAATTATAACACTTATAATTAATTACTCATGAAAAAAAATTAATCATGCATTTAACCATATTCATATAACAATTATTTATAAATAAAATGCATGATCATGCTTATCCTAAGGTGGGAAAATTCTAAATGACATTCATAAAGATAAATAGTCAGAAACCTAATAATTTGGCCCCTAAAGTGTAAAAACTAAAATTACATTAATTTTATTTCATGAAACCGGTCCAAAAATACCCTGATCGGCCTTGAACCGCTCGAACCGGACCAAAACCAACGAACCAAATTAACCGATCTGCAAATTTCTTTGGAATGCCCCACGGCGTTGCAACGCTGATGCCAGCGTTGCGACGCCCGCTTTGTCGTATGCGCGCCTGCTATCGGGATGGCGTTGCAATGCTGAGGGGCAGTGTTGCAACGCCGCTGATCCCTTGAGCGCCCGCGTCGATAGGGAGCGCTGGCGTTGCGACGCCGTTCTTCGCCGTTACCAGTAACGCTGCTTTGCCGACAACGACTTTCTTCTTCGAACAAAGCAGCTTCGTTCTTCAATTTCTCCTTCGATTCTCAACCGAATTGCATGAAACTGGTCTCGAACGACTCGTAACTCAATTACAGACTCAAATATGCACTTTTTTCCCAAAAATGCAGGGGCCTTTACATACAAATTTATCAAATCAAAAGAAGTAAACTAAGGCCAAAAACTCCTAAACAATTTTACAGCAAACCAAATGCATTTCCCACCAAATCAATGCAATTTTGTTTCAAAACAAAACAAATCAAGCATTGCTCTGATACCAATTGATGGAGATCTGATCTCCTTGAGCAGCGAAAACGTGTTTGGGATCGTTAATGTGCTTGATTGTTTTGCTTAAAACAAAAACCAGTACATTGATAAATAATACAGAACAAGCATTAAATTCTAATTCTATTAAAGATGGATAATAGCATACATGCAAACATGTTAAGTTTAACAATTAAACTATGAAGAGAGGTGAATAAATTACCTTTGTAGCTTTTTCGCAGCAACTCCTTGCTCCACGATAAACAGCAACAATAAAGAACTTCTCTGTTTTTCTCTGTGTTACACCACCACCACTTGGATCACCTCCTATATCTCTGAGTTCTACTTAGATCCTCCTTGGTGGGAAGGATTCCAACTATTGGAAGAGTTTTCAGAATGAGAGTGAAAGAGAGAGAATGTATTGTTGCAGCAATTCCCCAATTGCAGAAAGATTGATCACCCCAATGAGCATCCCCCTTCCCCTCTTAAACTGTCGATAGGGAGAAGGAGAGGGGTAGTAGGGAACGTGTTTGGATGACACGTTCCCTCATTTATTATTAAAATAATAATAATAATAATATAATTAAATCAAATTTAATTATTCATTTAAATCATATTTAAATAATACAAATTAAATATCATATATTTAATTTGGATTAAATCTCATTTAATCACATTACCCCTTTAACCTATAGTTTTAATGTACAACCAGTACACATTAAATTTTATCCTATAGTTTGCAAATGTGAATCACATTCACATTTAATATAATATTTGAACTCTTTAAAATATTCAATTCTCTTATATAATTTAATATGAATCATATTCATATTAAATTTATAATATATAGTTCCAAAACTATATATTATATCGTATCTAAATACATTAAATATATTCCCTAATGAATTTGAACATTTCAAATTCAAATGATCTAAGAACCCTTTACGAGCTAGAAGGTGGACCTAATGAACCTACAGATCAGAAGCTCCAACGATACAAGATTGTTCGGTTAATCTCATTAACCTCCCAATCAACATTCGTTAATCATGGAACACTCCACTAAAGTCCCACAAACACACTCTTCTCACCGCAGATATATTTCTCGTGTCCATGGATATTGACCAATAACAAACAAGTCAATCCTTCACGAATGTTCGTGAACACCACCGGTCAAATTCTTGTTTTACCCCAGGTTACATCTTCGCCTTAAGTACCAAAGCTCCTCTAATGAACAATTTGTTTGTGGTCCTACCAAAAAGAGTCCCTCTCGTGCCAATGAGAGGGTCGGCCCTTTGTTCAAGTCTTGGAGACACCACTTAAGGGAACATTCCTCTACTTACCCTAGTAGGCGGGAAGGAGTGAATTCCATCTGTCTAAGTTAAGTTCCCAACCGCTCACTCGGTCTTGTCCCCAAGAAGGTATGCATATTGAGTCGGCGAATCTGGCCACTCTCACCCATACTAGTCAAAGGACAATCCCTCGCGAACAGGAGTTCGTAACACCGCTCGTGATTGAGATCAAGTTGCCTAGGTCATCCTAGTGAAATAGAAACCTCACTAGTCAACGGAGTTACAGCTAGAGATTACTATTTCGTGGTCCGGTCTTATGTAATCTCATTACATAGGATATCCCCACTCACATGTCATCTACACGAACACGTTAGGATCCCTGTGTTTGCATCAAATACAAAGTGGGCCACATCCATAGTTTAACCAGGGTAAGGTACCCAAACCTTATCCCCTAGCTATAGACCATTTAGGCTGTATCTCGAACCGAGATCCTTTTTATGTACATTACATTCAGTTAAAGATTCATTTAACAGCCTTGGATGTTTAGTTTATTGGATTTAGGGTTTAAATAAAGGCAAACTCGTAGATAACGAACAATAACACTTTATTGAAATAATAACACTTTATTACATTAATTAGAACATAATTACAAACTACGAGTTTTAGGGCACAAATCCCAACACACCCCACTATAGCCCCGTAGCTGAACTCTCCTCACTACAGGACAAGTTGTGTCCATCGATATAACCAATACCCGTGAGTTGACCCTTCGCAGGTTGTTCGTAGTCACAGCTGGATCAAATTATCGTTTTACCCCTATGTCTACCTTTTGCTCCTTAACTCCCATTGATCCTCTAATGAACAACTTTGTTTATTGTCCTACCATAAACAAAGTCCCTCTCGGACCAGTGAATTCCATCTTGCGTAGTTAAGTTTCCAACTCCCCACGTGGTTTTGCCCCTGAGAATGTAGGCTTACTAGGCGAGCAACACAGGCCACCCTCACTGTATTTAGTCAAAGGATTGCACTTCCCACGCATGTGAGTCCAGAATACGCTCGAGATTAAGATAGAGTCACTAATGGTCATCTACGAATTTATTAGTCCTAAACTGTCAACGGTGTTACATCAGTTGGTCTAATAATTCACGGTCCGGTCTTGTACAATCCCATTGCACAGGATGCCCCCACTTGCATAAATACATGAATGAGCTGGATCACATATTTTGTATCCAATACAAAGTGGGTCGCATCCACAATGTTTCCAGGATGAGGTTCTCAACCCTATCCATATATTGTAGACCATTTAGGTCAATTACTCGAACGTGACGATCCTACCTGTGTGTCCACTACACACCGTTCAAGTTCGCATAAGTATGACCCTAGAGCTTAGTTTATTGGATTAAGTGTCATTTATATAAGATATAATTGACATAATATATAGTTTAATGTGAATGAGATTCATAATAAACTATAATATAACCTAATTATGGAATTAAAGCTTAGATTAGAGAAATTGATTTGAAAGAAATAAAATTGAATGTGATTCAATTTTAAATTCGACAATTATACAAATGGGATTTGTATAATAAGGTATGTGATATTTTATACTATATAGAATGCAAATTTGATTTGCATATTATATGGTTGTGGTAAAGTGGTAAATAGGTGGAGATTTTACCTCCACCGCATTTCACTATTTAAAAGTGCTTTGTGAAGCACTTGTAAGACAACATTTTCATTTTTTGGATTTCCAAAAAAGTGAATTCTCTCATCACTGTCAAATTCTCTCTACATTCTCCAAACCCATATTCCAAAAGGAGTCTCGCAACTCTCCCTCATCCGCCAGAGAACAACCAAAAAGAACTTTTGGAAGTGTTCCAACCCAAGATCGTTCGGGAGATCGGGAGATCGTGACTTCGGGAGAAGGATTTCGTGAAGTATGGTTCTTCAAGAGGTTAGTATTCACTGTATTTTTCCTTCTCCTACCATGCTTAGCCTAGGATAACAAATATTGCATGTTCAATTTTAAGAAAAATAATAACACAATGAAAACAACGCGATTCACATCGCTTCTGCTGCAGGATTCATTCCCATCAATTGGTATCAGAGACATGCTTTTGCTTATCGTTATGTTTTGTAATTTTTCTTAAAATTAATCTTTACATTTCATGTGATGAATGTTGAGTTTTGCAACTGAATGTTTCGATTGGAACCTTAGATTAGATTTACAATTTCGTTGAAAAGTTCAATGTAAGTGCTCGTTGTTTTGGGCATTTTTGTTGTAAATCGAGTCTGTGCAGTCCGTGTCGATCATGGAAATGAGTTGTTGTGAAGAAACGGAGTGGAAACGAGCAAGGAACAGAAATGTCATGTTCTGTACAGAGCACGATGTTGTAATGCTGTGTGACAGCGTCGCAATGCCGAGCAGACGATCCCAGGCGCGCTGCAGGCACGACGTTGCAACGCAAGGAGCACCGTTGCAACGTTGTGCGCGTTGAGATGCAGGAGGAGGCATGGAGCGAGGCAGTGGTGCAATGTCGTCGCAGTGGGCGCCTTTTTCACGCGGAAGTGGGCATCAAATGGGCATGAAGGTAGTTATTTATCGAAATTCTTTTATTTTCTTTATTTTTGTAATTTTGGAAAATGTTTTATTTAATTAATATTAATTAATATTAATATATATGATATATTAATGTTAATTAATTTAATTAATGTCCTTAGGGGTGCCAAAATTGATTCAATTTACTATTTTAACTATGCAAGTATTGTATGATTATTTATATGCATATAGTATGTCATATAGGTTAAGCATTTCATTCATCATTTTTTATTATAAGGGTTATAATATATAGTATGCATAATTAAATAATATAAGTGTTAAATTAATTAAATAAAAGCATTGACATGCATTTAACTCATGTGATGAATGTATGTTATATAGTTTTATTATTCATGTGATGAATGATCAAGCACAATAACATAGAAATACATGAAACATAAGTTAATTAATTAGTTTTAACTTGTTTAGAACATGAATTAATTAGACTTAGGTTTTCTAGTTCTAATAAGATTAGAATCAGAAAATCAATATGATTTATGAATGGTGACCGATTAGTAACTCTGTTTAAGGAAGGTTATGTCTAAGGTCGGTTCCCAGGTATGGAACACCCCTACCTGGGAACCGATTTGTGAGTGAATTTGGTTTGGAGATTCATAGATTATATTTACGTGAGTGGCGCTTATTAAGAAATAATAAATTAAACTCACATAGACCTAAGTTGATAAGTTGTTATAGACTTAGGTTAATCAAATATAAGAGTTAGATTGGTAGACTTAGGTAAATATAGCTGGTTTATCTAGGTCAATCCCGTTAAACTAAAGTGCTTAGTGGGAGGAAATATAGTGTATGAGATACATTTAATTTCTAGCTACAAATCTCCATTAAGTTCAGACCGTGAGATCCATACTCGACCTCGTGGCGCAAATGGGAGTGTCACCCTTCGGATGGTATTTGTATGGGTCAATACTGAAGGTGAATGGAGAGAGTACTTATAGTGATTGGGAGCGGGACCTGTGAAAACGGGACCCACAATCTCTTATATCGATTCACACCGTGAGACACCTATGATCCACCTGCTAGTTTAGCCTGGACCAGACAATCCCTTCGAAGGGCCCGACTACATCACAAAGTGTTTGCGATGTTTACGATAGGTGGACCAAGGCCAATGAAAAGGCAAAGGTCTATATCTTAGCTAGCTTATCTGATGTTTTGGCTAAGAAACACGAGACCATGCTCATCGCGAAGGAGATCATGGAGTCGTTGCAGGCCATGTTTGGACAACAATCCTTTCAGGTTATGCACGACGCTCTCAAGCACATCTTCGACGCACGGATGAAAGAGGGAACTTCTGTTCGGGAACACGTTTTCGACATGATGGTCCATTTTATTATGGCAGGGATGAATGGCGCTTATCATGACTCTATGGTATGGCAGATGGATGTAAAGACGACCTTTTTGAATGACAATCTTGACAAGAACATCTACATGGACCAACCCAAAGGGTTCATTGTACAAGGTCAGGAGCAAAAGGTTTGCAAGCTTCAAAGGTCTATTTATGGACTGAAACAAACCTCAAGGTCTTGGAATATAAGGTTTGATGAGGCTATCAAATCTTATGGCTTTAATTAAAATGTTGATGAGCCTTGTGTCTACAAGAAAATCATCAACATTACTGTCGCAATTCTAATATTGTACGTGGATGATATCCTACTCATTGGGAATGATGTAGGTTTCCTTACTGACATTAAGGAATGACTAGCTACATAATTCCAAATGAAAGATTTGGGAGAAGCGCAGTATGCTCTAGGTATCCAGATTGTTTGAAACCGTAAGAACAAGATGCTAGCCATGTTTCCGGCGTCTTATATCGACAAGATGTTGATACGGTATAAGATGCAAAACTCCAAAAAGGGCTTGCTTCCTTTTAGACATGGGGTTCACTTGTCTAAGGAACAATATTCTAAGACACCTCAAAAAGTTGAGAATATGAGACGGATCCCTTATGCTTCAACTGTAGGGAGCCTGATGTACATCATGTTGTGTACTAGGCCTGACATCTATTATGCAGTTGGGATAGTTAGTAGGTATTAATCCAATCCAGGATTAGATAACTGGACAACCATAAAGGCAATCCTCAAGTATTTTAGTAGAACGAGGGACTACATGCTTGTGTATGGAAGTGGGGATTCGATCCTTACAGGATACACATACTCTGACTTTCAGATCGATAAAGATTCTAGGAAATCTACATCGAGGTCAGTGTTTACTCTTAATGAAGGAGTTGTAGTATGGTGAAGCATCAAACAGGGATGCACCAATGATTCCACGATAGAGGTCGAATATGTAGCGGCTTATGAAGCAACTAAGGAGGTTGTTTGGCTAAGGAAGTTCATGATGGATTTGGAAGTTGTTCCAAACATGAACTTGCCAGTGACCCTGTATTGTGACAACAGTGGTGCAATAGCTAACTTGAGAGAACCTTGGAGTCATAAGAGGGGCAAACACATTGAACGAAAGTATCATCTGATACGGGAGATTGTGCATCGCGGAGACGTGACCATCACGAAGATAGATTCAAAGCACAATGTAGCTAATCTGTTTACAAAGGCTCTCACGGCTAAAGTGTTTGAGGGTCACCTAGAGAGTCTAGGTCTACGAGTACTTCCTGACTAGGGCAAGTGAAAGTATTGTAAATGGGTATTCAGTGCCGTATTTTATGTATTATTTTCATTTGAGAAATGTATATTGTACTCCACTAGCTTTAGTTCAAGTGGGAGTTTGTTGGGGTGTATGTTTTAAACTCGTGTCATTTGTAAGAGTTGTTGAATTAATAAATAAAAGTTATTTGTTAATCAAACCTTGTATCTCGCATTTTAAACTTAATCCAATAAACTAAGCTCCAGGGTCATACTTCTGAGAACTTGAACGGTGTGTAGTGGACAAACAGGTATGATCACGTTCGAGTAATTGACCCGAATGGTCTATAGTATATGGATAGTGTTAGGAACCTCATCCTAGCAACACTGTGGGTGCGACCCACTTTGTATTGGATACAAACGAGGCAATTCAGCTCGTTCATATAGTTGACATGCGAATGGGAGCATCCTGTGTAATGAGATTGTACAAGACCAGACCGTGAATTATTACACCAACTGATGTAACACTGTTGACAGTTTAGGACTAATAAATTCGTAGATGACCATTAGTGACTCGATCTTACACCTGAGCGTGTTACGGACTCCTGTTTGCGAGGGTCTGTCCTTTAACTAGTACGGGTGAGGGTGGCCTGTGTTGCTCGTCCAATAAGCTTACCTTCTCAGGGCAGAATCGCGTGGGGAGCTGGTAACTTAGCTATGCAACATGGAATTCACTCGTTCCCAAGCTATGGAAACTAGAGGGGTTGTTCCCTTAAGTGCTGACTCTCGGGCTTGAACAACGGAGCCCCACCCTCTCCCTGGCCCGAGAGGAACATTGTTTAAGGTAGGACCATAAACAAAGTTATTCATTAGAGGATAGTGAGACTTAAGGAGCAAGAGGTAGACACAGGAGTAAAACGGTAATTTGACCAAACTGTCACTAAAACGGCAATTTGACCCAACTGTGACTACGAACAACCTGTGAAGGGTCGACTTACGGGTATTGATTATATCGATGGACACAACTTGACCTACACTGAGGAGAGTGCATCTACGGGGCTATAATGGAGTGTCCTCGTAGTTAATGAATGTTGATTAACGGGATCAAAGAGTTTGGTTAATTAATCTCAGATCATTGAAGCTCAAGATCTATAGGTCAATTAGCTCCTTCGGTTGGCTCAATTATGGATTCAATAAGGGTATACAGTTTCGAGTGAATTTGAAGTATTCAAATTCATATAAAGGGCAATTATGTCATTTATATGAGATTTAATTGACATAATATATAGTTTAATGTGAATGAGATTCATAATAAACTATAATATAGCCTAATTATGCAATTAAGGCTTCGATTGGAGTAATTAATTTCAAAGAAATAAAATTGAATGTGATTCAATTTTAAATTCCACAATTATGCAAATGAGATTTGTATAATAAAGTATGTGATACCTTATATTATATAGTATGCAAATGTGATTTGCATTTATATGGTTGTGGTAAAGTGGTAAATAGGTGGAGATTTTACCTCCACCACATTCCACTATTTAAAGGTGCTTTGTGAAGCACTTGTAAGATAACACTTTCATTTTTTGTATTTCCCAAAAGTGAATTCTCTCATCACTCTCCAATTCTCTCTACATTCTCCAAACCCATATTCCAAAGGGAAACCCACAACTCTCCTTCATCCGTTGGAGAACAACCGAGAAATTCTTTTGGAAGTGTTCCAACCCAAGATCGTTCAAGAGATCAGTAGATAGTGAGTTCGTGAGATCGTTGAGATTGTGACTCCGGGAGAAGGATTTCGTGAAGAACGATTCTTCAAGAGGTTAGTATTCGTTGTACTTTTCCTTCTCCTACCATGCTTAACCTAGGATAGCAAATGTTGCATGTTCAATTTTAAGAAAAACAGTAACACTACGAAACAATGTGATTCACATCGCTTCCGCTGCGGGACTCAATCCCGTTAGATTGATCATGTCAGGCTTGAATGATTCTAAGCATGAAACCTAATTTACATAGAATTGTACAGAAATGGCTCAAGGCTATGGAAAAAGTTCAAGGCTCTTTTTTATTACATTTTTCATCTTTACTCTTCTTTTTTCTACAAGGTACATGGCTTTATATAGCCTCAAAATCAACCCTAGAGTAACCTATTGTCAATTGAAAGGTTTTAACTTACATCTCCATCAATACCATGATCCTCACTAACCAAATTGTAGCTTAAAACATTGTAAACATAACTTTAAAACTGAAAATTACATCAAAATTGCCATAAATCTGAGAATGATGTCTCTTTGTTAGCTTTGTAACTCTTTGTAACCATCCAAGATTAAATGGAGCACATCTTGAAGTATCTTGAAGCCCTTGTTCCATAAGTGAAGCTTGATTGTTCTTTAATAAATGATGAGTTGCACTTGAGTTCATTAAATGCAACTTATGTTAAACTTTCATGGATTTGACTTCATTTAATGTGACTTGATGAGATGCCTTGGTTCATATCATTCTCCTCTTCTTCAAAATGATTCATCCTCGAATCTACCTTGGAAACATTGTTGTAAAGCCATTTTAAGAAAACACAAAAGATCTCACAACAGTCTTTCACTTGTTCACACTCAAGGAAATGTACATCACTTGTGTTTGAACTCATTTTCACAATGAAGGGATTGAATCCCACAGCGGAAGCGATGCGAATCGCGTTGTTTTCGTTGTGTTACTATTTTTCTTAAGATTAAACATACATCCTATGCACATTCTAGATTAAGCATGCAAAGAGAAGGAAAAAGCACAACGATTGAGTACCTACCTCTTGAAGAACCCTTCTTCACGATTTCCTCCTCCCGGTCACGATCTTGAAGGGAATGGATTTCCCCCAGCGGAAGACGTGCAACGCCGTTGATTCGTTGTGTTTCTATTTTCTTAAAATTGAACATATCACATATATTCTAGGCTAAACATGTTATAATTAAAAGGAAAACAGTAAGTAAGAACCATACTAACCTCTTGAAGAACCTTTATTCCATTTCCTCCTCGATCTCTCTCGATCCAATGGAATAATGATCTCGATCCTCGAACCGAACTACAAGACACTTCTAAAGGATCTTCTAGATTGTTCTCGAGAGGTAGAGGGAGAGTGGTGGGACTCCCTTTGGAATGGGTTTGGAGAGAATGTATGAAATTGAGAGAGAGAGCTTGAGAGAGCTTTTCCTTCTCTTTGGATGTGAATTCCAAGAATGAGAGTGAAAAGCCTTATAAGATGCCTTTGAATGCACCTATATATAATGGTGTGTGGTGGAGTTAAAACCTCCACCAATTCACCATTTTACCACAATCATATGATATGCAAATCATATTTGCATATCACATAATATAAGGTATCTCATACCTTATTATACAAATCCTATTTGCATAATTGTGGAATTTTGAATTGAATCATATTCAATTTAATTTCTCTCAATTTAATTTCTCCAAATTTGCATTAATTAATCAATTAGGCTATACTATAGTTTATTATGAATCTCATTCACATCAAACTATATATTATGTCCATTATATCACATATAAATGACATAAATACCCTTTTAATGAATTTGAACACTTCAAATCCACTCCAAATTGTAAACCCTCTATTTGTCCAATTTGAGCCAACCGAAGGACCTAATGGACCTACAAATGACGGACTCCAATATACGAGATTAACCGATCAAACTCTTTGACCTGGTTAATCAACATTCATTAGCTACGGTAACACTCCACTAAACCCCGTAGCTGCACTCCCATCACCTTAGGACAAGTTGTGTCCTCGATATAACCAATGTTGGGATGTATGTCCTAATCTCGTTTAGTTTGTAATTTTAACATTTGAAATTAATAAGAGTTAATTATTTCATTACTTTGTGTCTCACAAATTTTATAAACTTTATCCAATAAACTAAGCTCCAGGGTCATTGAATATATGAGAGAACTACAACTTGAACGGTGTGTAGTGGACACACAGAGAGGATCACGTTTGAGTTAATGACCCGAACGGTCTACAGTATATGGATAGGTTGGAGACCCAATCCTGGATGCACTGTGGATGCGACCCGCTTTGTATTAGATACAAACGAAGTGATCTGACTCGTTCATGTGGTTGACATGCGAGTGGGGGCATCCTGTGCAATGAGATTGTACAAGACCGGACCGTGAATTATTGACCTACTGATGTAACAACGTTAACAGTATGGGACTAATAACTTCGTAGATGACCATTAGTGGCTCGACCTGAATCCTGAGCGTGTTACGGACTCCTGTCTACGGGGGTTTGTCATTTAGTACGGGTGAGGGTGGTCACAGTTACTTGCCCAATATGCCTATCTTCTCATGGATAGGACCGAGTAGGGAGCTGGGAACATAACTACGCGAGATGGAATTCACTCGTTCCCGCTTTTAGGGAAACTAGAGGGGTTGTTCCCTTAAGTGTTGTCTCCAAGGCTTGGACAACGGGCCCACCCTCTCACTGCCCCGAGAGGGATGTTGTGTATGGTTGGGCCATTACAACGTTGTTGTTCATTAGAGGAGCAGTAGGAACTTAAGGAGCAAGAAGTAGACACAGGGGTAAAACGATAATTTGACCCAGTAGTGTCTACGAATAACCTGTGAAGGGTCGACTCATGGGCATTGGTTATATCAGTGGACACAACTTGTCTTACACTGACGGGAGTGCAACTATGGGCTATAGTGGAGTGTTACCAAACCGGGTCAAAGAGTTTGACAGGTTAATCTCGGATCATTGGAGCTCGTCACTGTAGATCCATTAGGTCCCTCGGTTGGCTCAAACTGGATTAATAGAAGGTATACAGTTTTGCTATGAATTTGAAGTGTTCAAGTTCACTAAAGGGTAATTATGTCATTTATATGAGATATGAATGACATATTATATAGTTTAATGTGAATGAGATTCATAATAAACTATAGGTTAGCCTAATTGTTGTATTAGGGCTAATTTTGAGAAATTAAGGGAAGTTGGGATAAACACCTTCACTTACGGAGTTCGCTTACAATAACAGCTATCAATCGAGTATTGGCATGGCGCCATTTGAGGCTCTATATGGAAGGCCATGTAGAACAGCCATATGGTGGAACGAGGTAGGAGAGAGAAAGCTAGTTGGTCCTGAGTTGGTGCAAGTTACGACAGACAACATTAAGGTAATCAGAGACAATCTGAAGGTAACTCAAGATCGTAGGGGAGTTACGTAGATAAGAAACGAAAGGACTTAGAATTCCAGGTCGGAGATCAAGTTTTCTTGAAGTTATCTCCATGGAAAGGTGTCCTTCGCTTGGCAGGAAAGATAAGTTGAGTCCTAGGTATATTGGTCCATATAAGATAATGGAACGAGTTGGGCCAGCAGCCTACAGACTTGAGTTGCCAGCAGAACTATCTCGAATACATGATATTTTTCATGTGTCCATGTTGAGGAAGTATATTCCAGATCCAACACGTGTTGTAAGCACAACTAGTTGAGTTGAAAGTTGACATGAGCTACTTAGAGAATGCAGTTCAATCCTCGGCAGAAAAGAACAAGTTTTGAGGAACAAGACGATCTCACTTGTGAAAGTTTGTTGGAAACATCACAGAGTAGAGAGACAACCTTGGAGTTAGAGGACCAAATGAGGGAAAAGTATCCGACGATTTTCACTTAAAGACTACTAAATTTCGAGGACGAAATTTCTTAAGGGGGAGGTAAGTTGTAAACCCGAGATCTCTCCTTGAAATTTTCTATAAAAAAAACAAACAAAACAAAACAAAAGAAGAAAGGAAATGTTGGTTATATTTAGTCTTCTTTGTTTTAAAAAGAAAAGAAAAGAAATAAAGAAAAGTACAAAAAGGAAAAAGTAAAAAGGGGAAAAATACAAAAAATTTCTCCACCGCCTAAGCCTTTACCAACCATTATTATCCTATTTTCCCTTATCTTTCTTCATTTACCAAACTTAGAGCTGAGGTTTCGTAGGAGAAGCATAAAGGAAGTGGAAGAAGGTGAATTTTTGGAGCTGAAGTTGCAGAAGAAAGGAGGAGAACTCAAAGTAGGTTTGTATGGCAGCAAGGTGATCAATTCAACCATATTTTGATGTTTTGATCATTTTGAGCTCAACAAGAAGAGGTAAGAGTTTAGGTTTAGTTTTCTTGAAATTTAATGCATTTTTGAACAAAGTTTGTGAAGGAAGCTCGAGCAAATTCTAAGTCTATGTTATTGTTTTGTTTAAAGAATAGTAGAGGAAAGATTTTGCTGTCAAATCTGAGAAGTCTCTGGTTTTTTGGTCGTTCTGATCTGTAGAGTAGGAATCAGAAGCTCTAATAGGTATGATTGGAAAGCTTATTGAATTTCCTGCAACTTTCATGAAGAAATCGTGAGTAGAAAACGATTGGACGATGTTTTAAATTTCAGGTTAGGTCTATTGTGCAGCAGGAAATCGAATCTGGGAACACCAACATATTGTTTTTAGGGAAGAAGCTTTCAAGGTATTTTGGAACAAATCCGTTGGGAATCTCAATTTCCTTTCTTCATATGATTTTTAGAGGGTTCAAAAAGAAAGAATTTGGTATAAAGTACACCGTGTTTGGCTAAGTAATGAAGACGTTATGAGTATCTGAAAACAGGGCATAAAATCTGTAAATACTGGAATTTTGAATGGTCTGTTTTTTTTGTAATTTCAAGGTTAAAATCCATGAGCTCGAGGTTCTAAAACATGGTTTTGGTTTGTTTGGCAGGCCAAGAAGAAATAGGTCGAGTATACGGGTCAGGGTTCTAGTTTAACACTGTGAGTGACAAAATGAACTTCGAAAACGATCAATATGCTTGAAATATGCTTTAAGAAATGCAAGTTTTGCTAGAATGAAAGGGTTTCAATGCTTTATGTTTACTTTTGGAACACATATTTATGAGCATTCATGTTTTCCTTAAAATGTTTTCAAGTACACGATGTGAGCCTAGATTTCCCGATGAAACTTATACATGATCATATGTTTATTGATTCCTGAAATTTATGGAAATGTTATGATTTCAAGCAAGTATGCAGTAGCAAGTATGATTTAAAGATTTCCAGATTTTATGAACAAGCTGAGTATGCTTGAGTTTTACGAAAGAAAAGATAAGCAGGCACGTTCAAATTATTTTTATGTGTTTTCTGAGATATTCAGCCCGAGGCTTTATGGTACCGTGTGCACACAGGTCATATATTGTTGTTGACGTTGAGTGAACTCCGTGACAACAATGTTGTCGTGAGTGCTGGGTGGGCCCCACTACGACAAAGACGATGGGAGTGCTGGGCGGGCCCCACTACATCGTAGAGTAAACGTTGGTTGTACTGGCGTGCCCTACACAACATGGATTGTGACATGTTTTAAAAGGATTTATATCATTCATGTGCCTTACGAGATTTTAACAACATACTTGCTGGTTTTTCTGAAAAGCTATTATGATTACACGGTTACTTTTAACGTTTGATTACAGATGCATATGCTCATAGATGGTCAGGTGATATGATTTACGAGTTAATAGTTTTTTTTTAACTCAGTCACTCATTGAGCTTCATAGCTCATTCTTTCAGTGTTTTCCCACTTTTCATGTCCAGATCGAGCTCCCAGTGCCTGATATCCTGCCATAGTCTACTGGAAGCTCCACGAGTTTGATATTCTATACGTGGTTGGAGTTGTATAGAAAGTCTATATGTATTGTGGGAGGACTATGTAGTTATGTTTGTGTGTACATTCTAGGTTGTGGCTGTGTAAACCATTGTTGGGTATGTTTTTGGTTGCAATGCCCTTACCCGTTCTAGTTTCAAGAGAGACTTAAGAAGCGTTTTTCCTTACGTATGTTTAGTAGTTGTCTAGTTTCTGTTGTTTTGTGTTTAAAGTGTTCCATATGCAAGTATAGTATGTTTATCATGTATAACAGGGTCAACAGGTATTGTTAAGAGGTAAACAATGTTTGTTGGCTTCACGCCGTCTTCCGGGCTAAGTAGTGAGTAGTTCGGGAGAGGGTGTGACATTTGTAGTCACTGCTGGGTCAAATTACCATTTTACCCCTGTGTCTACTTCTTGTTCCTTAAGTCCTACTACTTCCTTAATGAACAAATACGTTGCATGGTCGAACCATAAACAACATCTCTCTCGGGCCAATGAGAGGGTTGGTGCCCATTGTTCAAGCCCTAGAGACAACACTTAATGGAAAAACCCTCATGATTTCCGTAGTTCTGGAACGATTGAATTCCTTCTTGCGTAGTTAAGTTCCCAGCTCCCCACGAGGTCTTGTCCCCAAGAAGGTAGGCATATTGAGCATACCCAGGCCACCCTCACCCGTACTATTCAAAGGATAGACCCCTGCAGACAGAAGTCCGTAACACGCTCAAGATTAAGGACGAGTCACTAATGGTCATCTACAAAGTTATTAGTTCTATACTATTAACGATGTTACATCAGTAGGTCTAATAATTCACGGTCCGGTCTTGTACCTCATTGCACATGATGCCCCCACTCGCATGTGAACCACATGAACGAGCTCGATCACCTCGTTTGTATCTAATACAAAGCGGGTCGCATCCATAGTGTCACCAAGATAAGGTTTCTAACCCTATCCGTATACTGTAGACCATTCGGGTCATTAACTCGAACGTGATCCTCCCCGTGTGTCAACTACACACCGTTCAAGTTTTAATTCTCTCAAAAGATATGACCCTAGAGCTTAGTTTATTGGATTAAGTTTATAAAAATGCGAGACACAAAATTTGAATAATAAACAAACTTTATTTATTAAAACAATGAATTTTACAAATTTCACGAGATTAGGACATACACCCCAACAAACTCCCACTTGAACTAAGCTAGTGGAGTACATAATTCATTTCCCAAATGTACAAGAATACATAAAAGTAATACAATAAAATAGGGCATTGAATACCCCTTTACAATACAACCACTTGCCTAGTCAAGAAGCACTCGTAGACCTAGACTCTCTAAGTGACCCTCGAACACCTTAGCCGTGAGGGCCTTTGTAAATGGTTCAGCAACGTTGTGCTCCGAAGCTATCTGCGTGACCGTCATAAACAACATCCCTATAAGGCAAGTGAGAGGGTGGATGCCCGTTGTTCAAGTCCTAGAGAAAACACTTAAGGGAACAACCCCTCTGGTTTCCCTAGTTCGGGAACGAGTGAATTCCTTCTTGCGTAGTTAAGTTCCCAGCTCCCCACGAGATTCTTTCCCCAAAAAGGTAGGCATATTGGGTGTACTCAGGCCACCCTCACCCGTACTAGTCAAAGGACAAACCCCCGTAGACAGAAGTCCGTAACACGCTCAAGATTAAGGACGAGTCACAAATGGTCATGTACGATGTTATTAGTCATAAACTATTAACGGTGTTACATCAGTAGGTCTAATAATTCACGGTCCGGTCTTGTATAGTCTCATTGCACAGGATGCCCCCACTCGCATGTCAACCACATGAACGAGCTGGATCACCTCGTTTGTATCTAATACAAAGCGGGTCGCATCCACAGTGTCACCAGGATAAGGTTTCCAACCCTATTCGTATACTGTAGACCGTTCGGGTCATTAACTTGAACGTGATCCTCCTCATGTGTCAACTACACACCGTTCAAGTTTTAATTCTCTCAAAAGATATGACACTAGAGCTTAGTTTATTGGATTAAGTTTATAAAAATGCAAGACACAAAGTTTGAATAATAAACAACCTTTATTTATTAAAACAATGAATATTACAAACTTTACGAGATTAGGGCATACACCCCAACATATCTCAATGATCTCTCGTTCTCCACAACCAACCACGAATCGAACACGATCTAGGGGACACCTTCACTTGATCTTCTCGGTTGCTCTCCGGTGGATGAGGGAGAGTGGTGGGACTCCCTTTGGATTTTGGGAAAGGAGAAATCTAGAGAGAGTTTTGAGAGAGAATTGAGAGAACTTTATTTTCTCTTCTTGGTGGATTTTGAAAAATGAGAATGATTGCCTTAGTGAATACATGACAACCCACCTATATATAGTGGAATATGGTGGAGGCAATATTTCCACATAATAACCACTTTACCACAACTATATGATATACAAATCATATTTGCATATCATATAATATAAGGTATCACATACCTTATTATACAAATCTCATTTGCATAATTGTGGAATTAAAATTGAATAACATTCAATTTAATTTCTCTCAAATCAATTTCTCCAATTAAACCCTTAATTTTATAATTAGGCTAAATTTTATAATTAGGCTATACTATAGTGTATTATGAATCGCATTCACATAAAATTAAATATTATCTCAATCATATCTCATATAAAAGACATAAATAGCCTTTTCATGAATTTGATCACTTTAAATTCACTCCAAACTGTATACCCTCATTAAGTCCAAATTGAGCCAACCGAGGGACCTAATTGACCTATAGATCATGAGCTCCAATGATCTGAGATTAACTAATCAAACTCTTCGAACCGGTTAATCAACATTCATTAACTACGTGGTCACTCTACTATAGCCCAGAGTGTTGGGATGTATGTCCTAATCTCGTATTTGTTTGTAATATTACGATTGAAAAAAATAAGAGTTACTTCTTTCATCACTTTGTGTCTTTCAAATTTACAAACTTTGTCCAATAAACTAAGCACCAGGGTCATTGAATTTATGAGAGAACCAAAACTTGAACGTTGTGTAATGGACACACAGGGAGGATCACGTTCGAGTTAATGACCCGAACGGTCTATAGTATATGGATAGGGTTGGAGACCTAATCCTCGATACGTTGTGGATGCGACCCGCTTTGTATTAGATACAAACGAGGTGATCTGACTCGTTCATGTGGTTGACATGCGAGTGGGGGCATCCTGTGTAATGAGATTGTACAAGACCGACCCATGAATTATTATACCTACTGATGTAACACTGTCGACAGTATAGGACTAATAACTTCGTAGATGACCAATAGTGACTTGACCTTAATCCTGAGCGTGTTACGAACTCCTGCCCGCCGGGGTCTGTCCTTTGACTAGTATGGGTGAGGGTGGTCACAGTTACTCGCCCAATATGCCTATCTTCTCAAGGACATGACCACGTGGGGAGCTGGGAACTTAACTACGCGAGATGGAATTCACTCGTTCCCAACTTTAGGGAAACAAGAGGGGTTGTTCCCTTAAGTGTTGTTTCCAGGGCTTGGACAACGGGTGCCCACCTCTCACTGGCCCGAGAGGGGAGTTATTTATGGTTGGACCATACAACGTTTTTGTTCATTAGAGAAGCAGTGGGGACTTAAGGAGCAAGAAGTAGACACACGTGTAAATCAGTAATTTGACCCAACAGTGTCTACGAACAACCTGTGAAGGGTCGACTCATGGGCATTGGTTATATCAATGGACACAACTTGTCCTACAATGATGGGAGTGAAGCTACGGGCTTTAGTGGAGTGTTACCGTAGCTAATGAATGTTGATTAACCGGGTCAAAGAGTTTGACAGGTTAGTCTCGGATCATTGGAGCTCGTCACATGTAGGTTCATTAGGTCCCTCGGTTGGCTCAAACTGGATAAATAAAGGGTTTACAGTTTGGTGTGGGTATGAAGTGTTCAAATTCATTAAAAGGGTAATTATGTCATTTATATGAGATATGATTGACATATTATATAGTTTAATGTGAATGAGATTCATAATAAACTATAGGTTAGCCTATTGCTTAATTGGGGCTAATTTGGAGAAATTGGATTGAAATAAATTAAATTGAATGTGATTCAATTTAAAATCCACAATTATACAAATGTGATTTGTATAATGAGATATGAGATATCTTATTATATGTGTTTATGCAAATATGATTTGCATAACCTATGGTTGTGGTTAAATGGTAAATAGGTGGAGATTTCAACTCCACCTATCACCATTATATAAACCCTTTGCAAGAAGGATTTTGTAAGCTTGAGTTTCATTTTTTGGATTTCTCACCAAAAGAACTCAAGAATTCTCTCAACTCTCCTCTCTCAAATCTTCTCCTCCATTTCACCAAAAGGAGTCCCACCACACTCCTTCTACCTAAGGAGAACAACCGAGAAGACTTTTCAGAAGTGTCTGGATCGTTCGATTGTTCGGTGAGATCGAGTTCGTTGAGATCGAGATCGCGAAGAGTTCGTGACCGGAGGAGGAAATCGCGAAGAACGGTTGTTCAACAAGTAAGTAATTCCTTACTGATTTTTCCTTCTTAAAGTATGTTTAACAGGTTACTAGAGGATAAAATTAATTTTGAGAAAACATTTTTCACAACGAAACCACGACGATTCAATCGCTTTTCTGCTGCGTGGGATTTTCATACCCTTCAATTGGTATCAGAGCCAATCCTTGGCTTCTTCGTTGTGCAAATATGTTTCTTAAAATTAGGTGTGTTGTACTTCAATTCATGAGATGAATTGTGGTTTGCGAAATTGGATGGTTTTGGTTTTGGCATTTAAGTTTTAGATTTATTTCCGTTGATTAGATCAATCTAAAGGCCGATGTTTTTGTGGCAATTAGAAAATAAATCGAGTTTGTAAGTCCGAGTATTTGTCGGCAAGAGTTGCTGTGAAGAAATCAGAGCGGAAACGGGCGAGAAACGACGAAAAACAACAAAGGAGTTTGTTGTTCTGTTGACGGTGTTGAGACGCTGTCCGCGCGGGCGAAGGCTGTGCTACAGAGCAGCGTTGCAACGCCGAGGCGTGGAGCACGCGAGGTGCGACGCTTAGTGCGTGATGGGCGGTTCCAGCGGTAGTTGCGCGAAGACGTGGGATGAAGGAGTTTCTTCATTACGTGGGGCATTATCTTATTTTCTTTTTATTAAATTTATTTGTAAAATGTAATTTCTATTTATTTTAATTAAATTAATTAATTAATATTAAAGTAAAAGTTATATTAATGTTAATTAATTCATTTAATGTCCCTAAGTGCCAAAGCAGTCCAATTTTTGCTATTTATTTATTTTATGCATGAGATGTATGAAATATTTAATTATATGTGCATAATGTATGTCATATAGATTAAAATCCCACCTTAGGTTAAACATTTCATGCATCATATTTATATTATAAGTATTATAATATATAGTATGCATGATAGTTTATATTATAAGAGTTATAATATAAGATATGCATGTTTTTAATTTATTTAAATATAAGTGTTATATTTTTCTTTAGATTAAAAGCATGCTCATGCATTTAATTCATGTGATTAATGTATGTTATAGTATAATATTATTCACGTGATGAATGATCAAGCACTATGACATAGAAATGCATGTAACCTAAGTTAATTATTAGTTTTAAAATGTTTAGAACTTGAATAATTAGACTTAGGTTTTCAAGTTCTAATAAGATTAGAATTAGGAAATCAAATATGACCTTTGAATGGTGACTGATAAGTAGCTCTAGGGAAGGTTCTGTCTAAGGCTAGGGTATTAAAGCTGACGCTTTGCGGAACACCCCTACTTGGGAACCGACCTGGGAGTGAATTTGGTCTGGAGATTCTTAGGCTATATTGTCGTGAGTGTAGTTAATTAAAAGATAATTAATTTACTCACATAGACCTAAGTTAATAATGTGATTATAAACTTAGGTTAAATCAATATAAGAGTTATATTGGTAGACTTAGGCAAATATAGTCGATTTATCTACGTCAATCCCGATTAATATAAAGTGTTGAGTGGGAGGAAATAAAGTGTATAAGATACATTTGATTTTCCAACAACAAATCTTCGTTAAAGTCCACACCATGAGATCCATACTCGACCTCATGGGGCAAATGGGAGTGTCCCCCTTCGGATGGTATTTGTATGGGTCAATATCAAAGTGGATGGAGAGAGTACTTATAGTGAGTGGGAGCGGGACGTGTGAAAACGAGACCCACGGTCTCTTCTTTCGTTTCACACCGTGAGACCCCTATGACCTGCCTGCTAGTTTGGCCTGGACAAGACAAACCCTTCGGAGGGCCTTGATCATGGGAGTCGGAACACCGTGAATTCTCGAAAGGGATACAGTTTCCTTGTTGATTTTCCTTCTTGGTTGACCCTCCGGTGGCTATTGTTTGGACGAATACTTGGAAACTTAAAGATTGAGGGTGACACTCACGAGATTCATTAAGAGTTAATGGATTCAGACCGAAAAATGGTAACTGGACGCCTAATGTAATAAGAGTTATTCTGGTATTAGGGTCTGGTCGGGAAAGTCTCGTCCCAAAGGAGGAGTGTTTCTGTTCACACTTCTGTGGCGGTCATTCTAAACCTTTGGGATATCATTGCAAATTTTAAATGACCTAGGGATCATAGGATAAAATTTTGCTAAAACTTGATTGGATTTCAAAAAGTTTTTTGCGAGACTGACACAAAGTTTTTACTTGTTTTTCAGCATAATGTCTAGCTCAATAATAGCTTTACTAGCTTCTGTCAAATTAGTGAGAGATAATTTCCAAACTTGGAAAATAATATAAACACGATTCTAGTAACTGACGACCTAAAGTTTGTGCTCACTGAGCAGTGTCCTCAAGTGTCGTGCTCGACCGCGTCATGAAATGTTCGTGATGTGTACGATCAATGGATCAGGGTCAATTAAAAGGCCAAGGTCTACATCATTGCCAGCTTATCTGAAGTCTTGGCAAAGAAGCATGAGTTGATTATCACCGCCAAGGAGATCATGGAATCCTTGCAGGAAATGTTTAGACAACAGTCCTTTCAGATCCGACATGATTCACTCAAACATGTCTTCAATGCTCGGATGAAAGAAGGGACTTCTCTCCGTGAACACGTTCTGTACATGATGACCCACTTTAATCTGGCAGAGATGAACGGGGCTTCAATCGATGAGTCGAGTCAGGTCACCTTAATTCTAGAGACTCTTCCGAAGAGTTTCCTTCAGTTTCGTAGCAATGCTGTTATGAACAAAATTAGCTACACACTGACAACCCTTCTCAATGAACTACAGAACTTCCAGTCCTTGATGAAGATCAGGACATTGGAAGCTGAGGCAAATTTTGCCTTCAGGTCCTTTCACAGGGGTTCGGCCTCTGGGACAAAATCTGTGGCTCCTTCTCACCCGAAAGGGAAGAAGAAGATGAAGAAGGGTAAAGTTGACCGTGTTGCTGCCCAAAAGGGAAAAAGGTCAAGGAAGTTGCAGAAAAAGGAAAGTGTTTCCATTGCAATGGGGACGACCACTGGAAGCGTAACTGTCCCAAGTTCCTTGCCGACAGAAAGAATCAAGGTAAATGTGATTTACTGGTAACAAAAACATGTTTAGTGGAGAGTAATGACTCTACCTGGATATTGGATTCGGGTGCCACTAACCATGTTTGTTCTTCTTTTTAGGGAATTAATTCCTGGCAGTAGCTTCGAGAGAGTGAGATAACGTTACGGGTTGGATTCGAAGAGGTTGTCTCTGCTGCAGCGGTCAGCACGGTGAAGCTTTATTTTAGCCGGAAGTACTTTTATTAGATAATTTGTACATAGTGCCAGGGTTTACTAGAAACCTTGTTTCCATTTCCTGCCTTATTGAATATTGTATTCTTGTTTCCTTTGAATCTAATAAAGCGTTTATTTCTTTCAAAGACAATTTATTGTGTTCTGCTTCACTTGAGTCTAATCTATACGTTTTGAAACCTAATTCAGTCAAAAGTGTTTTGAATACTTAATTATTTAAAACGGCAGAAACACAAACTAAGAGAGTGAAAGTTTCTCCTAAAGAAAATGTCGATCTTTGGCATCTAAGGTTAGGCCACATCAATCTCAATAGGATTGAGAGACTAGTGAAGAGTGGACTTCTGAGCGAGTTGGAAGAAAACTCTTTATCGGTATGTGAGTTATGCCTTGAAGGCAAAATGACCAAACGTCTTTTTAGTGGAAAAGGATATAGAGCCAAAGAGCCCTTTGACCTTATACATTCTGACCTCTGTGGTCCGATGAGTGTTAAAGTACAAGACTGAGGTTGAGAACCTGTTAGGTAAAACGATAAAAACACTTCGATCGGATCGAGGTGTAGAGTATATGGACACAGAATTTCAGGACTATATGATAGAACATGGAATTATGTCCCAACTCTCAGCACCTGGTATGCCACAACTGAATGGTGTATCGGAGAGGAGAAACAGAACCTTGTTGGACATGGTTCGTGTTGGGATGTATGTTGATAGCACACAAAATGTGTTGTCCTTAGGCTTAATTATTGCTAGTTTTATGATAATTTCAGGGCTTTTACGTGTTTAATTCATTTAATTTCAGGTTAAGAGCTTAAACAGAGATATTGGAGACAATTTGGATCACTCGGGATCAAAAAGAGGCTATTTGGAGCTAAAAATAATACCAATTGGAAGAGAAAGGATCAATCCAAGCATGATGACCCGAGGTGATGGTGTTGCAACGCCACGCATAGCGTTGCAACGCCATGCTTGCTGTTTGGAAGCTTTGAAGACCATTGCCGATAGCGTTGCAACGCTGCTTTGCAGCGTCGCAACGCTATATCGATAAGGACGCACGCATGAGAAGCGCGCAGATAGGCGTTACGCCGCCTCGCAGCGTCGCAACGCCAGATCGATAAGAGGCGCGCGCTTAGGGTACGGCGTTGCAACGCTGCCCTCAGCGTTGCAACGCCATCGAGTATTTCCTTATTTGCCACGCGTTTATGGTACAACGTTGCAACGCTGTCCCTAGCGTTGCAACGATGTGCCAATCATGCCTATAAATACAACATTATGCAATTGAGAAAGGGGAGCCGAATTTGGTAGAGTTTTGCCCTAATTTCGAAATACACTTTGTAAGAAAAGAGAAAAGAGCGTTTTTGGGAGCCAAAGCATTCGTGGAGGTTCAAGATCGAAGACGGGAGCTCGGAGACGAAGGACCGACATAGACACCTAAGTTTAATTTCCTTTTCTTTCAATTTGTAATAGCGTTCTAAGACGTTTTCTACTTGTTTAGTTTGATTTTCATGTGATTTAGAGTCGCTAAACATTGTAGTTAGGATTTGATTTGCTTGTTATGACTTTATTACAATGTATTGAAGCATGTTTTGTTCTTATATTTTATAATTAGTTCTTGACTTCTTAATTTGTTGATTTAAGTGGACTCGAGAGATAAGGTTTGAATTAGAGCAAAATTGTCAAAACCCTTAGAATTCGGGCATGAGAATGACTTAGAAATCTTAGGGAAATACATAAAGAAGTTGCTTAATGCCATGCATTTCGTAGGTTCATATGGAGACTATGAAGTTTATTGCATGTGTGAGGCTCACTAAGAATCGAGAGATTTTCTTGAGTATTTTACTTCTTGTTTATAATTTCATCTCATTGGTTCAATGCATGTGTTAGTTAGGTCTTTAATTTGTAAAATCACTTCCCATAAATCTATCAATTCGTGTCTCCACATGTTTGTTTGTCTGTTTGTATTTACTTCAACCAACTATCCATGTTATGTTTCTTTAGGTCAAATTGAGAATTAGTACCTTAGTAATTAATTAATCTAGAAACCCATTCCGGAGGACGATACTTGGACTCATAAATCACTATACTAAAACTTGACCCGTACATTGCGGTATTGCGATATCATAAATATCACGCACAAGTTTTTGGCGTCGTTGCCGGGGAATGGTGATTATTTAGATTAATTAATATTAGGAGAAAATTATAAATTTTAGACTAAAGCTTGTTTGTTTGTCTTTCCTTAATTGTTTTGTGTGATTGTTTGTTTCCTTATTTGTGTTATTTTAGTTTTGTGTGTTTTTGTTAGTCTTTGTTTCCTGTTTTGGTTATGTTGATATTGTGTGAAGTCTTGTTGTGAAATTACTGATTTTTCAAGTATGACTTTGCATAATTTTGAGTTTCCACCATTCTATTGTCCCTCTCAGGACCCTAGTTTTGTGCATCATGATTTTTCTGAATACCATGTGTCTAATTTTTACCATTCTGTACCTGACATATATGAAAATTCACATGAGGGTAGTTATTTAGGCACTTAGAACCATAGTTTTTCGTACCTTAACCAACCAGCAGAAAAATCTTCTCTTATGGACCAATTGGCAGAATATACCTTAGAATTGAAATTTAAAAATTTGGTCCATAGTGAATTAGAGAGGTTGGATAGGTTAGAAACTGAGGTGGTAGGACTTTGGGAAATAGTACAAGATAGAGCTCAATACCTTGACTAGTTAGTAGTTTCCCTTAAGGCCTTACAGGAACAATTTCTTATCCTTACCACTCAGGAGGTGCCACCTAGGAGGATTTGTTTAGATGTTAGTGAGGATACTTTGGGGAGAGCGAGGCACACCATGTCAAAGTTAGTGAGGAGGACACTGGTGATACACTTAGTTCCACAGGAGAGATCCAGGTGATAGAGTTAGAGGCTGAGAAGTCTTCTTTCCTTTTATCCCCATAAATTTCCTTTATTTTTGATAACCATTTGTCTTATACTCACGAGTCTTGCTTTGATTTCAGTTCTTTTCTTTTGATAAATAAAAATCCCAAAAATAATTTTCTATCTGGGCTCAAGAAAAGCAGGATAGCCTTTTAGACATAGAAGGCTACATCGATTCGAGTAAGAAGGGCCCGAAGAAATATGAGCAATTTTATGTGCCCTAATAAGTCACCGTCTAGCTAAAGACGTTAAACAAAGCGCTTCTTGGGAGACAACCCAAGTTTTATGTTTTATGTCTTTATTTTCTGTTTTCTAGTTGTTTGTGTTTTTCTTTTTTATCTAATTTCTTTCTTTTTGTTCCTCTAGGTGTATGCCCAAGGGGAGAGCTGCAGATTTGCACCCTTTTGATCCTGAGATCGAGAGGACCTTTAGGAGACTCCTAAGGGAAGGAAGAGCAGAACCTCAGGAAATGGCTGATCAGGAGCTCATCAATAACCCTAAACCTATCAGGGAGTATTTCCAACCTGTGTTTAATTCTGAGCAGGCTGGAATAGTCCATGCCCCTATCAATGCTAATAATTTTGAACTTAAGATGTAGTGATACAAATGGTTAGGAAGGGTGCTTTCAGAGGCTTAGCCACAGAAGATCCTAACTTTCATCTTCAAAATTTCTTAGAACTCTGTGGTACATTTAAAATGAATGGTATCTCAGCTGATAGTATTCGCTTACGTCTTTTTCCTTTCTCTTTGCAGGGTAGAGCCAAAGAATGGCTAGGGTCCCTTCCCTCAGGGAGCATCACTTCTTGGGAGGAGTTGGCCCAAGCCTTCATGACCAAATTCTTTCCACCTGTAAAGGCTGCAAAGTTAAGGACTGAGATTGGAACATTCAGGCAGCAGGAGGGAGAGCAACTATTTGAGGCCTGGGAAAGGTACAAGGACATGCTCAGGAGGTGCCCATAGCACGGCTACCCAAAATGGCTCCAGGTACAATTGTTCTATAATGGACTGGAAGGTAAGACCAGGACCATCCTGGATGCCACTGCTGGAGGGGCTTTCATGGCAAAGACTGTGCCAGAAGCACGTGCCCTCTTGGAGGAAGTGTCAACTACCAGCTACCAGTGGCCTACAGAAAATGACAGATCTAAGCCAGTAGTTGGATTATATCAACTGGACGATGTAACCTCTCTTAGATCTCATATGGCATCTCTCACTCATGCTCTGAATAATTTTGCAGGATCACCACAGACAGGGATGTCCTCCCAATGCTCCCAGACCAATAGCGAATCCACTATAGAGCAATTGCACTACCTGAACAATAGAAGAAACCACTATGGAGGAAATCAGACTCAGAATAACCTACCAACACATTACAATCCAGGTTTGAGGTATCATGAGAATTTCTCTTATGCTAACAACAAAAATGTGTTGAATCCTCCTACAAGGCATGCTTCTACATCAGAGAGGAAACCATCTCTGGAAGACACATTGCACTCCTTCATAGTCAATCCAGTCGGTCCAACCACCGGGAGAATGCAATCACGATTTATCTCGGTATAGTGACCATCATGGAGTTGCAATAAAGAACATAGAGACCCAGATTAGCCAAATGAACACATCACTCCAGGCACTGTAAGCAAGGAAAGAAACACCTTGAGGGAGTACAGTCTAGCTAAAGACGTTAAACAAAGCGCTTCTTGGGATGCAACCCAAGCATTACTTACTTTTGTTTTCCTGTCTTTAGCTTACTTTAGTTTTTTGTTTTTCAATTCTTAGTTAGTTGTTGTTTTACTTCGTAGGTTGTGGAGATGCCCTTCTTCGTTGAAATCCATGCTCCCATTTTGAGGAACTCCAACTCACATGCTTTGGCTATCCAAGGAACTCAGAAAGAGCTCCATAAACCAGGACAGTATTGTTCACTCTTACCCTGATACTTAATTTGTGCTTAATTCTGCAAACATTGGGGATAATGTTTAGTTTAAGTTTGGGGGTGGATGTGTTTATCTGTTGAGACTGTCCTGAGTATGTGTTGAATTGTTGATTGATCTTTTACATAAGTATGAGTATAATAGCCTAGGATGAGATATAATTGGAAATCCTTGTGATTATGCTGAAACCTGAGAGCATGACATGAATTTGAGTTAATTTAAAAATTTTCTTGAGTTTTTCCTGCACTATTACACACATAGCCTGTGTTCCTGTAGTTTTGAAATGCTTAGAACAAAGTTATTAGGTTTAGAAGTTTGATGTCACCTCGATAGGTCTGAGAACTGATTTGAGAGTTAAACTGCAGGATAGGGGGAATAACAATATGAAGTGCATGATATGTATAATATGTGAAATAGTTTGTTTTTGTTTTTTGTTTGCTAAAGAAAAAAAAAATCGTGAGGGCAAAAAGAGCTACCTTCACTATGATCAGTTAGGCCACTCATTGAGCGAGTGTTCTGGGTAAGGGTCCCTGCAGTGGATGTGTGAAAACTAGTGTCCTTGCACAAAAAAAAATAGAAGAAAATAGAAAAAGTGGCATCAAAAGAGTGATTAAGTGCTGAGTAGAGTTATTTAGTTCTTGAATGTGGGGAGGCTCAAAGATTAGTAATTATGACCAGTGTAGGGGGAAGTTGAATGGAGAGCCTAATAAAGTTGATCCGGGCTTAGTAAAAATGAAGGGAACATAGGCTAATCACACACACAAGTAGGAACACTTAGGAAAAAGTTTAAATTGCTCGCTAAAGTGTTATGGTTGAGTGTTTCCTATGATTACCAGATTTTCTCTTAAATCTTTGAGGCTTGAATCAAATATATGTTTAAGAACAATCTAATGTTTAATTCTGTTTTTGCTCGGGACTAACAAAATTTTAAGTTTGGGGGTGTTTTATAGCACACAAAATGTGTTATCCTTAGGCTTAATTATTGCTAGTTTTATGATAATTTCAGGGCTTTTACGTGTTTAATTCATTTAATTTCAGGTTAAGAGCTTAAACAGAGCTATTGGAGACAATTTGGATCACTGGGATCAAAACGAGACTATTTGGAGCTAAAAATAATACCAATTGGAAGAGAAAGGATCAATCCAAGCATGATGACCCGAGGTGATGGCGTTGCAACGCCATGCTTGCTGTTTGGAAGCGTTGAAGACCACTGCCGATAGCGCGTTGCAGCGGCGCTGCGGCGTCGCAACGCTATATCGATAAGGACGCGCGCGCATGAGAAGCGCGAGGGCGTTACAACGCCGCGCTTTGCGCTGTCGCAATGCCGGATCGATAAGAGGCGTGCGCTTAGGGTAGCGCGGCATTGCAACGCCGCCTCGCCAAGCAAACGCCATCGAGTATTTCCTTATTTGCCACGCGTTTAGGGCACAGCGTTGCAACGCTGTCCCTAGCGTTGCAATGCTGTGCCAATCATGCCTATAAATACAACATTATGCAATTGAGAAAGGGGAGCCGAATTTGGTAGAGTTTTGCCCTAATTTCGAAATACACTTTGTAAGAAGAGAGAAACGAGTGTTTTTGGGAGCCAAAGCATTCGTGGAGGTTCGAGATCGAAGACGGGAGCTCAGAGACGAAGGACCGACATCGACACCTAAGTTTAATTTCCTTTTCTTTCAATTTGTAATAGCGTTCTAAGACGTTTTCTACTTGTTTAGTTTGATTTTCATGTGATTTAGAGTCGCTAAACATTGTAGTTAGGATTTGATTTGCTTGTTATGACTTTATTACAATGTATTGAAGCATGTTTTGTTCTTATTTTTGATAATTAGTTCTTGACTTCTTAATTTGTTGATTTAAGTGGACTCGAGAGATAAAGCTTGAATTAGAGCAAAATTGTCAAAACCCTTAGAATTCTGGCATGAGAATGACTTAGAAATCTTAGGGAAACACATAAAGAAGTTGCTTAATGCCATGCATGTCGTAGGTTCATATGGAGACTATGAAGTTTATTGCATGTGTGAGGCTCACTAAGAACTTGAGTATTTTACTTCTTGTTTATAATTTCATCTCATTGGTTCAATGCATGTGTTAGTTAGGTCTTTAATTTGTAAAATCACTTCCCATAAATCTATCAATTCGTGTCTCCACATGTTTGTTTGTCTGTTTGTATTTACTTCAACCAACTATCCATGTTATGTTTCTTTAGCTAAAATTGAGAATTAGTACCTTAGTAATTAATTAATCTAGAAACCCATTCCCGAAGACGATACTTGGACTCATAAATCACTATACTAAAACTTGACCCGTACACTGCGGTATTGCGATATCATAAATATCACGCAACATATGTCCTAATCTCGTTTTGTTTGTAATATTACCAATTGAAATAAATAAGAGTTATTTCTTTCATCACTTTGTGTCTCGCATTCTTACAAACTTTGTCCAATAAACTAAGCCCCAGGGTCATTGAATATATGAGAGAACTAGAACTTAAACGGTGTGTAGTGGACACACAGGGAGGATCACGTTCGAGTTAATGACCCGAACGGATATAGATAAGGTTGGAGACCTAATCCTGGATACACTGTGGATGCGACCCGCTTTGTATTATAAATGACATAAATACCCAAATAATGAATTTGAACACTTCAAATTCACACCAAATTGTAAACCCTCAATTTGTCCAATTTGAGTCAACCGAGGGACCTAATGGACCTACAGATGACGAGCTCCAATGATCCGAGACTAACCTGTCAAACTCTTTGACCCGGTTATTCAACATTCATTAGCTACGGTAACACACCACTAAAGCCCGTAGTTGCACTCTCATCATTGTAGGACAAGTTGTGTCCATCAATATAACCAATGCCCGTGAGTCGACCCTTCACAGGTTGTTTGTAGTCACAGCTGGGTAAAATTATCGTTTTACCCCTGTATCTACTTCTTGCTCCTTAAGTCCTCACTGCTCCTCTAATGAAAAACAACGTTGTATGGTCCAACCATAAACAACAACCCTCTCGGGCCAGTGAGATTGTGGGGCCCCGTTGTTCAAGCCATGGAGACAACACTTAAGGGAACAACCCCTCTAGTTTCCCTAAATCGGGAATGAGTGAATTCCTTCTTACGTAGTCAAGTTCCCAGCTCCCCACGTGGTCCTGTCCCTGAGAAGATAGGCATATTGGGTGAGCAACTGTGGTCACCCTCACCCGTACTAGTCAAAGGACAGACCCCCGCAGACAGGAGTCCGTAACACGCTCAGGATTAAGGTCGAGTAACTAATGGTCAGCTACGAATTTATTAGTCCTATACTGTTAACGGTGTTACATTTGTACGTCTAATAATTAATGGTCCGGTCTTGTATAATCTCATTGCACAGGATGCCCCCACTCGCATGTCAACCACATGAACGAGTTAGATCATCTCGTTTGTATCTAATACAAAGCGGGTTGCATCCACATTGTATCCAGGATTAGGTCTCCAACCCTATTTATATACTGTAGATCGTTCGGGTCATTAACTCGAACGTGATCCTCCCTATGTGTCCACTACACACCGTTCAAGTTCTTAGTTCTCTCATAATACAATGACCCTGGAGCTTAGTTTATTGGATTAAGTTTATGAAAAATGCGAGACACAAAGTTCAAATAAATAACTCTTATTTATTTACAACTTGGAATATTACAAACTACACGAGATGAGGACATACATCCCAACATTTGTGAAGATTGGTTCTTCAACAAGTAAGTATTTCTGACTGTTTTTTCTTTCTAAAGCATGTTTAGCCTAGTTCTTATGTGATAGAAACAATTTTAAGAATATGTTTTTCACAACGATACAACGACCATTCAATCGATTTTTATTTGCGTAGGATTTTCACTCCTTCAATTGGTATCAGAGCCAAGTCGTTGGCTTTTTCATTGTGCAAATGTTTTTCTTGAAATTAGGTGGGTATTGCTTCAATTCATGAGATGAAATTATTGGTTTTTCATAATTGGATGTTTTCGGTTTTGGCACTAGTTTTAGGTTTATTTTCTATTGAATAGTTCAATGTAAAAGCCCATGTTTTTGGGGCATTTAGAAAATAAATCGAGTTTGTAAGTTCGGGTCTTTGTCGGCAAGAGTTGCTGTGAAGAAATCGGAGCAGAAACAGGCGAAAAACGACGAAGAACAACAAAGGAACTTGTTGTTCTGTCGACGACGTTGAGACGTTGTTCTTCGGCGTCTCAACGCTGTCCGCGCGGGCGAAAGCTGAGTTGCAGAGCAGCGTTGAAATGCTAGGCGTAGCGTTGCAATGCCGAGGCGTGGAGCACGCAAGGTGCGACGCTGACCGTTGCAGCGCTACAACACCCACGGCGTTGCAACGTTGCGTGTGTAATGGGCGGTTCCTGCGACAGTTCGCGCGAAGACGTTGGTGAGATGTTGTTTCATCAAACGTGGGGCGTTAATTGATTATTTTATTTATTTATTTTAATTTTAAAATGTATTTTCTTTTATTAAATTAATTAAATTAATTAATATTAATATAAATGTTATATTAATGTTAATTAATTCAATTAATGTCCCCTAAGTGTCAAAATCGGTCCAATTTTTTCTATTTATTTATTTTATGCATGGGATGTATGAAATATTTAATTCTATGTGCATAATGTATGTCATATAGATTTAAAAATCCCATCTTAGGTTAAACATTTCATGCATCATATTTATATTATAAGTGTTATATTATATAGTATGCATGATAGGTTATATTATAAGTGTTATAATATAATGTATGCATGTTTTAATTTATTTACATATAAGTGTTATATTTTTAGATTAAAAGCATGCTCATGCATTTAATTCATGTGATGAATGTATGTTATAGTATAGTATTATTCATGTGATGAATGATCAAGCACTATGACATAGAATGCATGTAACCTAAGTTAATTATTAGTTTTAAAATGTTTAGAACTTGAATAATTAGACTTAGGTTTTCTAGTTCTAATAAGATTAGAATTAGAAAATCAAAGTTTAGTCTATGAATGGTGACCTGATTAGTAACTCTGTCTAAGGAAGGTTTTGTCTAAGGCTGGGGTATTTAAGTTGACGCTTGCGGAACACCCTTACCTGGAAACCGACCTGGGAGTGAATTTGGTCCGGAGATTCTTAGATTATACTTATCATGAGTGTCGTTAATTAAAAGTGTTTTAATTTACTCACATAGACCTAAGTAATAATGTTATTATAAAGTTAGGCTAAATGCCATATAAGAGTTATATTGGTAGACTTAGGTAAATTTTAGTCGGTTTATCTAGGTCAATCCCTAATAAAAATAAAGTGCTGAGTGGGAGAAAATGTAGTGTATGAGATACATTTAATTTTCGACCACAAATCTCCGTTAAGTCTGCACCGTGAGATCCATACTCGACCTCGTAGAGCCAAAGGAAGCTTCCCCCTTCGGATGGCATTTGTATGGGTCAATATCATCATGGATGGAGAGAGTACTTATAGTGAGTGGGAGCGGGACCTGTGAAAACGGGACCCACAGTCTCTTCTTTCGATTCACAACGTGAGACGCCTATGATCCGCTTGCTAGTTTGGCCTGGACCAGACAATCCCTTCGGAGGGTCTGATCATGGGAGTCAGAACACCGTGAATTCCAAAAAGGGATACAGTTTCCAAGTTAGTTTTCCTTCTCGGTTCACCCTTCGGTGGCTATTGTTTGGACGAATGCTTAGAAACTTAAAGATTGAGACACTCACAGAATTCGTTAAGAGTTAATGAATTCGACCGAACAATGGTAATTGGACGCCTAATGGAATTAGAGTTATTCTGGGATTAGGGTCTGATCGAGAAAGTCTCGTCCTAGAGGAGGAGTGTTATGTTCACCCTTCGGTGGCGGTCATTCTAAACCTTTAGGATATCATTGCAAATTTTGAATGACCTAGGGATCATGATACTTTTTTTGCTAAAACCTGATTGGATTTCAAAAACTTTATGCGAGACTAACACAAAATTTTATTTGATTTTCAGCTAAAAAAATGTCTAGCTCAATAATAGCTCTACTCGAGTCTGACAAATTAGTGGGAGATAATTACCAAACTTGAAAAACAACTTAAACACAATTTTGGTAACCGACGACATAAAGTTCAAACTCTCTGAGGCGTGTCCTGAAATGCCGAGCTCGACTGCATCGCGTAGTGTTCGTGATGCATACGATCGATGGATCAGGGCCAATGAAAAGGCCAAGGCCAATATCATTGCCAGCATGTCCGATGTTTTGGTAAAGAAGCATGAGCTGATGGTCACCGCTAAGGAGATCATGGAGTCCTTGCAGGAAATGTTTGGACAACAGTCCTTTCAAGCCCGGCATGACTCGCTCAAATACGTCTTCAACGCACGGATGAAAGAGGGGTCGTCTGTCCTTGAACATGTTCTAGACATGATGACCCACTTTAATCTAGCGGAGAGAAACGGGCCTTTGATCGACGAGTCGAGCCAGGTCAGTTTTATCTTGGAGACTCTTCCGAAGAGTTTCCTTAAGTTTCGTAGCAACGCTGTTATGAACAAGATAAACTACACTCTGACTACTCTTCTTAACGAGCTGCAAACACTCCAGTCCTTGATGAGGATCAGGACGTCGGAAGCTGAGGACCATGTTGCCTTTAGGTCTTATCATAGGGGTTCGACCTCTAGGACAAAGCCTGTAGCTCATTCTCACCCGAAAGGGAAGAATAAGAAGATGAAGAAGGGTAAAACTGACCGAGCTGCCGCCCAAAAGGGCAAGAAGGTCAAGGAAGTGGTAGAGAAAGGAAAGTGTTTCCACTGCAATGGGGGCGGACACTGGAAGAGAAACTGTCCCAAATTCCTAGCCGAGAGGAAGAATCAAGGTAAATGTGATTTACTTGTGACTAAAACCTGTTTAGTGGAGAGTAATGACTCTGCCTTGATATTGGATTCGGGCGCCACTAACCATGTTTGTTCTTCTTTTCAAGGGATTGATTCCTTGCAGCAGCTGCGAGAGGGTGAGGTGACTCTACGGGTTGGATCCGGGGAGCTTGTCTCTGCTGCAGCGGTCGGCACGGTGAAACTACATTTTGGCAGGAATTACATTTTGTTTGACAATATGTATATAGTTCCAGGGTTTACTAGAAACCTAGTTTCTATTTCCTGCCTGTTAGAACAATGTATTTCTGTTTCTAATCAACGCAATAAAGCGTTTTTATTTCTCGAAATGGAAACTTAATTTGTTCAGCTTCACTTGAGAATAATCTGTATGTTTTAAAACCTAATTCGGTTAAAAGTGTTTTGAATACTGAATTGTTTAAAACAGCAGAAACGCGAACTAAAACAGCGAAAGTTTATCCTAAAGAAAATGCCCATCTTTGGCATCTACGGTTAGGCCACATTAATCTCAATAGGATTGAGAAACTAGTGAAGAGTTGACTTCTAAACGAGTTGGAAGAAAACTCTTTACCTGTGTGTGAGTCATGCCTTCAAGGCAAAATGACCAAACGTCCTTTTAGTTGAAAAGGATATAGAGCCAAAGAGCCCCTTGAACTGGTATATTCTGACCTCTGTGGTTTGATGAATGTTAAAGCTCGAGGTGGTTATGAATACTTCGTGTCTTTCATAGATGATTACTCGAGGTATGGGTATATTTACCTAATGCATAAGAAGTCTTAAACTCTTGAAAAGTTCAAGGAGCACAAGACTGAGGTTGAGAACCTGTTAGGTAAATCGCTTAAAACACTTCGATCGGATCAAGGTGGAGAGTATATGGACACTGAATTCCAGGACTATATGATAGAACATGGACTTAAGTAATAATGTGATTATAAACTTAGGCTAAATACCATATAAGAGTTATATTGGTAGACTTAGGTAAATTTTAGTCGGTTTATCTAGGTCAATCGCTAATAAAAATAAAGTGATGAGTGGGAGGAAATGTAGTGTATGAGATACATTTAATTTTCGACCACAAATCTCTGTTAAATCCGCACCGTGAGATCCATACTCGCCCTCGTGGCGCAAATGGGAGCGTCTCCCTTCGGATGGCATTTGTACGGGTCAATATTATCGTGGATGGAGAAAGTACTTATAGTGAGTGGGGGCGGGACCTGTGAAAATGGGACCCACAATCTCTTCTTTCGATTCACACCGTGAGACGCCTATGATCCGCCTGCTAGTTTGGCCTGGACCAGACAATCCCTTCGGAGGGCCTGATCATGGGAGTCGGAACACCGTGAATTCCCGAAAGGGATACAGTTTTCTAGTTGGTTTTCCTTCTTGGTTCACCCTTCGGTGGCTATTGTTTGGACGGATGCTTGGAAACTTAAAGATTGAGGGTGACACTCACAAAATTCGTTAGGAGTTAATGAATTCGACCGAACAATGGTAATTGGACGCCTAATGGAATTAGAGTTATTCTGGGATTAGGGTCTGATCGAGAAAGTCTCGTCCTAGAGGAGGAGTGTTCTGTTCACCCTTCGGTGGCGGTCATTCTAAACCTTTAGGATATCATTGCAAATTTTGAATGACCTAGGGATCACGATACTTTTTTTGCTAAAACCTGATTGGATTTCAAAAGGTTTATGCGAGACTGACACAAAATTTTATTTGATTTTCAACTAAAAAAAAATGTCTAGCTCAATAATAGCTCTACTCACGTCTGACAAATTACTGGGAGATAATTACCAAACTTGGAAAACACAACTTAAACACAATTTTGGTAACTGACGACATAAAGTTCGTGCTCTCGGAGGAGTGTCCTCAGATCTCGGGCTCGACTGCATCGTGAAGTGTTCGTGATGCATATGATCGATACATCAGGGCCAATGAAAAGACCAAGGTCTATATCATTGCCAGCATGTCTGATGTTTTGGCAAAGAAGCATGAGTTGATGGTCACCGCTAAAGAGATCATGGAGTCCTTGCAGGAAATGTTTGGACAAAAGTCCTTTCAAGTCCGGCATGACTCGCTCAAATACGTGTTCAACGCACGGATGAAAGAGGGGTCGTCTATCCATGAACATGTTCTAGACATGATGACCCACTTTAATCTAGCGGAGATGAACGGGACTTCGATCGACGAGTCGAGCCAGGTCAGTTTTATCTTGGAGACTCTTCCGAAGAGTTTCCTTTATTTTCGTAGCAACGCTGTTATGAACAAGATAAACTACACTCTGACTACTCTTCTTAACGAGCTGCAAACCTTCCAGTCCTTGATGAGGATCAGGACGTCGCAAGCTGAGGCAAATGTTGCCTTTAGGTCTTATCAAAGGGGTTCGACCTCTAGGACAAAGCCTGTAGCTCCTTCTCACCTAAAAGGGAAGAATAAGAAGATGAAGAAGGGTAAAAGCGTGAGCCACGCCTGAAAAGGGCAAGAAGGTCAAGGAAGTTGCAGAGAAAGGAAAGTGTTTCCACTGCAATGGGGGTGGACACTGGAAGAGAAACTGTCCCAAATTCCTAGCCGAGAGGAAGAATCAAGGTAATTGTGATTTACTTGTGACTGAAACTTGTTTAGTGGAGAGTAATTACTCTGTCTGGATATTGGATTCGGGCGCCACTAACAATGTTTGTTCTTCTTTTCAAGGGATTGATTCCTTGCAGCAGCTGCGAGAGGGTGAGGTGACTCTTCGGGTTGGGTCCGGGGAGCTTGTCTTTGCTGCAGCGGTCGGCACTGTGAAGCTACATTTTGGCATGAATTACATTTTGTTAGACAATATGTATATAGTTCCAGGGTTTACAAGAAACCTAGTTTCTATTTCTTGCTTGTTAGAACAATATATTTCCGTTTTTTTTCAAGGCAATAAAGCGTTTATTTCCCGAAATGGAAACTTAATTTGTTCAGATTCACTTGGGAACAATCTATATGTTTTAAAACCTAATTCGGTCAAAAGGGTTTTGAATACTGAATTGTTTAAAACAGAAGAAACGCGAGCTAAAAGACCGAAAGTTTATCCTAAAGAAAATGCCCATTTTTTGCATCTACGGTTAGGCCACATTAATCTTAATAGGATTGAGAAACTAGTGAAGAGTGGACTTCTAAACGAGTTGGAAGAAAACTCTTTACCGGTGTGTGAGTCATGCCTTGAAGGCAAAATGACCAAACGTCCTTTTAGTGGAAAAGGATATAGAGCCAAAGAGCCCCTTGAACTGGTACATTCTGACCTCTGTGGTCCAATGAATGTTAAAGCTCGAGGTGGTTATCAATACTTCGTGTCTTTCATAGATGATTACTCGAGGTATGGGTATATTTACCTAATGCATAAGAAGTCTGAAACTCTTGAAAAGTTCAAGGAGTACAAGACTGAGGTTGAGAACCTATTAGGTAAAACCATAAAAACACTTCAATCAGATTGAGGTGGAGAGTATATGGACACTAATCTCCAAGAGTATATGATAGAACACGGAATTACGTCCCAACTCTCAGCACCTGGTATGCCACAGCAGAATGTTGTATCGGAGAGGAGAAACAGAACCTTGTTGGACATGGTTCGGTCGATGATGAGTTATGCTCGTCTCCCTGATTCCTTTTGGGGTTACGTAGTGGAGACAACGGTCTATATTTTGAACAACGTTCCATCGAAGAGTGTTTGTGAAACACCTTTCGAACTTTGGAATGGTCGTAAAGGCAGTTTACACCATTTCAGAATTTGAGGATGCCCGACCCACGTGTTGGTGTAAAACTCGAAAAAGTTGGAACCGCGTTCGAAATTGTGCCTATTCGTAGGTTACCCTAAAGAGACTAGGGGTGGTCTATTTTACGATCCTAAGGAAAATAGGGTGCTTGTGTCGACAAACGCCACTTTCGTAAAGGAAGACCACGTTAGGGATCATTTACAAAGGTGTAAAATTGTGTTAAATGGAATGGGCAGTACGTCAGCAAGAGTTGCTGATAGAGCTAGTACATCAACAAGTGTTGTTGATCCTAGCACGTCTTGTCAAATCCGTTCCCAAGAGTTGGGAATGCCTCAAAGTAGTGGGAGGGCTGTGAGACAGCCTGATCGTTACATGGGTTTAGCTGAAAGCTCAGTTGTCACTCCTGATGATGACTACGAGGATCCATTGACCTATAATCAGGCAATGGCTGATGTTGACAAAGACGAATGGATTAAAGCTATGGACCAGGAAATGGAGTCGATGTACTTCAATTTTGTCTGGGAGCTTGTGGATCAATCGGATGGGGTAAAACCTATTGGTTGCAAATGGATCTACGAGCGTAAACGTGGCGTAGATGGGAAGGTGCAGACCTTCAAAAAATGACTAGTGGTAAAGGGTTTTACCCAGGTCGAAGGGGTTGACTATGAGGAAACCTTTTTGAAAGAGTCTAGATTAAGAAAGCGGAAGCAATTTTGGATCTTGAACACTCTAAGTTGATCAATTTTGTAAAATAAAAAACATGCTCAAAGCTGGAAAAACAGAGGGATAGAAAACTCAATTTTGAAGATCAAATTCTCTTCACCCGGTGGATGGTTTTCAGCACGAACACTTCGTGGATAACCGTTACAGTCTTCCCTACTATCCTCAGGCCTTAGGATGGATTGTGGGATCTTAGGTTGAGAGAATTTGGAAGAAAAGACCTCAAAGGTCACTAATTCGGGAATATTGAATTTTCTGTGTGTGTCTCCCAAAACACCTCAAATCACCATTATATAAAGCTTCAAAAAGCTTCAATGGAGTGACAACTCAAGGGTGATGAGGATGCTTTGAGATGGAGGTGGCCAATTTTGGGGAATTTTGAAGATGAGTAAGATTGGGCAAGTTGTCAAGTTGGGTTTCATGGAAATCCTTGAATTTTCATTTAATTTTAATTCAAAAATCAATATTAAATTGATTTTTAATTAAAATTAATTTAATTAATTAAATTATTAAATAATTAATTTAATTAATTAATTTTTAATTTAATTTAATATCAAATATTAAATTAAATAAATTGCCTGATCCCAATCGATTTTCTGAACATGAATCCTAATTCATGCTATAAACCGATTCAATATTTAAATCATATTTAAATATATCCACCTCATGTGAATCATAGTTTAATTCATAATTAAGCTATGACTCGTTAAATATATCATATATAATTAACGATTTCTCCCAAAAACGAATTTGAACAATTCAAACTCTTTTCTCTCAAAATGTTATAAGGCTATGTCCGAGCTAGTAAGGAGGACCTAATGGACCTACAGATCATGAGCTCCAACGATGCGAGATTAACCGGCCAAACTCTTTAGCCTAGCTAATCAACATTCGTTAACTACCGGAACACTCCACTAAAGCCCAGTGGTTGTACTCTCCTCACTGTAGATATATTTATGTCCACTCGATATAACCATGATTAGTAAGTCGATCCTTCACAGGTCGTTCGTAATTACAGCTGGGTCAAAATTACCATTTTACCCCTGTAATTACCTCTTGTTCCTTAAGTCCCACTGATCCTCTAATGAACAATTGATTTGTGGTCCAACCAACAAACCGAATCCCTCTCGGGCCAATGAGAGGGGTGGGTCCTTTGTTCAAGATCTGGAGTCAGCACTTAAGGGAACAACCTCTCTACTAATCCCTAAACCGGGTAGGAGTGAATTCCATCTTGCAGAACTATGTTCCCAGCTATCTACCCGGTTTTATCCTTGAAATGGGAGGCATATTGAGTCGGCAGTCTCGGGCCACTCTTACCCATGCAAATCTAAGGATAATCCGAATAAACAGGAGTTTCATAGAACGCTCAGGATTAAGATCGAGTTACCTAGGTCATCGTATGAATATAGTCAGTTAAGACAGTAAACGGAGTTATAAAGTCTAAGTGACTATTTTGCGGTCCAGTCTTATGCAAACTCATTGCATAGGGCGCCCCCACTCTCATGTCTCCACATGAACGGTTTAGGATCACATCGTTTGTACTCTACAAAGTGGGTCGCGTCCATAGTGTCCCCAGGATAAGGTACCCAATCCTATCCTTATACTATAGACTGTTCTAGCTATAACTTGAACTTGATCCACTTTTATGTCACACATAAAGTTCAAGTATTCATCCTATAGCCAAGGGTTCTTTATTGGATTAAGGTTACACAATACATAATAGTCAATAACACCTTTACTGAATAAATCTCAATAACATCTTTATTGTGAAATAGAATATACATTCAGTTCACAAAACCACGAGTTTTAGGACATAAAACCCAACACTTTTCGCCTCTTGCCATGATAAAGTCGATCTGGATCTTTCTGGCCATTGTCGCGTATTATGACTACGAGGTATGGCAGATGGATGTCAAGACAGCCTTTCTGAATGGCAAACTTGATGAAACCATCTACATGGACCAGGCCAAAGGGTTCATTGCCCAAGGCCAAGAGTAAAAGGTTTGTCGGCTTCATAGTTCCATTTATGGACTGAAATAAGTTTCGAGGTCTTGGAATATAAGGTTTGATGAGACGATCAAATCTTATGGCTTTGATCAAAATGTCGACGAGTCTTGTGTCTACAAGAAAATCGTTGACAAAACTGTCGCATTTTTAGTGTTGTAGGTGGATGATATTCTTCTCATTGGGAATGAGGTAGAATTTCTTACTGACGTGAAGAAATGGCTAGCTTCGCAATTCCAAATGAAAGATTTGGGAGAAGCTCAGTATGTTCTAGGTATCCAGATAGTCCAGAACCGGAAGAACAGAACGCTAGCCATGTCTCAAGCATCTTATATTGACAAGATATTGTCTAGATATAAGATGCAGAACTCCAAGAAGAGCTTGCTGCCATTCAGGCACAGGGTTCCCTTGTCAAAGGATCAGTGTCATAAGAGTCCTCAAGATGTTGAGGATATGAGACGGATACCCTATGCTTCAGCTGTAGGGAGCCTGATGTATGCCATGTTGTGTACTAGGCCCAACATCTGTTATGTAGTAGGGATTGTCAGTAGGTATCAATCCAATCCAGGATTAGATCAATGGACAACTGTAAAGGCAATCCTCAAGTATCTTAGGAGAACGAGGAACTACAACTTAGTGTATGACAGTGGGATATGATCCTTACAGGATACACGAATTCTGACTTTCAGATCGATAAGGATTCTAGGAAATCCACTTCGGGGTCAACCTTCATTCTGAATGGAGGAGTTGTAGTATGGTGAAGCATCAAGCAGGGATGCATTGCTGATTCCACTATGGAAGCGGAGTATGTTGCGGCTTGTGAAGCTGCAAAGGAAGTTGTTTGGCTTAGGAAGTTCATGTTAGATTTAGAAGTTATTCCAAATATGAACTTGTCGATCACGCTGTTCTGTGATAACAGTGGTGCAGTAGCAAACTCCAGAGAGCCTCGGAGCCATAAGAGAGGCAAACATATTGAGCTGAAGTATCATATGATACTAGAGATTGTGCACCGCGGAGACGTGACAGTCACGCAGATAGCTGATGCGAAAATATCGGATGCCCTAAACTAATGCAAATTAGAATAAAACCCCGACACTTTTACGACGTGCAAGTATACACGGTCGAGAGCAGCAAGTGATAAGTTAAAAGTATCAATCCCACGAGGACTAGTTAGACCTAAATGAATGAGTGTTCTAGCAAATTTTCCTTATTTTAGTGCAATGCATGAGTGTGCAATTATTGTTGTAAATAAATAAATTGATAAGTAAGAAAGATAAGATAAGACAGAAGAAAATAAATGAATTTAAATGTGGGGAGAGGAGAATGCAAACAAGAAGGCGGATACAAGAGATGAGATTTGTAATGAAAAATAGGCTCAAGGTTAGGTTAGAGTTCTAATGTTCGATTTGAATAAATTTTGAGTGATGCCTTGAATTTACCTACACATGCATTCAAATGATTCTTTCCAAAATCACTAAGTTTTAAAACCTACAATTTCCCAATTGTGATCTAAATTATGCCCATGATTTTAGGTTCTAGGTGGGTTAATTATCCTAATCAACTCAATAATCCTAGAATGAAATTTTAGTTTTCTAATTCATTAGCTTTCCCAAGTTTATGAATTATAGAGAAGTTAAAAAGGCCAATTTTAATTCTCATGCACCGTTAAATTTAATAAAATTTCATAAATTCAATTAATGGCATCAACCATAAATTTAATCCAAAATTACATTAAAACAACCTAACCCTTGCCTAAGATAATTTAGTTCATGACAAAAATCAACTCACAAACTTCTAATTGATGCATGTTTTTATCCATCAAAGAATTCAAGAAAACAACCCAATGATGTTCACAAATTTATCATAAATCAGTCACAATTCTAGCCTAAAAACAGTCACGAATTCGGTCTAAAATAGTGAACAAAAATAGTCTTAAATATGTGTCCAATAGCGGAAAAACAACATTAACAATTAGAGATTAGGAGAGGTAATGACACGAAGCAAAAGATACCACCAAAGACAGCAGACCATAGTAGCAGATTTTAGTTTTGCAGGTTCTGTGCGACAGCAATATCTCATCCATCGAAGCTCAGAACGACGATCCAACCGTTCAAAGTAAAGCCCTATGAGTCTTGAATAATCTGGCGAAATTTCAGCACGATCCAACGGTTGAAACTCCGGCAAACGACAACTTTGTGAGCATCGCCTGTGAAAAACCGAACTGCTGTTGTCGCCCAATGTGACTGCGATATCTGACACAGGAAAGCTCGAAACCACGATCCAACCGTTCAAATGGGAGCTCTATGAGTCCTCAACAGGCTGACAAAGTTTTAGTAAAATCCAACGGTTGGATCGCCGGTAATCACAAATTTCGTGAATGACATCTGTGAAAATCGAACTGCACTCTCAATTTTGTTACAACAATGGACTCTCGGTTTTGCTACAACAATAACACCCTGAATCTTCAATTTTTCCTCACTCGTACGATTGCTACAGCAATGGAACCTTCACGATTTTCCTCTCCAATGCACACCTTTGCTGTAGCAAACGCCCGTTCTCTCTCGGTCTCTTCCTTTTTTTTGCGACTACTCCTTCTCTCCCCCACACTTGTAAACCCTAGCCTTCTTATGCAAGATGGTGTTGCCCTAACTCCACAAATTACAAAAATACCCTTAAGAGTAAAAAGACCATATTACCCTTCGGGTAAAATGTCTAAAATGCCCTTAGGGACTTTTGTAATTTTTAAACATCTCCTGCACACAGAAAAATCCCAAATAAATTAATGAAGTCAATTATAAATCAAACTAAATATGCAAGGATTTTTGGAGTTAAGAAAAATCTCAAATTTCGGTCTTTAATTAACTGTTAGCTTATTTTCCAAAATTTCTTGAATTAAAACACAAAAACATCAAAATTCATTCTTTTTGCACCTAATGCGTAAATTCAAGATTTTAAAGCTAACACACATAATTTAGGGATAAAAGAACATGAGGATCACTAAATTGAATGCAATTCAAGTGGATTAAACACTAAAATTCTAGTAAAATAACTCACTTATGGTGAGTTATCAATAGCGTCGGAGCACAACGTAGCTGATCCATTTACAAAGCCCCTCACGGCTAAGGTATTTGAGGGTCACCTAGAGAGTGAAGGAAATTGTAGTCCCCGCAGCGAAAGCGATTGCGAATCGCGCGCTCTTGATTTAGTTACAACGATAAATTCAAGAACATATGTAACAAGATTAAGCATAAAATCATAATGGACAACAAGAAATTGAAGGGAATCGAAGTCCCCGCAGCGAAAGCGATTGTGAATCGCGCGCTCTTGATTTAGTTACAATGGAAATTTCAAGAATGTAAAACATGGATTAAGCATAAAATAAGAGTTTGGACAGCAAGAAGTTACCTTTGAAGAACTTTTCTTCAAGTGCTTCTCTCTCCACGGTCACGATCTCAGCAACAAGAACTCCAACGTGCGAAGACACGACCACCAGATCTTCTTCGTTGTTCTCTAGGTGAGTGAGGAAGGTGGATTCCCTTTAAGAGATGTGAGGTATTTTGAGAGAGATGCACGTTTTTGGAACTCTTCCAACAACACAACAAGAAGGCTAGTGATTCTATGAAAAACCCTTAACCTAGTTGCATCTCATGCAACCATATATATAGAGAATTGGGATGGGAATGACCATCCTACCCCTCCTTTAATCTCTCTTTAGTATATAGTCTAAATCACATTAAAACTATATATTATATCAATTATATCATATATAACTGATATAACTCCTCATGTATGAAATTGAACACTTCAATTTCACTCCTAATTTTATACCCTTTATATTACCATGTTGAGCCAACAGAGGGATCTAATGGACCTACAGATCATGAGCTCCAATGATGTGAAATTAACTGATCAAACTCTTTAATCCAGTTAATCAATATTCATTAACTACAAGTCACTCCACTATAGACTTGTAGTTGCATTCTCCTCACTTGTAGATATTATTGTGTCCCACTCGATATAGTCATTACCCATGAGTCGACCCTTCACGGGTTGTTCGTAATCACAAATGGGTCAAATTACCGTTTTTACCCTCGTGATTACCTCTTTTGCTCCTTAAGCACCACCGATCCTCTAATGAACAACAAGTCTAAGGTCCCACCTTGACTCATACCCTCATAGAGGGGCGGGACCCCGTTGTTCAAGATCCGAGTCGATTCTTAAGGGAACAACCTATCTAATTCCTCAGTAGAGGAATGAGTGAATTCAATCTTGCACAGTTAAGTTCCCAGCTACCTACGAGGTTCTGTCCCTGAGAGGGGTAGGCTTATTGAGTCGGCTACAGGCCACTCTCACCCATACTAGTCTAAGGACAAACCCCTATAAGCAGGAGTTCTTAACTTGCTCAGGATTCAGGTCGAGTCACAAATGACCATCTATAAATTACTAGTCTTATCCTCATTAACGGTGTTATCTTTGGTTAGACTAATAATTTCTTGATCCATCTTGTATGAACTCTTCATACGAGGATGCCGCCACTCGCATGTTAACTACATGAATGAGTTGGATTACCTCATTTGTACTAATTACAAAGTGGGTCGCATCCATGGTGTTACCAGAATGAGGTTTCCAAGGTTATTCTTATACCATAGACTATGTAGGTTATAATCTTGAACTCAACCCAAATAGTGTCCACTACACTGATTTCAAGATAAGCGTTATAACCTTGGAGCTTAGTTTATTGGATTTATAAAAGCAAGACTGTAATCTTATCAAAACAAATAACACTTTATTTAATTGATCAATATTACACAAGTTTAGGACATAAATCCCAACAGAAATTACCTTTGAAGAACCTTTCTTCGAGTGCTCCTCTCTCCAACGATCACGATCTCAGCAACAGGAACTCCAACGTACGAAGACACAACTACCGGATCTTCTCCATTGTTCTCTAGGTGAGGGAGGAAGGTGGGTTCCCTTTAGGAGAAGTGAGGCATTTTGAGAGAGATGTGTGTTTTGGAACTCTTCCAACAACACAACAAGAGAGCTTGTCAAAACCTTGCTTAGAATGACTTAACCTAGTTGCATCTCATGCAACCATATATATAGGGGAATGAGATGGAAATGACCATCCTACCCCTCCTTTAATCTCTCTTTAGTATATAGTTTATATATGAATCTAATTCACATTAAAACTATATATTATATCAATTATATCATATATAATTGATATAACTCCTCATAGTATGAAATTGAAAATTTCAATTTCACTCCTAACTTTATACCCTCGATATTACCATATTGAGCCAACGGAGGGATCTAATGGACCTACAGTTCATGAGCACCAATGATGTGAGATTAACTGATCAAACTCTTTGATCTAGTTAATCAATATTCATTAACTACAAGTCACTCCACTATAGACTTGTAGCTGCACTCTCCTCACTGTAGATAATATTGTGTCCACTGATATAGTCATTACCCATGAGTCGACCCTTCACAGGTTGTTCGTAATCACATCTGGGTCAAATTACCGTTTTACCCCTGTGATTACCTCTTTGCTCCTTTAGCACCACTGATCCTCTAATGAACAACAAGTCTAAGGTAGACTCATACCCTCATAGAGGGCGGGGCCCCGTTGTTCAAGACTTGGAGTCAGTTCTTAAGGGAACAACCTATCTAATTGCTCAGTAGAGGAATGAGTGAATTCCATCTTGCACAGTTAAGTTCCCAGCTACCTACGAGGTTCTGTCCCTAAGAAGGTAGGCTTATTGAGTCGGCTATAGGCCACTCTCACCCATACTAGTCTAAGGACAAACCCCATATAGCGGGGAGTTCTTAACATGCTTAGGATTCAGTCGAGTCATTAATGACCATCTATAAATTACTAGTCTTATCCTCACATTAACTGATGTTACAATCGGTTAGACTAATAATTTATGATCCATCTTGTATGAACTCTTCATACAAGATGCCCCCACTCGCATGTCAACTACATGAATGAGTTGGATTACCTCATTTGTACTAATTACAAAGTGGGTCGCATCCATGGTGTTGCCAGAATGAGGTTTCCAACCTTATTCTTATACCATAGACCATTTAGGTTATATTCTTGAACTCAACCCAAATAGTGTCCACTACACTGATTTCAAGAGAAATGTTATAACCTTGGAGCTTAGTTTATTGGATTTATACAAGCAAGACTGTAATTCTATCAAAACAAATAACACTTTATTTAATTGATCAAAATTACACAAGTTTAGGGCATAAATCCCAACAATCTCCCACTTGACCTAAAGCTTGTGGAGTACTAAACACTACAGTAATGTATATACAATAAACTAGGGCATTTAAACCCCTTTGTACAAAATACTCCCACTTGCCCTAGTTGGGAAAGATTTGTAAACCTAGACCTTCTAGGTGACTCTCAAATACTTTAGCCGTGAGAGCCTTTGTAAAAGGATCAAAGAATGTTGTGCTCGAGAGGCTATCTTCGTGACAATCACGTCTCTCTCTATGTACGATCTCCTGATGAGATGATACTTCCGCTCTATGTTCTTTCCCCTCTTGTGACTTGAGAGTTCCTCGAATTTGCCACTTTGCACCACCACCATTATCGCAATACAGCGTGATGGACAAAGTCATATTTGGAACAACTTCCAAATTTAGCATGAATTTCCTTAACCAAACGACCTCCTTAGCCGCTTTCACAAGTCGCTACATATTCGGCCTCCATGGTGGAATCAGCGATGCATCCTTACTTGACGCTTCGCCATACTACAGCTCCTCCGTTAAGAGTGAATACTACCCTGATGTAGATTTCCTAGAATCTTTATTAGTCTGAAAGTCAGAATCCGTGTATCCTGTAAGGATCAAATCCTTAGCCCCATACACAAGCATGTAGTTCCTTGTTCTCCGAAGATACTTAAGGATTGTTTAACTGTTGTCCAGTGTTCAAGTCCTGGATTGGATTGATACCTACTGACCATCCCAACTGCAAAACAGATGTCGGGCCTAGTACACAACATGGCGTACATCAGGCTCCCAACAGCCGATGCATAAGGAATCCGTCTCATATCCTCAACTCCTTGAGGACACTTAGGAAACTGTTCCTTAGACAAATGGATTCCATGTCTAAAAAGGCAACAAGCCCTTTTTGGAATCTTGCATCTTAAACCTTGACAACACTTTGTCTATGTATGATGCTTAAGACAAGGCTAGTGGTTTATTCTTGCGGTTCTGGACAATCTGGATCCCAAGAAAAAACTGCGCATCACCCAAATCTTTCATTTGGAACTGCGTAGCTAGCCATTCCTTGATGTCAGTAAGATAACCTACATCATTCTCAATGAGTAGGATATCATCCACATAGAGAATTAGGAATGCGACAGAACTATTGATGATTTTCTTGTAGACACAAGGTTCATCATCATTCTGGTCAAAACCATAAGAGCTGATAGCCTCATCAAATCTTATATTCTAGGACCTAGAGGCTTGTTTCAGTCCATAAATTGACCTTTTAAGCTTGCAAACCTTTTGCTCTTGTCCTGGTTCAATGAACCCTTTGGGTTGGTCCATGTAGATGTTTTCCTCAAGGTTGCCATTCAAAAAGGCTGTCTTGACATCCATTTGTCATACCTCATAGTCATAATATGCGGCAATGGCAAGAAGGATACGGATAGACTTTACCATAGCAACAGGTGAAAAGGTCTCCTCATAGTCAACCCCTTCAACCTGGGTATAACCCTTTGCTACTAGTCTAGCTTTAAAGGTTTGCACCTTCCCATCTACACCACGTTTTCTCTTGTAGATCCACTTAAAACCTATAGGTTTTACCCCATCAGGCTTATCTACAAGATCCCAAACAGAATTGAAGTACATAGACTCCATTTCTTTGTCCATGGCTATGACCCATTTGTCTTTGTCTTTGTCAACCATTGCTTGATTATAAGTCAATGGATCCTCGCAGTTGTCATTTGGTATAACAACTTGGGTTTCAAATAAACCCATGTAACTGGCCAGTCAGTATATCACAACCTCCCACTACGTCGAGGCATACTCAACTCTTGAGATGGACTTTCTTGACTAGACAAACTAGTATCAACAACTCTTGTTGACGTACTAGTGTTCTTTTTAGCAACCTTTGCTATTGTTCCGTCTAACTCACTCAACAATATTTTACTTTTTTGTTTGTGGTCCCTTATGTGGTCCTCCTCCAAGAAAGTGGCATTTGTCGACACAAAAACCTTATCTTCCTTAGGATCATAGAATAAACCACCTCTTGTTTCTTTTGGGTATCCTACAAATAGGCATAATTTTGAACGTGAATCCAACTTCTTTGGATTTGTCACTGAAGGGAATGAGAATCCCCACGCAGCGGAAGATGATCGAATCGTCATGGTATCATTATGCTACTCAGTTTTGTTAAAATGATCTAACTCTTAGATCTAAGTTAAACATGCTAGAAAGGAAGTAATTACAGCAAGATTAAGGTACTTACTTGTTGAAGACACTCTTCAAGATTTCTTCCTCAGATCACGAATGCTTCGTGCTTCTCGATCTCAACAAATGCTCTCCACGAACGGAACCCGAACACTACCACTTGGAGTCTCGGTTGTTCTTCCTTTGTAAAGAGAAAAGTTTGTGGGAACTTTGGTGTTTTGGAAAGGGAGGAGAATTGAGAGAGAGAAGAGAGAATTCTCTTCTTTTTGGGTGAGAATCCAAAAAAATGAGAGATTGAAGTTCATTCCTTCTTGCAAGAAGGGATTATATAGTGGTATAATCATGGAGTTAAAATCTCCACATTATTACCACTTTACCACAACCATAGGTTATGCAAATCTCATTTGCATAACCATATAATATAAGATATCTCATGTCTCATATTGCGAATCTCATTTGCAATAATTGTGGATTAATTAAATTGAATCACATCCAATTTAATTTCTCTCAATTAATTTCTCCAATTAACCCTAATTCAACAATTAGGCTAATCTATAGTTTATTATGAATCTCATTCACATTAAACTATATATTATATCATTCATATCTCATGTAAATGACATAAATGCCCTTAAAGTGAAATTGAACACTTTAATTTCACACCAAAACATTAACCCTTCTTTTAACCAAGATTCAGCCAACCGAGGGACCTAATGGACCTCTGGATGGCGCTTCAATGATCCAAGATTAACTCACAAAACTCTTTGACCCTGTTAACCAACATTCATTAGCTACGTTAACACTCCACGATAGCCCGTGAGCTGCACTCCCATCGGTCACAGTGAATATTACGTGTCCACTGATATAACCAATGCCTATGAGTCGACCCTTCACAGGTTGTTCGTAGACACGGCTGGGTCAAATTACCATTTTACCCCTGTGTCTACCTCTTGTTCCTTAAGTCCCCACTACTCCTCTAATGAACAACATATTGTGATGGTCCAACCATACACAACACCTTTCTCGGGCGGTGATAAGGTGGGCGCCCGTTGTCCAAGCCACGGAGATAGCACTTAAGGAACAACCCTCTAGTTTCCCTAAAGGCGAGAACGAGTGAATTCCATCTCGCGTAGTTAAGTTTCCAGCTCCTACTTGGTCCTGTCCCCGAGAAGATAGGCATATTGGGCGATGAATCGTGACCACCCTTACCCGTACTAGTCAAAGGACGGACCCTTCGCATGAGATGGTGAGTCCGTAACACGCTCGAGGATTCGGTCGAGTCACTAATGGTCATCTACGAAAATTATTAGTCCTTCTCACAACGGTGTTACATCGTAGGGTCTAATAATTCACGGTCCTGGTCTTGTACAATCTCATTGCACAGATGCCCCCACTCGCATGTCAACCACATGAACGAGTCGAGATCACCTCGTTTGTATCTAATACAAAGCGGGCGCATCCACAATGTATCCGAGTTAGATCTCCAACCCTATCCATATATCAGAGATCGTTCGGGTCATTAACTCGAACGTGATCCTCCCTATGTGTCCACTACACACCGTTCAAGTTCTAGTTCTCTCATAAATTCAATGACCCTGGAGCTTAGTTTATTGGAAAATTTTATAAAGATTGCAAGACACAAAGTGATGAAATGAATAACTCTTATCAATTTCAAACAGTAATTTACAAACACGAGATTAGGACAAAAATCCCAACAGTCACAAGCACATGTGCCGGACAACCCCATATTCTGAAGTGACATAAACTACCTTTACGTCCTTTCCAGAGTTCAAAAGGTGTTTCAGAAACACTTTTGGAGGGCACATTATTCAAAATGTATAATCACGATCTCCACTGCAGAACCCCAAAAGGAACTAGGGAGATGAGCATAACTCATCATTGATCGAACCATGTCCAACAAAGTTCTATTTCTCCTTTCCAATACACCGTTTTGCTGTGGTATGCCGGGAGCTGAGAGTTGGGATGTAATTCCATGTTCTATCATATAGTTCTGGAATTTTAAATCCATGTACTCTCCACCTCGATCCGATCGAAGTGTTTTAACAGTTTTACCTAATTGATTTTCAACCTCAGTCTTGAATTCCTTGAACTTTTCAAGTGCTTCAGACTTGTGGTGCATTAGGTAAATATGCCCAAATCTAGAATAATCATCTATAAAAGAGATGAAATATTCATATCCTCCCCTGGCTTTAATATTCATCGGACCACAAAGGTCTGAATGTACAAGTTCTAGAGGCTCTTTGGCTCTATAACCTTTTCCACTAAAAGGACTTTTAGTCATTTTACCTTCTAGGTATGATTCACATACTGGAAAACAATTTTCTTCTAACTCGTTTAGAAGTTCGTTCTTTACCAATCTCTCAATCCTATTGAGATTAATGTGACCCAATCTTAGATGCCAAAGATGAGCATTTTCTTTAGGAGAAATTTTACGTTTCTTAGTTTATGCGTTTGCAGTTTTAAATAATTCAGTGTTCAAAACCATTTTGACTGAATTAGGCCTTAAAACATACAATCCATTTTCTAATGAAGCGGAACATATTTCTAAACTTTTCTTCAAAATAAACACTTTATTCATAGAAAAGGAAACAAAAATACATTGTTCAATAAGGCAAGAAATGGAAATAAGGTTTCTAGTAAACCCTGGTATCACTAATATATTGTCCAACAATACATATTTCTTGCCAAAATAAAGCTTCATAGTGCCTACTACTACAGCTGAGACGACTTCTCCATTTCCAACCCGGAGCGTTATCTCTCCTTGTTGTAGCTGCAGCCAGGAATCAATTCCCTGAAAAGAAGAGCAAACATGATTAGTGGCGCCTTAATCAAGTATCCAAGCAGTTTTATCATTATGCACTAAACAAGCTTCTAGGCAAAGTAAATCATATTTACATTACTTCTTCTTTTTCTCAAATGTACTTGGACAGCCCGTTTGAATGCCCGTCTTCGTTGCGGTGAAACACTTTCCTTTGTCAAGAACGTCTTTGACTTTCTTGCCCTTCTGGGCGGCAGCTTTGTCAGCCTGTTTCCCTTTACCAACCTTCTTCATGTTCTTCTTCTTTCCTCTTAGGTTAGACGAAGATGAAGCCACTGTTTTTGTCCCAGAGGTCGAACCTTTGTGATAACTCCTACTGGCAACATTTGCCTCACCTTTCGATCCCTGAATTTTCATCAAAGACCGAAAGGTCCGGAGTTCATTCGAAGGAGGTAAGATTAAAAGTAAGCTTGTTCATAACAACATTACTTCTAAACTGCAGGAAACTATCTGAAAGGGTTTCCAGAATGAAGCTGACCTGGCTCGACTCATTGATAGAAGCACCATTCGACTCTGCGATGTTAAAGTGAACCATCATATCCAAGACATGATCCCGAACAGATGTACCCTCTGGCATCCTCGAGTTGAATATGTACTTTAGGGCATTATGTCGGGCTTGTGTGGACTGTTGTCCAAACATACCCTGCATATAATTCATGATTTCCTTGGCGGTAATCATGCCCTCATGCTTCTTGCCTAATATGTCAGACAAACTTTCCAGCATAGACCTTGGCCTTATCATTAGCCTTGATCCATCGATCATATGCATCACGAACATTTCGTGACGCATTCGAGCCTGGCACCTGAGGACACTCCTTAGTTAGCACAAACTTCAGATCATCCACTACCAAAATAGTGTTGAGTTTGTTTTTCCATGTCATCATATTCTCTCCTGGTTAACTTTTCCGCACTCCAATAAGGAAATTATAGAGCTAGACATTTTTGTTTGAAAATTTACAAACAAACTTGTATGAGTTTCTTGCTGTAACTCTAATCCAATCATGTTTTAGCTAATTATCAAATGATTCCTAGGCCATTTATAATTTGCAATGATACTCCAAAGGTTTAGAATGTATGACACCAAGGGTAATCAAAAACACTCCTCCTCCGGATCAAGACACTCTTGACCAAAACCTAATACCGAGAATAACTCTTATTCCTATAGGTTTTAGTTACCATTTTTGTCCGGATACATACACAACTTATGTACCCCGTGAGTGTAACCTTACGTCTTTAGATCCCGAGTCTCGATCCAATAAAATCCACCAAAGGGAGGACTAGATTGGAAAATAGTCTAAGAAATCTTTATCCTTTTCGGTGTTCTCTCGTGTTAGATCCCCATGATCAAGCCCTCCGGAGGATTGTGCGTCCAGCCAAACTAGCGGTGACCATAGTGGTCTAACGGTGTAAACCGAAAAAGAGACCGTGAGGTTTTGTTTTCACTAAACCCGATCCCACTCACTATAAGTACCCTCTCCATTCACCTTGATATTGACTCATACAAACACCATCCGGAAGAGGGCCGCTCCTGTTTCGCCACGAGGCCAAGTATGAGTCTCACGATGTGAACTTCCTGAGATAGCGTAGGTGGAAAAATATGTATCTCATACACTGCTGTTTCCTCCCACTGAATACTTTAAATTTTATAGGAATCTTACTTAGGCTAAAAACCCGGCTAATGGTTTTTCCTAACTCTATCAATATAACTCTTATATTGATAATCAATATAACTCTTATATTGATTTTTATCCTATGTTTGTTAATATAACACCTTATATTAAACCTAGGATTTCTAGTTTATTAACCCCTTAATAAACCCGTTGACGCTACTGTAATTTATAAGACTCTCTCGATTAAATTTCACTCATAGGTCGATTCTCGGTAGGGTGTTCCGCTTTAAAGTCACTTTAAATACCCCAAACCTAGATGAGAACTTTCTTTAGGCAGAGTTCCTCTTTTAATAATAGCTTATAAATTACTTGGTTGCTAATTCTAATCTAATTAGAACTAGATAACATAAGGTCTATTATTTCTAAGTTCTAAACATTTTAAAACTAATAATTAACCTTAGGTGACATGCATACTATGTTATAGTGCTTGTTCATTCATCACATGAATAATAAGACATTCATAGCATATTCATCTCATGATATATAATGCATGTCAATGTTGTCCATAAATTAATATAACCACTTTATATTAATTAATCATGCAAACTATATAATATAACTCCTTATATTATAAATGATGCATGAAAATGATTAACCTAATGTGGGATTTCTAACATAAAAGCATACATTATGCATGACAATAATTACACAACAATTGCATAATTAAAATAGCAAAAATTAGACCAATTTTGGCACCCTAGAAATAATTTTAATTAATATAATCTAATTATATTAATTAAAATTAAATATAATAAATATATTAAATATAAAACGTTTTTATAATTAATATATATTAAAAAAATCTGTTTTCTGCCCGTTGCTCTTTGCGTGAAACGTATCTGGCGTTACAACGCTGTTCCTAGTCGTTTTCTGCCGAGCGTTGCAACGCTGCCTTCTGTGCGCGCCTTCTCCCGCAAGCGCAGCGTTGCAACGCCGATGAACAGCGTTGCAACGCTGCACATAGACAGCAATGTGAATACACTATTCTTTGCTCGTTTTTGCTCCGATCTTCTCAGCAACCGCTTTGCCTCGATCGACACGGACTTACAAACTCGATTTACAATAAAATTGACCAAAACACCGAGCCCTTACATTGAACGATTCAATGGAAATTGTAAATCTAAGTGCCAAAATTGAAAACATCTAATTTTGCAAAATCGTTCATACATCTCATGCGAAAACAAGAAATCCCACCTTATTCTTGAAAAATCCAGAACATAAATCAAGAACGCAATTGGGCTCTAATACCAATTGAAGGGAATCGTAGTCCCCGCAGTGGAAGCGATTGCGAATCGCGCGCTCTTGATTTAGTTACAACGATAAATTCAAGAACATACGTAACAAGATTAAGCATAAAATCATAATGGACAGCAAGAAATTACCTTTGAAGAACCTTTCTTCGAGTGCTCCTCTCTCCCATGATCACGATCTCAAACAATGAACTCCAACGTGATTTAAGACACGACCACCACCGGATCTTCTCCGTTGTTCTCTAGGTGAGGGAGGAAGGTGGCTTCCCTTTAGGAGAGGTGAGGTATTTTGAGAGAGATGTGTGTTTTGGAACTCTTCCAACAATACAACAAGAGAGCTTGTCAAAACCTTGCTTAGAATGGCTTAACCTAGTTGCATCTCATGCAACCATATATATAGGAGAATGAGATGAAAATGACCATCCTACCCTTCCTTTAATCTATCTTTAGTATATAGTTTATATATAAATCTAATTCACATTAAAACTATATATTATATCAATTATATCATATATAATTGATATAACTCCTCATGTATGAAATTGAACATTTCAATTTCACAACTAACTTTATACCCTCAATATTACCATATTGAGCCAACGGAGGGATCTAATGGACTTACAGTTCATGAGCTCTAATGATGTGAGATTAACTGATCAAACTCTTTGATCTAGTTAATTAATATTCATTAACTACAAGTCACTCCACAATAGACTTGTAGCTGCACTCTCCTCACTGTAGATAATATTGTGTCCACTGATATATTCATTACCCATGGGTCGACCCTTCACAGGTTGTTCGTAATCACAGCTGGGTCAAATTACCGTTTTACCCCTATGATTACCTCTTTGCTCCTTAAGCACCACTGATCCTCTAATGAACAACAAGTCTAAGGTCCTACCTTAGACTCATACCCTCATAGAGGGCGGGGCCCAGTTGTTCAAGACTTGGAGTCAGTTCTTAAGGTAACAACCTATCTAATTGCTCAGTAGAGGAATGAGTGAATTCCATCTTGCAGCTTAAGTTCCCGGCTACCTCACGAGGTTACTCACACGAGAAGGTAGGCTTATTGAGTCGGGCTCACAGCCACTCTCACCCATACTAGTCTAAGGACAAACCCCTATAAGTTTGGAGTTCTTAACTTGCTCGAGATTCAGTCGAGTCACTATTGACATTTATAAATTACTAGTCTTATCTTGTTAACGGTGTTATCTTGGTTAGACTAATAATTTGCGATCCATCTTGTATGAACTCTTCATACCAGATGCCCCCACTCGCATGTCAACTACATGAATGAGTTGGATTACCTCATTTGTACTAGTTACAAAGTGGATCGCAACCATGGTGTTACCAGAATGAGGTTTCCTACCTTATTCTTATACCATAGACCATTTAGGTTATATTCTTGAACTCAACCCAAATAGTGTCCACTACACTGATTTCAAGATAAATGTTATAACCTTGGAGCTTAGTTTATTGGATTTATAAAAGCAAGACTGTAATTCTATCAAAACAAATAACACTTTATTTAATTGATCAAAATTACACAAGTTTAGGGCATAAATCCCAACAGAGAGTCTAGGTATTCGAGTACTTCCTGACTAGGGCAAGTGGGAGATATGTAAACGGGTATTCAATGCCCTAGTTTATTGTATTACTTCGTTGTAATTTATGTACATTTCATAAATGTATTTTCTCCCCTACCTTAGTCCAAGTGGGAGTTTGTTGGGATTTTTGTCCTAATCTCGTGTTTATAAATTACTATTTGAAATTAATAAAGTGTTATTCATTTCATTAATTTTGTGTCTCGCATTTTATACAACTCTGACCAATAAACTAAGCTCCAAGGTCATTGAATTTATGAGAGAACTAGAACTTGAACGATGTGTAGTGAACACAATGGGAGGATCACATTCGAGTTAATGACCCGAACGGTCTACAGTATATGGATACGGTTGGAGACCTAATCCTGGATACGCTGTGGATGCAGCCCGCTTTGTATTAAGATACAAACGAGGTGATCTGACTCGTTCATGTGGTTGACATGCGAGTGGGGGCATCCTTTACAATGAGATTGTATAAGACCGGACCGTGAATTATTAGACCTACTGATGTAACACCGCTTGGCGATGAGACTAATAACTTCGTAGATGACCATTAGTGACTCTACCTGAATCCTGAGCGTGTTACGGACTCCTTTCTGCGGGGGGTTTGTCCTTTGACTAGTACGGGTGAGGGTGGTCACAGTTACTCGCCCAATATGCCTATCTTCTCAGGGACAAAACCAAGTAGGGAGCTGGGAACTTAACTACGCGAGATGAAAGTCACTCGTTCCCGCCTTTAAGGAATCTAGAGGGGTTGTTCCCTTAAGTGTTGTCTCTAGGGCTTGGACAACGAGCGTTTGCCTTCTCATTGGCCCGAGAAGGGTGTTGTGTATGGTTGGACCATCACAATATGTTGTTCATTAGAGGAGCAGTGGGGACTTAAGGAACAAGAAGTAGACACAGGGATAAAACAGTAATTTTACCCAGCCGTGTCTACGAACAACCTGTGAAGGGTCGACTCATGGTTATTGGTTATATCAGTGGACACGTAATATTCTGCACTGGCGGGAGTGCAACTACGGGCTTTAGTGTAGTGTTATCGTAGCTAATGAAGGTTGATTAACCGGGTCAAAGAGTTTGATAGGTTAATCTCGGATCATTGGAGCTCGTCACTGTAGGTTCATTAGGTGCCTTGGTTGGCTCAATTTGGGTTAGAAGAAGGGTTAATGTTTTGGTGTGAATTGAAGTGTTCAATTTCACTTAAAGGGTATTTATGTAATTTATATGAGATATGAATGATATAATATATAGTTTAATGTGATTGAGATTCATAATAAACTATAGGTTAGCCTAATTGTTTAATTAGGGCTAATTGGAGAAATTAATTGAGAGAAATTAAATTGAATGTGATTCAATTTAATAAATCCACATTATTGCAAATGTGATTTGTAATATGAGATATGAGATATCTTATAATATATGGTTATGCAAATATGATTTGCATAACCTATAGTTGTGGTAAAGTGGTAATAATGTGGAGATTTTAACTCCATCAATTTTCACTATTTAAACCCTTCTTGCAAGAAGGAACTTAACTCATTCTCTCATTTTTTGGATTTCACCAAAAAAAGAAGAGATTGTTTTTCTCTCAAATCCTCTCTCAACTCTCCTCCTTCACCAAAACTCAAAGTCCCACAACTTTCCTTCTTCCAAAAGAAGAACAACCGAGACTCCGATTGGTGGTGTTCTTGTTCGTGGGAAAAGTTCGAGTTCGAAGAGATCGAGATTGCACGAAGGGTTCGTGATTCGCTGGAAAGGATTTTAAGAGGGTCTTCAACAAGTAAGTATCTTCTACTTGCTGTTTTTTCTTTCAACTTTTAAGCATGTTTAGCCTAATCTATTAGATAGTTGATTTTAGTGAAATCGAGAAGCATAATGATACCACGACGATTTGATCGTCTTCCGCTGCGCGGGTCTGATCATTCCCTTCAGCAAAATGACCAAACGCCCTTTTAGTGGAAAAGGATATAGAGCCAAAGAGTCACTTGAGCTTATACATTCTGACCTTTGTGGTTCGATGAGTGTTAAAGCCCGAGGCGGTTACGAATACTTTGTATCTTTTATAGATGACTATTCAAGGTATGAGTATATTTACCTAATCATAGGAAGTCTGAAACTCTTGAAAAGTTCAAGGAGTACAAGACTGAGGTTGAGAACCTATTAGGTAAGACGATTAAAACACTTTGATCGGATCGAGGTGGAGAGTATATGGACATAGAATTCCAGAACTATATGATAGAACATGGAATTACGTCCCAACTCTCAACACCTAGTATGCCACAGCAGAATGGTGTATCGGAGAGGAGAAACAGAACCCTGTTGGACATGGTTCGGTCGATGATGAGTTATGCTCGTTTGCCTGATTCTTTTTGGGGTTACGCAGTGGAGACTGCGGTGTATATTTTGAACAACATTCCTTTGAAGAGTGTTTGTGAAACACCTTTCGAACTCTGGAATGGACGTAAAGGCAGTTTACACCATTTCAAAATTTTGAGATGCCCGACCCACGTGTTGTTGTCAAACTCGAAAAAGTTGGAACACCGTTCAAAATTGTGCCTATTTGTAGGTTACCCAAAAGAGATTAGGGGTGGTCTATTTTTCGATCCTAAGGAAAATAGGGTGCTTGTGTCGACAAACGCCACTTTCCTTGAGGAAGACCACGTAAGGGATCATTTGCCTAGAAGCAAAATCGTGTTAAAAAAAATGGACAGTACATCAGCAAGAGTTGTTGATGGAGCTAGTACGTCAACAAGTGTTGTTGATCCTAGCACGTCTAGTCAAGTCCGTTCTCAAGAGTTGAGAATTCCTCGACGTAGTGGGAGGGTTGTGAGACAGCCTGAACGTTACATGGGTTTAGTTGAAACCCAAGTCGTCACTCCTGCTGATGACTGCGTGGATCCATTGACCTATGATCAGGCAATGGCAGACGTTGACAAAGACGAATGGGTTAAAGCTATGGACCAGGAATGGAGTCGATGCACTTCAAAAGCTGTTTGGCTTAGGACGTTCATGATGGATTTGGAAGTTGTTCTGAATATGAACTTGTCGATCACGCTGTTTTGTGACAACAGTGGTGTTGTAGCCAACTCGAGAGAGCCTCAAAGTCATAAGAGGGGCAAGCACATTGAGCGGCAGTATCACCTGATACGGGAGATTGTGCACCACGGCAACGTGCAGTCACGCAGATAGCGTCGGAGCATAACGTTGCTGATTCATTTACAAAGGCCCTCACGGGTAAGGTGTTTGAGGGTCACCCAAAGAGTGTAGGTCTTCGAGTGCTTCCTGACTAGGGCAAGTGGGAGTATTGTAAAGGGTATCCAATGCCCTAGTTTATTGTATTACTTTATTGTAATTTATTGTACATTTGAGAAAGGTATATTTACTCCACTAGATTAGTCCAAGTGGGAGTTTGTTGGGATGTACGTCCTAATCTCGTATTTGTTTGTAATATTACCATTGAAATAAATAAGAGTTATTTCTTTCATCACTTTGTGTCTCGCAAATTTACAAACTTTATCCAATAAACTAAGCTCTAGGGTCATTGAATTTATGAGAGAAGTAGAACTTCAACGGTGTGTAGTGGACACACAGGGAGGATCACGTTCGAGTTAATGACCCAAACGGTCTATAGTATATGGATAGGGTCGACCTAATCCTGGATACGTTGTGGATGCAGCCCGCTTTGTATTAGATACAAACGAGGTGATCTGACTCGTTCATGTGGTTGACATGCGAGTGGGGGCATCCTGTGCAATGAGATTGTACAAGACCGGACAGTGAATTATTAGACCTATTGATGTAACACCGTTGACAGTATAGGACTAATAACTTCGTAGATGACCAATAGTGACTTGACCTTAATCCTGAGCATGTTACGGACTCCTGTTTGCGGGGGTCTGCCCTTTGACTAGTACGGGTGAGGGTGGTCACAGTTACTCGCCCAATATGCCTATCTTCTCAGGGACAGGACCACATGGGGAGCTGGGAACTTAACTACACGAGATGGAATTCACTCGTTCCCGACTTTAGGGAAACTATAGGGGTTGTTCCCTTAAGTGTTGTCTCTAGGGCTTGGACAATGAGCACCCACCCTCTCACTGGCCCGAGAGGGGTGTTGTTTATGGTTGTACCAGATAACGTTGTTGTTCATTAGAGGAGCAGTGGGGACTTAAGGAGCAAGAAGTAGACACAGGGGTAAAACGATAATTTGACCCAGCAGTGTCTACGAACAACCTGTGAAGGGTCGACTCATGGGCATTGGTTATATCAATGGACATAACATGTCCTACAGTGATGGGAGTGCAGCTACGGGCTTTAGTGGAGTGTTACTGTTGCTAATGATTGTTGATTAACCGGGTCAAAGAGTTTGACAGGTTAGTCTCGGATCATTGGAGCTCATCACCTGTAGGTCCATTAGATCACTCGGTTGGCTCAAACTGGATAAATAGAGGGTTTACAGTTTGGTGTGGATTTGAAGTGTTCAAATTTATTAAAAGGGTAATTATGTCATTAATATGAGATATGATTGGCATATTATATAGTTTAATGTGAATGAGATTCATAATAAACTATAGGTTAGCCTAATTGCTTAATTAGGCTAATTTGGAGAAATTGGATTGAGAGAAATTAAATTGAATGTGATTCAATTTAAAATCCACAATTATACAAATGTGATTTGTATAATGAGATATGAGATATCTTATTATATGTGGCTATGCAAATATGATTTGCATAACCTATGGTTATGGTTAAATGGTAAATAAGTGGAGATTTCAACTCCGCCTATCACCATTATATAAACCCTTTGCAAGAAGGATTTTGTAAGCTTGAGTTTCATTTTTTGGATTTCTCACCAAAAGAACTCAAGAATTCTCTCAACTCTCCTCTCTCAAATCTTCTCCTCCCTTTCACCAAAAGGAGTCCCACCACTCTCCTTCTACCTAATGAGAACAACCGAGAAGACTTTTCAAAAGTGTCCGAGTCGTTCGATTGTTCGGTGAGATCGAGTTCGTTGAGATCGAGATTGCGAAAAGTTCATGACTGGAGAAGGGAATCGCGAAGAACGGTTCTTCAACAAGTAAGTAATTCCTTACTGATTTTTCCTTCTTAAAGTATGTTCAACCTAGTTTCTATAGGATAGAATCAATTTTGAGAAAACGTTTTTCACAACGAAACAACGACGATTAAATCGCTTTTTCGTTACGTGGGATTTTCATTCCCTTCACGTAGCTGCACTCTCATCACTGTAGGACAAGTTGTGTCCATCGATATAACCAATACCCATGAGTCGACCCTTCGCAGGTTGTTCGTAGTCACAGTTGGGTCAAACTACCGTTTTACCCCTGTGTCTACCTCTTGCTCCTTAAGTCCCACTGCTTCTCTAATGAACAATTTTGTTGCATGGTCCTACCATAAACAACATCCCTCTTGGGCCAGTGAGAGGGTGGGACCCCATTGTTCAAGCCCTGGAGACAACACTTAAAGGAACAACTCATCTAGTTTCCCTAGCTCGGGAACGAGTGAATTCCATCTTGCGTAGTTAAGTTCCCAGCTCCCCACGTGGTTCTGGCCTTGAGAAGGTAGACATATTGAGCGAGCAACACAGACCACCCTCACCCGTACTAGTCAAAGGACAGACCTCCACAGACAGGAGTCTGTAACACGCTCAGGATTAAGGACGAGTCACTAATGGTCATCTACGAATTTATTAGTCCTATATTGTTAACGGTGTTATATCAATAGGTCTAATAATTCACGGTCCGGTCTTGTACAATCTTATTGCACAGGATACCCCCACTCGCATTTCTACAACATGAACGAGTTGGATCGTCTCGTTTGTATCTAATACCAAGTGGGTCGCATCCACAGTGTTGCCAGGATGAGGTTCCCAACCTTATCCATATACTGTAGACCGTTTAGGTCAATAACTCGAATGTGATCCTCCCTGTGTGTCCACTACACATCGTTCAAATTCTCATTAGTATGACCCTGGAGCTTAGTTTATTAGATTAAGTTTATAATATGCGAGATACAAAGTTTGAATAATAAATAAATTTTATTCATTAATTAAAGAACTGTTACTAATAACACTAGATTAGGGCATACACCCCAATACACAAATCAAACTATATTAAGCTCTCATTCTTACCTTCTAGTTTTTAGAAGCATAGAAGCAAAAATATGCAATCCCATTGATAGTAGCACGCTTTGAATACAAAGATGCAAAACTAGGCTTATGAAAAGAAAAAATCAGAATGATAAACCTATGGAAATTTTATCTAAGAGTAGAAAAATTGAGAACAAGATATTTAACTCTAAAAAATTAACAACAATGGCTGGAATTTTAAATACAAGAGTTATAATTTAAAACCAATGGTTGGACTTTAAAATATATGAGTTACAATTTGAAAAAATAGCTAGAAAATTCAATGTGCAGAAATGTAACTGCCAATTTTTAATATGTAACCACTAACTTTTAAAAATTTTAAAGTGTAATATCTAATATTAAATACCAGATGGTTAAATTTAAACAAAATGATCAGATCTAATTGGAAATTTTCGGATTTAGCATGCTTTAGAGGCAAAAACAAGAACTCATGTTCTCGGGTATAGTAGTTTTTTCAGAACCAGTTGTAAAAATGCATACTTTTTACCCTCAAGAAAGCTGAATCAGAACATCTCATATAATAAAAAGTTGAAGGTTAGACCCTTATCTAAAATATTTATGAAGACATCAAGATGAATAGACGGACGAAACTATGAGTTTTGAATAATTTTTGACAGACTACGAAAACTGGACAAATTGTAGCGCAAAGGAAACATATATCTGATCTTGAGCCTAAGGTTTTGATACCAAATGATAAGTAATTTAAGAGGAATTAGAAAATCTAACAATCTTGTTCATAAACAAACAAGACCTTTAGATCTAAAACCCAAAAAATCGTAAATCAAAATGAAATCAAAGAAGCCAAAGATTCTAATGTCAAAAATGTTAAGTAACTCTTGACAATTGAATCTAACAATCTTTCTTAAAGAAACAAGACCTCTATAACTCAATTTCAAAGACCCCAAAACGAATTTTGAAAATCAACTCAAGGAAAGTAAAATCGGATTACCTTGTTAATCAAATATCTCAAGGCAAGAGAACTTACTTGAGATCCGAATCACTCCACAAGCAAGATTGATCAAGTCAAGCTTGAATGAATCTAAGCATGCAACCTACATAGAATTTCAAAGAAATAGCTCAAAGGCTCCTATTGATTACATTTTTTCCTCCTTTTTTTTCTACAAGGTACATGGCTTTATATAGCCTCAAAATCAACCATAGAGTAACCAATGATCAATTGAAAGGTTTTAACTTATATCCCCATAAATACCATGATCTCCACTAACCAAATTGTAACTTAAAACATTGAAAACGTAACTTTAAAACTGAAAATTACATCAAAATTGCCATAAATGTGAGAATGATGTCTCTTTGTTAGTTTTATAACTCTTTGTAACCATCAAAGAGTAAATGAACTACATCTTGAAGTAACTTGAAGCCCTTGTAACATAAATGAAGCTTGGTTGTTCTTAATAAATGATGAATTGCACTTGAGTTCATTAAATGCAACTTATGTTAAACTTCCATGAATTTGACTTCATTTAATGTGACTTGATGAGATGTCTTGGTTCATATCAACACTAGAGGCGGTCGACGAATTGTTCATGTTGCAAATCGTCCACTGGGGGAAGAGAATTGAAATTTGATCTTCAAAGGTGAGTTTTTTAACTCAATGTTTTTGCAGCTTTGAGCATACATTTTATTTTGCAAAATTGATCAAATTAGAGTGTTCAAGATCCTAAATTGCTATTGCTTTCTTAATATAGACTCTTTCAATTGGTAACAGAGAAATTTTGAGCACTCAATTTGATTTATTTTCTGCTGTGGTGGGTGTATTTTGAAGTCAAATTTTTCTGGGCATCTAAAGTGTTCTTCTTGTTTTGGCATTTAAATTGAGCATCAATTCGTGCTTTATTCTCTAATTGCTCAAGAGTGTTTAACAATTAATGTGTGAAGAAGAGTCTGTAAAAGTATTGAGTCGATCGGAGTCTGGGAAGACCTTCAGTTTGAAGAGAGAAGCTCAAAACGTCACAAAACATGAAGAACACAGGCTGTTATTTTCAATATCATCTTTCTGCTTCAGGTTTAATTCATACGCGTGCGATTTTTCTTTTTCAAAGCAAGAAGAAGGATGAAGTCCTCTATGACGTTAGTCGTTATTGGTTCTTTGACTTTGAACGGTACAAGCATATTTGGGTTGGTTCAACTCGTTTTTGGTCTGGTTCAGGCATTATTAGATCGATTCTTATTATTTCGAGCCCGATTTTGCTATTTTGGAGGTATGTTTCATCAATTGGAGGCCCGATTCACCCTTTTACAACCTAGTTCAACCTTTTGAAGGTATGATTCACACATTTGCAAGTCGGTTCGACCCAAATTTGAAGTGTTCGAAGTTGTTCAATATTATTTATAGATTATTATTGTAATAATTTAGTTGTTTACTTGCATTTGATGCCAAAACCAGTCCACTTTACCGTGTTTAATTAATTATGCAGTGTGAATGTATGTTTTAATTAAAATCACTAATTGTATGTGCATAAAGTATACCATATAGATTTTAAACCCCACCATAGGGTGGTCACATTTACAAGAAAAAGTGTTAAAGTAGCAACAACTATAATGCTATAGGAATAAGAGTTATTCTGGTATTAGCATTTAGTCAAAAATGTCTTGGTTTAATGAAGGAGTGATTGACTGCTCGTCAGTAGCAGTTGCTCTGATTCACTGAAGTATTGTTGCAAAACAATAATGTGTTTATGGGTACATTATTACTTTTGCTAAATTATTATTTTGATAGGTTAAAAGCAATTCACTAATAGAATTCATTATTTTCAGCATGTCGAACTAGTTCCTGGAAACAACTTGCTCATGATGAGATAACTCTCACGGTTGGAACAAGAGAGGTTGTCTCGGGTAGAGCAATGGGAGTGATGAAGTTGTTGTTTAAAGATAGATTCAATTTATAGAATATGTACTTTTGGTTCCAAGAATCAAAAGAAATCTTGTATCTATTTCTTGTTTGCTTGTGAAGGGATCGAATCCCGCAGCGGAAGCGATAGTGAATCGCGTGTTCATGATTTTGTTACATGGATCTAAAATACAAGAACTAAATCTAAGATTAAGCATGCTTTTAAAGATAGGGCAGCAAGAAATATACCTTTGAAGAATGCTTTCTTCACAAGCTTTTTCTCCCACGATCACGATCTCAGCAACACGAACCCGAACGTATGAAGATTCACCACTAGATCTTCTCCGTTGTTCTCTAGGTGAGTGAGGAAGGTGAGTTCCTTTAGGATGAGATGTGGAGGTTTGAAAGAAGTTTTTGTTTGGAACTCTTTCCAACACAAATGGAACTTTAGGGTTGTGAATCCTAAAACCTTAGCCCAAAATTGCATCTAATGCAACTATTTATAGGGAAATAGGATGGAAATTACCATCTTATTCCTTCTTCATTCTCTCATTAGTATATAGTTAATATGTGAATCTAATTCACATTAAAACTATATATTATATCAATTATATCACATATAATTGATATAACACCTCATATATGAAATTGAACACTTCAATCTCATTCCTAACTTTATACCCTCAATATTACCATCTTGAGCCAACGGAGGGACCAAATGGACCTATAGTTCATGAGCTCCAATGATGTGAGATTAACTGATCAAACTCTTTGATCCAGTTAATCAATATTCATTTACAAGTCACTCCACTATAGACTTGTAGATACACTCTCCTCACTGTAGATTATATTGTGTCTATTGATATAATCATTACCCATGAGTCGACCCTTCATAGGTTGTTCGTAATCACAGTTGGGTAAAATTATCGTTTTACCCCTGTGATTACCTCTTTGTTCCTTAAGCACCACTGATCCTCTAATGAACAACAAGTCTATGGTCCTACCATAAACTCATACCCTCTTGAGCTAGTTTTGAGGGTGGGCCCCGTTGTTCAAGACTCGGACTCAGTTCTTAAGGGAACAACCTATCTAATTCCTTAATGTAGGAATGAGTGAATTCCATCTTGCATGGTTAAGTCCCCCCAACTACCTATGAGGTTCTGTCCCTGAGAAGGTAGGCTTATTGAGTCGGCTACAGGCCACTCTCACCCATACTAGTCTAACGACAAACCCCTATAAGCATGAGTTCTTAACTTGCTCAGGATTCAGGTCGTGTCACTAATGACCATCTATAAATTATCAGTCTTATCGTATTAACGGCGTTTTACTTGTCAGACTAATAATTTGCAGTCAGGTCTTGTATGAACTCTTCATACAGGATGCCCCCACTCGCATGTCATCCACATGAATGAGTTGGATTACCTCATTTGTACTAACTACAAAGTGGGTCGCATCCAACCTTATTCTTATACCATAGACCATTTAGGTTATACTCTTGAACACAATCTAAATAGTGTATACTACACTGATCTTCAAGATATATTATAATCTTGGAGCTTAGTTTATTGGATTTATAAAGCGAGAATATAATTTTATCAAAACAAATAGCTCTTTATATATTTGATCAAAATTACATAAGTTTTAGGGCACATATCCCAACAATCTCTCACTTGACCTAAAGCTTGTGGTGTACATAATTTAAACATTACAATAAGGTAAAATACAATAAACTAGGGCATTTAAACCTTGTGTACAATATACTCCCACTTTCCCTAGTTGGGGAAGACTTGTAAACCTAGAGCTTCCAGGTGACTCTCAAATACTTTAGCCGTGAGAGCCTTTGTAAAAGGATCAGCAATGTTGTGCTCTGAGGCTATCTTCGTGACGATCACGTCTCCTCGATGCACGATCTCCCGGATGAGATGATATTTCCGCTCAATATGCTTACCCCTCTTGTGACTTCGGGGTTCCCTTTAATTTGCCACGGCACCACTGGTATCACAATATAGCGTGATAGGCAAACTCATATTTGGAACAACTTCCAAATCTAACATGAATTTCCTTAATCAAACGACCTCTTTAGCTGTTTCACAAGATGCTACATATTCAGCCTCCATGGTGGAATCAGCGATGCATCCCTGCTTGACGTTTCTCCATACGACAGCTCCTCCGTTAAGAGTAAATACTAACCCTGATGTAGATTTCTGAGAATCTTTATCAGTTTGAAAGTCAGAATTTGTGTTTTCCATAAAGATCAAATCCTTAGCCTCATACACAAGCATGTAGTTCCTCGTTCTCCGAAAATACTTAATGATCGTTTTAACCGTTGTCCAGTGTTCAGGTCCTAGATTGGATTGATACCTACTGACCATTCTAACTGCAAAATAGATGTCTAGCCTAGTACACAACATGGCGTACATAAGGTTCCCAACAGCTGATGCATAAGGAATCCGTCTCATGTCCTCAACTCCTTGAGGTGTCTTAGGACACTGTTCCTCAGACAAGTGAACTTCATATCTAAAAGGCAATAAACCCTTTTTGGAGTCTTGTATCTTAAACCTCAACAACACTTTGTCGATGTAAGATGTCTGAGACAAGGCTAGTGTTTTATTCTTGCGGTTCTGGACAATCTGGATCCCAAGAACAAACTGCGCTTCACCCAAATCTTTCATTTGGAATTGCGTAGCTAGCCAATTCTTAATGTCAGTAAGATAACCTACATCATTCCCAATGAGTAGGATATCATCCACATATAGAACTAGGAATGCGACAGAACTATTGATGACTTTCTTGTAGACACAAGGTTCATCATCATTCTAATCAAAGCCAAAAGATTTGATTTCCTCATCAAATCTTATATTCCAGGACCTAAAGGCTTGTTTCACTCCATAGATTGACCTTTTAAGCCTGCAAACCTTTTTCTCTTGTCCTGGTTCAATGAACCCTTTGGGTTGATCCATGTAGATGTTCTCGTCAAGATTTTCATTCAAGAATGTTGTCTTGAAATCCATTTGTCATACCTCATAGTCATAATATGCGGCAATGGCAAGTAGGATACGGATAGACTTTACCACAGCAATAGGCGAAAAGGTTTCCTCATAGTCAACCCCTTCAACCTGGGTATAACCCTTTGCTACTAGTCTAGCTTTAAAGGTTTGCACCTTTCCATCTACACCACGCTTTCTCTTGTAGATCCACTTACAACCTATAGGTTTTACCCCATCAGGTTTATCTACAAGATCCCAAATAGAATTGAAGTGCATAGACTCCATTTCTTGGTCCATGGTTATGGCCCATTTGTCTTTGTCTTTGTCAACCATCGCTTGATTATAAGTTAATGGATCATCACAGTCGTCATCTGGTATAACAACTTGGGTTTCAATAAACCCATGTAACGGTCAGGTTGTGTTATAACCCTCCCACTACGTCGAGGCATACTCAACTCTTGAGATGGACTCTCATGACTAGACAAGCTAGTATCAACAACTTTTGTTGACGTACTAGCTTTATTAGCAACCTTTGCTATTGTTCTGTCTAACTCACTTAACACAACTTTACTTCTTGGTTTGTGGTCCCTGATGTGGTTCTCCTCTAAGAAAGTGACATTTGTTGACACAAGTACCTTATCTTCCTTAGGATCATTGAATAATCCACCTCTTGTCTCTTTTGGGTAGCCTACGAATAGACACAATTTTGAACGTGAATCCAACTTCTTTGGATTTGTCACAAGCACATGTGTTGGACAATAGCAAATTCTGAAATGACATAATCTACCTTTACGTCCTTTCTAGAGTTCAAAAGGTGTTTCAGAAACACTCTTTGAAGGCACATTGTTCAAAATGTATCCCGCAGTCTCTACTGCGTAACCCCAAAAGGAATCAGGGAGATGAGCATAACTCATCATTGATCGAACCATGTCCAACAAAGTCTATTTCTCCTTTCTGATACACCATTTTGCTGGGGTGTACCGGGTGCTGAGAGTTGGGATGTAATTCTATGTTCTATCATATATTTCAAGAATTTTAAATCCATGTACTCTCCACCTCAATCTGATCGAAGTGTTTTGATTGTTTTACCTAATTGATTTTCAACTTCAGTCTTGAATTCCTTGAACTTTTCAAGTGCTTCATACTTATGATGCATAAGGTAAATAGGCCCAAATCTGGAATAATCATCTATGAAAGAGATAAAATATTCATAACCTCCTCTGGGTTTAACATTCATCGGACCACAAAGGTCTGAATGTATAAGCTCAAGAGGTTTTTTGGCTCTATAACCTTTTCCACTAAAAGGTCTTTTAGTAATTTTGCCTTCTAGGCAGGATTCACATACTATTTTCTTCTAACTCATTTAGAAGTCTATTCTTTACCAATCTCTCAATCCTATTGAGGTTAATGTGACCCAATATAAGATGCCAAATATGAGCATTTTCTTTAGGAGAAATTTTACGTTTCTTAATTTGTGTGTTTGTTGTTTTAAATAATTCAGTGTTCAAAACCATTTTAACTGAATTAGGCCTTAAAACATACGACCCATTTTCTAATGGAGCTTCACATATTTCAATATCATTCTTAAAAATAAACACTTTATTAGAAGAAAAGGATATTGAAATACATTGTTTTATAAGGCAAGAAATTGAAATAAGGTTTCTAGTAAACCCTTATATCACTAATATATTGTCTAACAACATATATTTCTTGCCAAAGTTAAGCTTCATTGTGCCAATTGCTATAGCTGAGATGACTTCTTCATTTCCAACCTGGAGCGTTATCTCTCCTATCTGTAGCTGCTGCCATGAATCAATTCCCTGAAAAGAAGAGCAAACATGATTAGTGGCGCCTGAATCAAGTATCCAGGCAGTTTTATCATTATCCACTAAACAAGCTTCTAAGCAAAGTAAATCTTATTTACCTTCTTTCTTCTTTTTCTGCAATGTACTTCGGACAGTTCCATTTCCAATGCCCGATTTCATTGCAATGGAAACATTTTCTTTTGTCTACAACTTCTTTGACCTTCTTTCCCTTCTGGGCAGCAGCTTTGTCAGCTCGTTTCCCTTTACCAACTTATTCATGTTCTTCTTCTTCCCTTTCAGGTTAGAAGAAGATGAAAAGCCATTATTTTTTATCCAGAGGTCGAACCTCTGTGATAACTCCTACTGGCAACATTTGCCTCAACTTTCGATCCCTGAATTTTCATCAAAGATTGAAAGGTCTGGAGTTCATTCAGAAGGGAGGTAAGATTAAAAGTAAGCTTGTTCATAACAACATTACTTCTAAACTGTAAGAAACTATCTGGAAGAGTTTCCAGAATGAAGCTGACTTGGCTCGATTCATCGATAGAAGCACCATTCGACTCTGCGATGTTAAAGTGTACCATCATATCCAGAATATGATCCCGAACAGATGAACCCTCTTACATCCTTGAGTTGAGTATATACTTCAGGGCATTGTGTCGGGCTTGTGTAGACTGTTGTCCAAACATACCATGCACTGAATCCATGATTTCCTTAGAGGTCATCATGCCCTCGTGCTTCTTGGCTAATATGTCAGACATACTTGCTAGCATATAGACCTTGGCCTTATCATTGGCCTTGATCCATCGATCATATGCATCACGAACATTTCGTGTAGCATTCGAGCCTGGCACCTGAGGACACTACTCAGTTAGCATAAACTTTAGATCATCCACTACCAAAATAGTGTTAAGTTTGTTTTTCCAAGTCATCATGTTATCTCCAGTTAATTTTTCCGCACCTAGTAAGGAAATAATAGAGCTAGAAATTAAAAAAAAAAACTTGTATAAGTTTCTCGCTATAACTGCCTAATCCAATCATATTTTAGCTAATTATCTAATGATTCCTAATTCATTAATAATTTGCAATGATACTCTAAAGGTTTAGAATGTATGACACCGAAGGGTAATAAAAAACACTCCTCCCCTGGATCAAGACATTCTTGATCAAAACCTAATGCAAGAATAACTCTTATTCCTATAGGCTTTAGTTACCATTATTTGGTCAGGATACATACACTTCTTATGTACCTTGTGAGTGTAACCCTCTGTCTTTGGACCCCAGAGTCCCCATCCAACAAAATCCGCCGAAGGGAGGACTAGGTTGAAAAACAGACTAAGGAAATCTTTATCCCTTTCGGGTGTCCACTGTGTTTGATCCTCTATGATCAAGCCCTCCGAAGGGATTGTCTAGTCCAAGCCAAACTAGCAGGCTGACCATAGTGATCTTATGGTGTGAACCGACAGAAGAGACCATAGGTTTTGTTTTCACTAAACCTGCTCCCACTCACTATAAGTACCCTCTCAATTCACCTTGATATTGACTCATACAAACACCAGCTGAAGGGGGGCGCTCCCGTTTGCACCACGAGGCCAAGTATGAATCTCACGGTGTGAACTTTCTGGAGAAACGTAGGTGGAATTATATGTATCATATACACTTTTCCTCCCACTGGATATTTTAACTTTATAGTAAAATGACTTAGGCTAAATCCGACTAATGGTTTTACCTAAACATATCAATATAACTCTTATATCGATAATCAATATAACTCTTATATTGATTTTATCCTAAGTTTGCTAATATAACTCTTTATATTAAACCTAGGATTTCTAGTTTATTAACCCCTTAATAAACCTGTTGACGCTACTATAATTTATAAATCCTCTGATTAAAATTCACTCCCAGTGTCGTTCTCGTAGGGGTGTTACATTTTAAATCGACTTAAATACCCTAAACTAGACATAACCTTCCTTAGACAGAGTTTCTCTTTTAATCATTGTTTATAAATTACATGGTTCCTAATTCTAATCTAATTAGAACTAGATAATCTAAGGTTTATTAATTTCATGTTCTAAACATTTTAAAACTAATGAATTTAACCTTAGGTGACATGTAATTCTATGTTATTGTGCTTGATCATTCATCACATGAATAATAAAACATACACAACACATTCATCTCATGAAAAATATACATGTCAATGTTGTCCAAAAAATTAATATAACTCCTTATATTCATTATACATGCAAACTATATAATATAACACTTTATATTATAAATGATGCATGTAAATGCTTAACCTAAGGTGGGATATCTAAATAAAAGCATACATTATGCATGGCAATAATTATACAACATTTGCATAAATAAAATAGCAAAATTAGACCAATTTTGGCACCCCTAAAATTAATTTTAATTAATATAATCTAATTATATTAACTAAAATTAATAATATTAAATAAAATAAATATAAAACGTTTTTATATTTAATATATATAAAAAATGTTTTTCGCCCATTTGAAACCTCTGAAAACGCCTTGGCGTTGCAGCACACACTTGTCCGTTTACGCTCGTTGGGCGCTTGGCGAGCACTTCTTCGCGTTGAGACACCGTCTTTGGGTTGCAACGTCATCGCCCATCTGTCCAAGCGTTGAGACGCTGATTGGCGCGTTGCAACGTTGCGCCTCCTGCAGCATGAAAACCACTTCAACGACATTCCAACACTGATTAACAACGTTGCAACGCTGAACACAGCACAACAATCACCTTTTGTTGTTTTTGCTCCTTTTATATCTGTTCTTTTCAGCAACCACTTTGCCTCAATTGACACGGACTTACAGACTCGATTTACAATTAAAATAGCCCAAAACACTGGACCCTTACATTGAATGATTCAATGAAATAAAAATTGTAAATCTATGTGTCAAAATTGAAAACATCTAATTTTGCTAACTGATCATACGTCTCATGAAATCAGTAAATCCCACCTTTGTTATTGATTAATCCAGAACAAAATCAAGAACACAATTGGGCTCTGATACCAATTGAAGGGATTGAATCCCGCAGCAGAAGCGATAGTGAATCGCGTGTTCATGATTTTGTTACATGGATCTAAAATACAAGAACTAAATCTAAGATTAAACATTCTTTTAAAGATAGGACAACAAGAAATATACCTTTGAAGAGTACTTTCTTCACGAGCTCCTTCTCCCACGATCACGATCTCAGCATCACAAACCCAAACGTATGAAGATTCACCACTAGATCTTCTCCGTTGTTCTCTAGGTGAGGGAGGAAGGTGGGTTCCTTTAGATGAGATGTGGAAGTTTGAGAGAAGTTTTTGTTTGGAACTCTTTCCAACACAAATGGAACTATAGAGTTGTGAATCCTACAACCTTAGCCCAAAGTTGCATCTCATGCAACTATTTATAGGGAAATAGGATGGAAATTACCATCCTAACCCTCCTTCATTCTCTCATTAATATATAGTTAATATGTGAATCTAATTCACATTAAAACTATATATTATATCAATTATATCACATATAATTGATATAACACCTCATATATGAAATTGAACACTTCAATCTCATTCCTAACTTTATACCCTCAATATTACCATCTTGAGCCAACGGAGGGACCTAATGGACCTACAGTTCATGAGCTCCAATGATGTGAGATTAATTGATCAAACTCTTTGATCAAGTTAATCAATATTCATTAACTACAAGTCACTTCATTATATGCTTGTAGTTGCACTCTCCTCGCTGTAGATTATATTGTGTCCATTGATATAATCATTACCCATGAGTCGACCCTTCACAGGTTGTTTGTAATCACAGTTGGGTCAAATTACCGTTTTACCCCTATGATTACCTATTTGTTCCTTAAGCACCACTGATCCTCTAATGAACAACAAGTCTATGGTTCTACAATAAACTCATATCCTCTAAAGCTAGTTTAGAGGGTGGGGCCCTGTTGTTCAAGACCTGGACCCAGTTCTTAAGGGAACAACCTATCTAATTCCTTAGTGTAGGAATGAGTGAATTCCATCTTGCATAGTTAAGTCCCCAGCTACCTACGAGGTTCTGTCCCTGAGACGGTAGGCTTATTGAGTCGGCAACAGGTCACTCTCACCCATACTAGTCTAAGGACAAACCCCTATAAGCAAGAGTTCTTAACTTGCTCAAGATTCAGGCCGAGTCACTAATGACCATCTATAAATTATCAGTCTTATCCTGTTAACGGCGTTATACTTGTCAGACTAATAATTTGTAGTCCGGTCTTGTATGAACTCTTCATATAGGATGCCCCCACTCGCATGTCATCCACATAAATGAGTTGGATTACCTCATTTGTACTAACTACAAAGTGGGTCGCATCCATGATGTTACCAGAATAAGGTTTCCAACCTTATTCTTATACCATAAACCATTTAGGTTATACTCTTGAACACAATCCAAATAGTGTCTACTACACTGATGTTCAAGATATATTATAACCTTGTAGCTTAGTTTATTGGATTTATAAAGCGAGAATATAATTTTATCAAAACAAGTAACTCTTTATTTATTTGATCAAAATTACATAAGTTTTAGAGCCCATATCCCAACAGCTTGAACATATGTATAAAAGTATCTTTTGATCATAATGAGTCGTTCATTTGCAAAAGAGGTGTACGAATATGTTCTGCTAAACTGAAAAATAACTTATACATGTTAAGACCAATAGAAGTAAATGCTATTTTGAGCACCGAGATGTTTAAAACAGCTGATACTCAAAATAGAAGGCAGAAGCATTCTCTAGTACCTATCTTTGGCACTTGAGACTAGGCCACATTAATCTCAATATGATTGGGAGATTGGTTAAGAGTGGTCTCCTAAGTTAGTTAGAGGACAACTCTTTACCACCATGTGAGTCCCTTCTTGAGGTAAAAAGGACTAAAAGACATTTTTCTGAAAAAGGCTATAGGGCCAAAGAATTCTTAGATATCGTGCATTCGGATCTTTGTGGCTCAATGAATGTCAAGGCACGAGGAGGGTATGAATACTTCATCAGTTTCATTGATGATTATTTAGGGTACAACTATCTTTACCTAATGCATCATAAGTCTGAAACCCTTGAAAAATTCAAGGAGTATAAGGCAGAGGTTGAGAACATATTAGGTAAAACGATTAAAACACATCGATCAGATAGAGGTTGAGAGTACATGAATTTGAGATTCTGACACTATATGATAGAATATGGAAATCCCAACTTTCAGCGCCTGGTACACTTCAACAGAATGGTGTATCTGAGAGGAGAAATAGAACCTTGTTAGACATGGTTCGATCCATGATGAGTTATGCTCAGCTGCCTAGTTCGTTTTGGGGATATGCAGTAGAAGTTGTTGCATATATTTTGAACATGGTTCCCTCTAAAAGTGTTTATGAAACACTATTGCGTAAAATTTGATATTTTGCAATACCGCAAGTGTACGGGTCAAGTTTTAATATAGTGATTTTGAGTTCAGAGTATCGTCCTCAGGAATGGTTTTGTAGATTGATTAAGGTTGGCCTCGATGAAGACTATAATTCCATAGGTTGTGTCATTCGAAATCAGGAGATGTCGTGGTATAAAGTGCAGTCTGAACTCTTGTTGTATGAAAACAGGTCTGATAGACTGCAAGAACTAAAAGGCACCATATTAGTTAATCAGGCCTCTGTCAACTATGTGAATGCTGGAAAAAATAAAAAACTTTGCACCAACCAGTTCTAATCAATCGAACTACAACAATAGGGATTATCATGTGAATGGAAATAGTCGTGCAGGCCGAATCGGAGGAAGGGGGTGTTATTCTTCTTATCCTTCAAAACCAACCTGTCAGCTTTGTGGCAAAATGGGCCATATAGTAGTAATTTGTCATCACAGGTATGAGCACCCTGATCTCTCAACTGCTAACATCTCTACTGTTGCAGCTTCCTCAACACCTGCTTCGGGTAACCAAGATACCAATATGCCCACTGCCTTGATGGCCTATCCTGAAACTTTGCAAGATGAGTTGGTTCCTTGATAGCGGTGCTACCAACCATGTTACTTCTGATATGGCCAAATTTACCATCAAAGGTACTCCTTGGAGATGGTTCAAAACTACCTATTGTCTGCTTAGGAACATCTTACATAAAGGGGCTTACTACTACACTGCTTTTGAAAGATATTCTTCTTGTGCCTACTATGAAAAAGAACTTGATAAATATTTCCAAGCTTACTAGTGATATCTCCATAGTAGTTGAGTTTTATGATGTTTTTTGTCTCATAAAGGAAAAGAAGTCCAAGAGAATATGCCTGGTAGGAAGACTTGAACATGGCCTCTACAAACTTTTGGGAGTTCATGATGCCTCACGTTTTTTTGACAAAGCTAGTGTTCCCAGTACTTGGAGGAGTCCCTCAAATCCTGCTATCAGTCAAAAGCAACCGCATATTATAGAACCACAGGCTAAAGTTAGCTATGCTTTTGTGTCTTGTACTCTAGATGTTTGGCACCGTAGATTGGGTCATCCCTCCCCCAAAGTCTTAAATCAAGTTTTGAAGCTTTGTAACACTAAAGTGAAATGTAAAGACAACTATTTTTTCGAGGCTTGCAAATTTGGGAAATCACATAAACTCCCTTTTCCTATCTCTGTCTCTCGAGCTTCCCAACCTTTAGAACTTATTCATACTGACTTATGGGGACCAGCTCCGATTGCTTCTATCAATGGTTTTCGTTATTACATTGCCTTTTTGGATGATTACTCTCGATATACTTGGATTTATCCTCTCAAATCAAAAGGTGATGCCTTGTCTATTTTCAAACGTATTGACTCTGGTTGAAAATGTTTATGGTCACAATATCAAGGCTCTTCGATGTGACAATGGGGTTGATTTCAAACCAATAGTAACATATGCTAATGATGAAGAGATAAAAATTCAGTTAACTTGTCTTTACACATCAGTCCAAAATAGTCGTATTGAACGAAAGCATAGACATGTGGTTGAAACTCGTTTAACTCTCATTGCACATGCTACCAGACCTTTATTCTATTGGTGGGAAGCCTTCCATACTGATGTACATCTCATCAACTGCCACACTACTTATGTAAATGGTGGAAAATCTCTCTTTTTCCTCCTCCAACAGAGATTACCTGATTACAAATACTTAAAGGCTTTCGGTTCCACATGTTACCCTTGTCTTCGACCTTACCAACAGCAGAAATTTGATTTTCGCACTGAGAAGTGTCTCTTCCTTGGTTATAGTGACCACCACAAGGGATATAAATGCCTAAACTCCTCAGGTAGAGTATATATCTTATTCCATGTATACTTTAAAGAAGAGGAATTTCCTTATTCTTCCTTGTTCTCTCAGCCAACAACCTCGCCCATGCCTCCTAATAATACCAACCTCTCTTGGCTGCCTTTACCCTCACATTTACCCTCACATACCATCCTTATCCTCCTCCACCTCCTCTTGTCCCTCACCAACAGATCCCTTTAGTTCCTCCCCATGTCAATCTCCTTTTATAAACCAACCTCCTGTCCTGTCCCCCTCAGTTCCCACACTTATAATTCTCCCACGACCACATCTCCTTCTACTACCCCATCTTCCCTTCCCCAACTTCCACACAATATTTATCTCATAACCACTCGAGCCAAGGCCGGTATCATTAAGCCCAAACATCCCTTCACAGGTCTTACGTCACTAATTCCCCTGATTGGTCACAGATTGAGCCCCTTCGCTTTGTTGATGCAGTGTTGATTCCCGAATGGACTACAACTATGAAAGCTGAATACGAAGCCCTTCTCACTAACTCTACTTGGCAGCTGGTTCCTCCTTCTCCCTCCCACACTCTTGTTGGCACCAAATGGGTGTACAAAATTAAGAGAAATGTTGCAGGACACATCAGTCGTTATAAGGCAAGGTTGGTTGCCAAAGGCTACCTCCAAGCCCCTGGAATTGACTATACTGAAACCTACAACCTGGTTATCAAACCTACCTCTATTCGTGTTGTTCTTACGCTTGCTCTAAGCTGGACATGACCTATTCGTCAATTGGATGTTAGTAACGTTTTTCTTCATTGCACCCTTAATGAAGAGGTGTATGTTGCCCAACCCGAAGGCTTCATTAATGCTCAATATCCTCATTATTTTTGCAAGCTTAACAAGGCTCTATATGGTTTAAACAGGCTCCAAGGGCTTGGTATGATCAAATTCGTTCCTCTCTAATTAACTGGCGCTTTACACAAACCTGTGTTGATTTGTCCTTGTTCACCTATCACAGCCGGCAAGGTACCATTTTACTTCTAATTTATGTTGATGATCTCATTCTTACAGGGGCTTCTAATCAACTTCTTGATCAATTTGTTTCCAAGCTTGGTTCTGTTTGCTATTAAGGACCTTGGTCCGTTACATTACTTTCTTAGAATTCAAGTTGTACCTTCCCCCACTTGCATCGTTCACTCTCAAGCTAAATATATGGAAGACTTGCTGCTTAGGCTGAATTTTCAACACCTAAAACCTGCCTCCACACCCATGATTACAAGCCGACAGTTTTACATTGATGATGGGCCTCTGTTATCGAATCCTCAACTATATCGCAACGCGCCTTCGCCGTGAACAAACTTAGTTAATTCAACCAACACTACAACAAATTAGGAGAATAATAGCTTTTAGTTATAACTTTTATACAAAATGTTATAAAAAAGATTGGGCGGGCTTAAAATTTTACATTCCCGCCCCTATTCATTTTCGCAAAAGAAAACCAGCTCTTACATTTACTCTTTCTCCATTATTTTTTTCTCATTTTCGCAAAACGAAAACCCCTAAACCCATCCTCACCTTCTCTCCCCATTTTCTTATTCACACCTCCACATCTCCCAAATTTTCTACTTTTTCAAGCCCTAAGGGGTTGTTTGGGACGCAGTTCGAATCGAGAATCTGGGAATCGAAGCTGGAGGGTTTGTCTGAGGGGGTTACAAGCACAGGAATCAGAAAAGCGTGTTTGGGGTGCAGTGTTAAGAAGCACAGGAATCGAGAGAAATTTGTATCTTGGGTGCAGTTTTCTGAACTCTAGGTTTGGTACAGTTTTGTTTCACCTTTTTTCTTTTAGCTATTTTATTCCTTTCAAATTTTTGTAATTAATCTTATGTGAATTGTAGAAGTTAATGTCTAACATAGATCAATTTTTTAAGTAACTTTTCCATGAAGCTTTCAATTTAGATTGTTGTTGAGGAATAAAAAAAGAGTTTTAAACCTTTAGAACAATTTTTAGCATTTAGACCCAACCCAGCTATTCGGGTTACAAATATCTTCAACCTAGACAACCCTAATTAAGTGATGAACCCAAATCTAGCCCAACCATGAAACATTTGGGTTGGGTTGGGTTTGTTTAGGTTGATACGTAATATATATATATACATATATTGAATTAAGATTAAATTAAGATTAGAAACTTCATTTTAATTTATATTATGAATTTTTACCTTCCAAAAGACTCAAAAACTTATTTTAAAAAGTTTTTGAAGAATAAATCATCTAAAAATAATTATAAAATTAAATAAATATATGTACATATAGTTGTAATATAAGTAAAAAAATATTTTTCTAAAATTAATAGGAAGTTTAGGTTGGTTCGGTTCTAGGTTCAACCCAAACTAATATTTCATAAGCTCCACGAACCAACCCAACTCATAAAGTTTTTTTTTTTTAACCCAACGAATTGGGTTGGGTTGATTGGGTTCTTTGGGTCATCAGGTGTTTTGAACACCCCTACCACGAGTTTACACATACAGATACACCGTCCAAAAGTGTTGCAACTAACATGAAACAAAAGAACATAAAACGCCTCTATGCGAAAGAAAAAAAATTATTTCATTTTTTCTAACTATTAAAAAATAAATTACAAAATTAAGCCATTTGAGTGTACATGAAAAAAATACCAAGTTTTTTTTTTTTAATAAAAATTTCACAAAGTTCAAAGGTTTTGAGAGTAGCATAAAAATTGTTTAGTAGCCTTTTTTTAGTTTTATTTTAACCTTTTAAAAAATTGACTAGATTGTCGGATTGTTGGAGTGGTTGACTTGATGAGGTGGTGGGATTGTCGAAGTTGGATTTTTGGTTGTCGGTGGTCATCGAGTCGTCAGAGTTGTTGCTGAAAAGGCCATTGAGGCAACCATCAGTGCTGGCTAGTCGTCGATGTGGTCGTCAGAGGTGTCGTGGCCTGTGATCGTCAGAGTTGTCACTAGAGTTGTTGTCGAAGTGGTGGCTGAAAAATGGTAACGACAAATAAAAGAAGAAATGGGAAACCAAGTGGTCGCAAGAGGTAACCGTCAACGGTGGTTGAGTCCCTGGTGTGTGATAGCACAAAAAATGTGCTATCCTTAGGCTTAATTATTGCTAGTTTTGTAATGATTTCAGAGCTTTTACGTGTTTAAATTATTCAATTTCAGGTTAAGAGCACAAACAAGACAATTGGAGAAATTTTGGATCACTCGGGATCGAAACGAGGCTTTTGGAGCTGAAAATAACATTAATTGGAAGGAGAAGGATCAATCCAAACTTGAAAACCCGAGGTGATGGCATTGCAACGCTGTCCATAGCGTTGCAACGCCGAGCGTGCTGGTAAGAGACGTTGAAGACCCCTGTCGATAGCGTTGCAACGTTGCCTTGTAGTGTCGCAACGCTATCTCGATAAGAAGGCGCATATGAGGAACCGTGGCGAGGGCATTGCAATGCTAGATCGATAGAAGGCGCGCGTGTTAGGGTAGCAGCGTTGCAACGCTTCCGGCTATTTCCATATATACCACGCGGTTAGGGTGCAACGTTGCAACGCTGCACCGATTGAGCCTATATATAGAACCTTATGTTTTCATTACAGGGGAGTCGAATTTGATAGACTTTTTCCCTTATTTTCGAAATACACTTTGTAAGAAGAGAGAAAAGAGCGTTCTTGGGAGCCAAAGCATCCGTGGAGGTTTGAGATCGAAGACGGGAGCTCGGAGACGAAGGACCGGCATCGACACATAAGTTTAATTTCCTTTTCTTTCAAATTGTAACACTGTTTTGAGACGTTTTCTACATGTTTAGCTTGATTTTCATGTGATTTAGAGTAGCTAAATGTTATAGTTAGGATTTGATTTACTTGTTAAAACTCAATTGCTATGTATTGAAACATGTTTTGTTCTTATTTTTGGCAATTTGTTCTTAACTCGTAATTTGTTTGTTTAAGTAGACTTAAGAGATAAAACTTGAATTAGAGCAAATTTGTCAAAACCCTTAGAAATCTGGCATGAGAATGGCCAAGAAATCTTAGGGAAACACATAAAGAAGTTGCTTAATCTCGTGCATGTCGTAGGTTCATATGGAGACTATGGAGTTTATTGCATGTGCGAGGCTCACTAAGAATCGAGAGGTTTTCCTGAGTATTTTATTTCTTGTTTATAAATTCATCTCATTGGTTCATTGCATATGTTAGTTAAGTCATTAACTTGTAATATCACTTTTCTCAAATCTATCAATTCGTGTCTCCACATGTTAGTCTGTTGTTTGTCTTTACTTTCATCATCTATCCATGTTATGTTTCTTTAGCTAAAATTGAGAATTAGTATCTTAGTAATTAATTAATCTAGAAACCCATTCCCGAGGACGATACTTGGACTCTTAAATCACTATACTAAAACTTGACCCGTACACTGCGGTATTGCATCAAAATAATTTTACGCAACAAGTTTTTGGCGTCGTTGCCGGGGAATGGCGATTATTTAGATTAATTAATATTAGGAGAAAATTTGAGATTTTAGACTAAAGCTTGTTTGTGTGTTTTTCCTTATTTGCTTTGTCTGTTTGTTTGTTTCCTTATTTGTGTTATTTTAGTTTTGTGTGTTATTTTTGAGTCCTTGTCCCCTGTTTTTGGTTGTGTGCTATTGTGTAGAAGTCTTGATCTGAATTACTAATTTCTCAAGCATGACTTTGCATGATTTTGAGTCTCCATCTTTCTATTGTCCTTCCCAGGACCCTAGGTATGTGCATCATAATTTCTCTGAATACCGTTTGTCTAATTTTTACCATTCTGTACCCTAGGTATGTGCATCATAATACGCGACAATGGCCAGAAGGATCCTGATCGACTTTACAATGGCAACAAGTGAAAAGGTTTCTTCATAGTCAACCCCTTCGACCTGGGTAAAACCCTTTGCCACTAGTCGGGCTTTGAAGGTCTGCACCTTCCTATCTAGGCCACGTTTACGCTTGTAGATCCATTTACAACTAATAGGGTTTACCCCATCCGGTTGATCCACAAGCTCCCAGACGAAATTGAAGTACATTGACTCCATTTCTTGGTCCATAGCTTTAATCCATTCGTCTTTGTCAACATCAACCATTGCCTGATCATAGGTCAATGGATCCTCGCAATCATCATCAAGAGTGACAACTGAGGTTTCAGCTAAACCCATGTAACGGTGAGGCTATCACACAGCCCTCCCACTACGTCGAGGCATTCCCAACTCTTGGGAACGGACTTGACTAGATGTGCTAGGGTCAACAACACTTGTTGATGTACTATCCCCATCAGTAACTCTTGCCGATGTACTGTCCATTTCGTTTAACACAATTTTACTCCTTGGTAAATGATCTCTGACGTGTTCCTCCTCTAGGAAAGTGACGTTTGTCGACACAAGCACCCTATTTTCCTTAGGATCGTAAAATAGACCACCCCTAGTCTCTTTAGGGTAACCTACGAATAGGCACAATTTCGAACGGGGTTCCAACTTTTTTGGGTTTGACACCAACACGTGGGTCGGGCATCCCCAAATTCTGAAGTGATGTAAACTACCATTACGTCCACTCCAGTGTTCGAAAGGTGTTTCACAAACACTCTTCGACGGAACATTGTTCAAAATATAAATCGCAGTCTCCACTGCGTAACCCCAAAAAGAATCAGGGAGACGAGCATAGCTCATCATCGACCGAACCATGTCAAATAAGGTTCTGTTTCTCCTTTCCGATACACCATTCTACTGTGGCATACTAGGTGATGAGAGTTGGGTCGTGATTTCGTGTTCTATCATATAGTCCTGGAATCCATTATCCATATACTCTCCACCTCGATCCGATCAAAGTGTTTTAAGCGATTTACCTAACAGGTTCTCAACCTCAGTCTTGTACTTCTTGAACTTTTCAAGAGTTTCAGACTTCTTGTGCATTAGGTAAATATACCCATACCTTGAGTAATCATCTATGAAAGACACGAAGTATTCATAACCACCTCGTGCTTTAACATTCATCGGACCACAGAGGTCAGAATGTACAAGCTCAAGGGGCTCTTTGGCTCTATATCCTTTTCCACTAAAAGAACATTTGGTCATTTTGCCCTCAAGGCATGACTCACACATTGGTAAAGAGTTTTCTTCCAACTCGTTTAGAAGTCCACTCTTCACTAGTCTTTCAATCCTATTGAGATTAATGTGGCCTAACCTTAGATGCCAAAGATGGGCATTTTCCTTAGGAGAAACTTTCGCTCTTTTAGTTCGTGTTTCTGCAGTTTTAAATAACTCAGTGTTCAAAACGCTTTTGACTGAATTTGGCTTTAAAACATACAAATTATTCTCAAGTGAAGCAGAACAAATTAAGTTTCCATTTCGGGAAATAAACGCTTTATTGCCTTGGAAAGAAACGAAAATACACTGTTCTAATAGACAGGAAATAGAAACTAGGTTTCTAGTAAACCTTCGAATTATATACATGTTGTCCAACAAAATGTAATTCCTGTCAAAATGTAGCTTCACCGTGTCGGCCACTGAAACAGAGACAAGCTCCCCGGATCCAACCCGTAGAGTCACCTCACCCTCTCGTAGCTGCTGCCAGGAATCAATTCCTTGAAAAGAATAACAAACATGGTTAGTTGCGCCCGAATCCAATATCCAGGCAGAGTCACTACTCTCCACTAAACAGGTTTCAGTCACAAGTAAATCACATTTACCTTGATTCTTCCTCTCGGCCAGGAACTTGGGACAGTTTCTCTTCCAGTGGTCGTCCCCATTGCAGTGGAAACACTTTCCTTTCTCTGCAACTTTCTTGACCTTCTTGCCCTTTTGGGCGGCAGCTCGGTCAGTTTTACCCTTCTTCATCTTCTTCTTCTTCCCTTTCGGGTGAGAAGGAGCTATAGGCTTTGTCCCAGAGGTCGAACCCCTCTGATAAGACCTAAAGGCAACATTTGCCTCAGCTTCTGATGTCCTGATCCTCATCAAGGACTGGAAGGTTTGCAGCTCGTTAAGAAGAGTTGTCAGAGTGTAGTTTATCTTGTTCATAACAGCGTTGCTACGAAACTGAAGGAAACTCTTCGGAAGAGTCTCCAAGATAAAACTGATCTGCCTCGACTCGTCGATCGAAGCCCCGTTCATCTTCGCTAGATTAAAGTGGGTCATCATGTCTAGAACATGTTCACGGACAGACGACCCCTCTTTCATCCGTGCGTTGAAGACGTATTTAAGCGAGTCATGCAGGACTTGAAAGGACTGTTGTCCAAACATTTCCTGCAAGGACTCCATGATCTCCTTAGCGGTGACCATCAACTCATGCTTCTTTGCCAAGACATCAGACATGCTGGCAATGATATAGACCTTCGCCTTTTCATTGGTCGTGATCCATCGATCGTATGCATCACGAACACTTCGCGATGCAGTCGAGCCCGGCACCTGAGGACACTCCTCAGTGAGCACGAACTTTATGTCGTCAGTTACCAAAATCGTGTTTAAGTTGTTTTTCCATGTTTGGTAATTATCTCCCATTAGTTTATCGGAAGCAAGTAAAGTGATGATTGAGCTTGCCATTTTGCTGAAAAATGAATTTAAAACTTTGTGTTAGTCTTGAAGGGAATCGAAGTCCCGCAGCGGAAGCGATTGCGAATTGTGCGCTCTTGATTTAGTTACACCGATAAATTCTAGAACAAAAATAACTAGATTAAGCATGTAAAACAGAATGGACAGCAAGAAAATTACCTTTGAAGAACCTTTCTTCAAGTGCTCCACTATCCCACGATCACGATCTCAGCAATAGGAACTCCAACGTACGAAGACACGACCACCGGATCTTCTCCGTTGTTCTCTAGGTGAGGGAGGAAGGTGGGTTCTCTTTAGGAGAGGTGAGGTATTTTGAGAGAGATGTGTGCTTTGGAACTCTTCCAACAACACAACAAGAGAGCTTGTAAAACCTTAACCTAGTTGCATCTCATGCAACCATATATATAGAGAAATAGGATGGAAATGACCATCCTACCCCTCCTTTAATCTCTCTTTAGTATATAGTTTATATATGAATCTATTTCACATTAAAACTATATATTATATCAATTATATCATATATAATTGATATAACTCCTCATGTATGAAATTGAACACTTCAATTTCACTCCTAACTTTATACCCTCAATATTACCATGTTGAGCCAACGGAGGGATCTAATGGATCTACAGTTCATGAGCTCCAATGATGTGAGATTAACTGATCAAACTCTTTGATCCAGGTTAATCAATATTCATTAACTACAAGTCACTCCACTATAGACTTGTAGCTCCACTCTCCTCACTTTGTAGATAATATTGTGTCCATTTGATATACTCATACCTCGTATGAGGGGCGGGGGCCCGTTGTTCAAGACACGAGTCGGTTCTTAAGGGAACAACCTATCTAATTCCTTAATGTAGGAATGAGTGAATTCCATCTTGCACAGCTTAAGTTCCCAGGCTACCTACGAGGTTCTCGCCACCCGAGAAGGTAGGCTTATTGAGTCGACTACAGCCACTCTCACCCATACTAGTCTAAGGACAAACCCCATAAGCGGGGAGTTCTTAACTTGCTCGATTCAGTCAAGTCACTAATGACCATCTATAAATTACTAATCTTATCCTGTTAACGGTGTTACACTGGTTAGACTAATAATTTGTGATCTAGTCTTGTATTAACTCTTCATACAGGATGCCCCCACTCGCATGTCAACTACATGAATGAGTTGGATTACCTCATTTGTACTAATTACAAAGTGGGCCGCATCCATGGTGTTACCAGAATGAGGTTTCCAACCTTATTCTTATATCATAGACCATTTAGGTTATATTCTTGAACTCAACCCAAATAGTGTGCACTACACTGATGTTCAAGATTAAATGTTATAACCTTGGAGCTTAGTTTATTGGATTTATTAAAGCAAGACTGTAATTCTATCAAAACAAATAACACTTTATATAAATGATCAAAATTACACATGTTTAGGGCATAAATCCCAACAATCTCCCACTTGACCTAACGCTTGTGGAGTACTAAACATTACAGTAATGTAAATACAATAAACTAGGGCATTTAAACCCCTTTGTACAAAATACTCCCACTCGCCCTAGTTGGAGAAGACTTGTAAACCTAGACCTTCTAGGTGACTCACAAATACTTTAGCCGTGAGAGCATTTGTAAAAGGATCAGAAATGTTGTGCTCTGAGGCTATCTTCGTGACAATCACGTCTCCTCTATGCACGATCTTTCGGATGAGATGATACTTCCGCTCTATGTGCTTTCCCCTCTTGTGACTTCGGGGTTCCCTCGAATTTGCCACTGCACTACTGTTATCGCAATACAGCGTGATGGGCAAAGTCATATTTGGAACAACTTCCAAATTTAACATGAATTTCCTTAACCAAACACCTTCTTAGCTGCTTCACAAGTTGCTACATATTCGACCTCCATGGTGGAATCAACGATGCATCCTTGCTTGACGCTTCGCCATACTACAGCTCCTCCGTTAAGAGTGAATACTGACCATGATGTAGATTTCCGAGAATCTTTATCAGTATGAAAGTCAGAATCCATGTATCCTGTAAGGATCAAATCCTTAGCCCCATACACAAGCATGTAGTTCCTTGTTCTCCGAAGATACTTAAGGATTGTTTTAACTGGCTGTCCGTTGTTCAAGTCCTGGATTGGATTGATACCTACTGACCATCCCAACTGCAAAATAGATGTCGGGCCTAGTACACAACATGGCGTACATCAGGCTCCCAACAGTTGATGTGTAAGGAATCATTCTCATATCCTCAACTCCTTGAGGTGTCTTAGGACACTGTTCCTTAGACAAATGGATTCCATGTCTAAAAGGCAACAAGCCCTTTTTAGAATCTTGCATCTTAAACCTTGACAACACTTTGTCTATGTAAGATGCTTGAGACAAGGCTAGTGTTTTATTATTGCAGTTCCGGACAATCTGGATCCCAAGAACAAACTGCGCATCACCCAAATCCTTCATTTGGAACTCCGTAGCTAGTCATTCCTTGATGTCAGTATGATAACCTACATCATTCTCAATGAGTAGGATATCATCCACATAGAGAATTAGGAATGCGTCAGAACTACTGATGATTTTCTTGTAGACACAAGGTTCATCATCATTCTGGTCAAAACCATAAGATCTGATTGCCTCATCAAATCTTATATTCCGGAGACCTAGAGGCTTGTTTGATCCATAAATTGACCTTTTAAGCCTGCAAACCTTTTGCTCTTGTCCTGGTTCAATGAACCCTTTGGGTTGGTCCATGTAGACGTTTTCCTCAAGATTGCCATTCAAAAAGGTTGTCTTGACATCCATTTGCCATACCTCATAGTCATAATATGCGGCAATGGCAAGAAGGAAACGGATAGACTTTACCATAGCAACAGGTGAAAAGGTTTCCTCATAGTCAACCCCTTCAACCTGGGTATAACCCTTTGCTACTAGTCTAGCTTTAAAGGTTTGCACCTTCCCATCTACACCACGTTTTCTCTTGTAGATCAACTTACAACCTATAGGTTTTACCGCATCAGGCTTATCTACAAGATCCCAAACAGAATTGAAGTACATCGACTCCATTTCTTGGTCCATGGCTATGACCCATTTGTCTTTGTCTGTGTCAACCATTGCTTGATTATAAGTCAATGGATCCTCGCAGTTGTCATCAGGTATAACAACTTGGGTTTAAGCTAAACCCATGTAACGGCCAACATGTCAGACATAACCCTCCCACTACGTCGAGGCATACTCAACTCTTGAGATGGACTCTCTTGACTAGACAAACAAGTGTCAACAACTCTTGTTGACGTACTAGTGTTCTTATTAGCGACCTTTGCTATTTTTCCGTCTAACTCACTCAACACTACTTTGCTTTTTGGTTTGTGGTCCCTTATGTGGTCTTCCTCCAAGAAAGTGGCGTTTGTCGACACAAAAATCTTATCTTCCTTAGGATCATAGAATAAACCATCTCTTGTTTCTTTTGGGTATCCTACGAATAGGCATAACTTTGAACGTGAATCCAACTTCTTTGGATTTGTCACAAGCACATGTGCTGGACAACCCCATATTCTGAAGTGACATAAACTACCTTTACGTCCTTTCCAGAGTTCAAAAGGTGTTTCAGAAACACTTTTTGAGGGCACACTATTCAAAATGTATACTGCAGTCTCCACTGCGTAACCCCGAAAGGAACTAGGGAGATGAGCATAACTCATCATTGATCGAACCATGTCCAACAAGGTTCTATTTCTCCTTTCCGATACACCGTTTTGCTATGGTGTGCCGGGAGCTGAGAGTTGGGATGTAATTCCATGTTCTATCATATAGTTCTAGAATTTTAAATCCATGTACTCTCCACCTCGATCCGATCGAAGTGTTTTAATAGTTTTACCTAATTGATTTTCAACCTCAGTCTTGAATTCCTTGAACTTTTCAAGTGCTTCAGACTTGTGGTGTATTAGGTAAATATTCCCAAATCTAGAATAATCATCTATAAAAGAGATGAAATATTCATATCCCCCCCTGGCTTTAACATTCATCGGACCACAAAGGTCTGAATGTATAAGCTCTAGAGGGTCTTTGGCTCTATAACGTTTTCCACTAAAAGGTCTTTTAGTCATCTTGCCTTCTAGGCAAGATTCACATACTGGCAAAGAATTTTCTTCTAACTCGTTTAGAAGTCCGTTCTTTACCAATCTCTCAATCCTATTGAGATTAATGTGACCCAATCTTAGATGACAAAGATGAGCATTTTCTTTAGGAGAAATTTTACGTTTCTTAGTTTTAAATAATTAAGTGTTCAAAACCATTTTGACTGAATTAGACCTTAAAACATACAATCTATTTTCTAATGAAGCTGAACATATTTCTAAACCTTTCTTCAAAATAAAAACTTTATTCATAGAAAAGGAGACAAAAATACATTGTTCTATAAGGCAAGAAATGGAAATAAGGTTTCTAGTAAACCCTGGTATGACTAATATATTGTCCAATAATACATATTTCTTGCCAAAATAAAGCTTCATTGTGCCTCTCTCACTGCACAATTGAGACGACTTCTCCATTTCCAACCAAGAGCGTTATCTCTCCTTGCTGTAGTTGCTGCCAGGAATCAATTCCCTGAAAAGAAGAGCAAACATGATTAGTGGCGCCTGAATCAAGTATCCAAGCTGTTTTATCATTATCCACTAAACAAGCTTCTAGGCAAAGTAAATCATATTTACCTTCCTTCTTCTTTTCTCGCAATGTACTTGGACGCCCGCTTTCCAATGCTCGTCTTCGTTGCAGTGGAAACACTTTCCTTTATCAGCAACGTCTTTGACTTTCTTGCCCTTTTGGGCAGCAACTTTGTCAGTCTGTTTTCCTTTACCAACCTTCTTCATGTTCTTCTTCTTTCCTCTCAGGTTAGAAGAAGATGAAGCCACTGTTTTATTCCCAGAGGTCGAACCTCTGTGATAACTTCTACTAGCAACATTTGCCTCACCTTTCGATCCCTGAATTTTCATCAAAGACTGAAAGGTCTGGAGTTCATTCAGAAGGGAGGTAAGATTAAAAGTAAGCTTGTTCATAACAACATTACTTCTAAATTGTAGGAAACTATCTGGAAGGATTTCCAGAATTTACTAGAAGAAAATAAGGCTACAATGACTGACGAAAAAATCAAGGGGCGAGATACAATGACGGACGGGAAGAAGGCGCGCTGGAATTTTTCGTCGGACATACAATGACGGGCATTGCCCATCATTGTAAATTCTTTTTAATGACGGGCTTTGCCCGTCATTATATGATATATTAATTAAAAAAAAAAAATTCGGACACCTCACAACCCGACAACTCACTCTCTCTCTCCACGTTCCACCCTCGAGATCTCCCTCCATCACTTTCCCTCGATCTCTCCTCCATCACTTTCCCTCCCAGCTCACCTCACACCCGACCCATCTCCAGCCGGCCGTTCGGGAGTCGAAACCGCCGTCCATCTCATCGCCGCCCGCCTCGTCGGTCTTCGCCTAATCGCCTCGTCGCCACCGACCGTAGGCTTGATCTCACAGCAGCCTTCATCTCTCTCCACGATCTCACTCTCTTCTTCACAAACCGTCGTCCATCGTCGACCGTCGATCGTTTGGGGAGTCACCGTCGGCCATGAAGCACCAAACCGCCGTCCTCCTTGACGCTCAATCGCCGCCGACCGCTTCGCCGCCGTCCATTTGGGAGTCCTCACCGTCTTTCTTCTCCGGCCGACCAGATCTGAAGCTTGAGATCCAGATCTACACCCTCCTTTGTAGATCTGCTTCATTGAGGTCCAAATCTGTCCCTTTATCTTGTTTTTATGTCAGTTTAGCTTGTTTTTTTTGTTAGTTATCTTGAAATGCTCTTGAAATGATGAAGCTCTTGAAATGTTGAAGGGCACAAAGTTGAAATGGAAGTCACATTTGATGGATTATGCAATTTTTAGGTTGAGGTTGGATAGAACCATATATCAATTTTAAGGTTGAGGTTGGATTATGCAATTTTTAGGTTGAGGTTGATGGATTATGTAATTTTTAGCTTGTTTTTATATCAATTTTAGAAAAGATTTTTGAACCATATAATTAGCCTCCTTCACATTTGATGGATTATACTCTAAACATAGTTCATTCCACTTTTTAGATTACTTTCACTTTTTCCTTAAAAACTTAAAAATATATATAATATAGGTTGAGGTTGTAAGAAAATGCGTTCAAAGCTACTTGTTATGCATTATTTTTCTTTCAAGTGAAAATGTGTTCAATTTCTACCTAATTTAAGCCTAGTTTAATTAATGGCTTTAGAAACATTTTTATGGATCAAGGTAATTGGAATTAGAAACATTATTAAAAATGTGATGCAAGTGTTGTTGATATTAATTGGCATTAGAAAATTGGGTGACCCCATCTTTAGGTAGTTGAAAAAGTCTCAAAAGCCTCAATATTGTGGAAGCTACCCAAGAAACATATGAAGGAACTTCTCTCATGACTTTAAAAGTTCATTCTTGATTACTACTATCAAGTTCAAATTTTCATTTTTCTACCCAATTTAAAATTTGAATCTCAAACTTAACTCATTTTAATTAGTTAAAACTTATGGCATTGATTTTTGGTTTTCATAATCGGATGTCTCATTTTAATTTATTTGCTTTGATTATGCTTTATGAAAATAGATAAATTTACTTTTATATTGGGGATGGATGGAAGGAGGTTAATAACCTTGTATTACATTGTTGAGGAAAAAGTGAGAATTTCCTAAATTTTTCTTAATTATAATTCTTTGTTTGTGTTAAGCTCTATGAGTTTATATTTCATATGTTTAATTTTATTAATATTAATAATGATTGAGGAATGATTGAGATCTTTTGTTTAGCGTGTTTGGTTAGAATAATCATATGTTTAATTTTCTTAATAATAGTAGTGGGGTTGTGGATTAGAGGAAATGGTATTAGTCCAAAATATCATGATGTTGGTTTTGAATCAACATCGTGAAATTGAGTAAGTGATGAACTCCTTGATAGTTTTTTTGTTCTTCACGATTTCCTAAAGAAATAGTAAGTACATAAGTTTAAGTAACTATTATTCTTCTTGTAGATTAAACTTTCGGAATATCGTTATGGATAAGTCGTGGATGTCAAAGAATAGAATGTCATCGTAATATCGTTTAGGAGTTGAGACGTTTATCCAAAATGGTATCGACATTCAAATAGGTCGGATGTCATTTGTTGTCCATGCTTGAAATGTGTGAATGCAAAGTCTCAAAATGCGAATGTCGTAAGAGACCATTTATATATTAATGGCATTGATGAAAGCTATAGAACATGGATTTGGCATGGTGAGTCACTCTGAATGAGAGAAAAGAGGAAGCTGAAGTTGGGGACGAAGATGTTGACGACACAATAGGAATGTTTGAGGCTGCACATAACTATTTCAATGACAAGTCTCCAATATTTGAAGAAGTGTTAGATGATGCCAAGAAACCATTGTACTTAAATTGTAACAATTTTACCAAAATATCTGCATTGATAAAGTTATATAATTTGAAAGCAAAGTTTGGATGGAGCGATAAGAGTTTCACTGAGTTGTTAGCATTGGTTCGTGACATCTTACCAAGTCCAAATGAACTTCCTAGCTCTACATATCTTGGAATGAAGTATGAAAAGATTCATGCATGTAGTAATGATTGTTGTTTGTTTAGAAAAGAGCTTGCAGATGTAGAAGTATGCCCTACATGCGGAACATCAAGATGGAAGCTTTGTAAAAATTCGAAGGATGTGATGAAGAACATTCCGGCGAAAGTCATGTGGTATTTCTCTCCTATCCCAAGATTTGAAAGAATGTTTCGCAGTAAAGAAATATCGAGTTTGTTGACTTGGCATGCTAATGAACGAGTAATTGATGGGTACATACGACATCCTGCGGATACACTATCGTGGAAGCAAGTAGACAATTTGTGGCCAGAGTTTGGTTTAGAACCTAGAAATCTCCGTCTTGCTCTTTCTACTGATGGAGTCAATCCACACGGTGATCTTAGTAGTAGATATAGTTGTTGGCGATTATGTTGGTGACATTCAATTTACCTCCATGGTTATGCATGAAACGAAAATTTTTATGTTAAATGCATTAATATCTCGAGCCTAAACAACCGAGGAATGACATAGATGTTTATTTAGCTCCATTAGTTGATGATCCGAAAAAAACTTTGGAATGATGGAGTTCAAAGGTTACGATGTACATCACGAACAATCTTTCATACTTAAAGCTATTTTATTGTGGACTATTAATGATTTTCCCGCATATGGCAATTTGTGTGGTTGTACAAAAAAAGAATATCATGCGTGCCCAATATGTGGGAAAAAACTTCATCCACTTATTTGCCAAAAGGGAAAAAATGGCATATCTTGGACATCGAAAACATTTACCCTGTAATCATCCATATAGAAGACAAAAGAAAGCTTTTAATGGTGAACAAGAATTGGAATTTGCTCTGAATCATTAAGTGGAGAGGAAATTCTTACGAAAGTTAGTAGACTTCAATACTCGTTTGGAAAGAAGCCAAGAAAGGAAAAAAATAAAGGAGATCCTTCAAGCACTTATTGGAAGAAGAAGTCTATTTTCTTTGAGTTAGAATCTTGAAACATTTTGACGTGCGACATTGTTTAGATATGATGCATATTGAGAAGAATGTGTGTGCAAATATTATTGGCACGTTACTTGATATTCCGGCAAAACAAAAGATGGATTAAAAACTCGTCTTGATTTGGTTGAATTGAACATTAGATCGAGTTGGCCCCTCAATTAGAGAGAAAAGAATCTTCTTACCTCCAGCATGTTATACACTATCGCGGATGGAGAAATTGAATTTGTGTAAGACACTATCAGAAATTAAAGTACCTGAAGGTTATTCTTCCAATATACAAAGTTTAGTGTCGCTCACAGATTTGAAACTTTATGGGTTTAAATTGCATGACCACCATGTTCTTATGCAACAATTATTACCTGTGGCTATACGTGGTATTTTACCAAAGTATGTTAGATATGCAATTATTAAATCATGTTTCTTTTTCAATGCCATATGTAGTAAGACGATCGATTCATCAAAGTTAAAAGGCTTGCAAGAGGATGTAGTGATTACTTTGTGTTTGTTAGAGAAATATTTTCCACCAGCATTCTTCACGATAATGGTACATCTTGTGGTCCATCTTGTAAGAGAGATAGAATATTGTGGACCAGTGTATTTGAGGTGGATGTATCCTTTTGAACGATATATGAAAGTTCTAAAAGGTTATGTGCGAAATATAAAAACCGATCGAAGGATGCATTGGAGAAAATTATATCGTGGAGGAGGTCAGAGAATTTTGTTCGAATTTCTATCTGGGTTGAGTCTATTGGGCTACGTTCAACGACAAGGAAAGAGAAATCGATTTTGATAGACCATTGTGCATTGCTCACTATATCAAACCCAATAAGGAACAATTGGATCAAGCTCATCTTTACGTTCTTCAAAATGTGAATGACGTGCTTCCATACATAGAGTACGTAAATCTCAACACATAACTTTGAACTATGGAATGATGTACTAATTTTCATGTGTTCTATGAATTTAGGCAACACATGGAAACTCTATCTAGACTCAATCCTAGTAGATCCAAAAATAAAAAGTGGCTTCAAGATGAACATAATCGCACATTTAGCAGATGGTTGCGTGATCGGGTAATCTTGAGCTGAAACTTTGTAATGAGTGGGGTTAATGTTTATTCCTACTTAATTTACAATGTATATTTTTCAGTTCAACTTGCTCTCGAGGTGCCAAACAACTCCATATCACCTTCTTTAAGATGGATAGCTCACGGGCCTTGTCCGGATGTAGCCACATTTAGTGGTTATGTGGTTAATGGTACTCATTATCATCACGAAGAAACGTGATGATATTAGGAATACCCAAAATAGTGGAACTCTTATAACAACAAACACAATGCAAGTTTCGATTACTAAGGATAAAAATCTTGTTATGTCCGACATGACCTTTTATGGTGTAATACAGAGATTTGGGAGATTGATTACAAAAATTAACATTTATTTTGTTAAAATGTGACTGGGTTGAGAATAATAATGGAGTTAAAGTAGATGACCTTGGATTTACAATCATCAACCTTAATCGCATTGGGCATAGATCGGACTCATTTATTTTAGCATCTCAAGCCAAACAAATATTTTATGTAAAAGACCTCTTGATCCTCGATGGTCGGTGGTTTTAACCCCTCCTCAAAGAATAGTTGAAGAAGAATATTCTGAGGTTGATGTTGATACCGTTCAAGATTGTGGATATGGTGTCCTAGAAAGAATGCCTAATATTGACGTGACCCATGAAATCGATGAAATGTCATCCACATATCTTAGAAATGATTGTAAGGGTATATGGATCGATAAATAATGTATTAAATATGGTATGCATTTGTTTAGTTATTGCAATTTTTATGAGTTCAATATATATATGTTATTATAACTTATATTTTTCATGGTATTTTTTTTTTTGGCAGATTGTTACAATGAGTGGATCAAGTGACGAGGAAGTGAATGTATCGAGCCAAATGGAGGCTAGGCATACTAATCGACGTGGTCTCACTTCTATGCGTGGTCCGCACGCGTAAGGACTCTGAGGAACGCTTGGTCATCCAATACAACAATCAAGGCCAAAGTATTGGTGATAATGCAAACCAAATGCAAAGTTACATAGGAGTTTGCGTTAGGCAACAAATTCCATTAAGTTACAAGACTTGGAAAGAGGTTCCCAAGAATTGAAAGATAAAATTTTTGATTCTGTAGAGGTAAGAATAATAGTATTTTTCCGCATAAACTTCTTAATATATAGAGTTATTTAGCCATTTATTATGTGTTTCCTATGTAGATGTCATTTGTGATCGACCCTAGGTCCAAAAATGCTATTCTTCAATCAATGACAAATAAATTTGAACATTTCGATACACGTTGTATCAAAAACACATACTTCCATTTAAGGATGAGCCGTCGTTGTTGAAGCATCCTCCACAAAAGTATTCACATATTGATCAAAACCAATGGGAAGCATTTGTGAATGCTAGATTATCGGAAGAATGGAAGGTAAGTACATTATACTTGTTGCTTTTAAAAGTTAGTAAAAAGTACATTATACTTGTTTCTTTTAAATTGATTCTATTATGTGATACTGAGCACAAAGTCGTGTACAAAAGAAAAGGAGAGAAAATGTAAATATAATCATCACATCTCTCGTAAAGGATATGCCAACTTAGTTTGAAGAACTAGTGAGTAACATTATTTCTTATAATTTTCCATAAATGAGATTTAATAACTTGTGTGTTTATATAGGAATTGGCGGACGATCCTTCCACTCGTGCACCTTATGGATACAAGCACGAAAAGGAAAAAATAATGAATACTACGATGATGAAACCAAACAATGCGCTAGTCGAATCGTAAGTTAATATGTTTTATTTTAACATGATGCAAAAATGATTACGTAGTTTAAATATCTTATGGTTAGTTTCAATGTCAATCTAAATGGTTGTGACAGACGAACTAGCTATGAAGAATAAAGGTAAAGACATATTGACCAGAAGCATTAGGCACGCCTGAACACGAGAGGGCGTGTTAGAGGATTAGGTATGTCTCACAAACCATCAACATACTTTAACAATCCTAGAGCGAAGTCAAAATCAAGCAAAGAGTCCGCGAAAGAAATGTCGTGCTCACCTTCCAAAAAGTCTCGCAAGCATAGGCAGTAATCATCCAAAAGACAAGGAGGTCATTGACGAGGAGGAAGAAATTTTAGAGGTAATTAGGATTTTGTGGAATTTTTTTGATCATATATGATACATTTTTCTCACATTCCTTTTTAATTTTTGAAGGGAACTCCATGCCATCTAGCAATAGGATCAAAGGATAATGTAGTTCTTTGTGGCACTATGTACACGTCTGAACCTCAAATTTCCCACAGTCCATGGAGTTCCCTTAGGAGATGAAAATGTTAGAGTGGTAGTGGACATGATCGTAGGTGAAGATGCTCCACTACCAATTCCTATACGGGGAGAAGTAGAGTCCCTGAGTCAATCTATGGAAAATTTTGTGGCATGGCCTCGTGACCTTGTCATTTTTAATAAGGGGAAAAAGGTATGAAATTATTCAACTCAATGTTTAAAATTACTAAATTCTTTGTTTACAAATTTAAATGTTGTTTTCTTGTGATAGGTGGCTTCTCCAGCAAAACATAAATCGGATGTTTCTGTACATGTGCCTACTTCACATTCTACAAAGTACACAGATGCTCACGTGACTATTAAACTTCTGAATCGTTATGCAATGTTATCGATGCAAGAAGATGATACGATTCAAGTCACGTTGAGTGAGCACATGTTCGGGGAGGAAAAGTTAATTTATTTACATCGCGATGATATCCTGCATTAATTGTGGGATGGTGGAGATAGGGTACTCCTGCATAGTCGCATACATTGCGTAAGTATACAACATCTTTCATTTACAACTATATTGACTACGCTTTTGAATGTTTTATTAAAATAACTTTACTTTTATTTAGGTATCTTTGGACTGTATGTGACTATGAAATAATCGCCAAGTTCTTGTTAGTTGATCAAATAACCATTTCTAATTTTGTTAAAAGTTAAGAAACACGTTGTATAAATCACAGCTAACTTGGTTAAAAATGGTTAATTTGGACTTGGATCAACAAGTTTTCATCCCATATAATCTTTGGGGTAAGTTTAAATTACTTCAATTTATTTATATGTTTTTGTTCATAAAACAATGATATTAGAATACTCCTAACTTTAATAGATATCATTGGATGTTGATCGTTATCCATCCGCGGGCAAACACCGTTTATGTCTTAAACTCGTTGAGGAGTAAGATCGAAGAAAGTTTTCAAGGAACAATAAATACGTAAGTGTTTCAAACCTTTAGAATGAATTACTTTCTATTAATTTTTCTAATGTTTCAAACTCTTTAGATCCTTGAAAATGTGGCAAGCCAAGCACTCACTTCCACAATATCGTTCTTCCATCACTTGGAAACTAGTTTCCTGAAACGAAGAGCAAACGTGATTAGTGGCTCCTGAATCAAGTATCCATCATTTTCCACTAAACAAGTTTCAAGAATAAGTAAATCTAATTTACCTTTCTTCTCTTTGAGCTCAGCAAGGTATTTTGGGCAGTTTCGCTTCCAGTGCCCATCCACGTTGCTGTGGAAACAATTTCCTTTATCTGCAACCTTGGCTTTTCCCTTGCCTTTGTCGAAAGAATGTGTGTCTTCCTTTTCCTCATATCTTCTTCTTTTGGGTCTTCTTAAACCCAGAAGATGAACCACAGGACTTAGTCCCAGAGGATGAACCCTTCTGGAATCTTCTGGAATGGGCAAACAAATTTGCCTCTCCATCAGCCTGTCCCTTATTCTTCATAAGAGACTGGAAAGTTTGTAGTTCATTAAGGAGAGTAGTCATGTTATACTCTATCTTGTTCATCACCGCATTGCTGCAGAATTGCAGAAAACTCTTCGGAAGAGATTCCAGGAGAACAATACCTGACTTTGCTCGTCAATGACCACTTCGTTCATCTCAGCCACGTTGACACTCCATTAAAGCCCGTAGTTACACTCCCACTACGGGCTTTAGTGGAGTGTTACCATAGCTAATGAAATGTCGAATAATCGGGATAAAGAGTTTGACAGGTTAATCTCGAATCATTGGAGCTCGTCATCTGTAAGTCCATTAGGTCCCTCTGTTGGCTCAAACTTGATAAATTGAGGGTTTATAGTTTGGCGTGGATTTGAAGTGTTCAAATTCATTAATTGGGTATTTATGTCATTTATATGTGATATAGTTGACGTAATATATGGTTTTATGTGAATGAGATTCATAAAAAACTATAGGTTAACCTAATTGATTAATTAGTGCTAATTGAGAAATTGAATTGAGAGAAATTAAATTGAATGTGATTCAATTTAAAATTCCACAATTATATAAATGAGATTTGTATAATAAGGTATGAGATACCTTATTATATGTAATATGCAAATATGATTTGCATATTATAAGGTTGTGATAAAATGGTGAATTGGTGGAGATTTCAACTCCACCTCTCACCATTATTTAAAGGTTTTGCAAGAAGCCTTTTGGTAAGACTTGTCTCATTTTTTCGGATTTTCATTCCAAAGAGAAAGACACCTTCTCTCAAACTCTCTCAATTTTCTCTCTACTTTTCTTCTCACCCAAAATCAAAGGGAGCCCCACACACTCTCCCTCAACCTACCAAGAACAACCGAGAAACGCTTTTGGAGGTGTCCAATTGTTCGGTTCGAGAGATCGTGTTGTAGAGATCGTTGGTACGAATGAGTTTGTGACCGGAGAAGAAAACATTGAAGAAAGGTTCTTCAACAAGTAAGTACATCACATACTTTCGGTTTTATTCTTGTAAAATGCATGTTTAGCCTATAATTAAGTGTTTAATTCAATTTTAAGATATATGTTGCACAATGTGTTGGGAATTGTGCCCTAAACTTTTATAGTTTTGATCAAATAAATAAAGAGTTATTTGTTTTGATAAAATTATATTCTTGCTTTATAAATCCAATAAACTAAGCTCCAAGGTTATAATGTATCTTGAACATCAATGTAGTAGATACTATTTGGATTGTGTTCAAAAGTATAACCTAAATGGTCTATAGTATAAGAATAAGGCTGAAAACCTTATTCTGGTAACACCATGAATGCGGCCCACTTTGTAATTAGTACAAATGAGGTAATCCAACTCATTCATGTGGTTGACATGTGAGTGGGGGTATCCTGTTGATGCGAAAATATCATGTGCCCTAAACTAATGCAAATTAGAATGAGATTCTAACACTTCTACGACGTGCAAGTATACACGGTCGAGAGCAGCAAGTGATAAGTTAGAGTATCGATCCCACGAGAACTAGCTAGACCTAAATGAATGAGTGTCCTAGCAAATTTTCCTTATTTAAGTGCAATGAATGAGTGTGCAAATTACTGTTGTAAATAAATAAATTAGTAAGAAAGATAAGATATGACACAAGAAAATAACTAAATTTAAATGCGGGGAGAGGAGAATGCAAACAAGAGGGCATATGCAAGAGATGAGATTTGTAATGAAAAATAGACTCGGGTTAGGTTAGAGTTCTAATGTTCAATTGGAATAAATTTTGAGTGATGCCTTGAATTTACCTACACATGCATTCAAATGATTCTTTCCAAAATCACAAAATTTTAAAACCTACAATTTCTCAATTGTGATCTAAATTATGCCCATGATTTTAGGTTCTTGGTGGGTTAATTATCCCTAATGAACTCAATAATCCTAGAATGAAATTTTAGTTTTCTAATTCATTAGCTTTCCCGAATTTATGAATTATAGAGAAGTTAAAAAGACCAATTTTAATTCTCATGCAAAGTTAAATTCAATAAAATTTCATAAATTCAATTAATGGCATCAACCATAAATTTAATCCAAAATTACATTAAAACAACCTAACCCTTGCTCAAGAAAATTTAGTTCATGTAAATCAACTCACAAATCTCTAATTTATGCATGCTTGTGTTGTTTAATAAATTCAAATACGTGTTGTAACAATATCACAAAACAACTCAAATTAATCACAAATTAAGCCCTAAAACAATCATGAATTTAGCCTAAAACAGTGAGTAAAAAGAGCACAATAAACGATCAAAATTGTAGTAACAACAAGCCAAAATAATTAGGGAATAGGAGCAATTTACACGAGGCAATTGACATGTATTTTGCTTCAGCAAAACGCCAAGATCTCACCGAAGGCAGCAGGTAATAGCAGCAGGTTTCAGTGTTCTTTAGGTTCTGTCCGATAGCAATATCTGATGAACCGGAGCTCTGAACGCTGATCCAACCGTTGAAAACGACGCTATTTGAGTCTCAACAAGCTGACAAAATTTCAGCACAATCCAACGGTTCAAACTCTAGCAAACGACAACTTTGTGAGTGTTGCCTGTGAAACACCGAACTGTAGTGGTTGCCCAACAGGCTGACAAAATTGTAGCTCTATGAATCCCCAACAGGCTGACAAAATTGTAGAAAAATCCAACGGTTGAATAGCCGGAAATCGCAAACTTCGTGAACGACGTCTGTAAAAACCAAACTGCACTGATGCTCTCGATTTTGCTTCAACAAAGATGGGCAAATCACAGCAGGTGGACAAACCCCTACTCTCGGCTTTGCTTCACCAAAGGTAGGTTGATTCCAGTAGATGGCCAACCCTCTACTCCACGGTGTGCTTCAGCAATGCCTCCCTTTCGTGATTTCTTCTCTCACCCAATTGCTTCAACAAACAACAGCCTACCGCCAAGTACAGCTGCACTTTGCTTCAACAAAAGGGCTCCCTCTCAGATGTGTGCAGCAACGTTTGCTTCAGCAAAGGGCTGTATATTTTTTCCTTCCAACGCAGGCCCTTTGCTTCAGCAATCTCACGAGTTCTTTTTCTCCCTCTCGATCTCTTCCTCTTGTCACGACTCCAACTCCAATAGATACTTGTAAACCCTAGCCTCCTTATACAAGATGGTGTTGTCTTAACTCCACAAATTACAAAAATACCCTTAAGTGTAAAAAGACCATATTACCCTTCGGGTAAAATGTCTAAAATGCCCTTAGGGACTCTTGTAATTTTTAAACATCTCCAGCACACAGAAAAATCCCAAATAAATTTATGAAGTCAATTATAAATCAAACTAAATATGCAAGGATTTTTGGAGTTAAGAAAAATCTCAAATTTCGGTCTTTGATTAACTGTTAGCTTATTTTCGTAAATTTCTTAAATTAAATCACAAAAATATCAAAATTAATTCTTTTTGCACCTAATGCTTAAATTAAGGATTTTCAAGCTAACACACATAATTTAGGGATAAAATAACATGAGGATCACTAAATCAAATGCAATTCAAGTGGATTAAACACTAAAATTCTAGTAAAATAACTCCCTTCTGGTGAGTTATCACCTGTATGAAGAGTTCATACAAGACCGGACTGCAAATTATTAGTCTAACAAGTATAACGTTGTTAACAGGATTAGACTGATAAGTTATAGATGGTCATTAGTGACTCGACCTGAATCCTGAGCAAGTTAAGAACTCCTGCTTATAGGGGTTTGTTCTTAGACTAGTATGGGTGAGAGTGGCCTGTAGCCGACTCAATAAGCCTACCTTCTATGGGACAGAACCTCGTAGGTAGCTAGGGACTTAACTATGCAAGATGGAATTCACTCATTCTTACACTAAGGAATTAGATAGGTTGTTCCCTTAAGAACTGAGTCCAGGTCTTGAACAACGGGGCCCCGCCCCTCTTGAAGGGAATGAAAATCCCCGCGCAGCGGAAGACGATCGAATCGTCAAGGAATCATTACGCTACTTGATTTTGTTAAAACGATCTAACTCTTAGATCTAAGTTAAACATGCGAAGAAGGAAAAAATTACAGCAAGAAAAAAGGTACTTACTTGTTGAAGACTCTCCTCAAAGTTCCTTCCTCGGTCACGAACACTTCGTGCTTCTCGATCTCAACGAAATCTACTCTCGAACAAAACCCGAACACAACCACTCGGAGTCTCGGTTGTTCTTCTTTTGGAAAGAAGGAAAGTTGTGGGACTTTTGGTTTTGGAGAGGGAGGAGAGTTGAGAGAAAATGAGAGAGAATTCTCTTCTTTTTGGGTGAGAATCCAAAAAATGAGAGATTGATATGATTTCCTTCTTGCAAGAAGGGACTATATAGTGGAAAATCATGGAGTTAAAATCTCCACATTATTACCATTTTACCACAACCATAAGTTATGCAAATCTCATTTGCATAACCACATAATATAAGATATCTCATATCTCATATTGCAAATCACATTTGCAATAATTGTGGATTAATTAAATTGAATCACATCCAATTTAATTTCTCTCAATTAATTTCTCCAATTAGCCCTAATTCAACAATTAGGCTAATCTATAGTTTATTATGAATCTCATTCACATTAAACTATATATTATATCATTCATATCTCATATAAATGACATAAATGCCCTTTAAGTGAAATTGAACACTTCAACTTCATACCAAAACATTAACCCTTCTTTTAACCCATATTGAGCCAACCGAGGGACCTAATGGACCTACAGTGACGGGCTCCAATGATCCTAGATTAACCTATCAAACTCTTTGACCCGGTTAATCAACATTCATTAGCTACAGTGACACTCCACTATAGCCCGTAGTTGCACTCCAGTCAGTGCAGAATATTACGTGTCCACTATATAACCAATGCCCATGAGTCAACCATTCATAGGTTGTTAGTAGACACGGCTGGGTCAAATTACCGTTTTATCCCTGTGTCTACCTCTTGTTTCTTAAGTCCCCACTGCTCCTCTAATGAACAACACATTGTGATGGTCCAACCATACACAACACCCTTCTCGGGCCAGTGAGAAGGTGGGTGTCCGTTGTCCAAGCCCTGGAGATAACACTCAAGGGAACAACCCCTCTAGTTTCCCTAAAGGCGGGAACGAGTGAATTTCATCTCGCGTAGTTAAGTTCTCGGCTCCTACTACTTGGTTCTCATCACACGAGAAGATAGGCATATTGGGTGAGTAATTGTGACCACCCTCACCCGTACTAGTCAGGACAGACCCCCGCAGACAGGAGTCCGTAGCACGCTCAGATTCAGGTCGAGTCACTAATGGTCATCTACGAAGTTATTAGTCCTTATTGTCAATGGTGTTATATCATTAGGTCTAATAATTCACGGTCCAGTCTTGTACAATCTCATTGCAAAGGATACCCCCACTCGCATGTCAACCACATGAACGAGCCATATCACCTCGTTTGTATCTAATACAAAGCAGGTCGCATCCACATTGTATCCAGGATTAGGTCTCCAACCCTATCCATATATCAGAGACCGTTTCGGGTCATTAACTCGAACGTGATCCTCCCCCATGTGTGTCCACAACACACCGCTTCAAGTTCTAGTTCTCTCATAAATTCAATGACCACGAAGCTTAGTTTATTGGAAAAGTTTGTAAATATTATGTAGACACAAAGTAATGAAATAAATGACTCTTATTAATTTCAAACAGTAATTTACAAACACGAGATTAGGACAAAAATCCCAACAAAGTCCCACTTGGACTAAGCAAGTGGAGAAAATACATTTCTGAAATGTACATAAATTATAATGAAGTAATACAATAAACTAGGGCATTGAATACCCGTTTACACATCTCCCACTTGCCTAGTAGTCGAAGCTCTCAAGACCTAGACTCTCTAGGTGACCCTTAAATACCTTAGTCGTGAGGGGCTTTGTAAATGGATCAGCTACGTTGTGCTCCGACGCTATCTGCATGACTGTCACATCTCCGTAGTGCACAATCTCCCGTATCAAATGATACTTGCGCTCAATATGTTTTCCTCTCTTATGGCTCCGAGGCTATCTGGAGTTCGCTACTACACCACTGTTATCACAGAACAGTGTGATCGGTAAGTTCATATTTGGAACAACTTCCAAATCCGTCATGAACTTCCTAAGCCAAACAGGTTCCTTTGCAGCTTCACAAGCCGCAACATACTCCGCTTCCATAGTGAAATCGGCGATGCATCCCTGCTTGATGCTTCGCCATACTACAGCTCCTCCATTCAGAATGAAGGCTAACCACAAAGTGGATTTCCTAGAATCCTTATCGGTCTAAAAGTCAGAATCCGTGTATCCCGTAAGAATCAAATCCCAACTATCATACACTAAGTTTTAGTTCCTCGTTCTTCTAAGATACTTGAGGATTGCCTTTATGGTCAGCTCCGGTGATCTAATCTGGATTGGTGATACCTCACGACAATCCCTCTTCGCATAACGGATGTCAGGCCTAGTACACAACATGACATACATCAGGCTCCCTACAGCTGAAGCATATGGGATTCGTCTCATATCCTCAACATCTTGAGGAGTCTTAGGACACTGATCATTAGATAAGTGAACCCTATGCCTGAAAGGCAGCAAGCCCTTCTTGGAGTTCTGCATCTTATATCTAGACAACATCTTGTCAATATAAGACGCCTGAGACAAGGCTAGCGTTTTGTTCTTCCGGTTCCGGACTATCTGGATACTTAGAACATATTGAGCTTCTCCCAAATCTTTCATTTGGAACTGCGAAGCTAGCCAGTTCTTAACGTCAGTAAAAAATTCTACCTCATTCCCAATGAGAAGAATATCGTCCACATACAACACTAAAAATGCGACAGTTTTGTCAACGATTTTCTTGTAGACACAAGGCTCGTCGACATTTTGATCAAAGACATAAGATTTGATCGCCTCATCAAACCTTATATTCCAAGAGCTCGAAGCTTGTTTCAGCCCATAAATGGACCTATGAAGCCGACAAACCTTTTCCTCTTGGCCTTGGGCAATGAACCCTTTGGGTTGGTCCATGTAGATGGTTTCATCAAGTTTGCCATTCAAAAAGGTTGTCTTGACGTCCATCTGCCATACCTCGTAGTCATAATACGCGGCAATGACCAGAAGGATCCTGATCGACTTTACCATGGCAACAGGTGAAAAGGTCTCCTCATAGTCAACCCCTTCAACCTTGGTAAAACCCTTTGCCACTAGTCGAGCTTTGAAGGTCAGCACCTTCCCATCTACGCCATGTTTACGCTTGTAGATCCATTTGCAACCAATAGGTTTTACCCCATCCGGTTGATCCACAAGCTCCAAGGCAGATTGAAGTACATAGACTCCATTTCCTGGTCCATATCTTTAATCCACTCGTCTTTGTCAACATCAACCATTACCTGATCATAGGTCAATGGATCCTCACAGTCATCAGCAGGAGCGACAACTGAGGTTTCAGCTAAACCCATGTAACGATCAGGTTGTCTCAGTGAAGGGAATGAAAATCCCGTGCAGCGAAAGACGATTGGATCGTCGATGTATCAATTACGCAAACCGTCTTTGTTAAAATTGATCTAAAACATAGATCTAGGCTAAACATGCAATTAAGAAGAAGAAAAACAGTAAGAAATGAATTTACTTACTTGTTGAAGACTTTCTTCAAGATTTCTTCTTCAAATCCACGAACTCTTCGTGCTCCTCGTACACAACGAACACCTCCAATAGTTATGAACTGAACACAACCAAAATGTCTTCTCGGTTGTTCTCTTTTGGAGAAAGGAGGCTTGTGGGAACCTTTTGGTTTTGGAGAGGGAGGAGAATTTGAGAGAGAATAGAGAGAGTTTCTCTTCTCCTTTTTGTGTAAAACTAAAAAATGAGAGAGTTAAATCATCATCCTTCTTGAAAGAAGGGTTTATGTAGTGGACTAGTGGAGTTAAAATGTCCACATATTTACCACTTTACCACAATCATAGGTTATGCAAATCTCATTTGCATAACCATATAATATAAGATATCTCATATCTCATATTGCAAATCTCATTTGCAATAGTTGTGGATATATCAAATTGAATCACATCCAATTTAATTTCTCTCAATCAAATTCTCCAATTAGCCCTAATTCAACAATTAGGCTAACCTATAGTTTATTATGAATCTCATTCACATTAAACTATACATTATATCATTCATATCTCATATAAATGACATAAATGCCCTTAAGGTGAAATTGAACACTTCAATTTCATACCAAAACTTTATCCCTTCTTAAATCCAGATGGAGCCAACCGAGGGACCTAATGGACCTACAAATGGACGGGCTCCAATGATCCGAGATTAACACCGCCAAACTCTTTGACCCGGTTAACCAACATTCATTAGCTACGGTAACACTCCACTATAGCCCGTAGTTGCACTCCGTCGGTCACGAGGAATATTACGTGTCCACCGATATAACCAATACCCATGAGTCGACCCTTCACGGGTTGTTCGTGACACTACTGGGTCAAATTATCGTTTTACCCCGTGTCTACCTCTTGTTCCTTAAGTCCCCACCGCTCCTCTAATGAACAACATATTGTGATGGTCCAACCATACACAACATCCTTCTCGGGCGGTGAGAAGGTGGGCGCCGTGTCCAAGCCCCGAGACGAAGACTTAAGGGAACAACCCTCTAGTTTCCCTAAAGGCGGGAACGCAGTGAAATCCATCTCGCGTAGTTAAGTTCCCGACTCCTACTTGGTTCTGTCACTGAGAAGATAGGCATATTGGGCGAGTAATCGTGACCACCCTCACCCGCACTAGTCAAAGAAACGGACCCTCGCATGCGAGTCCGTAAGACGCTCGAGATTCGGTCGAGTCACTAATGGTCATCTACGAAATTATTAGTCCTTTCACAAGCGGTGTTACATCGGTGGGTCTAATAATTCACGGTCCGGCTTTGTACAATCTCATTGCACAGATGCCCCCACTCGCATGTCAACTACATGAACGAGTCGAGATCACCTCGTCAGTATCTAATACAAAACGGGCGCATCCACAAGGTGTATCGAGGATTAGGTCTCCAACCCTATCCATATCATCGTAGACCGCTCGGGTCATTAACTCGAACGTGATCTTCCCCGTGTGTCCACTACACACTTTGCTCAAGTTCTAGTTCTCTCATGTATACAATGACCCTGGAGCTTAGTTTATTGGAAAAGTTTATAAATATTATGAGACACAAAGTGATGAAATAAATAACTCTTATTAATTTCAATCAATATATTACAAACACGAGATTAGGACAAAAATCCCAACAAACTCCCACTTGGACTAAGCTAGTGGAGAAAATACATTTCCAAAATGTACATAAATTACAAATAAGTAATACAATAAACTAGGGCATTGAATACCCGTTTACACATATCCCACTTGCCCTAGTCGGGAAGCTCTCGAAGACCTAGACTCTCTAGGTGACCTCTCAACACCTTAGCCGTGAGGGGCTTTGTAAATGGATCAACTACGCGTGTGCTCGACGCTATCTCTGTGTGATCACACGTCTCCGCGGTGCACAATCTCCCGTGATCGATGATACTTGCGCTCAATGTGTTTGCCTCTTATGGCTCCGAGGCTCACGTGAGTTGGCTCTCGCACCACCAAGTATCACGAGCGATGTGATGGGCAAGTTCATGTTAGGAACAACTTCCAAATCATCATGAACTTCCTTAGCCAAACGACTTCCTTTGCGCCTTCACAAGCCGCAACATATTCCGCTTCCATAGTGGAATCGATGCATCCTCGCTGATGCTTCGCCACACTCTGACTCCTCCATTTAGAATGAAGGTCGACCAGAGGTGGATTTCCTAGAATCCTTATCGGTCTGAAAATCGAAATCTGTGTGTATCCCGTAAGGATCAAATCCCCACTCCCATACACTAAGTCAGAGTTCCTCGTTCTCCTAAAATACTTGAGGATTGCCTTTACGGTGTCCAGTGATCTAATCTGGATTGGGTGATATCTACCGACAATTCCCTCTTGCATAACGGATGTCGGGCCTAGTACACAACATGGCATACATCGGGCTCCCTACAAAGTGAAGCATATGGAATCCGTCTCATATCCTCAACATCTTGAGGAGTCTTAGGACATTGATCCTTAGACAAGTGAACCCCATGCCTGAAAGACAGTAAGCCCTTCTTGGAGTTCTGCATCTTATATCTAGACAACATTTTGTTAATATAAGACGCTTTTGAGACAAGGCTAGCGTTACGTTCTTCCTGGTTCTCGACTATCTGGATACCTAGAACATCTTGAGCTTACGTCACTCGGTAGGTAGGCTTATTGAGTCGAAGCTCACAGGCCACTCTCACCCATACTAGTCTAAGGACAAACCCCTATAAGCAGGAGTTCTTAACTTGCTCAGGATTCAGGTCGAGTCACTAATGACCATCTATAAATTACTAGTCTTATCCTGTTAACGGTGTTATACTGGTTAGACTAATAATTTGCGATCCAGTCTTGTATGAACTCTTCATACAGGATGCCCCCACTCGCATGTCAACTACATGAATGAGTTGGATTACCTCATTTGAACTAATTACAAAGTGGGTCGCATCCATGGTGTTACCAGAATGAGGTTTCCAACCTTATTCTTATACCATAGACTATTTAGGTTATAATCTTGAACTCAACCCAAATAGTGTCCTCTACACTGATTTCAAGATAAATGTTATAACCTTGGAGCTTAGTTTATTGGATTTATTAAAAGAAAGACTGTAATCTTATCAAAACAAATAACACTTTATTTAATTGATCAAAATTACACAAGTTTAGGGCATAAATCCCAACAGTTTCGTCCCAGAGGTCGAACCCCTGTGATACGACCTATAGGCAACATTTGCCTCAGATTCTGGTGCCCTGACTCTGTTCAAGGAATGGAAATTCTGTAGCTCATTGAGGAAGGTAGTTAGAGTGTAGCTAATTTTATTCATAACAGCATTGCTACGAAACTGAAGGAAACTCTTCGGAAGAGTCTCCAGAATAAAACTGACTTGGCTTGACTCGTTGATCGAAGCCTCGTTCATCTAAGCCAGATTAAAGTGGGTCATCATGTCTAGAACATGTTCACGGACAGACGACCCCTCTTTCATCCGTGCGTTGAAGACGTATTTGAGCGAGTCATGCCAGACCTGAAAGGACTGTTGTCCAAACATTTCTTGCAAGGACTCCATGATCTCCTTAGTGGTGACCATCAACTCATGCTTCTTTGCCAATACATCAGACATGCTAGCAATGATTTAGACCTTGGCCTTTTCATTGGCCCTGATCCATCGATCGTATGCATCGCGAACACTTCGCGACGCAGTCGAGCCCGGCATCTGAGGACACTCCTCAGAGAGCACGAACTTAATGTCATCAGTTACCAAAATTGTGTTAATGTTGTTTTTCCAAGTTTGGTAATTATCTCCCACTAATTTATCGGACGCGAGTAGAGCTATTATTGCGCTAGACATGTTTTTAAGCTGAAAAAATTAGGAAAACTTTGTGTTAGTCTCGCAAAAAACTTTTGAAATCCAATCATGTTTTAGCAAAATTGTTTCATGATCCCTAGGTAATTCAAAAATTTGCAATGATATCCTAAAGGTTTAGAATGACCGTCACCGAAGGGTGAACAGAACACTCCTCCTCTAGGACGAGACTTTCTCGATCAGACCCTAATCCCGAATAACTCTTATTCCATTAGGCGTCCAATTACCATTGTTCGATCGAATTCATTAACACTTAACGAATTTCTGTGAGTGTCACCTTCAATCTTTAAGTTTCCAAGCATCCGTCCAAACAATAGCCACCGAAGGGTGAACCAAGAAGGAAAACAAACCAGGAAACTGTATCCCTTTCGGAAATTCACGGTGTTCCAACTCCCATGATCAGGCCCTCCGAAGGGATTGTCTGGTCCAGGCTAAACTAGTAGGCACATCATAGGGGTCTCACAACGTGAATCGAAAGAAGAGATCGTGGGTCCCGTTTTCACAAGTCTCGCTCCCACTCACTATAAGTACTCTCTCCATCCACGATGATATTGACCTATACAAATGCCACCCAAAGGGGGACGCTTCTATTTGCGCCACGAGGCCGATTATAGATCTCACGGTGCAGACGTAACGGAGATTTGATGTTGGAAAATCAAATGTATCTCATACACTTTATTTCCTCCCAGTCAGCACTTTAATTTTAATAGGGATTGACCTAGATAAATCGATTAAAATTTACCTAAGTCTACCAATATAACTCTTGTATGGTATTAACCTAAGTTTATAATCACATTATTACTTAGGTCTCTGTGAGTAAATTAAAACACTTTTAATTAGCGGCACTCACGATAAGTATAATCTAAGAATCTCGGGACTGAATTCACTCCCAGGTCGGTTTCCAGGCAACTTAAATACCCCATCCTTAGACAAAACCTTCCTTAGACAAAGTTACTAATCAGTCTCCATTCATAGACTAAACTTTGATTTCCTAATTCTAATCTCATTAGAAAAAAGAAAACCTAAGTCTAATTATTCAAGTTCTAAACTCTTTAAAACTAATAATTAACTTAGGTAGCATGCATTTGTATGTTATAGTGCTTGATCATTCATCACATGAATAACTATATACTATAACATAATATAATATAATTCATCTCATGAATATAAATGCATGAGCATACTTTAATCTAAAAAATATAACACTTATATTAATTAAATTAAACATGCATTTAATTATATTATAACTCTTATAATATAACCTATCATGCAAACTATATATTATAACTCGTATAATATAAATGATGCATGAAAATGTTTAACCTAAGGTGGGATTTTAAATCTATATGACATACAATATGCCCATAGAATTTAATTAAATCATACATCTCATGCATAAAATAAATAGCAAAAATGGATCGGTTTTTGGCACCTAGGGGCAATTATTTAATTAAATAACATTAATATAATACTTATATTAATATCATTTAATAAAATAAGTAAAAAATAAGTAAATACATTTTTACATTTATAAAATAAAAAAATGCCCACTATTTAAAAAAAACTACTCCCACTATGCGAAACTGCCTCTGCAACCGCTCCCACTACGCGTGCGGCGTTGCAACGCTGCCGCGTCCATCATCAAGGACAGCGTGCTCCACGTCGTGGCGTTGCAACGCTGCTCTGCAGCAGGGCCTTCGTCTGCAAGAATGGCGTTGAGATGCCCAAGAACAGCGTCTCAACGCCATCGACAAAACAACAAACTCCTTTACTGTTCTTCGTCGATTTTCGCCCATTTCCACTCTGATTTCTTCACAGCAACTCTTGCCACGAACGACTCGGACTTACAGACTCGATTTACAACAAAATGCCCAAAAATAACGGGCCCTTACATTGATCTCATCAACATAATTTGTAAATCTATTCTAGTGCCAAAAACCGAAACATCCATTAAGCAAAACCAACATTTTATCACATAAATTAAGGCAATTTACCAGCCTATTTTAACAAAAACAGTGCATAACGAAGAACCATTGAAATGGCTCTGATACCAATTGAAGGGAATGAAAATCCCCGCGCAGCGGAAGACGATCGAATCGTCAAGGTATCATTACGCTACTTGATTTTGTTAAAACGATCTAACTCTTAGATCTAAGTTAAACTTGCGAAGAAGGAAAAATTACAGCAAGAAAAAAGGTACTTACTTGTTGAAGACTCTCCTCAAAGTTCCTTCCTCGGTCACGAACACTTCGTGTTTCTCGATCTCAACGAAATCTACTCTCGAACAAAACCCGAACACAACCACTCGGAGTCTCGGTTGTTCTTCTTTTGGAAAGAAGGAAAGTTGTGGGACTTTTGGTTTTGGAGAGGGAGGAGAGTTGAGAGAAAATGAGAGAGAATTCTCTTCTTTTTGGGTGAGAATCCAAAAAATGAGAGATTGAGATGATTTCCTTCTTGCAAGAAGGGATTATATAGTGGAATAATCATGGAGTTAAAATCTCCACATTATTACCATTTTACCATAACCATAAGTTATGCAAATCTCATTTGCATAACCACATAATATAAGATATCTCATATCTCATATTGCAAATCACATTTGCAATAATTGTGGATTAATTAAATTGAATCACATCCAATTTAATTTCTCTCAATTAATTTCTCCAATTAGCCCTAATTCAACAATTAGGCTAATCTATAGTTTATTATGAATCTCATTCACATTAAACTATATATTATATCATTCATATCTCATATAAATGACATAAATGCCCTTTAAGTGAAATTGAACACTTCAACTTCATACCTAAACATTAACCCTTCTTTTAACCCATATTGAGCCAACCGAGGGACCTAATGGACCTACAGTGACGGGCTTCAATGATCCTAGATTAACCTATCAAACTCTTTGACCCGGTTAATCAACATTCATTAGCTACGGTGACACTCCACTATAGTCGTAGCTGCACTCCCGTCAGTGTAGAATATTACGTGTCCACTATATAACCAATGCCCATGAGTCGACCCTTCACAGGTTGTTCGTAGACACGGTTGGGTCAAATTATCGTTTTACCCCTGTGTCTACCTCTTGTTCCTTAAGTCCCAAGTGCTCCTCTAATGAACAACACATTGTGATGGTCCAACCATACACAACACCCTTCTCGGGCCAGTGGGAAGGTGGGCGCCCGTTGTCCAAGCCCTGGAGATTGCACCTGCTTCTTCTATTATAGTGGAATGAACTCCTCTTTACCGCATTTCTTCCTCTTCTGCAAGAGTCATGTTCACTGCTCCTTCCCCTCTTTATCGGGAAAGCAGCTTCGCTCCTTCGTCTACCGCACTCATTTGTATTGCTACAATCATGCTGACCGATATGCAACTGACTGAACAGGACATATGGCCGGGCAGGACAGCTTTGCTTAAGATCGGAATGCTACCCTTACTCGAACTCAAGAACGAAACTCAAGTCATTCCTCATTCCCGCTGATGCTTGCTATAGCACTTAAGGGAACAACCCCTCTAGTTTTCCTAAAGGCGAGAACGAGTGAATTCCATCTCGCGTAGTTAAGTTCCCAGCTCCCTACTTGGTCCTATCCCTGAGAAGATAGGCATATTGGGCGAGTAACTGTGACCACCCTCACCCGTACTAATCAAAGGACAGACCCCCGTAGAAAGGAGTCCGTAGCACGATCAGGATTCAGGTCGAATCACTAATGGTCATCTACGAAGTTATTAGTCACCACATCAGCGGTGTTACATCGGTGAGGTCTAATAATTCACGCAGTCGATCTTGTACAATCTCATTGCACGCAGGATGCCCCCACTCGCATGTCAACCACATGAACGAGTCGGATCCCCTCGTTTGTATCTAATACAAAGCGGTCGCATCCACAGTGTGTATCCGAGTTAGGTCTCCAACCCTATCCATATCATCAGAGGCCGTTCGGTCATTAACTCAAACGTGATCCTCCCCGTGTCAACTACACACCGCTTCAAGTTCTAGTTCTCTCATAAATTCAATGACCCTGGAGCTTAGTTTATTGGAAAAGTTTGTAAATATTGCGAGACACAAAGTAATGAAATAAATAACTCTTATTAATTTCAAACAGTAATTTACAAACATGAGATTAGGACAAAAATCCCAACACCTCTAAACTTACTTAAGAGGGTATGAGTCTATGGTAGGACCTTAGACTTGTTGTTCATTAGAGGATCAATGGTGCTTAAGGAACAAAGAGATAATCAAAGGGGTAAAACGATAATTTGACCCAGCTGTGATTACGAACAACCTGTGAAGGGTCGACTCATGGGTAATGATTATATCAATGGACACAATATAATCTACAGTGAGGTGAGTGCAGCTACAAGTCTATAGTGGAGTGACTTGTAGTTAATGAATATTGATTAACTGGATCAAAGAGTTTGATCAGTTAATGTCACATCATTGGAGCACATGAATTGTAGGTCCATTAGGTCCCTCCATTGGCTCAACATGGTAATATTGAGGGTATAAAGTTAAGAATGAAATTGAAGTGTTCAATTTCATATATGAGGTGTTATATCAGTTATATGTGATATAATTGATATAATATATGATTTGAATGTGAATTAGATTCACATATTAACTATACACTAATGAGAGAATGAAGTAAGGATAGGATGGTAATTTTCATCCTATTTCCCTATAAATAGTTGCATGAGATGCAACTTTGTGGCTAACCTTTAGTGACCCTAGAATACCATATTATTGTATTGTTGGAAAAGTTCCAAACACATCTTCTCTCATAACCTCCACATCTCACCCTAAAAGGAGCCCACCTTTCTCCCTCACCTAGAGAACAACGGAGAAGATCTAGTGATGGTATCTTCATACGTTCGGGTTTGAGTTGCTGAGATCGTGACCGTGGGAGAAGGAGCTCAAGAAGAAAGCGTTCTTCAAAGGTAATTTTCTTGTTGTCCTTGTTATATAGCATGCTTAATCTTAGAATTACCGTTCTTGATTGAAATCTGTGTAACAAAATAAAGAACACGTGATTCACAATAGTTTCCGCTGCGGGATTCGATCCCTTCAATTGGTATCAGAGCCCAATGATGAGTTATGCTCATCTCCCTAATTCCTTTTGGAAAGGAGAAATAGAACCTTGTTGGACAGGGTTCGATCAATGATGAGTTATGCTCATCTCTCTAATTCCTTTTGGGATTACGCAGTAAAGACTGCAGAATACGTTTTGAACAATGTGCAATAAATGAGTGTTTCTGAAACACCTTTTGAACTCTAGAAAGGACGTAAAGGTAGTTTATGTCATTTCAGAATTTGGAGTTGTCCAGCACATGTGTTTGTGACTAATCCAAAGAAGTTGAATTCACTTTCAAAATTTTGCCTATTCGTAGGCTACCCAAAAGAAACAAGAGGTGGATTATTCTATAATTCTAAGGAAGATAAGGTATTTGTGTCGACAAATGGCACTTTCTTAGAGGAGGACCACATAAGGGACCACAAACCAAGAAGTAAAGTTGTGTTAAGTGAGTTAGATGGAACAATAAAAAAGGTTGCTAACAAAACTAGTACATCAACAAAAGTTGTTAGTACTAGCTTGTTTAGTCAAGAGAGTCCATCTCCAGAGTTGAGTATGCCTCGATGTAGTGGGAGGGTTATAACACAACATGACCATTACATGGGTTTATCTGAAACTCAAGTTGTTATACCAGATGACGACTGTGAGGATCCATCGACTTATAATCAAGCGATGGTTAACAAAGACAAAGACAAATGGGTCATATCCATGGACCAAGAAATGGAGTCTATGTACTTCAATTCTGTTTCAGATCTTGTAGATAAACCTGATGGGGTAAACCTATATGTGTAAGTGGATCTACAAGAGAAAGCGTGGTGTAGATGAAAAGGTGCAAACCTTTAAAGCTAGACTAGTAGCAAAGGGTTATACCCAGGTTGAAGGGGTTGACTATGAGGAAACCTTTTCACCTATTGCTATGGTAAAGTCTATCCGTATCCTACTTGCCATTGTCGCATATTATGACTATGAGGTATGGCAAATGGATGTCAAGACAACATTCTTGAATGGCAATCTTGACGAGAACATCTACATGGACCAACCCAAAGGGTTCATTGAACCAGGACAAGAGCAAAAGGTTTGCAGGCTTAAAAGGTCAATCTATGGACTGAAACAAGCCTCTAGGTCCTGGAATATAAGATTTGTTGAGGCAATCAAATCTTTTTGCTTTGATCAGAATGATGATGAACCTTGTGTCTACAAGAAAATCATCAATAGTTCTGTCACATTCCTAATTCTATATGTGGATGATATCCTATTCATTGGGAATGGTGTAGGTTATCTTACTGACATTAAGAATTGGCTAGCTACGCAATTCCAAATGAAAGATTTGGGTGAAGCGCAATTTGTTCTTGTGATCCAGATTGTCCGAAACCGCAAGAATAAAACACTAGCACTGTCTCAGACATCTTAGATCGACAAAGTGTTGTTGAGGTTTAAGATGCAAGACTCCAAAAAGGGTTTATTGCCTTTTAGATATGGAGTTCATTTGTCTAAGGAACAGTGTCCTAAGGCACCTCAAGGAGTTGAGGATATGAGACAGATTCCTTATGCATTAGCTGTTGGGAGCTTGATGTACGCCATGTTGTGTACTAGGCCAGACATCTGTTTTGCAGTTGGAATGGTCAGTAGGTATCAATCCAATCAAGGACCTGAACACTGGACAACGGTTAAAACAATCCTTAAGTATCTACGGAGAACAAGGAACTACATGCTTGTGTATGGGGCAAAGGATTTGATCCTTACAGGATACACGGATTTTGACTTTCAAACTGATAAAGATTCTTGGAAATCTACAACAGGGTCAGTATTTACTCTTAACGGAGGAGTTGTAGTATGGTGAAGCGTCAAGCAAGAATGCATCGTTGATTCCACCATGGAGGTTGAATATGTAGCAGCTTGTGAAGCAGCTAAAGAGGTCGTTTGGTTAAGGAAATTAATGTTAGATTTGGAAGTTGTTTCAAATATGAGTTTGACCATCACGCTGTATTGTGATAATAGTGATGTCGTGGCAAATTCAAGGGAACCCCGAAGTCACAAGAGGGGAAAGCATATTAAGCGAAAATATCATCTCATCCGGGAGATCGTGCATCAAGGAGACGTGATTGTCACGAAAATAGCCTCGGAGCACAACATTGTTGATCCTTTTACTAAGGCTCTCACGGCTAAAGTATTTGAGAGTCACCTAGAAGGTCTAGGTTTACAAGTCTTCCCCAACTAGGGCAAGTGGGAGTATATTATACAAATGGTTAAAATGCCCTAGTTTATTATATTTACATTATTATAATGTTTTAGTACTCCACAAGCTTTAGGTCAAGTGGAAGATTGTTGGGATTTGTGCCCTAAACTTATGTAATTTTGATCAAATAAATGAAGAGTTATTTGTTTTGATAAAATTATATTCTCGCTTTATAAATCCAATAAACTAAGCTCCAAGGTTATAATGTATCTTGAACATCAGTGTAGTAGACACTATTTGGATTGTGTTCAAAAGTATAACCTAAATGGTCTATGGTATAAGAATAAGGTTGGAAACCTTATTCTGGTAACACCACGGATGCGACCCACTTTGTAATTAGTATAAATGAGCTAATCCAACTCATTCATATGGTTGACATGCGAGTGCGGGCATCCTGTATGAAGAGTTCATACAAGACCCGACTACAAATTATTAGTCTAACCAGTATAATGCTGTTAACAGGATAAGACTGATAATTTATAGATGGCCATAAGTGACTCGACCTGAATACTGAGCAAGTTAAGAACTCCTGCTTATAGGGGTTTGTCCTTATACTAGTATGGGTGAGAGTGACCTATAGCCGACTCAATAAGCCTACCTTCTCAAGGACAGAACCTCGTAGGTAGCTAGGTACTTAACTATGCAAGATGGAATTCATTAATTCCTACACTAAGGAATTAGATAGGTTGTTCCCTTAAGAACTGAGTCCAGTCTTGAACAACGAGGCCCCACCCTCTAAACTGACTTAAGAGGGTATGAGTCTATGGTAGGACCTTAGACTTGTTGTTCATTAGAGGATCAGTGGTGCTTAAGGAACTAAGAGGTAATCACAAGGGTAAAACGGTAATGTGACCCAGCTATGATTATGAACAACCTGTGAAGGGTCGACTCATGGGTAATGATTATATCAATGGACACAATATAATCTACAGTGAGGAGAGTGCAACTACAAGTCTATAGTAGAGTGACTTGTAGTTAATGAATATTGATTAACTAGATCAAAGAGTTTGATCAGTTAATCTCACATCATTGGAGCTCATGAACTGTAGATCCATTAGGTCCCTCCGTTGGCTCAACATGGTAATATTGAGGGTATAAAGTTAGGAATGAAATTGAAGTGTTCAATTTCACATATGAGGTGTTATATCAGTTATATGTGATATAATTGATATAATATATGGTTTTAATGTGAATTAGATTCACATATTAACTATATACTAATGAGAGAATGAAAGAGGGATATGATGGTAATTTCCATCCTATTTCGCTATAAATAGTTGCATGAGATGCAACTTTGTGGCTAACCTTTGGTAACCCTAGAATACAATATTATTGTGTTGTTGGAAAAGTTCCAAACACATCTTCTCTCATAACCTCCACATTTCACCCTAAAAGGAACCCACCTTCCTCCCTCACCTAGAGAACAACAGAGAAGATCTAGTGGTGGTATCTTCATACATTCAGGTTCGAGTTGCTGAGATCGTGACTGTGGGAGTAGGAGCTCAAGAAGAAAGCGTTCTTCAAAGGTAATTTTCTTGTTGTCCTTGTTATATAGCATGCTTAATCTTAGATATATCGTTCTTGATTGAAATCTGTGTAACAAAATAAAAAACACGCGATTCACAATCGATTCTGCTACGGGATTCGATCCCTTAACAATGAATCAACGACGTTTCATAACGTCTTCCGCTGCTAGAAATTCCAATTCCCTTCAGTTCTGAGATGTCGATGGGGAAGAGATATGAGCAACAATGTTGGCTGATGGTTGGTTAATGGAGATGGCTCCTTTGAAAGTCTGAAGTTGGTCTTGTCGTAATTCCTAAGTAAGCAACTGAGACTAGACTTGACCCCAAGTCATTTCTTGGTTTTGAATTACCACCACAATAGGTGCGAACTACTCGTCTAAACTAGCCAAAACATAAGAAATAAGGTCTTTATTCTCCACAGGTGCACCAGCCAAAAGTAAGTTGTCGGAGTAGCTTTTCATTCGGCTGAGATACTCTCCCATTTTCATGTTCCCTTTCCTGCATGGTCTGTTGGATCATCCTTTTCAGATAATCCTTTTGAGAGGTGGCTTCAACTCCATAAAAATCTTTTAGTGCAGTCCATAGTTCACAAGCTGTCTCACAACTTGTCACTTGTAAAGCCATTTCCACAGTCATCGAGTTATATAACCAGCCAACTAAGAGTTGATCAGCAGTCATCCAAATATCATGTTCAGGGTTAGGTAATAGCATACCTTGTGGTTCTTCTTCCGAGGGAGGAATGACAATCGACATTTCTGGACAGATTGACTTACCGGTAAGATGCCCTTCGAGCTTGTAGCTTCTGAGAAGAGGTAAGGCAATGTTTTTCCATAGCAAGAAGTTGTTCCTGTCCAAATTTATAGAGGTGATCTAATTGAGAAGATTAGTGAAGGAGGTTTCCCACTAGCACGCCTCCACACCTTACTTGATAGGCGTTTGGATCTTTTGGAAGATGAACGGGGCCTGGGGTCTTAAGGACTGGAGAGTGAACAATGGGGGTTTCTGAAATCGAGGATTCATTGGTGTTGGCCATAATACTCTGATACCAAATTGGATTTCTGATATTGCTGAAGAATAGAGAAAGCAGAGAAGAACTTGTCTTTGTTGTATGTGTTGTTATTCAATGAAGTCTTTGGAGCCAATACAATGCGCTTAAAGAATGAAAACTTCTAAAGTAAAGTACACTGAAAGAGTAGCTAAGTAGAGAGCATAATTACAGACAAGACTAATCATAAAAAGGTTTACTAAAGCAACATAACCTCAACTGTAGCAGAGATGACAGGACACTATAGTTTATGTCTTAACAAAAGTTTCATTGTTCAAGAAATTTGTGATTGGAATAATAAATTTTTAGTAACCTTTGAGATTTTTTTTTCTAGTACCTTCTCTATTTTTTTAGATTTTTTCTTTTATACTATAGAACTTTAGTTATTACAATTTTATATGAATTTGTGTTTCTCAATTTTGAGATTCTCAATTTATACCAAAAAAATAAATGTTAATCAATAAAATTTAATACTTATGTTTAAAATAATAAGAAAAAGAATAAATTTTTTTAGTATAATATAATTGTTTTAAAATTATAAACTTAGCTGTGTTATTTGTTAACTAAAATATAGATTTAAAACTTCATTCTTAAAAATTAACTTCCATTAAATTCTATACTAACAAAATTTATACTTTTAGAGAGCAAACTAAAATGGGAGTATATTAAAATTTATAAACTGTGTTAAAACATAATAATGTTTAACCAAAATAATTTAATGTTGACAATTTTAAAACTTCACTAGAAATTAATTTGAAAAATAAAAAATAAACTAAGTGAAAAAAAACAAAATAAAAAAAAAACACATTTATATCTATCTATTATGAAATTAACCACATAATTGATGATAAAATAATAATATTATGTAGAGTAAATTCTACCAATTACCGAATTCGTTAGCCTTAATTTTATCTAAGGGTTACTTGATAAGGCTCTAAAATTAGCAATGGGAAACAATTGATTAGATTGAATTGCAAGAGGTTGATAGAGTTGTGACTTCACCATTATCTCCTTCTATTCTTCATTCATTAATAATCAAAACAAACTCTATTTCTAATGCCTCGTTTGATAACCATTTTGTTTTTTGTTTTTAGTTTTTGAAATTTAAACCTAAAAATACTATTTCTACCAATGAGTTTATATGTCTTCTTATCTACTTTGTACCTATGTTATCAAAAATCAAGTCAACTTTTGAAAACTAAAAAAAAGTAGCTTTCAAAAACTTGACTTTGTTTTTAGAATGTGGCTAAGAGTTCAAATGCTTAATTAAGGGAGATGATCTCTATTGTAGAGAAATTAGGTGAAAATAAACTTAACTTTCAAAAACTAAAAATAAAAAACAAAATGGTTATCAAACGGGGCCTAAGTTGTTAACAAGTTCTACCCTATAGACTCAATATTCTCTTATGACATTTCCAACCATTCAAATACCACAAACGTAGAACCTAAAAATTGCAACAAAACTCCACAAGAATATCTCTATCTCAAATGTAAATTAGGGAAAACTAGTTAGATCTATCAACAATTTCTTAAATTATGAGGTGAAAAATCGATGTAAAAAGTGACCAAATCTAAACCTGCAAAAAAATTTCACAACCAACTACGAAATTGAAATAAACAATTAACTAGGAAGAATATGATTCAAATAACAATTACATCAAAGCTCAAGAAAGATTAAATTAGTTCATACTAAAAATTTCAACAAAATTCCTAATTAAAACTATTGAAGTCATTGTAAAGGAGATGGAAAAGGGAAAAGAAGAAAATCCATGTGATTCCACGAGTTTCCAATCAATGTTCTCGCTCCTTTGGTTGTTTGATCTTCGAAAATAGTGTTTAGTCGTCTTTCTCTCGTTCTTCCCCTTCCATCCTCTTCAAATTTGATAAAATGAGGTATTTATATAGGTCAAAAAATCTAGGCCGTCTCGTAGTCACGCGCCTAGGCGCTTCTCTGTGTTTCTGCTTCGGCTATGGTGCCCCCATTTTTTTATAGCTTTCAACTTGAAATCCTTGAAAAATGAATTTTAAAATGAAATTTTTTAACAATTACAAAAATAAAAGAAAAGTATGAATTAAAATCAAATATCTATAAAGTGGACTTATCAATATTTGTTTGATTCAAAATCAAATGATATGAATCTGACTTGCTTATTTCTATACTCATATGTACTATATAAAACATTTTTATACCAAAATTACATTTCAATTTTAGTTAATTATTGCATGAATCAAACCTCATACTTTTTCATAATCCGATTTAATTTGAATTCAAATTATTATTTGTTGGGTTTTATGTCTTAAAACTCGTAGTTTTGTAAACTAATGTATATTCTGTTTTGCAATAAAGATATTATTGAGATTTATTCAGTAAATTTGTTATTGAATAAAGTGAATTGTGTATTGTGTAACCCTAAACCAATAAAGAACCCTTGGCTATAGGATGAATACTTGAACTTTATGTGTGACATAAAAGTGGATCAAGTTCAAGTTATAGTCAGAACGGTCTATAGTATAAGGATAGGGTTTGGTACCTTATCCTAGGGACACTATGGACGCGACCCACTTTGTAAAGTACAAACAATGTGATCCTAAATCGTTCATGTGGAGACATGTGAGTGGGGGTGTCCTATGCAACGGGTTTGCATAAGACTGGACCGCGAAATAGTCACTTAGACTTTATAACTCTGTTTATTGTCTTAACTGACTATATTCATACGATGACCTAGGTAACTCGATCTTAATCTTGAGCATTCTATGAACTTCTGTTTATTCAGATTATCCTTAGATTTGCATGGGTGAGAGTGGCCCGAGATTGTCGACTCAATAAGCCCCCCATTTCAAGGATAAGTCTGGGTAGATAGTTGGGAACATAGTTCTGCAAGATGGAATTCACTCCTACCCGCTTTAGGGATTAGTAGAAAGGTTGTTCCCTTAAGTGCTGACTCCGGGTCTTGAACAAAGGGTCCACCCCTCTCATTGGCCCAAGATGGATTCGGTTTGTTGGTTGGACCACAAACCAATTGTTCATTAGAGGATCAGTGAGACTTAAAGAACAAGAGGTAATTGTAGGGGTAAATGGTAATTTTGACCCAGCTGTAATTACGAACGACCTGTGAAGGATCGACTTATTAGTCATGGTTATATCGAGTGGACAGAAATATATCTATAGTGAGGAGAGTGTAACCACTGGGCTTTAGTGGAGTGTCCCGGTGATTAACGAATGTTGATTAGCTAGGCTAAAGAGTTTGGTCGGTTTATCTCGTATCGTTGGAGCTCATGATCTGTAGGTCCATTAGATCCTCCTTACTAGCTCAGACTAAGCCTTGTAACATTTTGAGAGAAAAGAATTTGAAATGCTCAAATTTGATTTTGAGAGAAATCGTTAATTATATGTGATATATTTAACGAGTCATAGTTTAATTATGAATTAAACTATGATTAAAAAGAGGTGGATATATTTAAATATGATTTAAATATTAGATCGGTTTATAGCATGAATAAGGATTCATGTTCGGAAAATCGATTGGGATTGGGCAATTTATTTAATTTGATATTTGATATTAAATTAAACTAAAAAATAATTAATTAAATTAATTATTTAAATTATTTAATTAATTAAATTAATTTTAATTAAAAATTCAATTTAATATTGATTTTTGAATTAAAATTAAAAAGGAAAATGGATTGATTTTCAAGTGGATATATTTTAATATGTTTTAAATATTATATCGGTTTATAGCATGAATAAGGATTCATGTTCGAAAAATCGATCAGGATTGAACAATTTATTTAATTTGATATTTGATATTAAATTAAATTAAAAAATTAATTAATTAAATTAATTTTAATTAAAAACAATTTAATATTGATTTTTGAATTAAAATTAAAAAGGAAAATGGATGGATTTTAATGATTTTCATGAAAATCAAATTGGCAACTAGCCCAATCCTTCTCATCTTCAAATTCACCAAATTTGGCAACCTCCATCTCAATCCATCTTCATCATACTTGAGTTGTCACTCAAATGAAGCTTTATTTAATGGTGTTTAGAGGTGTTTTGAGAGAGTTTTGCAAAAAAAGTTTTTGTTCTCGGTTTGTGACCTTTGAGGCCTTTTCTTCCAAATTCTCTCAACCTAGGATCCCACAATCAGTTCCAAGGCTTGAGGATAGTAGGGAAGACACTAGCGGTGGTACACGAAGTGTTCGTGTTGCAAATCGTCCACCAGGTGAAAAGAATTTGATCTTCAAATGTGAGTTTCTTAACTCTCAATTTTTTCAACTTTGAGCATGCATTTTATTTAGCAAAATTGATCAACTTAGACTCTTCAAGATCCTAAATTTCTTCCGCTTTCTGAGTTTAGACTCTTTCTTCATCATCATCATCATCATCATCATCATTATTATTATTATGAAATCTGACAAATGAACGTCAAGACTGCCTTTTTGAATGGTAATCTTGACGAGAGCATCTATATGTCTCAGTCCGAAGGGTTCATAACCCAAGATCAGGAGCAAAAAGTTTGCATGCTCAATCGATCCATTTATGGATTGAAACAAGCATCCAGATCTTGGAATATAAGATTTTATATTGCGATCAAGTCCTATGGCTTTGACCAAAACGTTGATGAGTCCTGCGTTTACAAGAGGATTATCAACGACAAAGTAGCTTTCTTAGTGTTTTATGTGGATGATATCCTACTCATTGGGAATGATGTAGGATACCTAACTGACATAAAGAATTGGTTGGTGACCCAATTCCAAATGAAAGATTTGGGAAAGACACAATATGTTCTTGGGATTCAGATCTTCAGGAATCGTAAGAAAAAATCGTTAGCTCTGTCTCAACCATCTTATATCGACAAAATGTTGTCTAGATATTCGATGCAGAATTCCAAGAGGGGCTTATTACCCTACAGGCATGAAGTTCATCTATCTAAGGAACAGTGTCCTAAGACACCTCAAGAAGTTTAGAATATGAGACGAATTCCCTATGCCTCTACAGTAGGTAGCTTAATGTATGCTATGTTGTGCACGAGGTCAGACATTTGCTATGCAGTGGGAATAGTCAGTAGGTATGAATCCTATCCAAGGTTAGACCACTGGACAACAGTTAAAAATATCCTCAAGTATCTTAGGAGAACGAGGGACTATACGCTTGTGTATGGAACTAAGGATTTGATCCTTACTGGATACATTGATTCTGATTTTCAGACCGATAAGGATTCTAAGAAATCCACATCGGGATCAATTTTCACCCTCAACGGGGGAGCTATAGTATGGCGAATGTAAACTCGAGATCTCTCTTTGGAATTTCCTTTAAAAAGACAATAAAAGGAAACAAGAAATGAAAAGTTTATATATTTTGGTTTTGTTTAAAAGAAAAGAAAAGAAAAGGGAAAAGGACAAAAGGAATTTAAATATAAAAAAAAAAAAAAATGGGTGGTGGGAACTCCACCACCGTTTGGTATTTTTTTTAAACCATTTAAAGTTCATTTCCTTCCATTTTGTTTTCATTTTCAACAAAAGACAGAACAGCTTCGAGGGAGAGCTGAAGAACAAGAAGGGGTTTTAGGTTTTGAGATTGAGGAAAAAAGGAGAAAGGTCACTAGATTTCCATGGTAGAAAGGTGATCAAGTCAGCCTTGTTCTAATTTTCTGATCATTTCGAGCTCTACAAGAAGAGGTAAGAGTTGATGTTTGATTTTCTTGAAATTCAATTCATATTTGAACAAAGTTCGGGAAGGAAGCTCGAGCAAATTCTTAAGGTAAGTTATTGTTTTGTTAAGGGGAAGGCAGAGGACAGATTTTGCTGTCAAATCTGAGAAGCCTCTGGTTTTTGGGTCGTGTTGATCTGTAGAGTTGGAATCAGAAGCTCTAATACGTATGGTTGGAAAGCTTATTGCATTTCCTACAACTTTCAGGAAGAAAGTGTGAGTAGAAAAAGACTGGAAGATGTTTTAAATATCAGGTCAAATTTGTGGTGCAGTAGGAAATCGAATCTGGAAACAGCAGAAGATTATTTTTTGGGCAGAAGCTTTCGAGGTATTTTTTAACACATCCGTTGGGAATCTCAATTTCCTTTCTTCATATGATTTTTAGAGGATTCAACAAGGAAGAGTTTGGTATAAAGTACTTCCTTTCCTTTTTGGCTAAGTAATGAAGAAGTTATGATTGTTTGAAGACAGAGTATGAAATCTGTAAAATGCTGGAAATTAGATGGTGTGGTTTTTGTAATTTTAAGGTTGAAAATCCTGAGCTCGAGGTTCTAATGCTTAGTTTTGGTTTGTTTGATAGGCAAAGAGAAAATAGGTCGAGTGTACGGGCCAAGGTTATAGTTCTAACACTGTGAGTGACAAAACGAACTTCGAAAACGATCTATGTGTTTGAAATATGCTTTAAGAAATGCAAGTTTTACTAGAATGAAAGGGTTCAATGCGTTATGTTTACTTTTGGAACACATATTTATGAGCATTCATGTTTTCCTTAAAATGTTTTCAAGTACTCGATGTGAGCCTAGATTTCCCGATGAAACTTATACATGATCATATGTTTATTGATTTCTGAAATTTATGGAAATGTTATGATTTCGAGCAAGTATGCACTAGCAAGTATGATTTAAAGATTTCCAGTTTTTATGAACAAGCTGAGTATGCTTGAGTTTTACGAAAGAAAATATAAGCAGGCATGTTCAAATATTTTTATTTTTTCTGAGACTCGAATGAGTAAATGACTGAGATATTGAGCCCAAGGTTTTATAGTACCGTGTGCACACAGGTCATATTCTATTATCGACGTTGAGTGTACTTCGTGACAACAATGTTGTCGTGAGTCCTGGGCGGGCACCACTACGACAAAGACGATGGGAGTGTTGGGCGGGCCCCACTACATCGTAGAGTAAACGTTGGTTGTACTCGGCGTGCCCTACACAACGTGGATTGTGACATGTTTTAAAAGGGTTTATATCATTTATATGCCTTACGAGATTTTAACGACATACTTGCTGGTTTTCTGAAAATCTATTATGATTCCACGTTGCTTGTTTACAAATGCATATGCTCATAGTTTACAGGTGATATGTTTTACGAGTTATAGATTTTAAACTCAGTCACTCACTGAGCTTCATAGCTTATTCTTTCAGTGTTTTCCAAACTTTTCTGGTAGAGATCGAGCTCCTGGTACCTGATATCCTGCCATAGTCTGTTGAAAGCTCCATAAGTTTGATAATTTGTACATGGCTGGTGTTGTATAGCAAGTCCATATGTGTCATAGTTTATTTTGAGAGGACCATGTAATTATAGTTGTGTGTACATAAGAGGTTGTATAAACAATTGTTTGTCTTGTTTGGTTTCTGATGCTTTTGCTCGATTAAGTTTTCAAGAGAGACTTAAGAAGAGTTTCTCCTTATGTATGTTTAGTAGTTGTCAAGTTTTCGCTGTGTTATGTTAAAGTGTTCCATATGCGAGCATAGTATGCTTATCAGGTAAAATAGGGTCAACAGGTATTGTTAAGAGGTAAACAATGTATGTTGGCTTCATGCCGTCCTCCGGGCTAAGTTAGCAGGTAGTACGGGAGGGGGTGTGACAACTTGGTAGCAGAGCAGTTAGCTCCATAGCAATGAGACAGGACAAGTTAGCTCTGAGAATAAACTAAAAAGTCATAGCAAGTTATTGAGTTAGTTCAGATTGAACTAGTAGAGTATGGTCCAAGAAAGGATAAGAGTAAGTCCTGTTAGGGCTAAAATGTGAATAGAAGCTTACTATATTGTGTATTTGAGTTAAGTATCCAAAGTATGTCTAATATGTTGATATGTTATAGGAGTCATGCCACCACGTACTAGCAGACGACGCAGGCAGGATCAGGGCGGGACGCAGGATCCTACCCAAGGCCAATCTGAGAGGGGATCTAGTGCCCCGAGAGTCCAAGCTGAGGCCAGAGATGAGCAGGATGCTAGTTCCTCACAAGAGGTAGGCAGGCCAGAGAGAGCATGGCCAAGTGATCCAGAGAAGACGTATGGAATAGAACGTCTGAAGAAATTAGGAGCCACAGTGTTTGAGTGTTTCATAGATCCTGCTGATGCCGAGGTTTGGTTGAATAAGCTTGAGAAATGTTTTGATGTGATGACTTGCCCTGATGAACAGAAAGTCAAGTTAGCCACATTCTTGCTAGAGAAGGAGGCAGAGGGATAATGGAAGTCAATACTAGCTAGGCGCAGTGCTGCACACACTCTAGATTGGCAAACTTTCAGAAGCATATTCGATGATAAGTATTATCCTAGCACGTACCGTGAGGCGAAGAGTGATGAATTTTTAGAACTGAAGCAAGGGTCACTTTCAGTGGTTGAGTACGAGAAAAGGTATACCGAGCTGTCGCGGTATGCTGATGTGATTGTGACATCTGAGAGTAACAGGTGTCGAAGATTTGAAAGAGGATTACGTCCTGAGATACGTACCCCAGTCACAACCATTTCTAAGTGGACTAATTTTTCCTAGTTGGTAGAGACTGCTCTACGTGTTGAGCAGAGTATAAAAGAGGCGCAATCAGTAGTGGAGCCTACTCGTGGGCCTTCAACGACGAGCAGTGTTCAAGGTCGTGAGCAGCGAAGATTCACACCTGGAGTGAATGTTTCAAGTCGTCAGGACTTTAAGAATCGAGCTGGCGGCCAGGCATCAAGGCAGATGAATGTGGATGGTGCCTATCAGAGGCAGAGTCAAAGAGTACCTAGTCAATCTGCTAGATTCGCAGCAAGATCACAAACAGTGCAAGAGTCTGTTGCCAGTGCAACACGGAGAACTCCATGTGCAAATTGTGGCAAGAATCATCAAGGCCAATGTTTTGTTGGTGTCGGTGTGTGTTACCAGTGTGGACAGCAAGGGCATTTCAAGAGGGATTGTCCACAGTTTAGAGTAGCCACACAAAGGGACCAGGGTACCAGTGTGGACAGCAAGGGCATTTCAAGAGGGATTGTCCACAGTTTAGAGTAGCCACACAGAGGGACCAGGGAGTTGGGTCCCAGACAGATGAGCAGCCGAGAGTTCCAGTAGTTACAGGAGAGGGCACCAGCGGTGCTAGACAGAAGGGAGTTGTAGGGAGACCTAGGCAACAGGGAAAGGTCTACGTTATGACTCATCAAGAAGCGGATGATGCGCCAGATGTGATTACTGGTACGATTTCTATTTGTAATGTACCTGCACGTGTTTTAATAGATCTAGGTGTTATGCAGTCCTTTGTTTCTAGTATGTTCCTAACTAAGCTGAATAGAAAGTTAGAGCCTTTAATTGAGAGGTTAGTTATATACACATTAGTTGGTGATGCCTTATTAGTTGATGCAGTGTTGCGGGATTGTGAGGTATTAGTAGAAGGTCTCAATATGTTAGTGGATCTCCTTCCACTAGAGTTGCAGGTGTTAGATGCAATCTTAGGGATGGATTTCTTATTTACTCATTATGCTTCCATGGATTGAGAAAGGAAGTTGTTTTCAGGAAACCAGGATTAGCTGAAGTGGTTTTCAGGGGTGAAAGAAAGATTATCCCTACGAGTTTGATTTCAGCATTAAAAGCGGAGAAGTTGTTGAGGAAAGGTTGCACAGTGTTACTTGCACATGTAGTGTAGGTGCAGGAGGAAAAGCTAAAACCCGAAAATGTTCTTGTTGTGAACGAATTTCTTGATGTTCTTCCAGCAGATCTGTCAGGGTTGTCACCTGATAGGGAAGTTGAGTTCATTATTGAATTGTTACCAGGAACAACACCTATTTCGCAAGCGTCGTATAGAATGGCTCCAAGTGAACTCAGAGAGCTGAAGATGCAGTTACAATAACTAGTTGATAAGGGATACATCAGACCTAGTGTATCGCATTGGGGAGCTTCAGTGTTATTTGTGAAGAAGAAAGATGGTACCCTTAGATTATGTATTGATTATAGACAGTTAAACAAGGTCACGATACGTAACTAGTATCCTTTACCCCAAATAGATGACTTGTTTGACCAGTTACGAGGAGTATCAGTGTTTTCTAAGATTGATTTAAGATCAGGATACCATCAGTTAAAGGTAAGGGAATCAGATATTCCTAAGACAACATTCAGAACGAGGTACGGGCATTATGAGTTTTTAGTAATGTCATTCGGTTTGACTAATGCACCAAAGCGAGCTTTTCATGGACCTCATGAACAGGATTTTCCATCAGTATTTGGATCAGTTTGTGATAGTATTTATTCATGATATACTAGTTTATTCGGTTGACAGGAAAGCTCATGAGGAACATTTGAGGATTATTCTGCAAACACTACGAGATAAATAGTTGTACGCTAAATTCACCAAATGTGAGTTTTGGTTGAATCAGGTAGTGTTTATGGGGCATGTTGTCTCAGCAAATAGGGTTAGTGTGGATCCGAATAAAGTGAAAGCAGTAGTCAATTGGGAGAGACCAACTAGTGCGACAGAGGTACGTAGTTTCCTAGGCTGTGCAGGATACTACAGACGGTTTGTTGAGGATTTCTCACGATTAGCATTACCCTTAACAGCTTTAACAAGAAAGAATGTTAAGTTTGAATTGTCAAATAAGTGTGAACAGAGTTTTCAGGAGCTGAAAAAGAGATTGGTTACAACACCTATTCTAACACTTCCTGTAACGGGAAAAGAGTATGTGATTTACTGTGACGCTTCGAGGCAAGGTTTAGGGTGTGTGCTCATGCAAGAGGGAAAAGTAATAGCTTATGTGTCAAGGCAATTGAAAAAGCACGAATGTAATTACCCTACCCATGATCTTGAGTTAGCAGCAGTTGTTTTAGCATTGAAGATCTGGAGGCATTATTTGTTTGATGAAAGGTGACACATTTACACAGATCATAAGAGTCTGAAATATATCTTTGATCAAAGGGAGTTGAATATGAGACAGAGAACATGGTTATAACTAATTAAAGATTATGATTGTACCATAGAATACCATCCTGGTAAGGCGAATGTGGTAGCAGATGCATTAAGCAGGAAGTCAAGTCTTCCTAGGCATGCCTTGTGTGGTATTCGAGCAACATTTTTAAGTACTCTAAGAGATTCTAAGGCAGTTGTGATTGCAGAGAGTTCAGGGAGTCTTTTAGCTCAATTCCAAGTCAAGTCTTCGCTCGTAGCAGAGATTGTGAGTAGACAGCCAGAGGATAGTAGCTTGCAAAAAATATTTGGAAAGTCCAAACAGGGCCCAGAAGCAGAATTTAAAATGAGATCAGACGGAGCCATAGAGAGACAGGGAAGACTATGCGTTCCAAGTTTTAGTGAGCTTAAAGATGCTATTCTAGAGGAAGCTCACAGTTTAGCTTACGTTATGCATCCAAGAAGCACAAAGATGTACAAAACTTTGAAGGGACGTATTGGTGGCCTGGGATGAAGCGGGAGATAGCTGATTATGTTGATAGATGTTTGATCTGCCAACAGGTTAAACCAGTTAGACAGAAGCCAGGGGGACTCCTTAACGCACTGCCAGTGCCATAATGGAAATGGGAGCATATCACTATGGATTTTCTGTTTGGATTACCACGTACTTCAAATGGACATGATGGTATTTGGGTAATAGTGGATAGGCTCACTAAGACAACACGGTTTATACCAATTAAAGCGACGTCTACACTTGATCAACTTGCTAAGCTTTACGTCGACAGAATTGTGAGTCAGTACGGAGTGGCAGTGTCCATAGTTTCAGATAGGGACCCAAGATTTACTTCTAAGTTTTGGCCTAGCTTACAGAAAGCTATGAGGATAAAGCTGAATTTTAGTAAAGCATTTCATCCTCAGACAGATGGTCAGTCAGAGAGGACCATCCAGACCTTAGAGGACATGTTAAGGGCATGTGTCCTTCAATTTAAGGGAAGTTGGGATACACACCTATCACTTATAGAATTCGCTTACAATAACAGCTATCAGTCGAGTATTGGCATGGCACCATTTGAGGCTTTGTATGGAAGACCATGTAGAACGCCCATATGTTGGAACGAAATAGGAGAACGGAAGCTTATCGGTCCTGAGTTGGTGCAGGTTACGACAGATAATATTAAGGTAATCAGGGAGAATTTGAAGGTAGCTCAAGACCGTCATAAGAGTTATGCAGATAAGCGGTGGAAGGACTTAGAATTCTAAGTCGGAGATCAAGTTTTCTTGAAGTTATCCTCGTGAGGTGTCCTTTGCTTCGGCAAGAAAGGTAAGCTAAGTCCTAGATATATTGGTCCTTACCAAGTAACGAGATGAGTTGGGCCAGCAGCCTACAGACTTGAGTTACCAGTAGAACTATCTCGAGTACATGATATTTTTCATGTGTCCATGTTGAGGAAGTATATTCCAGATCCGACTCATGTGTTGCAAGCACAACCAGTGGAGCTGAAAGAAGACATGAGTTACATAGAGGATGCAGTTCAAATCCTCGACAAGAAAGAACAAGTTTTAAGAAACAAGATGATCCCACTCGTGGAGGTTCGTTGGAGACATCACGGAGTGGAGGAGACAACCTGGGAGTTAGAGGACCAAATGAGGGAAAAGTATCCGACGATTTTCACTTAAGACTACTAAATTTTGAGGACGAAATTTCTTAAGGGGGAGGTAAGTTGTAAACCCGAGATCTCTCTTTGGAATTTCCTTTAAAAAAATAATAAAAGGAAACAAGAAAGGAAAAGTTTATACATTTTGGTTTTTTAAAAAAAAAAAGAAAAGAAAACGGAAAAGGACAAAAGGAATTTAAATAAAAAAGAAAAAAGAAAATGGGTGGTGGGAACCCCACCACCGTTTGGTATTTTTTTTCAACCATTTAAAGTTCATTTCCTTCCATTTTGTTTTCATTTTCAACAAAAGACAGAAGATCTTCAAGGGAGAACTGAAGAAGAAGAAGGGGTTTTAGGTTTTGAGATTGAGGAAGAAAGGAGAAAGGTCACTAGATTTCCATGGCAACAAGGTGATCAACTCAGCCTTGTTATGATTTTCTAATCATTTCGAGCTCTACAAGAAGAGGTAAGAGTTGATATTTGATTTTCTTGAAATTTAATTCATATTTGAACAAAATTCGTGAAGGAAGCTCGAACAAATTCTTAAGCTAAGTTACTATTTTGTTAAGGGGAAGGCAGAGGACAGATTTTGCTGTCAAATCTGAGAAGCTTCTGGTTTTTTGGTCGTGCTGATCTGTAGAGTTTAAATCAGAAGCTCTAATAGGTATTGTTGGAAAGTTTATTGAATTTCCTACAACTTTCATGAAGAAATTGTGAGTAGAAAAATACTGGAAGATGTTTTAAATATTCGGTCAAATTTATGGTGCAGCAGGACATCGAATCTGGAAACAGCAGAAGATTATTTTTAGGGCAGAAGCTTTCGAGGTATTTTCGAACCAATCCGTTGGGAATATCAATTTTATTTCTTCATATGATTTTTAGAGGGTTCAACAAGGAAGAGTTTAGTATAAAGTACATCCTTTTTGGCTAAGTAATGAATAAGTGATGATTGTTTGAAGACAGGGTATGAAATCTGTAAAATGTTGGAAATTAGATGGTGTGGTTTTTGTAATTTTAAGGTTGAAAATCATGAGCTCGAGGTTCTAATGCTTAGTTTTGGTTTGTTTGACAGGCCAAGAGGAAATAGGTCGAGTGTACGGGCCAAGGTTCTAGTTCTAACACTGTGAGTGACAAAACGAACTTCGAAAACGATCTATGTGCTTGAAATATGCTTTAAGAAATGCAAGTTTTGCTAGAATGAAAGGGTTTAATGCTTTATGTTTACTTTTGGAACACATATTTATGAGCATTCATGTTTTCCTTAAAATATTTTCAAGTACTCGATGTGAGCCAAGATTTCTTGATGAAACTTATACATGATCATATGTTTATTGATTTCTGAAATTTATGGAAATGTTATGATTTCGAGCAAGTATGCACTAGCAAGTATGATTTAAAGATTTCCAGTTTTTATGAACAAGTTGAGTATGCTTGAGTTTTATGAAAGAAAAGATAAGCAAGCATGTTCAAATATTTTTATGTGTTTTCTAAGACTCGAATGAGTAAATGACTAAGATATTGAGCCCGAGGCTTTATGGTACCGTGTGCACACAGGTCATATTCTGTTGTCGACATTGAGTGTACTCCGTGACAACAATGCTGTCGTGAGTGTTGGGCGGGCCCCATTACGACAAAGACGATGGGAGTGCTGGGCAGGCCCCATTACATCGTAGAGTAAACGTTGGTTGTACTGGGCGTGCCCTACACAACGTGGATTGTGACATGTTTTAAAAGAGTTTATATCATTTATATGCCTTACGAGATTTTAACGACATACTTGTTGGTTTTCTAAAAATCTATTATGATTCCACGTTTACTTTTAACGCTTGTTTACAAATGCATATGCTCATAGTTAACAGGTGATATGTTTTACGAGTTATAGATTTTAAACTCAGTCACTCACTGAGCTTCATGGCTCATTCTTTCAATGTTTTCCAAACTTTTCAGGTAGGGATCGAGCTCCTGGTACCTGATATCCTGCCATAGTCTACTGAAAGCTCCATAAGTTTGATAATTTGTACGTGGTTGTGTTGTATAGCAAGTCCATATGTGTCATAGTTTATTTTGAGAGGACCATGTAATATAGTTGTGTGTACATTAGAGGTTGTATAAACAATGGTTTGTCTTGTTTGGTTTTTGATGCTTTTGCCCGTTTAAGTTTTCAAGAGAGACTTAAGAAGAGTTTCTCCTTATGTATGTTTAGTAGTTGTCAAGTTTTCGTTGTGTTATGTTGAAGTGTTCCATATGCGAGCATAGTATGCTAATCAAGTAAAACAGGGTCAACATGTATTGTTAAGAGGTAAACAATATCTGTTGACTTCATGCCGTCCTCCGGGCTAAGTTAGCAGGTAGTACGGGAGGGGGTGTGACAGGGAAGCATCGAGCAAGGATGCATCGCAGACTCCACGATTGAGGCTGAGTATGTCGCTGCTTGTGAAGCAGCTAAAGAGGTTGTTTTGCTAAGGAAATTCCTTACTGATTTGGAAGTTGTTCCAAATATGGAATTTCCCATCACCTTATACTTTGACAACAGTGGTGCGGTAGCCAATACGAAGGAACCTCGCAGCCATAAGCGAGGCAAGCACATCGAGAGGAAGTATCACTTGATACGAGAAATAGTGCAACGAGAAGATGTGACAGTCACGAAGATCGCTTCGGAGCACAATATTGCTGATCGGTTTACAAAGACTCTAACGGTTAAAGTGTTCGAGGGTCATCTGGAAAGTCTAGGTCTACGAGATATGTACATAGGCTAATCTAGGGCAAGTGGGAGATATGTAATAGGGTATATGGATGCCCTAGATTATTGTATTTCTATCTCTATAACCACTGTTTTAGATTATGATGTACCGCACTAGAGTTTTTAGTTCAAGTGGGAGTTTGTTGGGGTTTGTGCCTAAAACTCGTAGTTTCTAATTATGTTCTAATTATTGTAATAAAGTATTATTATTTCAATATAGTGTTATTGTTATTTATCTACGAAGTTGTCATTGTTCTAACCCTAAATCCAATAAACTAAACATCCAAGGCTGTAGAATGTATCTTTAATTGAATGTAGTGTACATATAAACGATCTCAGTTCGAGATACAACCTAAAGGGTCTATAGTAAAGGGATAAGATTTGGGGATATCCTATGTAATGAGATTACATAAGACCGGACCGGGAAATAGTAACCACAAGATGTAATGGCATTGACTAGTTAGGTTTCTATTTCACTAGGATGACCTAGGCAACTTGATCTCAATCCTGAGCAGGTTACGAACTCCTGTTCGCGAGGGATTGTCCTTTGACTAGTATGGGTGAGAGGGCCGATTCATTCACTCAATATGCCTACCTTCTTGGGGACAAGACCGAGTGAGCAGCTGGGAACTTAACTTAGCAAGATGGAATTCACTCCTTCCCACCTACTAGGGTAAATAGATGAATGTTCCCTTAAATGGTGTCTTCGGGACTTGAACAAAGGGCCCGACCCTCTCATTAGCCCGAAAGGGACTTCTGTTTGTTGGAAGGACCACAAACAAATTGTTCATTAGAGGAGCACTGGTACTTAAGGTACAAGATGTAACCTAGGAGTAAAACGGTAATTTGACCAACCTGGTGTTTTACGAACATTCGTGAAGGATTGACTTGCTGTTATTGGTCAATATCCGTGGTCACAGAAATATATCTATAGTGAGAAGAGTGCAGTTGCGGGACTTTAGTGGAGTGTTCCCGCAGTTAATGAATGTTGATTATGAGGTTAATGAGATTAATCGAGTGATCTCGTATCGTTGGAGCTTCTGATCTGTAGGTCCATTAGGTCCATCTTCTAGCTCGAGAAGGGTTCTTAGATCGTTTGAATTTGAAATGTTCCAATTCATTAGGGAATAAATTTGATGTATATAGATACGATATAATATATAGATTTGGAACTATATATTATAAATTTAATGTGAATATGATTCATATTAAATTATATGAGAGAATTAAATGTTTGAAATAGTTCAAATATTAAATTCAAATGTGAATGTGATTCATATTTAAAAACTATATGTTAAAATTTAATGTGCATTAGATGTGCATTAAAACTATAGGTTAGAGGGATAATTGATTAAATGTGATTTAATATATATTAAATATATGATATTTAATTATGATTAATTAAATGTGATTTAATATATATTAAATATATGATATTTAATTATGATTAATTAAATGTGATTTAATTAATTATATTTATTATTATTTAATTTATAATTTTGATTATTTATTAAATATAATAATTAAATTTAAAAAAAAAAGAGGGGAACGTGTCAGGAGGACACGTTCCCCATGTCTCCCAACTTCCTAATCGATAGGGAGTGGGGAGATCCCCACTACAGTGTTCCTCTTCTCCTGGTGAGAAGAGTATGATCGATCTACTGTAATTTGAGAAGAGCTTCTCTCTAGAATTCTCTCGATCTATTCCCTAATTCTCCAATTGTTGGATCCTTCCCACCTAAGGAAGATCTAAGTAGAAACACAGAGTCATAGGAGGTTTTCTTACTAGTTGTGTCCTGTTGGAGAAAACAGAGACGTTCTTTTGTGTTCCTCTGTTGCTGTTTTTTTTTTCTTGGAAGCAAGGAGTTGCTGGGAGACTAAGACTACAAAGGTAATCTTTCTTCATTTCGTTTAATTGTTAAATACAACATGTTTGCATGATTTATAACCATGCCTAATTAGATTAGATTTTGTATGCTTATTCTCTGTATCATTTACCAATGTATGGGTATTTGATTTTCAACCAAAACAAAACTTGCAATTACGATTTCTATCACGTTTTCGCTGCTCAAGGAGATCAGATCTCCATCAGTAATGAGAATACATAAGACCGAACCGCGAAATAGAAACCACTAGATGTAACTCCGTTGACTAGTTAGGTTTCTATTTCACTAGGATGACCTAGGCAATTTGATCTCAATCCTGAGCGGGTTACGAACTCCTGTTTGCGAGGGATTGTCCTTTGACTAGTATGGGTGAGAGTGGCCAGATTCGCCGACTCAATATGCCTACCTTTTTGGGGACAAGACCGAGTGAGCAGCTAGGGACTTAGCCTAGCAAGATGAAATTCACTCATTCCCATCTACTAGGGTAAGTAGATGAATGTTCCTTTAAGTGGAGTCTCCGGGACTTAAACAAAGGGCCCGACCCTCTAATTGGCCCGAGAGTGACTTCTATTTGTTGATAGGACTACAAACAAATTGTTCATTAGAGGTGCACTGGTACTTAAGATACAAGATGTAACCCAGGGGTAAAACGGTAATTTAACCCAGCTGGTGTTGCGAAGATGCGTGAAGGATTGACTTGTTGTTATTGGTCAATATCCGTGGAGACAAAAATATATCTGCAATGAGAAGAGTGCAGCTGCGAGAATTTAGTGGAGTGTTCCCGCAGTTAACGAATGTTGATTAGGAGGTTAATGAGATTAACCGAATAATCTCGTATCGTTGGAGCTTCTGATCTGTAGGTCCATTAGGTCCACCTTCTAGCTCGTAAAGATTTCTTAGATCGTTTGAATTTGAAATGTTCAAATTCATTAGGGAATAAATTTAATGTATATAGATACGATATAATATATAGTTTTGGAACCATATATTATAAATTTAATGTGAATATGATTCATATTAAATTATATGAGAGAATTAAATAGTTGAAAGAGTTTAAATATTAATTTAAATATGAATGTGATTCATATTTAAAAACTATAGGTTAAAATTTAATGTGCATGAGATGTGCATTAAAGTTATAGATTAGAGGAGAAATGGATTAAATATGATTTAATCTTATTTAAATATATGATGTTTTAAGATTAATTAAATATATGATATTTAATTAAATAACTAATTAAATTTGATTTAATTAATAATTAATTAATTATTAATTAATTAATGGGAACGTGTCAGGAAGACACGTTCCCTTCTTCCCCACTAACTCCCTATCGATAGGGAGTGGGGGGAAGAACTCCTCTGGGATAACCTCTCGAGGAAAAGGAGTTTTGGTGGATGATTCTGCAATTGTGAATTGCTTTTTGGAAATCCTCTCTCTCTCAATTCCCTCTCTCTCACTTCCAAAAGTTGGTTCCTTCCCACAAAGGAGAGATCTAAGTGGAACTCAGAGCCATAGGAGGTTTGTTGGGTGGTGGTGCCCTATTGGAAAACAGAGAAGTTCTTTTTTTGTGTTCCTGTGTTGCTGTATTCTTGGAGCTAGGAGTTGCTACTGGTAATTTGTGTCTACAAAGGTAACTAAACTCTTTATTTTAGTTTAGTTAATTTTATACCATGTGTTGCATGATTATATCCATGTCTAATTAGATTAGAAATGTATGCTTATCTCTGTTTTTACACCAATGTACTAGTATTTGTGTTCAACCAAAATAAACTTGCAATTACGATTCCAAAACACCGCTGCTCAAGAGGATTCGATCTCCATCAATTGGTATCAGAGCAATGCTTGTTTTGTTTTGGCCGAAACAAATTTGCATTGGATGGTGGAAATTTCATTTTGGTTTGCTTTAAAACTATTTAGGAATTTTTTGGTCTTATTTTCTTTTGATTTGTTCAAATTAAATGTAAAGGCCCCTGTGTTTTTGGGCAATTAAGTGCATAATCGAGTCTGTAATCGAGTTCTGAGTCGTTCGGCACCAGTTTCGTACAATTTGGATGAGTATCGAACAAGTAATTGGCGATTGAAGTTGTTGTGTTCAAAGGAAATTGTTGTTGCTGAAGCATTAGCGTTGCAACGCTTCCAGCAGCATTGCAACACCGTTCATCAGCGTTGCAACGCTGAGGAACGGCGTCGCAACGTTGAGGCTTCCTATCGATGTAGAAGCTCCAGGGGTCAGCAGCATTGCAACACTGCCCCTCAGTGTTGCAACGCTACCCCGATACCAGGCGCGCGCGGATGAAGCTGGCGTTGCAATGCTCCCCTCAGCATTGCAACACCGTGACACCAATCTGAAGCAGCAGACCGGTCTGGGCGGTTCAGTTGGTTTTTGGTTCGGTTCGAGCGGTTTCAGCGCAGTTCAAGGAGTTCTAGACCGGTTTTGTAATAAGATTAGTGTAATTTTATTATTTTTGCACTTTAGGGGCCAAATTATTCCGGTTTTACAGCTATTTTTCTTTATGAATGTCATTTAGATTTTTTCCCACCTTAGGATAAGCATGTTCATGCATTTTATTTGTATAATTGTTATATAAATATGGTACAAATGCATGATCTAATTTATTTTTCATAAGTATTTATTTATAATCGTTATAATTCAATAATATGGAAAATAAATTGCATGGAGCATGAAATTACTCAATTTAAAATAATTGTTATTTTATGTAAGTAATTTTAGTTATTCAATTAGTTGTATAATTTTTATAATTCTAATTTGGTTTTATAATATAGTTTCTTGCCATAGGTTAATTATTAAAATTTATAAGAGTTATAAATTAAAGGGGTTTTAGAAACCATAACCTATAACAAAGAATTGCATGCAAACATTGGAACTTGGGTTAAATTAAATTAGTTTTAAATTGTTTAAAATTAATTTAGACCTAAGTTTTAAATTTCTAATAGGATTAGAAGTTTGTCTTACATAGTATTTTAAATAGTTTAATATATAGTAGGACAATAGAACTTTGGTTATAAGGGAACTCTACCGGTGAAGTTCTGTCTAAGGTTGGGGGTACTTAAGCTGACAGTTAACGGAACACCTCCTACCTGGGAACTGACCTGGAGCTTGAGTTGAATTAACCTTAGTCATGTTTTATATCTAGGTAATTAAAATGTTTATTCACCTAGACATAAGGTTAAAAGACCTAGTTATAATAGTTATAATAGGCATAGACTTAGATAGATTCTTTTAGCCATAATCCGACTAAGTTAAACCTACACCTTAACCTTAGGAGCTTCAATGGGAGAAAACGAGATGTTCACATCAAGTTTACTCTCACGTCCTCGAGAGTTCACACCGTGAGTTCCATGCTCGGCTACGTGGCGTCAATAGGGCGTCTCCCTACGGTAAGTGTTTGCATGGTTCAATACCAAGATGAATGAGGGGAGTATCCATAATAAATGGGAGCATGACGCATGTCAATGTATCCTACGGTCTCCTCCATTAGGTCGCATCATGAAATTTCTATAGTCCGCCTGCTAGGTTGTCCTGGAACAACCAATCCCTACGGAGGGTCTGACTATAGGGATCGGAACACCGCGAACTCCGAAAATGGATAGGATCTCTTAGTTAATTTGCCAACAGTTGTCTTTCTTAATAGTAACCTGTTGGCTCGGACCTATTGGATCTGAAAAATGGTCGGGTCACATTTACGGGATAAGTTAAGCTAGTTAACAAGTCATTGACCAAACAAACGGTAGCTAAGGGTCATTGGGACATGAGATGTTCCGATAGTGAGAATTAGCTGAGATAGTCTCAATTCAGGGGAGGAGTGACTGACCACTCGATGGTGGCTTTTGTTCTAAACCTTTGAAGTATCGTTACAAAATTAAATGTTTAATTTAAACACTAGGGTTCTTTAATAATTTTGCTAAATTTTATTGGTTTATAATGGGTTAAAGGCATTCAACATGTCGTCCTCAATTATAGACTTACTGAAAAGCGAACGTTTAACTGGTGAAAACTATACTACGTTAAAATCTAACCTGGATGCGATCCTGGTTATGGATGACATTCGGTTTGTACTGACTGAGGAATGTTCTCAGATCCCTGCTCAGGACGCACCTCAATCTATTAAGGATGCGTTTGACCGTTGGTCCAAGGCCAACAAAAAAGCCAAGGCCTATATCCTGGCTGGCATATCTGATGTCCTGGCCAGGAAGTTGGAGGGAATGGTCTCAGCTCGTGAGATCATGGGTTATCTGCAGAGTTTGCCTGGACAACCGTCTGAAGAAATTCGACACGAATCCCTCAAGTACGTTTATAATGCGCGCATGAAGGTGGGAACTTCAGTGAGAGAACATGTTCTCGATCTTATAGTTCACTTCAACGTGGCTGAAATGAACGGAGCGGTATTGGATGAGCAAAGTCAGGTATTCTTCATCCTGGAATCTCTTCCGAAGAGTTTCATGTCATTCCGTAGCAATGCGGAGATGAACAAAAAGGAGTATAACCTGACTTCCCTCCTAAATGAACTGCAGACTTACAAGTCTCTTATGGATAATAAGGGAGAGGTTGATGGAGAGGCAAATTAGTTTGCCCATTCCAAAAGAGTCCAGATGGGTTCATCCTCTGGAACCAAGCCCTGTGGTTCTTCTTATGGGATTAAGAAGACTCGAAAGAAAAGGAAAGGAGGAAAAGGGAAAGCTTCTGCTAGTGCAGACATTGAGCTCGAAAAGAAGAAAGGTAAATAATGATTTTACCTGGATACTTGATTCAGGAGCCACTAACACGTTTGCTCTTCTTTTCAGGAAACTAGTTCCTTCAAGGAGCTCGAAGAGGGTGAGATGACGCCGTGGTCGGAACGGAGACGCGCGTCTCGGCCGTGCGATGGGAGATGCCAAGCTGTTTTTTAGAGATAGATTTATCTTTTTAGAAAATCTGTATTTAGTTCCTAAGATTAAGAGGAACTTAATTTCTATTTCTTGTCTGATTGAACATGGATATTATATTACTTTTTCTATTAATAAAGCGTTTATTTCGAAAAAGGGTGTCAATATTTATTCTGCTAAGTTAGAAAACGGCTTGTATGTACTTAAACCGAATCAAACTAAAGCAATTTTAAATCATGAGATGTTTAAAACTGCAAATACTCAAAGTAAAAGGCAAAGAATTTCTCCAAATAATAATACCTATCTTTGGCATCTTAGACTTGGTCATATAAATATCAATCGGATTAAAATACTATCTAAGAATGGACTTCTAACAAGTTAGAAGATGATTTTTTACATCCTTTTGAATCTTGCTTGGAAGGTAAAATGATTAACCGACCCTTTACTGGAAAAGGTTATAGAGCCATAGAGCCCTTAGAACTTATACATTCGGATCTTTGTGGTCCGATGAATGTTAAAGCTCGAGGAGGGTATGAATATTTCATTTCTTTCATAGATGATTATTCGAGGTATGGTTATCTATACCTAATGCATCATAAGTCTGAGGCTTTTGAAAAGTTCAAAGAGTATAAGGCTGAAGTAGAGAATGCGTTAGGAAAAACCATTAAGACACTTCGATTCGATCGAGGTGAAGAGTATATGGATTTGAGATTCTAGGACTATTTGATAGAACATGGAATTAAATCTCAACTCTCAGCACCTAATACACCACAACAAATGGTGTGTCAGGAAGGAGAAATATAACCTTGTTGGATATGGTTCGATCTATGATGAGTTATGCTCAATTGCCTGCCTCATTTTGGGGATACGTAGTAGAGACTGCAGTTCAAATCTTGAACACTGTTCCATCAAAGAGTGTTTCAGAAACACCTGTTGAATTGTGGAAGAAGCGTTAACCTAGTTTACAACACTTAAGGATTTGGGGTTGTCCGGCGCTCGTGCTGGTGACAAACCCAAAGAAACTGAAACCTCGTTCAAGATTATGCCAATTTGTTGGCTATCCCAAAGAAACGAGAGGTGGTCTTTTCTATGACCCACAAGAAAACAAGGTGATTGTATCGACAAACACCACTTTCTTGGAGGAAGATCACATGAGGAACCATAAACCACGTAGTAAACTAGTACTAAATGAAGCTACAGATGAACCAACAAGAGTTGTTGATCAAGTTGGACCTTCATCAAGAGTTGATGAAGAAGCCAGCACATCGAGTCAGACTCGTCCTTCTCAATCGTTGGGAATGCCTCGACGCAGTGGAAGGATTGTTACCTAACCTGACTGCTACTTGGGTTTAGCTGAAACTCAAGTCGTCATACCTGATGACAACATAGAAGATCCATTGTCTTATAGACAGACAATGAATGACGTAGACAAGGACTAAGGAGTCAATGTACTTCAATTCAGTATGGGAACTTGTAGACCAACCTGAATGGGTAAGACCCATAGGGTACAAATGGATCTACAAGAGAAAGAGAGATGCAGCCGGAAAGATACAGACCTTTAAGGCTAGACTTGTAGCAAAGGGTTTTACCCAAAGGGAAGAGGTTGGCTATGAGGAAACTTTTTCCCCTGTTGCTATGCTTAAGATTATAAGGATACTCTTGTCCATAGCCGCATTTTATGATTATGACATTTGGCAAATGGACGTCAAGACTACCTTTTTGAATGGTAATCTTGACGAGAGCATCTATATGTCTCAACCCAAAGGGTTCATAACCCAAGGTCAAGAGCAAAAAGTTTACAAGCTCAATCGATCCATTTATGGGTTGAAACAAGCATCCAGATCTTGGAACATATGATTTGATACTACAATCAAGTCTTATGGCTTTGAACAAAATGTTGATAAGCCTTGTGTTTACAAGAGGATCATCAACGACAAAGTAGCTTTCTTAGTACTTTATGTGGATGATATCCTACTCATTAGGAATGATGTAGGATACCTTACTGATATAAAGAATTGGTTGGCGAACCAATTCCAAATGAAATATTTGGGAGAGGCGCAATATGTTCTTTGGATTCAGATTTTCACGAATCACAAGAACAAAATGCTAGCTCTGTCTCAAGCATCTTATATTGAAAAACTGTTGGCTCGATATTCGATGCAGAATTCCAAGAGGGGCTTATTACCCTTAAGGCTTGGAGTTCATTGGTCTACGGACAGTGTCCTAAGACACCTCAAGAGGTTGAGGATATGAGACGTACTCCCTATGCCTCTGCAGTAGGTAGCTTAATGTATGTTATCTTGTGCACGAGGCCAGACATTTGTTATGCAATGGGAATAGTCAGTAGGTACCAATCCAATCCAGGGTTAGACCACTAGACCGCAGTTAAAAACATCCTCAAGTATCTTAGGAGAACGAGGGGCTATACACTTGTGTATGAGATTAAGGATTTGATCCTTACTGGATACACTTTTTCTGATTTTCAGACCGATAAGGATTCAAGGAAATCCACATCGGGATCAGTTTTCACCCTTAACAGGGGAGCTATAGTATGGCAAAGCATCAAGCAAGGATGCATCGCTGACTCCATGATAGAGGTTGAGTATGTCGTTGCTTGTGAAGCAGCTAAAGAGGTTGTTTGGCTAAGGAAATTCCTTACTGATTTGGAAGTTGTTCCAAATATCGAATTTCCCATCACCTTATACTGTGACAACAGTGGTGCAGTAGCCAATTCGAAGGAATCTCGCAACCATAAGTGAGGCAAGCACATCGAGAGGAAGTATTAACTGATATGAGAAATAGTGCAACGAGGAGATGTGTCAGTCACGAAAATCGCTTCGGAGCACAACATTGTTGATCGTTTACAAAGACTCTCACGGCTAAAGTGTTCGAGGGTCATCTGGAAAGTCTAGGTCTACGAGATATATATATAGGCTAATCTAGGGCAAGTGGTAGATATGTAATGGGGTATATGGATGCCATAGTTTATTGTATTTGTATCTCTGTAACCATTGTTTTAGATTGTAACATACCCCACTAGAGTTTTAGTTCAAGTGGGAGTTTGTTGGGGTTTGTGCCCTAAAACTCGTAGTTTGTAATTATGTTCTAATTATTGTAATAAAGTGTTATTATTTCAATAATGAGTTATTGTTCGTTATTTACGATATTGCCCCTGTTTTAACCCAAAAATCCAATAAACTAAACATCCAAGACTTTAAAATGTATCTTTAACTGAATGTAGCGTACATATAAAGGATCTCGGTTCGAGATACAACCTAAACGGTCTATAGTAAGGGTGGTAAAACTATGGATGTGGCCCACTTTGTATATGATACAAACACTGTGATCCTAACGTGTTCGTGTAGATGACATGTGAGTGGGGATATCCTATGTAATGAGATTACATAAGACCGGACCGCGAAATAGTAACCACTAGATGTAACTCCATTAACTAGTTAGGTTTCTATTTCACTAGGATGACCTAGGCAACTTGATCTCAATCCTGAGCGGGTTACGAACTCCTATTTGCGAGGGATTTTCCTTTGACTAGTTTGGGTGAGAGTGGCCAAATTCGCCGACTCAATATGTCTACCTTCTTGGAGACAAGACCGAGTGAGCAGCTGGGGACTTAGCCTAGTAAGATGGAATTCACTCCTTCCCGCCTACTAGGGTAAGCAGATGAATGTTCCCTTAAGTGGTGTCTCTGGGACTTGAACAAAGGGCTCGACCCTCTCATTGGTCCGAGAAGGACTTCTGTTTGTTGGTAGGACCACAAACAAATTGTTCATTAAAGGAGCACTGGTACTTAAGGTACAAGATGTAACCCAAGGGTAAAACGGTAATTTGGCCGAGCTGGTGTTGCGAACATTCATGAAGGATTGACTTGCTGTTATTGGTCAATATTCGTGGACACATAAATATATTTTTAGTGAGAAGAGTGCAGCTGTGGGACTTTAATGGAGTGTTCATGAGCTAACGATGTTGATTAGGAGGTTAATGAGATTAACAAGAATAATCTCGTATCGTTGAGCTTCGATCAGAGTGGTCCATTAGGTCCACCTTCTAGCTCGTAAAGGATTCTTAGATCTTTTGAATTTGAAATATTCAAATTCATTACGGAATAAATTTAATGTATATAGATACGATATAATATATTCTTTTGGAACTATATATTATAAATTTAATGTGAATATGATTCATATTAAATTATATGAGAGAATTAAATATTTGAAAGAGTTTAAATATTAATTTAAATATGAATGTGATTCATATTTAAAAACTATAGGTTAAAATTTAATGTGCATGAGATGTGCATTAAAACTATAGATTAGAGGAGAAATGGATTAAATATGATTTAATCTAATTTAAATATATGATATTTTAAGATTAATTAAATATATGATATTTAATTAAATTTGATTTAATTAATAATTAATTCATTCATGGGAACATGTCAGGAGGACACGTTCCCTTCTTCCCCACTAACTCTCTATCGATAGGGAGTGGGGGGAAGAACTCCTCTGGGATAACCTCTCGAGTAATAGGAGTTTTGGTGTGTGGATGATTCTGCAATTGTGAATTGCTTTTTGGAAATTCTCTCTCTCTCAATTCCCTTTCTCTCACTTCCAAATGTTGACTCCTTCCAATAAAGGAGAGATCTAAGTGGAACTCAGAGCCATAAGAGGTTTACCTAGGTGGTTGTGTCCTGTTGGAAAAACAGAGAAGTTCTTTTTGGTGTTCCTGTGTTGCTGTATTCTTGGAGCAAGGAGTTGCTGCTGGTAATTTGTGTCTACAAAGGTAACTAAACTCTTTCTTTTAGTTTAGTTAATTGTATACCATGTTTGCATGATTATATCCATGTCTAATTAGATTAGAAATGTATTTTTATCTCTGTTTTTACACCAATGTACTGGTATTTGTGTTCAACCAAAATAAACTTGCAATTACGATTCCAAAACACGTTTCCGCTGCTCAAGGGGATTCGATCTCCATCACAAACATGATCAAATGAACTTAAATCAGGCACAACAGCTAACATCACACCCTAACATGCTACTACAAGTTCAAAACCGACTAATTCTATGACCTTGATGGTATGCTGCCAAGTTCCAAATCATTTAGTTTCAATCCAGTTATTGTATGCATTGGTGCCCCTAAGCCCTACACTTAGGGGTAGTATTATCCAAACGACTACTTACCTAAAATCCAGCAGCAACGAGCGACTTGAGAGACACAGCGTACTTCAAACGTGTTTCTAATTCCCAATAGATCCTAACGAAGAACGTGCACAAAAATTAGAAACTTGCAACACAAAACGAAGCCCTAAAAGCTTACAAGGAGTTAAACTCACCCAACAGAAATCTGAAACGAGCTAAGGAACGAACCAAGGAGACCGCACAGAAGCGAACGATTGGCAGCTCTGCAGGCGGCGACGTGTGTCACCAGCGGCAGTGGTGCGTAGAAGTGGTGGTGGTGGTGCATGGGTAGCGGATCTGGAATCCTCGCGACCCGATCTATCCAGAACTGGTCTCTATTTCTAGAAAATCGATCAGAAACACCCCAAACCGACTAAACTCAGGACGTGGGGTTCACGCAGGTCGGCGGAAATCACAAACTTCATTCACGGCAACGGCGAGGCAAGGCATGACTCGATCCTGTTCTGAGAAAATGAGAGAGACTGAGTGCGAGAGATGGAGACAGTGTCGGAGAGGGAGAAAATGGAGTGAGAGGGAGAGGGAGAGAGAAAGTCAGAGGAGAGAATTGAGAGGGAAAGGAAGAGAGGGAGAGAGAGGGGGAAAAGAGAGGGAGAGAGCTGGTTGGCCGCCGGCGAAACGGTCGGCGGCCTTTTCGCAACCCACACACGAACGAGGAGGAAGACACATTCAGGTCGTCTTTTTTTGTTTAAAACACCTACTGTTACAAAAGATTTCTCTTAATCCAAAAAAAAAAGAGGTTGTAACAGTTTGATCTTGAACTGTGGAAATGATAGGATTTGTTCTTGCTTCAAGAAAAGAAATGTTGTAACAGTTGGACTCTGAGTCGCTAAAAGAGTTGTTCGTTGTTCTAGTGGAACATTAAAGAGGAGCTTGGAGAATGTCAAACTGCTTTAAAATTTTTGGTGTCAAATTTGGAAAATTGCAATTTTTGGCCTCTTTTAATTTTATAATTGAATTTTTGCCCCCAATTTTAAATTCTGATTTTTTGGACCCCTTAACACATGAAATTACCATTTTGCCCTTATACAAAATAAAAAACAGTGAAGTAAGACTTTTCTTCTTCTCTTCCCATTCGTTTCCCTTTCCTGTTCCTTTCCTCTCCGAATCTTGGTGTTGATTATCTGGTGCTTTCGTGCTAATTTCTTGTGGATTTCGACAGAACAAGTACGTATTTTGAAGTTTATTCTTGATTTAAGTGGTTTAGACTTTTAGGTTTTAGGTTTCTTTGCTTTAATACATGAATCCGTTAGTTTAGTCACTTTTCAAGTTATTTTTTGCCCAGAAATATTGCATTCATTTTTTCGTCTCGTTCTATGTGTGTGTAGAATTAGTAAATTTGTGTTTTTCGCGATTTCTGGAATCTTAGGTATCGATTTCAAAGAAGAATCCCAGCCGGGATTCATGAATTCAGTTCGGGATTCATCTCCGCATTGAATTCTCATTAGTCGATACTCACCGGTGTTGGGTTTTGTGCCCTAAAACTCGTAGTTTGTAATTATGTTCTAATTAATGTAATAAAGTGTTATTATTTCAATAAAGAGTTATTGTTCGTTAAACCCTAAATCCAATAAACTAAACATCCAAGGTTGTTAAATGAATCTTTAACTGAATGTAGTGTACATATAAAGGATCTCAATTCGAGATACAACCTAAAGGGTCAATAGTTAGGGGATAAGGTTTGGGTACCTTACCCTAGTAAAACTATGGATGTGGCCCACTTTGTATTTGATACAACCACTGTGATCCTAACGTGTTCGTGTAGATGACATGTGAGTGGGGATATCCTATGTAATGAAATTACATAAGACCGGACCACGAAATAGTAACCTCTAGCTGTAACCTCGTTGACTAGTTAGGTTTCTATTTCACTAGGATGACCTATGCAACTTGATCTCAATCCTGAGCAGGTTACGAACTCCTGTTCGCGAGTGATTGTCCTTTGACTAGTATGGGTGAGAGTGGCGAGATTCACCGACTTAATATACCTACCTTCTTGGGGACAAGACCGTGTGAGCGGTTGGGAACTTAACTTAGCAAGATGGAATTCACTCTTTCCCGCCTACTAGGGTAAGTAGAGGAATGTTCCCTTAAGTGGTGTCTCGGGGACTTGAACAAAGGGTCCGACCCTCTCATTGTCCCGAGAGGGACTCTGTTTGTTGGTAGGACTACAAACAAATTGTTCATTAGAGGAGCACTGGTACTTAAGGCACAAGATGTAACCCAGGGGTAAAACGGTAATTTGACCCAGCTGGTGTTACGAACATTCGTGAAGATTGACTTGTTGTTATTGGTCAATATCTGTGGACATAGAAATATATCTGCAGTGAGAAGAGTGCAGCTGCGAGACTTTAGTGGAGTGTTCCCGCAGTTAATGAATGTTGATTGAGAGGTTAATGAGATTAACCGAGCAATCTCGTATCGTTGGAGCTTCTGATTTGTAGGTCCATTAGGTTCACCTTCTAGCTCGTAAAGGGTTCTTAGATCATTTGAATTTGAAATGTTCAAATTCATTAGGGAATATATTTAATGTATATGGATACGATATAATATATAGTTTTGGAACTATATATTATAAATTTAATGTGAATATGATTCATATTAAATTATGTGAGAGAATTAAATATTTGAAACAGTTCAAATATTAAATTCAAATGTGAATGTGATTCATATTTGTAAACTATAGGTTAAATTTAATGTGCATTAAAACTATAGGTTAGAGGGAAAGATATGATTAAATATGATTTAATCTTAATTAAATATAAGATATTTAATTTAATTAATTAAATATGATTAATTAATATATATATAATAGTTAATTAGATTAATTATTATTATTTAATATTATTATTGAATAAATGAGAACATGTCAGGAGGACACGTTCCCCACTTCCCTCCAACTCCCTATCGATAGGGAGTGGGGGAAGTTATCCCTCCATACATAGCTTTTTCTCTGTGTGAGAAGTGGTTGATCGATCTGTAACTTTGGGAAGAGTTCTCTCTGCAAGAATTCTCTCTCTCTCACTCTCTAATTCTCAATTCTTTCAATTGTTGGATCCTTCCCACCAAGGAAGATTTATGCACTCATTCCAAGTGGTAGTGTTCCTGCTTGAAAAACAGAGGAGTTGTTGTGTTGCTGAGTTACTGGAATTTGCTTGGAGCAAGGAGTTGTTGCGAGTCTACAAAGGTAATCATTTCTATTCTTTTTTAGTTTAATTGTTAAACTAAACACGTTTGCATGTAAACCTCCATGTTTAATTAAATTAAAAAAACATGTTTGTTTTGTATGTTTTTGTCAATGTATTGGTTTTTGTTTCAACTAAAACAATCAAGTAAATTATGATCCCAAACACGTTTCTGGTGCTCAAGGAGATCAGATCTCCATCAACCGGGATACTGGGAAATCAACTACTGGGAATACAAACCAAGAAATCGGACGACCTGAAAGCTTGGCTAACTGGAAAATGATTCCTCACTGGGAAATTAATCAGATTTGAAATATTTGCTCAACTTCTTTGAAATTTTGTTTCATATATATAGATGCTTTGCAATGGAAGTAGTTGAGAAAATTCCTCCTGCCGATCACTTTCCTGCAGCTTTAACATGTTGTGCGCACTTAGGTAGAACAAATAAAAATATTAAGAATAAGCTCACTCCAAACCAATTAGACATGTTTAGGCAAACTATTTTTTGCCCATTATTGGATTCAAATGTCGTGTTTAATGGGCAACTTGTGCATTATAGACTTTTAAGGGAGGTGAATGAGACTAGGGTCAATGTAATGAGCTTCACCTTAATGGGTCAGAAGGTGTCATTTGGTAAGTGTGAGTTTGACCTAATAACTGGGCTTAGGCATGGGAATAGACCTCTGCGGAGGATAGTGTTTACCAATAGATTGAAGGAGTTGTATTTAGGGGGTAGAGAAGATTTGAAGGGAGATGATTTAGATAAATTTTTCCCCACGCTTGACTTCCAAGATGACAAGGATGCTATTAAGGTGGCCCTATTTTATTTCATCGAGCTGTCGATGATGGAGAGGGAGAGAAAACAACAAATAGATACTAGCCTCCTAGATGTTATTGATGATTGAGAGACCTTCTGCAGTGAGGATTGGAGTAAAATAATATTTGAGAAGACAATAAAAAAGTTTGCAAAAAGCACTGAAGGGTAAAGCTGAGGCATATAAGGGGAAGCAAACTACAGTGAAGAAGCAAGAGACGTATAGTTTTTATGGTTTCCCGCAAGCATTTCAGGTTAGTATAATTTCCTTCACTGAATTTAATTCTCATGCATTTAATATTAATTACATTTTTTTTAATAATCTTATACCCTTCTTTTAGGTCTGGGCGTATGAGGTAATTTTGTCCCTGACGAGACGTGTTGTAAACCGATTGAACGAGACATCCATCCCACGCATTCTCAGATGGTCCTGTTCCCACTCGCCATCATACACACGACTGTGCGGCGAGATATTCATGGATGGATTGGTTAGTCAGCTACCTTAAATCTTAATTTCATTCTTAAATCTTTAGTTCATTTTGTTGTTGTAGTTTAATTTCGACAATGTCTATTTTTGTTTTGTCACAAGTTACAATCAAAGCGAATCTTGGTCCTTCTGATGAGAAGGTTCGATTTATGAACCGCAGGGTTGAACGCCCGCGTGTACCACCACTTGCTCCTAGCTCTGAGGGCACTGAAATGCAAGATGTCACTGAAATGCAAGAGGACACTCAATTGGAAGAAGTCCCTGAGACGGTGGGTCGTGAAGTAGACCGGGAACCCTGACCTGCATCAACCTCACAACAAACGCCTAATGAGGGTAAAGGCAAAGAGATACTTCACGAGGAGGGTCAGAAAGTGGTTTGTGAAGCAGACCAGGAGCATGATGGCGTGATGAGGAATGTAAGAGAAGAAAAGGAGGATGTTGTGCAAGAAGTGGTTGGGACTTCTGAGGAGAAGAGGAAGAAGAAAAGGAGACGTTGCAAGTGCTCCAAGTGATTGAAGAAACTGGATAGACGGGTTGAAGGTATGGAGTCAGACTTGAAGGCAATCAAGAGGTTTCTTAAACGGCTTACCAAGGTACATGTCGGTCGTATGTTCACAATTGTTCGAATAACCATGATATTATGTATTTTTGTGTAGATGAATGTGGTGGACCCACCCAAATTTGGGTCGGATGAAGATCCATCTGACCGAGGTGGCCCATCCAAGGGAGGAGATGGAGTTGGACCTCTCGATGGAATTCAAGACGGGGTCGACCAACCTGAGAAGCAAAACGAGGAACATGCAGAGCCCGACGATCCTAGTGGTCGGGATATTGGTGTTCACGCAGCATGTCATGGAGTCCACGATCATTCAAAGGGAGAGTCGGATCCGGTAAACAAATAACCTAGCTTGTCCTTGTATTAGATAGCCTTAACCAAATAACCTTCCTAGCAATGTAGGTTGAAGTTCATGTTGTCTGCTCACAATCAACGATAGACACCACTGCTGAATCGAATGTAGTACTGAAACCGAAGAGCGAGATAACCACCTAACAATTTCTAGGTTCCCAATTTTTTGCGATTTTGTTCTCACATGGTTTTATAAATGTTTTCATTCAGTGTCTAGAGGTTGACTCGGACTCAGTCCAGGAGGTCGTAGCACCTGGTGAAGATTTACCTCATTGAGATAAGCCTAAGTGACGTCCAGCATATAAGTTGCGTTCACCATGGACAAACATGAGGTCAGATGGGAAGAAGAGGAGGGTTAAAGTGTACGACCCACTGTGCCCTATACCTGAAGTATGGATACCAAATTCCATAAGTGGATGGATGATCCGAGCACAGATAATGAGGAACGCATCAATGTGTACGCTACTCGCAACAAAAGGTGGTTCCAATTCCTTTTGACGTCATCCCAGTGGATGAGTGACGAGGTACGTGGAGCCAACCTCTATATTCTATGTTTATGGTTCAGGTTATGATCGTTAATTAACACTATCGTCTATATTCTATCCAGGTAATTGATGTTTTATTCCTCTTCATCCGAACGAAGGCGAGCATTCATCCAAACCTATGTCGTCAGAAGTTCGTCATTGCAGATATAGTCATTACGGTATAGAAGTTCGTCATTTGATTTTAATATTGATTGTGGTTAAACAACTAAACCAATTCTACTGCACATGACTTTTTGAGACGACCCGATGTCTACAAACACTTTAATAGTAGTGATCGACCGAAGGAAGCGTTCAACTGGAATCAGTTCAACAGCGTCACAGACTATGTTAGGAGCAGTCATTCAGACCATACCATTCTATGGAAGTCGGTAGATGTTGTGTATATGCCATACAATATTTTCATAATGCATTGGGTATTAATATGTTACGATCTGCATGTGGGTGAGCTCGTCGTCTTCGATTCTCTTATCACCCTATGTACGGACGCCGAGTTAGAGGACAAGTTGAGGACGGTATGCATCGCACTACCACATCTACTGGCCATGGGTGATGTCATGGAAGTACGACCAACACTCCCCCAACATCCTTGGATGATTCGTAGACGGACTGATGTCCCGCAACAAGTTAATAGTGGAGATTACGGGATGTTTTGTGTTAAATTTTTTGAATATGATGTAACAGATGATAACTCGCCATAGGAGAGCCATTTTACTAGAATTTTAGTGCTTAATCTACTTGAATTGCATATAATTTATTGAGCCTCATGTTATTTTATCCCTAAATTGTGTGTGTTAGCTTTAAAATCTTGAATTAAGCATTAGGTTCGAAAAGAATTAATTTTGATGTTTTTTATGCTTTAATTTAAGAAATTTGGATAAATAAGCTAACAGTAATAAAGACCGAAAAATAAAATTTTAACTCCAGAAAAATCCTCTCATATTTAGTTGATCCATAATTTAATTGATGAATTTATTGGAATTTTTCTGTGTACAGGAGATGTTTGAAAATTACAGGAGTCTGTAAGGGCATTTTAGACATTTTACCGAAGGGTAAGATGGTCTTTCTACTCTTAAGGGCATTTTTGTAATTTATGGAGTTAGGGCAACACCATCTTATATAAGGAGGTTGGGGTTCACAAGTGCCAAGGGGGAGAAGGAGTTTCCGCAAAAGGGAAGAGACCAAGAGAGAAGGGGTGATTGCTACAGAAAAGGTGTGCGTTGGAGAGAAAAATCATCAAGGTGTCATTGTTGTAGCAATCGTGCGAGTTAGGACAAAATCTAAACTTCAAGGTGCCATTGTTGTAGCAAAAATCGTGCAGTTCGGTTTTTCACAGACGACGCTCACAAAGTTGTCATTTGCTGGAAGTTTTCACCGTTAGATTTTGCTGAAATGTTGTCCTTTTGTTCGAGACTCATAGGACTTTATTTTGAATGATTGGATCGTCGTTCAGAGCTTCAGTTCGTCAGATATTTCGGTCACGTTGGGAGATCAGTGCAGTTCGATTTTTCACCGGCGACGCTCACGAAGTTGTCATTTTCTGGAGTTTCAACCGTTGGATTTTTCTGACATTTTTTCAGCATGTTCGAGACTCACATGGCTTCGTTTTAAACGGTTGGATCTTCGTTTTAATCTTTGGTTTATCAGATATTGCTATCGAACAGAACCTGCAAAACCTGAAATCTGTCGCTATTGCTGTTGTCTTCGGTGGTATCTCTTGGTGTTTTGCTGGTGCCATTACCTCTCCTAATCTCTAATTGTTAATGTTGTTTTTCTGCCATTTGACACATATTTAAGACTATTTTTCTCGTTGTTTTAGATCGAATTCATGACTGTTTTTAGGCTAAAATTATGACTTATTTAGGCTAAATTTGTTAACATCGTTGGGTTATTTTCATGAACTCTTTAATCGATAAAAGCATGCATAAATTAGAGTTGATTTCCATCATGAACTAAATTGTCTTAGGCAAGGGTTAGGTCGTTTTAAATGTAAATTTTGGAACGAATTTATGATTAATGTCATTTTTGGATTTATGGAATTTCATTAATTTTAACGGTGCATGTGAATTAAAATTGGCCACTTTAACTTCTCTAGAATTCATAAACTTGGGAAAACTAATGAATTAGAAAATTAAAATTTCTTTCTAGGATTCTTGAGTTGATTAGGGATAATTAACCCACCTAAAACCTAAAATCATGAGCATAATTTAGATCACAATTGGGAAATTGTAGGTTTTAAAACTTAATGACTTGAAAAATTCATTTGAACTTGTGTAAGTAAATTCAAGGCATCAATTGCATTTTCTTTCTAATTGAGCATGAACACTCCAACCTAACCCGAGCCTATTTTCATTAAAAATCTCATCTCTTGCATCTCCCCTCTTGTTTGCATTCTCCCCTCCCCTCATTTAAATTTAGTTATTTTCTTGCATCTTATCTTATCTTTCTTACTTATCGCATCATTTTATTTGTTTTCAACAGTAATTTGCATACCCATGCATTTGACAAAAACAAGAAAAATTTGTTAGGACACTGATCCATTTAGGTCTAACTAGTTCTCGTGGGATCGATACTTTAACTTATCACTTGTTGCTCTCGACCGTGTATACTTGCACGACGTAGAAGTATCAGTCTCATTCTAATTTTTATTAGTTTAGGACACTCGATATTTTTCGCACCAAGTTTTTGGCGCCGTTGTCGGGGACTAGTTTGGATTCATATCTTGTTTGAGTTGATTTTAGTGAATTTTATCCTTATTTCTTGTTGGGTGTGTCTTGTTGTCTTTGTTTCGTGTTTTTATCTTTGTTGAGTTTTAGTTATTGTTTTTGGTTATGTTGGTGCATATTGTGTTTGATTGAGCCTGTTATAATTGATTCAGTACTTTATTATGGCTTATGATAACTTTGGGTGGTCTTTTGTGCCCAATGAGCAAACACAATATAGTTCTTTTTCTCATGATCATCCCTTTGCCAATTTAGAATCTTCTAGTGAGGGGTATGGATTTTATGGCTACCAAATGACTAATTACTATCATACTAACCCTATGACTTATGGGAACCATATGTATGATAATAATCAGAGCAATTGTGCCTATGAACCATATCCTAGGGGTTTTGAGCCATGTCCTTCCTATATTCAAGAAACCCAAGTAGAAGACGAATCTTCCCTTAAAACATTGTTATTAGAATATATGAGAACCACAGAGGAAAGGAATAGGCAAATAGGGGAGTCAATTCAATGCCTAATGGATACACTTGTCTTCCTTAGAGAACAAATGTATTTAGACTCGTCTGAGATTGAGCACTCTAGGGGAGATTGTGAAGGAGGACCCACACCCTTAGATAGGTCGATGAGTCACTTGATAACGGACCCGCTGATAGACCCTCGAGATCCTAGTCCTTCACATTTTTATGAATATGGGCATTTAGAGGATTGCGCTTTAGATGTAAAAGAACTGGAACCTTTTACCACACATCAGGATAGAGTTAGTGAGAGTGTGGAAGAAGTCAAGCCTGTTGAGTTAGGCCAGGAGGTAGAGTGTGAGGCTTTTGAGTCTATGTCAGTTCTATCTTCTGATTTTTCTCTTATTAGTGAGTGTTTTTCTTTCTATTCTCTCGAGTTAGTGTCTTTGTGTGAGTCTGTTTATTTTCCTGTTTTTCCTTCTTTTCTTTTATCAAATAAAAAATTAAAAAATGTTTGCTTTGTTGTTTTTCCTTCTTTTCTTTTATTATATAAAAAATTAAAAATATATTTGTTTTGGGCTCTCACGAGAAGCTAGTATTCTTGATAGCATTGATTTTTTTGTAGATTCGAGAAAGAGAGGCCCGAAGAAATGGGAGAATTTTTATGTACCTTGACGAGCCCACGTATACTACGTCAAGCTAATGACGTTTACAAATGCTTCTTGAGCGAGGCAACCAAAAGATTATTTCTTTTGTTTTGTTTTTAGTTGTTTTTGTTTTTGTTTTTGTTTTGTTTTTAGTTTTTTTTTTTTTTTACTTTAATAAATAACCCTTGCTTATTTTGCAGCTCCCTTAGGGTTTGATGATTGATATACGCTTTAGTGGAAGTCTCCTCTATTCAGGGCAGTATTGTTCTCCCTTCCATCTTTATTAGTTGTCCTTAAGCATGCTTAAGTGAGTAGTTTATACATTAAGGGCAATGTGTGCTTTAAGCATGAGGGGGAGATGTGTTGTTTTGAATCTGATTTTGGGCTCAATTGAAAATTTTTCTGTCGATGAGATTGTGTGCTTTTAACGTTTATAGGGTGTTGCATGCCTTTGTGTTTATAAAATTATTTACTTGCTTTAGGACTTCAAAATGATCTATTTTGACTACCGGATTCCATGTTAGTTGTTGGTTTCATGGTCTTTGATATGCATGATGTAGGTAGTTGATTCATTATGTTTAAGCAAGTAAAAATAGGAAAGATGGATGGTGTCCTTTGTTTAAAAATTAAGTTTTTGCATGTGTTTTTATGGTAAAAAGTGTGTTGTCTTTTGTAGAAACTTGGTATGCATCTCCTTGAAAATAAAAAGTTAAGGCCAAATCTTAGGGTTAATGAAAATAAGGGTTGTTGTTTGTGTTTGAGGCAAGAGTGTGCTATCTTATTTGGTGTTTCTCAAGGTTAAGCTTGTCATTAGTGTTCTTTAGTGCGCTTATGGTTAGTGTGTCAATCAAACTAGTTAGAATTCAACTCCTAGGCCAAAAATTTTGAAAGCTAGAAGTCATGACAAGTTAGGTAACCCATACATTTTTTTAAAGCGCTCCAAAACTAGTAAACTTCAAATTTGTGATCATTTCAAGTTTGGGGGAGTTACCCGGCCTCCCTAACTCAATGAGGACATTGAGTACTCTAAGTTTGGGTGGAAAGGTAAATTCTTGTGTTTTTTTTAAGAAAAAAAGAAAAAAAAGGAAGAAATAAAGAGTGTGCAAACCTTTCATTTCCCTAAAACTCCATTGGGTTAGACAAAAAAAATATGTTATTTATTTTGTTATTGAGAGACAGTTCAGGCAACTTGGTGCTCGATGTCAAGGGATCTAGGCACTAATCATGTTGGCCTCTTGGAGCGAATGTATCAAGCAAGAAGTCTGTTCCCATTGCTTAGGTGTGTAACGCTAACCACGTGTGCCATTCTAAGAACTACGGGAGTGTAAAAAAAATAAAATAAAAAACCTAGCCCTAAGTAGTGAGTTTTATGGAAGTGGAGGGGAACAATGTACATATCTATTTTTTTAAAATAAAAAGAAGAAAAAAATATAAAAAAATATAAAAAGAAATGATTATAAAATTGTAGACATGCGAGTTTTGGAGTGTGACTTATCTTTAACTATGAGTTGCTTGATTTGAATGAGTAGGATTCTAGTGGTTGAGCTTGAGGGTAGGTGTGGAATCCCAGTTGGTTTGCTCTTGGTTATTGATTCATAAGTGTAACTAGAAAACCCCGAGTGAGCCACTTAGAAAGCATAGATTGAATGGTGACTTGAAGCTCAGAGCATAAATATTCAACCCTTGTTTAGTTACCCAAATGATTTAAGTCTTTAAAGGTCTTTAAAGTGTTTAGGGAATAGAACTCATTGAGGACAATGAGTAGTTCAAGTTTGGGCGTTTGATAACTCGCCATAGGAGAGTAATTTTACTAGAATTTTAGTGCTTAATCTACTTGAATTGCATATAATTTGTTGAGCCTCATGTTATTTTATCCCTAAATTGTGTGTGTTAGCTTTAAAATTTTGAATTGAATCATTAGGTTCGAAAAGAATTAATTTTGATGTTTTTTATGCTTTAATTTAAGAAATTTGGATAAATAAACTAACAATAATTAAAGACCGGAAAATAAAATTTTAACTCTAGAAAAATCCTCTCATATTTAGTTGATCCATAATTTAATTGATGAATTTATTGGGATTTTTCTGTGTGCAGGAGATGTTTGAAAATTACAGGAGTCAGTAAGGGCATTTTAGACATTTTACCCAAAGTGTAAGATGGTCTTTCTACTCCAAAGAGCATTTTTGTAATTTGTGGAGTTAGGGCAACACCATCTTATATAAGGAGGTTAGGGTTCACAAGTGCCAACGGAGAGAATGAGTTGCCGCAAAAGGGGGAGAGATCGAGAGAGAAGGGGCGATTGCTACAGAAAAGGTGTGCGTTAAAGAGAAAAAACATGAAGGTGCCATTACTGTAGCAATCGTGCGAGTGAGGAAAAAATCGAAGCTTCAAGGTGCCATTGTTGTAGCAAAAATCGTGCAGTTCGGTTTTTCACAGACGACACTCACAAAGTTATCGTTTGCCAAAGTTTCCACCGTTGGATTTTACTGAAATTTTGTCCTCTTGATCGAGACTCATAGGACTTTATTTTGCACGGTTGGATCGTCGTTCGAAAATTCGGTTCGTCAGATATTTCTGTCACGTTGGGAGATCAGAGCAGTTCAGTTTTTCACCAGCGGCGCTCCCGAAGTTGTCGTTTGTTGGAGTTTCAACCGTTGGATTTTGCTGAAATTTTGTCAGCATGTTCGAGACTCACAGGGCTTCGTTTTTAACGGTTGATTGTTGTTCTGATCTTCGATTTATCAGATATTGTTGTCGCACAGAACCTGCAAAACCTCAAATCTGCCACTATTGCCTGATGTCTTTGGTGGTATCTCCTGGTGTTTTGCTGGTGCCATTACCTCTCCTAATCTCTAATTGTTATTGTTGTTTTTCTATCATTGGACACATATTTAAGACTATTTTTTCTCGTTGTTTTAGACCAAATTCATGACTGTTTTTAGGCTAAAATTGTGACTGATTTAGGCTAAATTTGTTAACATCGTTGGGCTATTTTCATGAACTCTTTAATCGATAAAAGCATGCATAAATTAGAGTTAATTTCCATCATGAACTAAAATTGTCTTAGGCAAGGGTTAGGTCGTTTTAAATGTAAATTTTGGAACTAATTTATGATTAATGTCATTGTTGGATTTATGGAATTTTATTAATTTTAACGGTGCATGAGAATTAAAATTGACCACTTTAACTTCTCTAGAATTCATAAACTTGGGAAAGCTAATGAATTAGAAAACTAAAATTTCTTTCCAGGATTCTTGAGTTGATTAGGGATAATTAACCCACCTAGAACCTAAAATCATGAGCATAATTTAGATCACAATTGGGAAATTGTAGGTTTTAAAACTTAATGACTTGAAAAATTCATTTGAACTTGTGTAGGTAAATTCAAGGCATCATCGCATTTTCTTTCTAATTGAGCATGAAAACTCCAACCTAACCCGAGCCTATTTTCATTAAAAATCTCATCTCTTGCATCTCCCCTCTTGTTTGCATTCTCCTCTCCCCTCATTTAAATTTAGTTATTTTCTTGCATCTTATCTTATCTTTCTTACTTATCGCATCATTTTATTTATTTTCAACAGTAATTTGCATACCCATGCATTTCACAAAAACAAGAAAAATTTGTTAGAACACTCATCCATTTAGGTCTAACTAGTCCTCGTGGGATCGATACTTTAACTTATCACTTGTTGCTCTCGACCGTGTATACTTGCACGACGTAGAAGTATCAGTCTCATTCTAATTTTTATTAGTTTAGGACACTCGATATTTTCGCACCAACAGACTAGAATTTAGATACACTTAGTCATGCTAGTATAGACTTTTGTAGACGTCAATTCGTTGTACAACTTTGGGCTAACCACGCTTTTTTTTAGTAATTGATTCACTCGATTTAATATTCAATTCAGAAGTTGGTATTCGTGATTTATGAATTGACTCTATACTTTGTTTCTTCAGTTGAACGATACACAAAATGATAGTCATGTTACACTGCACAAACTTTGGGCTAATCGAGCTTTTTTTTATAGTCAGAGAATCTACTGATTTAATGTTTAATTATTTAAGTCGTCCTCATAATTGATTAATTTACATAATATTGTAAAATAAGTTCAATTAACCCGTAAAAATATGTTAAATAAGGGGGATTGTAATATAATTATAACGACAGACACTTAAGAGAATAAGATGGAAAGTAAAAAGGGAATCTGCCTTTTTTCGAAAAATGTGGATCGAAATCTCGGCGAGTAATCTAACCGAGAAAAAAGGCAGTTTGCGATTTTTCTGTTTTTTTCCCTGTTGCAATGTGGAACTATAACATATACAACACTATTCAGCCCAGAATAAAATTCAAAATTATATAAGGTACACAAATTTATAACCTACATAGTGTTAAGTGGTTGTCAACAAGTTTTCCTGTTCTAGCCAATATTACCACATCGAGTGCATTTATGCACTCGTCTGACTTCCCCCACTGATAAAATCTAAAATGTTTGACGTCGAGCCACTCTAGATACTTGCTTCGGTGGTAACCACTCTAGATACTTGCTTCAGTGGTAACATTTCATAGTGTTCAAATTCTGATGACCTTTTCTACTCCGACACATGACCCAGTGGATGTACAGGACTTGCATACGCGTCGACCCATGACTCAACATGATATGCTTCAGAACATAGTGTGATTGGGTCTATACTGCGGACTGCACATGCTGCAATTGCATGTGAACAGGGAATTTCAAAGTAGTCAAACTCCCGACAAGTACAAGTTCTCGTATGGAGATTCACATGGCCACCCAGGTAACCATCATCTACCTCAAATTCGAACTGATCCACTGGTCGGATTACATGTCTCCTTGAACTATCTTCTGTGGCTTCAAGAATTTGGCAAGCGTACTTACTTATTCGATGTGGCCATGAGGATGCCTTATTCCGACGCTTATAGTATTTGGATTGAAGCCAACCTCTTATGTGATTCAGTAAGCCAGTGATTGGCAACTCCCGCGCATCCTTCAGAAATGAGTTCATACATTCAGCAAGGTTTGTTGTCATCTGATTGTATCTTCGACCACATTGGAATGTCCGAGTCCATCGATGTACTCCTATGCCTTTTAAATATTGTTTGGCAGCAGTTGGAAGACGCTCCCAGTAATTATTGAATTTCGACTCTCGGTATGCTTTTGCCGCGAGGATAAAGATGCCTCTAAGGTTCTCACTTTTGAACTTCGTCATCAAATTATCCTCCAAGTGTTGGACACATATGCAGTGGAATGCATCAGGCATCTCCTTCGCAACTGCATTGTGTATGCTCACATGTCGGTCGAAAACGACAACAAAATTATCAACATTATTGATCTCACTTTTCATTTGTCGAAAAAAATATGGCCATGCTACTTCGGTCTCTCCGTCGGCGATTGCAAAACCAACCGGGTGGAGTTAGCCATTCCCATCCATACATGCTACAACAAACAACTTGTCGTTGTACTTCCCCCTTAAGTGTGTTGCGTCTACAACAAGTACAAGTCTGATGCAACTCAAAATCCCTCTAATTGATGCACGTAATGCAATAAACACATGTTTGAAGTATCGACCATCATCAAGTTCAAGATTGAATACTGTGCCTGGATTTTCAATTTTCAAAACATTCCCAAATCTTGGCAACAGATTAAATGACTCTTCTGGCGACCCTCTGGCAAAAACTAAGGCTTGTTCTCTAGCCTTATATGCCCTATCATAGCTTAAATTCACATCAAATTCTTGTCGCATGTCACTATGTCATTTGGCCTATAACTACGACCAACTTGTTCAAATTTAGATTTTAGCAGAGTGCCAACTACCCAACTTCTAACTTGTCGATGATCGTGAGTCAACATCTGATGTTGGCATGTATGTGTCTTACAGTATTTTAACACCTTGAATATATTGCTACCCTTTATCCCCATAGCTCGTAGCCTCCACGTGCACTCTTGAAAAATACAAACAACTTTATAAAGTTTAGGATTTGACTTTTTCACCCTAAACTCAAAGTTGGCTCTCATTGCCAACACATACAATCGCGTGCATAAATCTTTTTTAGACAGGAATATCTCTTTCACCTCCACATCTTTAACTGAAGCGTACTCACATGACATGATTGTCTGTTTACCTGACGATCCATGTACATCGTGGCATCGATTTGTATAGTTGGTGTTTATTGGAAGTTCACAATCATTGTTTTCCTCCTCTACCTCATCATTGTTTCCCTCCTCTACCTCGTCATCGTCTTCCTTATCAGGATCATCTACTGCCTATTATAGCTCATCATTTATTGTCTCCTCCGCAATATTGTATGTTGTCTCCTCCAACTCCTCATCGCTCGTTTCATTTCTTTCAACCCTAACATCATCTTCCTCCAAGCTATAATCACCCCAATCATGAAAATAGTCTACATCATCCCCAAGCATGGATATGAATGCCACATAGGTGGATGTTGATGGTACATGTGAAAAGGTGGATGGAACAACCTCATAATCTGGAAAGATTGATGGTACCACGTCAACAGTCTCTTGTGTTGAGAGGTTAGTTTGTGGGATTAGGAGGTTGGTTTGTGGAGTTTGGAGGTAGGTTTGCGGAGTTGGGAGGTTGGTTTGGGGAGCATCTTCTTCAACCTTATTATGTTGGGATGTTGGTTCACCAAATTCTTCACATATATTATGTGGGAAGTATGTGGATGTAGATGGAATCTCTTGGATGTTATAATTTGTGAATGGATTTGGAAGGAACGAGGAATTAAACACACCCATATATGGAGACATGCACCCAGGATCATATCCTGTTATGAGGGACAGTTGTGGATGTGGACATGGATGGAGCATGTGGAAAATTTTGTACTCTCATATACGGATTATCTAGTACCTTACAAGGAATTGGATAGGGTTGAAATGCATGACTTCTTGAAAAGGTAGGAGTTGTAGATATGTAGAGTGGAATCGAGGACACATCTTCCCAAGTAAGGAAACATTTGAGATCTACATCATTTTTAATAACAAATGTTGGAGATTTGGACCTTAATGGCAATATACATCTCATTACAAGATTGAAATCATTTCGGTCGATAGAACTTATCTCATACACTAGACCCAAAATCTCCTCAAATGTAATTTCTACATCCACATCAAGTGCCCTAACATCACCACCATCGTAATCCTTTTCTTTATCATTCCATATATCCCCAAAAGAAACCCAAACACGCGACATGATGTCTGCAAAAAACAAAAATCACAAACAAAAAAATTAAATTATGTTCAATTTTTCGGTCAGTATATGGCCAACCAGGAAATTTTTCCCGTGGGGATGTTCAACCGGCAAAATTCCTAGTTCAACATCCACACCAGAAAAATTTCTCGGTTCAACATTCCCACCGGAAAAATTTCTCGATTCATATTCCTCATTTACCGGCCAGGATTCAAGCAAAACATTGAAAAAAATTAACGCTTTCTTTCCTCATATTTCGTGCACCAATACTAAACTAAAGTGAATGCAAAGAGTAAAGAAGATACTTACTTGTGTATAGAGGTATAAATTGAACTTTGAGATATTTTGAAGTAAGTGAAGAGGTAGAATGTGAGATTAAAGTATTTTGTTAGTGAATAAGTTAGATAGGTGATGAAAGTATTTTGAAGTAAGTGAAGAGGTAGAATGTGAGATTAAAGTATTTTGTTAGTGAATAAGTTAGATAGGTGATGAAAGTATTTTAGATAAGTGATTTGTTTTAGCTAATTAATGAGTTTGTTGAAGTTGTTGGGTAGTTGAAAGTGTATTAATGGTAATGAATATATTTAATATAATATATATGGATGGAAGGCAAATAAGTAATTTAATCTTATGCATTTTCTCTTTCTTACCTCATTTTTATCATCATGGGATCCAAAAAAATCAGAATTTAAAATTGGGGTCAAAAATCCAATTACAAAATTAAAAGGGGTCAAAAATTGTGATTTCTCGATCAAATTTCTCTATCCTCATCTTATTCTATTTTTGCAATTAATTGGTTGTTATATTATATTGCACTCTTTTATGTTTGTTTTGGTTGGAAGCATATTCTTTACCAATCTTGATATTAGAATTAAATAGGGGTGTTTAAAATTGTTAGCTTTAAATTTGTTGTTTAATTTGAGATGAGTTTATTGGTATGAAATTCTTGTTTAAATTAATTATTGGTAAAATTGGGACCACCTTAAGAAAAAGTTTTATAAAGATTAATTGTGATTTAAAAAATGGGTTTACAAATTTGTCTATTTAGTTTAAAAATTACATATATAGATTTTAAGTATTATTAAAATAATTATTTTCTTTTTTTAAGGACGAAATAGCCCCTACTATATCTTTTTTTTTATTTATATAAAATTAAAATGAGATTTATATAAAATAGTTATTTCCTTATTTGAAAGTTAATTAATGTTATCGAATTCAAACGATTTTTTATGCATTATTTTCATTTCCTTATATACATTATTTCCTTTAATTCATTTGAACCATAATTAATGTTTTAAATATTATTTTTAGTATTCTACGATCATTAATATTCCTTAGTTATTTTCAATATTAACATTTTTGCTCCCAAATCCATCATTTATATGTACGGCTACAAGCATCTATATTTTTAATTATCTTTTTGTTTATCAATCTATTCGTCAATTCGTCGTCACTTTGTGTTTTTGTTGGAAAAAGATTATGAGTATGTTTATTATTATGTTATTTTGTTTTCATTCACATTTTTATTTGATTTTTTTTTAGATATTTCATTTCCCTTTTTATATCTAGGAGATGAGTAAATTTTCAATGCACACTGCAAGAAAATGGGTGTTTCCCGACGCGGTACAACGTCAGTATAGATTACAAAATGCGTCAGGATAGGCTTTACCAACGTCGACATACGCGTCGGCAACCACGTCGGCATAGGCTTTGTCGACGCCCGTGTAGTGGCGTCGGGTATAGACCCTCTATGCTGACGCGGATAAGTACGCGTCGGCAGAGTCTATTTCATGGACCATCTGCCGACGCGTGCATACCTGCGTCAAAAAAACCAGTCCATGCCGACGCGGTCAAAGAAGGCGTCGACATAGGCTCATTGCATGGTCTATGTCGACGTTGTGCATCTGGCGTCGACATAAACTCTCTATGTCGACACTGCGCATCTGGCGTCGACATAGACTCTCTATGCCAACGCGCAACACAAACGCGTCGATATAGCCTTTATTTATTTTTTTTTAGATTTTTAACTTTTCTAATCTAAAACTCTAATTTCAACCTTGTTGAACGAATATAAAATAAAATAGAATGTAAAAGGTATTTGAAACATAATATGCATTAAATAAAAAAAATCAAACTATAAACTAAACATAATAAAATTAGAGATCAATAATAAAATTATGTTTACATAATAAAAAACCAAAGTATCATAATTCAAAATTAGAGATACATAATAAAATTACATAAACTAAACAAAAAACACACTCGTAGATTTATGTTCAAATTTTGCCTGTGTAATATTCCCAGTCCTCGGAGTACCCAAAAATAAAAGAAATTCTTATTAATACTTTAGTTATAGTAATTCATAAACAACAACATAAACTCAACCTACCATCTGATAACAACCAAACATAACACATTCAAACAATCATAACAAAGTCCAACAAACAACTAACCTCAAACTTATTAAGTAGTTAAATTCAAATTCAAACGTTCAACAAACAACATAACTCCAAGTTCCAACACCTACCCTCAACAAAGAAATTAAAATTTAACTTTTCAAACAATCTCAGACTCCAAGAAAAGACTAAAATCAAACAATCTTAAGCTCCAACAAAAATAATTTGAGATTGCACCCAACAAAACGCTCGAAATTTCGGCAGCTTAACTACATTACTAGGAAAAAACCAAAAATTTATATAATCTGAATAAGAGAATACACTTCTTAAGTTCATAAAAGAATGTCCAACCTCCTCCATACTTCAATTACAAACAGGTTGGGCTTCATATCCACAAAGTTACCAGAACAGATCCACGTACATAACAAATTTCTAAAAAAAGCTAAGGTCACAACTACAACGTGAGAAAAGAATGTATACCTATGTTCATGGTGCTCCTCGTGACTCTATCGTCTTCTTAATCATTTCTTGCATTTCTGCTCGATGTTGCTTCATCCGTTGCTCCAACCGTTCCTCCATCCTTTCTTCAACCCTGGCTAATTTTTCATTTGCTTCTACCAGTTGCGCCTTTAACTCGTCAACTTCTCGACATGAGACCCACCTGATGAACTACCAATTGTTCTCTTACTTGATTTAGCAGGCTTTGGTCCCCAACCAAGGCCTTTAACGTGGTTTGGTAGTGTCCCTAACACTGTTTCACATATTTCTGCTTCCGAACGTGGTTCGACCTCTTCTTGACTGGAGGATTCTTGCAACTGAATCATTTTATTTTGCAATTATAATAGAAATAAGTATATATATGATTGTCAAATGCTTCAATCGATAAATACAAATAACCTTTACCAAAAACAGACTTACATGTGCATCCTCCGCAACCAGATTGACCCACTTTCTATGTCTTGAATGTGTCAGTTGAAATAGGTCAACATGTTCTATATCTCGACCTTCTTTCTCTTTCTACAACTCAAGTCAAAAGGAAATATATTAAAAAATATAACGTAACTTGAAAGAACGAGAGTTTAGGTTATTCAACCTATCGCAGCTTGTTGCACAACGATGAAAGTGTTCGATCCAAATTACATATCTTTCACCTTTATAATGATTGTATTTGGCTTAATAAATTACATATCTTTCACCTTTATAATTTTATTTTTTTCTTGAATGGAGATACATCACCCTTAGCTGCATAACATACACATATATTATATATACACAAGTTTTATGTACACAATGTCATCATTCCTCCATGTATATAGACAATGTTATAATATACACATATATTAATAATCTATCATACACAAATATTATGTATACACAATGTCATTATGTACAAATATTAATAATCTATCATATCACTATTTTTTAAAAAAATTATAGATTAATTTCTATAACAATGCCATCATATATACCATTATGTAGAACCTTTTTTGTTAAATTTAGAGTAACAACCAATAAAAATACATCTTGTTGAAGCCAGAATTGAAATAATATACTAAAATATACCCAAAATATAAATTAAATATTCCCACTAAATCAACTTCACAAAACATGAGAGCAGAGTCCCATTACTGAATTGAATACACATAAAACTGTCCAAAAAAAAAAAAAGAAACAAGGTGGAATCGATTTTACATAAACATAGCTATAATGGCCAAATCGATTTCAAAAGAAACATATAAAGAATGGTTACAGACAACAAACAAATTTCACAAAAAAAGCAAAAATTGATTATACCACTATTAGAAGCTATAAAAATAAATATTACAAAAAAAAATGGAGGATTGAGTGTGCAGAAGAAAGTTGGATGCATAAGAAATTAGGAAAAACAAAGAAAAAAATGGATTGGGTGTGAAGAAGAAACTAGGGAAAAAAGGGAAAAAAAAAGGAAAAAGAGATTTTGGGTAATATTTTTGTTAGAAAAAAATAATTGACATATTTGTTACCGTCATGGAATAGAACAAAATTTAATGAAAAGATTTGGGGCAAGATTATTAGAATTTTTATAAATTATATTTTTCATATTTATTATTATTATTTTAAAAGGTCATTTGTCATTTAATGAAAGTTATATTTTATTTTCATTTAAATAGCGGGCAAATTGGTAATTGGCTTTCAATATATATTTTAATCTTTTAAAGTGGTGGACATAGTTATAAAATTATAAATATTTAGATACTTTTGTAATATGGTCATCTAAAATGACTCATTTTTGTAGTTTACCCTTTTATAAAGGTTGAATAAACCATATTCACCCTTTTAAGGTTGCCATAGAGATCTTACGAAGAGAGATGAAGATAAATTGTAGAGACAAATTGTAGAGACCATCAATATATCTTGACATTTCCTCAAACATCTGAAAAAAATAAGGGTTGGTTAGTATTTTGAAAATAAAAATTTGAAAACAAGAGATTTAATAGAAAAAAACATGAAATTTTATTTTAAGTTTATTTTTATGTCATTTGTAGCATGTTTAGAAACTAGATATCAATTTAAACAATTGTTCAAAATGTTTTAGATGATATATTTATAAATAATAGTAGTAGTTACTAAACATTAGGTTGAATCTTAATTATTGTGAATTTATTTATCAACAAGTATATGTTATAAAATTTATATAATTATTATTGTACAATATATGATATAATTGGTAATATATCATATTATACACATAGACTAAATTAACAAAAAGGACATGAATATATAGCCTGGAATATTATATTTACTAAAATGTTGACTTTTTTATTATACATTTTAAAATTTTAACAAACATGAAAATATTTTTTTAAGAATTTTCATTAGTTTACAAAATTGAAAAACAATTTTAGAAAATAAATCTATCAAAATAGATATTTATTGAACTCATTTAACTAACTGAATCGGAAAACATCAAAGAGAGCATAACTCAACTTACACGAAGGATATGTTAATGATTATGAGGTATGTGGTTCGATTTCCCCAACCTCATTGTACTAAAAAAAATCTGAAAACATAAAATAAAATAAAGGGCAAAACCTCACATGCCTTTTCATTTTCTATTCAGAATCCAAGTGCCAGTGGAGTCCTCAATGACGGTTGGAGTTAATGGTCTATTCACAATTTCATTATGTTAAAGTTAAATCAAGGATCCAAAATAAAATTCAAATCGCATACCAAACAGATTCTAAGTGGTTGTTTGAGGCGCTGAGTGAGTTATAATAACAGGAGGTTATAATAGTCTATGAGTTATTATAATTTGTGAAATTATATAATATTATTTAGAATATAGAGTAATATAGTCTAGAGTTATAATAGTCTGCGTTTGAAATGCAGAGTATTCTACATGTTATAATAACACAACACAACCCCAAACACGCCCTAAGTTTTTTCCTTTTAGAATGGATGAGTTTGTGTAGCTATTTACTTCAATTTCCGTTTAAAACATTATGTCCATAAATAACGCAAGCCCATCCATTTGCCCATCCAACCCAACGCCCCAATCCAACTTAATTTTGAAAGAAATTGTTAAACCCTAAAAGCCGGGGAATTTTGTACGGATGACCTTTTCTCGATTTAAAAAATGGCATTTGACCTCTGAGATTGGAATAATGAAAACTATCCTTTTGTTGATGTCATAAAGTCGTGCTCGCATGCAGACATAGAAACCCGAGCGCGAATTAGAGTCAATCGCGAGGAATAACATCTCGTTGATGTCATCGCGATGAAAGGAATCGTGGTCGCGTATTATGAACACAAACACAAACATTCATTGAACACGAGGTAATAATGAATTGCGCTCGCGTATTCGTGAACGTGATGAAACCCGCATCGTGCTCGCGTATGCCTCAACTCGAGGAAGCCATAATCCTGCAGAAGTTTCTAGAAATAAAAATAAAAAATAATTGGACAACATATATACTCATAAACAAGGACTACATAAGTTTCTTATATAATCAATGGTGTTGAGTAGACAATGGTTGGGACATCTATAAATCTAACTCGTTCTTCCATTTAAAGAAGTAGCTGAGATAGGTTGATTGCAAGTTGCTTTGTTATGTCCACTGTTTCTGCATCGACCACATCTTCGAGATGGACGGTGTTCGCCTGTGGATGGAATTCTTTGTACCCGACGCCGACCTACTCGAGGCACTCTTATGGGTGGGAGGATGGTCATATGCATATACCCTGGTAGTCTCCTCCATTCTGAAATGTGACCTACCAGATTCAATGGCTCGACATGCACAACTATCAATGATTCGACGGTGTAGTAACGGCTGCAAAGAGTTTATGGATTAATGTTCCTATGTCTGGCAGCTACAATAACGTGCGAACATGGAATCTCTATAGCTTGAAATTCATTGCATGTGCATTCACGTGCGTGTAGGTCAACAATGTCATCTAACCGACCATCTCGTACATTAAAACGGTAACAGTCGATGGGGTATACTTGATATCGTCTGACCCTATCACAATCTGTGGTCATCTTCCATAACACGTAATTTGAGTATATTGCATTCATCGATGACCATTTGTTTCGCCTATCATGAAACCATTGCTGCAGATGGTTCCTTACGAACTCAAGTAAGGATGTGATAGGCAAGAGTCTATCATCTTTTGTTAAAGAATTGAAAGACTCTGTCGTGTTGTTGGTCATATTGTCGTACTGTCGCTCTACTTGATGGGATCTCGCCCATCTGTCGAACCCAACCTCCTCCAAATATTGGGTCACTGCTCCATTGCGGAAGAGAGACACAGTTGTTCCCAATAAGAATTAAATTCTACCAACCTAAATGCTCGAGCTGCCTTATCAAACAACTTCAGTACTGCTTCGTTACTCTTGAAGTTTTTTATTAAATTTTTCGAAGGTGGTAGACACAGATTCCATGGAATGTCGTTGGAAACACGACATTAACTGCATTTGCAATGAAAATGTGGCGGTCAGAAACAATGACGAGATTTGACTCGTCGCGAACGATATGGTTCTTCAATATTGTCATGAACCACGTCCACAATTCGTCTGTCTCATTGTCAACGATTGCATGGGCAAAAGGGTACAATTGGTCGTTACCATCCATCGCTACAGCAACCAACATGCAACCTTTGTATTTTCCTTTCAAGTGGGCCCCATCCACTACTACGACATTACGACAATGTGCGAACCCTCTTATACAAGATCCCAGCGCCATGAAAACATACTTGAAATGAATTGAATCCTGGACTTTAATTTCAAATATCGTTCCTGGATTCACAATTTTTAATGTTTCTCCGTACGCATGCAACCTTGCATATGATTCCTCTAGTGTCCCCTGGCAATAGCGTAGGTCGTTTCTCGTGAACGTCATGCCTTTTTGTAGCTTATATTTACACCATAATCTTTTCTGATGTCCTCGATTATGTGTTTTGGCTTGTACGTGTGCCCACACCATTAAACTTGTCCTTTATTAAGTTTCCAATAATGCTGGCTGATGCGTGTTTATGATCGTGGTTTAAGACCTCGATCGTGCACGTATGTGAAGCAACATACTTCGTTATAGTGAATATATTACAACCCTGTAAGCGTATTGCACGAAGCCTCCATGCACACACTTCTTCGATGCATCGTACCGTGTATAAGTCTTTTGAAGACTTTTTAACCCTAAACTCAAAATTTTCTTTGATTGCAAACAACGACAGTTGGTGTTTCAAATCATCCTTGCAAAAACAAATTGACCCTCTTCAATTGGAACAGGTCCTTGCATTATGATGCTTCCAACGTTCTCAGACAGAACTAAGGTTGACGGACCAACTGATGTCGAAGCGATATTACCTGTTGACATGGAGGTTGAAAACGGAAGATTTACCGTGGGTAGTGGTGTATCTTCAAAATTAGATTCTGATGGTTGTGCATGTACAGTTGATGTTTCATTTGTTTGATATTCATGATAAGCATCGTTTGAATCTTAACCTATTTGATCGCCCCATTGATTTCCAGACAAGCTCCATGGATCATTGTCATCATTTTCTAAGGACACAACAGGCGGGATGCTAAATGTTGGAATCTGTTCATTACACATTAACATTGTTTCATTACCAACTACAACGTTCATATAGTCTTGTGATGGTATTGTCTGCACGCAAATTGACAATTGTGATAAATCGGGTTGTTGTAGAAGGAATTGAACGTCATCGTCATCTTCGATGTAAATGGGAGGTAATCCTCTCGCCAAACTATATTGTACCCCAAGTATAAGATCAAACGCAGATGGATTGACTTTAACGACATTGTATAATCGTCTTTTCAATTGGTGGAACATTATGGAGCTCGGTACCATAATGTCTTTCATTCTACCACCTTCGTAATGTCTCCCTTCGACATCCCACGAACCATCGTAATGAATGAAAATTGATTTCTGCAAAAGAAAGTTTGCTATATTAATTTACATTGTCATTTTTACAATATGTTAGAGATGACTTACCGTATTCATGATATGTAGTGTGTATTTAGCAATAGTAAGTGAGGGTCAGCTGCATGCAACAAGTATGCGTGTTTGCTAAAGAACGATATTGCGTTCACAAACTCTAACTTCAAACAACAAATTGAAATACAATATTATTCTGATATCGTGTGAGTTAGTTAGTTGAACCACCATATTAAAGTTGATGGACGTATTTTTATTATCCTGATCAGTTTTGAACAGAATTGCAATCGAGTTTGACAGACAAAATCTCTTAAAACGATCACGAGTTAAGGAATGAAAGTCGAATTTGGTTGTGTCAATAATGATGCTCGCAACACAACAATTAATTCATATCTTTGGATATCGAACGACATGGGGAATCACAATACTTCCATACCCTCGCGCTCGCGCTCGCGTTAATTTGGTTGACGCGAGTGCGGTCCAATGAATTCACAATCACTTAATCATGTGTCCATCACCGTATCCAAGTCTTGTGCTCGCATTAACATCGTAACGAACGCGAGCGCGATCATATTTATTCACGAACGCGATGTATGAGGTTTTTGCATGTTTTTGTGCACATGTTTGGTAAGTAAGTTATTCGTATGTTTAAGGTTAGTCCATATAGAGAAACACATTAATATATGACTATGTGACTATGTGACTATATCATATAGAGAAGCACATTAATCAGATTTAATTAAAATTTATACTACACTGATTCAGGGTATGATTTAGGATTTTTTGCTATAGTCATCTTGGTTAGTCACTCATATTATTTATTTTTTTTTTTTGTCATTGTCAATTTAGTCTTACAGTTGGTATTGTCGTCAAGTCAGTCGAGCATCAAATAATAATCAAAACGAATATGTAACACGATAAAGATAGTAATTTATATTAATTAATATTTAATAGATAATAATTTTACTACATCCCAACATTTTGACTACAACCTAGTCGAAATCTGAATCCGTAGATATATATAACATCGGATGGGACAACATTCGATGTCGCTTCCGAGAGTCTGTTGGACGAAGGGTCGTCTGTGTCAATCGGGACGTCTATGATATCTGGGCTGGAAACCACGGTTTCCACCAACACACAATCAGATGAGTTCTCATCTAACGGGGGTGGTGGTGATTCAGTTGTCATAGGACTTGCACTCTGGCTTGGAGTTGGGAAAATGTAGTCCACATCCCACTCCAGTGACGTGAGGTCGTCCACGTCCCATGAGAGTGATCGTTGGTCTGATGTAACAGACGGTGGGGAAGCAGGCAGTGTCGACATAGTTGAAATGCAACGAATGGGCCCTAAAGCTTGTGTTTAAGAATTAAGAAATGAATTTCATCCAGTTGGATTCAGTCATTTATAGGCAAATTATTTGTGCTCGCGTTATTCAAATTTACTCGATCACGAGACTGCTCAAATTTAATTCAGCAGACGGTGGGTTTCCTTCATTTAATTCGTGATCGGGGTATTTAATATATCACGATCCCGATATATTACGGATCGCAAGCACGAGGTTGTTCAAGCTTATTTCATTTAATTCGTTTATCGTTCATTCGGTTAACTCGTGATCGCGTTATTCAAATATAACACGATCGCAATATATTACGAAAGCGCGAGCACGAGTCTGTTTAGGCTTACTTCATTTAAATCGTTTATCGTTCTTTCATTTACTCGTGCTCGCGTCATTCATAATGATCACGATTATTTACTGACGCTTCAGTTGACTGTGTCGTTTCTAATCGTCGGACGCCGATAAATAAATACCTGAACCATTCCCTAACACACAGTTAGACTGAAATTCAATATACTCGACATACACCTACTCCATACACTGCCCAAAGATGTCTTCGGACGATAGTTTCTTCAACCTAGCAGGCGAACCACAATCGCAGTCTTCGGATGGTGATTTGTATGGGTACGGGGGAAATCTCCATCACTTGCCCTCCGATACTACAGAATATTCGAGTGATGAATGTAGTCGCGGGGAACTGCCTCATACTTCGGATTATAATGATGAAGACGACGATGATGACGAACCTCATAATGGTAATGATGAGGATGAGGATGAGGATAAAGATGACGATGAGGATGACGACGATGATGACGTTGACGATAAAGATGAAGACGATGAGGAATCGTCTTCACACCCACTTAGTCCTGATCTCGGTGGAGTCAAGTGAGATAGAGGCTCTGACATGGCAATAAATGGACCAGAACAACCCAGAGGCGAGGAGGTCGTCGGTCCTTACGCTTGTGAATCACCATCGTTTTCGATGGAAATATCGTCAGATTCTAACTGACGAGCATTAGTTGTAATCTTTTGTGATGTAATTATAATCATCGTATTAATGGAATTGTTTTTCACTAATCAGTTTAGTAATTATAATCATCATATTCTGACCACGATTTATTTAAGCATAAATATGGAAGAAACAATTTTTTGACTAAAAAATAATTTATATTGGATAAATTGATGAAATTAAGCATTCCTTCAGTTTAATTCGTTACTCTTGCTCACTCGTGCTCGCGTGATTCACAATTATTACCACGACAACGATACATTACGTAGCGCGAACACGAATTTAAATTGAATTTAATGATGTTACTCTTGCCCACTCGTGCTCGGTAGTTCAGACTTATTATGCGACCACGATTCATTACAAATCGCGAGCACAAATTTAAACCAGCGTATTGCTCACTCGTGCTCGCGTGATTCACAATTATTATCACAACCACGATTCATTACCAATCGCGAGCACGAATTTGTTAAGCATTCCTTCATTTGCTTATAACTCACTGTATATAAAATGACTCTGAACATAAAAGACCAACTTACAAAAATATTATGAAATAAATAAAAAAAATTGTGCATTATCAAAAAAATTGTTCAACCCATAACTGTACAACATATTGTCTTTTAATGTATGGCATATTTTGTTGGGTGAGTGTGTCTAGACTAACTTCGGTTACATGATGTTCCAAAAGTTTGTCTATTACCTTTGGTTGGTCTTGATACAATCCAAACCCTTTCAATTAGTATTGGATGATTCTCAAAGAAATTACATGCATGCAACAAAGACTTCAGCCCCCGACAGAATGGTGTCATTGACTGCTACAGTTCAACATCACTGACGTGCTTCGACATCGAGTCGTACACAAGAACCATGCACCTCGTCAATTCAATAACAACCAGCATCCAATGTTTCTTAATGTTGATAGGCTCGTACACGCATTTGCATTTAGACCATGGTTTGTATCCCTTGTGGCACCCTAACACGTAGTCCAGAAAAGACTAATTTGATCTGTACCACCATTTAGCCTGCTCACTTGGGTCACAATTTAGTCCTTTCTTACCCGGGCCGTCGAGAGACATGAGGAATTCCTTCGAACAATCAAACAGGATTTCAGATTTGCATTATCAAAGATACAAAAAAAATGGAAAATGTAGAAGAAAAAAAGTAGAAAGCATACCATGAATGCATTGCCGACGATCGTGAAACCGTGCTTGCACAAGCTCGGTCTTGATTGCATCTTACGTTTAGCAAACACTAAAATCAAGTCCATATCCTAAGATGTCAACCAAATATGAATTAGTATACAGTGAATATCACTATCGACAACAAAATGTTAGAGTACTTACCGAAGCATGCAACCATTCTTGTATTCCAAAGCATTTAAAAAACTCTTTGTTCTGCGACATATACTCAACTGTTCGAGACTGATTGTCGGTCGAGGGATCATTAATCCATTCATTGAACGATCTCGCTATTGAGTTCGGTAAGTTGAACAGGGGATTGTACACCTCATACTGGCACGTCGTTTCCTGAGGCGTATCCACTATATCGTGTGTGTCTTCTTTCCCTTTTTTGGTAGGTTGGCTCAGTGTATACTTATCTACCGGCTGCTTAATCTGCTTGAGACGAGGTGGGACTAGAAGATCGTCCATTATTTGACTACCACCATGTGTGGCGTCGAGGGTTTCATCACATTGTTCCATAGGGACTTTACCACCAGGCACCGCATCATTAACCAAGTGTTCATGGTCATCAACATGCATTCCATCAGTACCATCAGTGTACTTTATCCGTTTTGGAACCATATTAAACGAATAAATAATGAATCAACGAAAACTACGATTATACAGAAACGAATTAAACAACCGAAACACGTACCTCTACTCCAGAAAGTAACATAGCCTTTATAGTTGACAACTCCGACCTCACATCAACCAACTCGGTTTTCACCTCATGTAGTTTCGTCTTCAAGTTGTCAATCTCAGACTTGAGTCTCATGATTTCAGCGTCGGACGACACTTGTGGTGCAACTTCAGTCGTCTATGGCACCGATGTATGATCATGAGTTGAACAAGTAGGGTGTTCGCCAACATCCATGTACCCCTCGGGATACATATGTGTAAATTCATCTTGAGGCTCCCCATGTGTAGTTGGACGAGTGTGAGATGCATCGAGATCACCAACAATATTATATACAGGTCGCTTGTCAACTTGAGTCTCCTGAAATTGCTTCTCGTTTTCTGCCTCCTACAGTGGAGAGATCACAATGATCTGTACGCAACAACATATATTAGTATTTGAACTAATGTATTCAACCGATGATTTAAACACATGTTGAACTGGTATGTACCTCGGATGAGTTAAACACATGTTGAAGTAATGTATTCAACGAGATTGATCGGGATGATGTCCACCTCAGTATGCGTGGCACCGCATCCAAGTTCAGTCTCGTTGTTGCTACACCCTCTAGTGAAGGTATAGTCTCGAATATCCATACCTGCAAATCAAAGTCATAAGGATTAGAAATGAATTCAGGCAAAAAATAATAAGAATGCATTTATGAGCATCGTACCATGAAGGCAAAAGGAAATCCAACCAAACTGTATTTCACTTTAAAGCCTTTACTCGAAGCAGCTTGCTTCTTGTACAAGGCAGGTTTATCCTTCATCCTATTTTATAGACTCTTCAACGTCCTTTGAAATAGGATCTTCCCCCATTCAATGTTGTTGAAGTAGTCTAAATCCTCCACATCTTTGAACAGTATGGTGTCAACTGTTGTATTCACCCTATCTTTGCCAATCATTGCAATCTCTGTGTAGTATACAAGGGACATCATCACTGCATTCATATCATTTTCAAAATCCATCTTCCGGTAGTCCTCTTCTAAGTCCCTTGGACACATCCGCTCTATGCCCTTGAGATACTTCCTTACAAGACTGCTTTTAGCATATCTTCTATGATTCTTACATCTCACCACACCACCGGGGGAAGGCCACAATCCGGTAATCAATAGAAATGATTCCAGGGTGAATGAAGCTCCGTTCCCTCCGATGACAAAGCTCATTACATCGGGTCTCTCATCCACAACTTCCAACCTAATAATGTAATGAACCAGTGGACTGTTGAAGGCGAGTTCATAGTCGACATATTTCCCAAATGTGGTTTTCTTGAACTGCTCAAGCTGTTTAGAAAGTTTACTCATCACCACAGAGTTTGCCTGCTTCAGGTGCGACAGACAAGAGATCTTGGCAGGGAATGTCTCGGTATACTTACGTTCCATTTCCTAAAAACAAATACATTTTATAAGTCTCATATGCTTATGCTCGCGATTTTGAAGACGCGATCGCGATTCTGTATACGCAATTGCAATTCAAAAACTGTCAGTAGAACCCTAACGCGATCGATGCCCACTACAACAAATTCGACCTTTAATGTCGGTTGGAAAATTGGCATATTGTAAACGATGTCGGTTTTCAAAATTGTACCCTTTAATGTCAATTTTACACCGACATCAAAGGGTGCCCTTACGATGTCGATTTATAACCGACATTAAAGACTCTTCAAAATTATCGCGACCTTTGCTATCGATTTTAAACCGTCATCAAATATATCCTTACGAAGTCGGTTAAAAACCGTCATTAAAGATTCTTCAAAATTATCACGACCTTTAATATCGATTTTAAACCGTCATCAAATACACCTTTACGATGTCGGTTAAAAACCGTCATTAAAGACTCTCTAAAATTATCGTAAAATTTGATGTCGGTTTTAAACCGTCATCGAATATACCCTTACGATGTCGGTTAAAAATCGTTATTAAAGACTCTCTAAAATTATCATAAAATTTGATATCGGTTTTAAACTGTCATCAAATATACTTTTACGATGTTGGTTTCAAACTGACATTAAAGATTCTTCAAAATTATCGCGACCTTTGATATCAGTTTTAAATCTTCATCAAATATACCTTACGATGTCGGTAACAAACTGTCATTAAAAACTCTTTAAAACTATCGCGACCTTTGATGTCGATTTTAAACTGTCATCAAATATACTTTTACGATGTCGGTTACAAACCGTCATTAAAAATTCTTTAAAATTATCGCGACCTTTGATGTCAGATTTAAACCGTCATCAAATATACCCTTACAATGTCGGTTACAAACCGTCATTAAACACTCTTTAAAATTAGCGTGACCTTTGATGTCGGTTTTAAACCGTCATCAAATATACCTTTACGATATCGGTTAAAAATCGTCATTAAAGACCCTTTAAAATTATCACAAAATTTGTGGTTGGTTGGCGGGCGAATTTTACCCTATTATGTCAGTTATAAACCGTCATCAAAGACAACCTTACGATTTCGGTTAACGACCGTGATTAAAGACTTTTAAAATTATCGCAGAATTTGGGTTGATTGGTGGATGAATTTTACCCTTTGATATCGGTTTGAAACTGTCATCGAATATGCCCTTACGATGTCACTTACAAACTGTCATTAAAGACTCTTTAAAATTATCGCAAAATTTGTGGCCTTTGATGTCGGTTATGATTCATCATGAAATACAACCTTATGATGTCGGTGAAGAACCCTCATTAAAGACTCTTACAAAACGACGTCGTTTTAAACGTGACTTTCGATGTCGGTTGTTCACCGTCATGAAAGAGTCGTCAAAGAGGCGATTCGATGTTTGATTTTAACGTTGGCCCCCTCTCAACTTTTAATCTTTACAAATAATTATTAAATATCTTAATCATTTTTATTGTCAATATGTGGCATGTTGGTGTAAGCCACTTTTGATATTCCTAACTTAAGATCTTTAGTTCAAACCTCGTGCTTACTAGATTTTTTGTTTATTTTGTTGCTTTCGTTTTTATCTCCATTTCGTTTTCCTTTTTCCCTTTTTTTCTTTCCGGCTTATTTTTATGTTTTTTTTTCACTCTTTTTTTTGTTTTACTTTTTTGTTTTCTTTTTTTTGTTATTTTCCCCCTTTGGGAAATAACAAAAAAATTGGATCGTTGTTCTTACATTTGGTTTATCCGATATTGTTGTTGCAAAAACTGGATGATATTTATCCTCTTTCATCTCTCAATTGTTGTTCTCTTATGTATGGAACTATTGGTGGGTTGTGAATCTTTGTAGGACTGATTTGGGTTCGTTCTTTTGCTGGGTTTTATGTCTTAAAACTCGTGAGTTTGTAAATTGAATGTATATTCTATTTTGCAATAAAGTTATTATTGAGATTTATTCAGTAAAGGTGTTATTGAATAAAGTGAATTGTATATTTTGAAACCCTAATCCAATAAAGAACCCATGGCTATAGGATGTATACTTGAACTTTATGTGTGACATAAAAGTGGATCAGGTTCAAGTTATAGCCACAACGGTTTATAGTATAGGGATAGGGTTGGGTACCTTATCCTGGGGACACTATGGACGCGGCCCACTTTGTAAAGTACAAACGATGTGATCCTAAATCGTTCATGTGGAGACATGTGAGTGGGGACGTCCTATGCAATGAGTTTGCATAAGACTGGACCGAGAAATAGTCACTTAGACTTTATAACTCCGTTTACTGTCTTAACTGACTATATTCATACGATGACCTAGGTAACTCGATCTTAATCCTGAGCGTGCCATGAACTCCTGTTTATTCGGATTATCCTTAGATTTGCATGGGTGAGAGTGGCCTGAGATTGCCGACTCAATAAGCCTCCCATTTCAGGGATAAGACCGGGTAGATAGCTGGGAACATAGTTATGCAAGATGGAATTCACTCCTACCCGCTTTAGGGATTAGTAGAGAGGTTGTTCCCTTAAGTGCTGACTCCGGGTCTTGAACAAAGGGCCCACCCCTCTCATTGGCCCGAGAGGGATTCGGTTTGTTGGTTGGACCACAAACCAATTGTTCATTAGAGGATCAGTGGGACTTAAGGAACAAGAAGTAATTACAGGGGTAAAACGATAATCTTGACCCAACCGTAAATACGAACGACCTGTGAAGGATCGACTTACTAATCATGGTTATATCGAGTGGACAAAAATATATCTACAGTGAGGAAAGTGCAACCACTAGGCTTTAGTGGAGTGTCCCGATGGTTAACGAATGTTGATTAGCTAGGCTAAAGAGTTTGGTCGGTTAATCTTGTATCGTTGGAGGTCATGATCTGTAGGTCCATTAGGTCCCCTTACTAGCTCGGACTAAGCCTTGTAACATTTTGAGAGAAAAGAATTTGAATTGTTCAAATTCGGTTTTGGGAGAAAACGTTAATTATATGTGATATACTTAACGTGTCACAGTTTAATTATGAATTAAAGAAGAGGTGGAAATATTTAAATGTGATTTAAATATTTGTTCGGTTTATAACATGAATATGGATTCATGTTTAAACGATCGATTTAATAAATCGGAATTGGTCCAATTATTTAATTTAATATTTGATATTAAATTAAATAAATTAATTATAATTAATTAATTAAATTATTTAATTAATTAAAATTAATTAATTAAATTATTTAATTAATTAAAATTAATTAATTAAATTATTTAATTAATTAAATTAATAAATTTATTTTTAATTTAAAATTAATTTTATATTAATTTTGAATTAAAATTAAATGAAAATTCAAATTTGATTTTGAATTTCAATTGGACCAAAATGAAAAGCATGAGCAAGCTTCTTGTTTTTCCAAATTCACCTTGAATCAACACCTCCTTCTTGTTTAATCCTCATCATTCATGTGTTGGCATCTTCACAAAGCTTGTTGAAGCTTTAATTGAAGATAAATTGAAGAGGATAATGAGAATTTTTGTAAGATTGACATGATTCACGTTTTTAGACCTTTCTCCCATCTTTCTTCAAATTCTCTCTATCAAAGATCTCACAATCTGTTCTAAGGCTTGAGGATAGTAGGGAAGACACTAGAGGTTGTCCACAAAGTGTTTGTGACAAGAAATTCCCCACGGATTTGGAGAATTTTGAACAACAAAGGTATGTGTTCATACTCTCTGTTTTTTCCAGTTTTGAGCATGCTTTTTGTTTTGTAAAATTGATCAACTTAGAGTGTTCAAGATCCAAAATTGCTTCCGCTTTCTTAATCTACACTATTTCATCTTTTTCCCTCAATTTTATCTTAATAAGAAAAGGTGACAAGGGTGGACTCCTCACAAGTCCCGTAGTTTTTATTCTTCACATTCTTGCATTTGGTTTTCTGCGTTTATTTATGGTTTGTTGTTGTCCATTGTTGGTTGTTGGTTGTTGCTTGAGAATTATTTGATGAATAATTTGTGGTAGATTGAAGTACTATTTTTGGTTAATTGTCTTATAGGACTCGTGCCCCCTACTTCCGAACCTTCCTAATTTGATCTATGAAGTTTTAGAGTTTGGACACTTTTATTTAGTAACTTTAAGAATTTTGTAATTAGAGTTTAAAATTTTTAGAATTTTGTGTTATTTGATCTTAGTTTAAGAATTGAAAATTGAAAGATGGGTTAGAAATTTCTAAAGTGTAGAGAAAGGCTAGAGAGAGTGATATGGATGTTTGGAGTTGTGTGAATATTGAGTATTTGTTTTGCTTTATATCTAAGAAATTTAAGTCTTCTTGTTAATCTATTTACAAAGTCTTGAGGTGGAGGTGACTTGTTTTGTTTCTAAAATTTGAATTATACTTATATATTTTTTTTATTGAGGATGAAGGTGGCTTATTGGTTGAGATCTAAATATTTCTCCCTTTCGTCTTTGCTATCATTTTTTGTTCATTATTTCAATTAGTATTGTGTTCTATTATTATATTGTTTATCATTGTACTTTTTTACATATAATTACAATAACTTTTTTTTTGTTTTCATGTAGATTAATACTAAGAAAACTTTTGCACAAGCACAACTAGACGAGTAACGAACTGAATGGACAGATTTATATTTTAAATTTTAATAGCTTTTTAGGCAATTTTGTAAATATAGAATTTTGTTGCTCTTTATGACAATTATTTAGCTACACAACTCTGTTACGAGAGTTTAGTTAGAACTGATTTATGCCAGAACATTGTGTTGTTTTTTTACTAAATTAAATGAAATAGAATATATTTTGTTTTGTGTATATGTTTCTTTGTTGATTTGTGTATTTTGTTTTCAATTGAATGGAGTTAATAATTATGTTTGAGAGCTGAGAATTATTGTAAAAGCATTGCTATAGATTTTTTCATGTTTTGAATTCAAATTAAATGCTAATAAATATATTTTTGGTGGTATAAGAAATAATGTCGGTTAAAAACTGTCATCATATATTTCAATAATGACGGTTATAAAATGACATTAAAATAAACTGTCATCGTAGCATTAGTATTTAGGTGAAGGTACAATGTCGGTTTCAGACCGTCATCGATACCACCTTTAATGTCGATTTGTAACTGACATCGTACTAAACCGACATCATATGTGTACCTCGAATCAAACTTTGATGTCGGTTTCTAACCGACATTGTAGTCAACCGACATTGTATGAATAAGATGTCACTAGATTTGATGTCAATTTTAAACTGACATGGTTTTAAACCGACATCGTATGAGTAAGATGACACTGACATAGATGTCGGTTTAAAACTAACATGGTATCAAACCGACATCGTATGGGTAAGATGTCACTAGGTTTGATGTCGGTTATAAACCGACGTCGTATGGGTATGATGTCGCTCCACTACAATGTCGGTTGTAAACCGACATTAAACCCAACCGACATTGTACCCATACAATGACACCTGGAAAGATGTCGGTTGGCAAAACCGACATTATATGGGTTCAATGTCAGTGCAAAACTGACATGGAAGTCCAGATTTGTTGTAGTGGTCAAACAGTGAATATTCAAACTCAGATGGCTACCACATGCATGAAGATGGCTAAACACTAAACCCTTTCCTAAGAATGCTAAACCCTAAAGTTGAAACCTATAAATCCGACAAAATCTAATGAACATGGTGAATGAAAAATGGGTTGTGTGAATGGTACACATACCTTACAGATACGACTATTGAACGGTCCAAAAGTTGTTGAGTTCGTCAGTCGGAAGTGGGAAGTGTGTTTAGTACGAGAGACTCTAGTCTGAAGCAAGAAGAATGTGGAAGAAATGAATGTCGAATGGTTTTCTAAAACGGACCTCAAATAAGTGAAATGACGTTTCGTTTAAAAATATTTCAAATAAGTGAATGTCGAATGGTCTCTCGCGTTCGTCGTCTCAGCATAATCTTATCGCGATCAATCGCGTTAACATTCTTCTATCGCTTGGGATCTGTATCAAAAACTGAGCCCGAGCGCGATTATACGCGTCTCGCGTTAGTGATCGAAATGCTCGCACTCACTCGCGTTAGTTTTCCGACGTCAGCAAAATGATAGACGTCAAAAAAATAAAAGTCGGAGGTCAATCCTCATTTTACGATTATGAAGGAGTTCTTCAACGCAAAATCCTCTAAAAGCCGCCTCATTCCTCCCCTCCATCTTCATGCTTTCTCGGTGCCGCCGTCGCACCCCTTCTTCACTGACTTTTGTACTCTTTCTTGGTCTCAGGTATTCTCTCTATTTCCTATCTTTCTCTTTTAAGTTTCGCTCCTTACAGTGTGTGAGACCCCATGGGAATGGATTTGAAATTTAGTTTTGCCTAATTTTCATTCGTACAATTCGAGACCATTGCATTGTATTGTTGTGTTGGCCAAATTTGAAATTGGATTATAGTTTTTCGTTCAATCTTTATCCTTTATTATTAGTTAATAGTTATATTGGATTATAGTAGTTTAGAATCAATCCATCTTTTACCTTTTTTTCCCAGGAGGCTGCTGTTGAAGTTTATTAAGATTATATATGCTGCCTATCTTGTTGATGGGTTTATATATAATCATCTTTGCTTTGTTTAATTGTAGTTTTTTTTGGGTGTTTACAGTGTTGAAACTCGGAACAATTCTACTTTGCAGGGGTTTGAACACAGGACCTCCTGGACCACCCGCTCTGATACCATCTTAAATCACCAATTAAACTAAAAGCTTAAATTTATAGTTTAGGGTAAATTTAATTATATCATATAGTCTAACATGTCCCGTGCCTTGCCATAGGCAGATTGTCTGGTAAAGCTGGTAAGACAAAGTTCGCCATCGAAAATGCCACGAAGACGAACATTGATATCCATTTGGGTCCAGTTATAAAATGTGTTTGCTTCATTTTATTGAGAGCTCTTAAGAAAGGAGTTGAGAGTTTTTTTCTGCCTAACAACTGGATTTTAAGTTAGGTTTTAAATTAGTCATTTGTTTTATTGCATGAAACTCGAAAATATGCAGATGCTTCAATAATATTTTGGCTTGCCATCAATTAAGGTAGCTAGCTGCAGTAAGAGCTATTTGTGGGTTGACTTTCTGAATTTGCAAAACTATATATTTCCAATGTTTTCATAGCAGGGAAGAAATTGAATTTGGTGAATGGAAGCTTCAATGAAAATATGCAGATGCTTCAATGGACTTGTGAAAATATTGATTATCGAAATTAATGAGTTTATGGTGACTTTCGCATTCTTTGAAATTGAATGTTTAGGGTGAAAATTTATACCACTTGACAAGTCCAGGTCTCGTTTGATAACCATTTTGTTTTTTATTTTTTGTTTTTGAAAAATAAGTCTAAAAATATTACTTCTACAAATGAGTTTCTATGTTTTCTTAGGGTCTGTTTGGTATGCAATTCGAATTATGTTTTATGTTTTCGGATTCACTGAATTTAGTAAATATGTGTTTGGCCGATGTGTTTTCAAAAACTGCTTTCGGATTCTGGGATCCAAATAGTAGAAATTCTGAAAACAACATTTTTATGTTTTCATTGTATCCAGATTCTGAATTTAAAATTTTAAAACGCATAATTATATTAAACAAATATAAAAATCTTAATAAATACAATATTTCATATTATATACTTAACTTACTTTTGTTAAATTACAATATATATAATATAATATATTATAAATTATATAATATAATATTATAAAATGATAATTCTATAAAATTTATAAAATCATGTTCATAAATTAATTAATAATGACTTATATTCAATCTAATAATTAGTTTTGCAACTACAACTAATTTAATGATTTATTAATATGGTACATGACACAAACAACTGTTTAGAATGAAATCAAATTTCCAAATCTGCTACCAAGCGCATATATGAAAACATGAAATACAACTCTATTTTAATTGAATCTTTTGTTTTTAAATTTCTATTTTCAGATTGCTTATCAAATAGGCCTATTTTGTACCTATGTTTTCAAAAACTAATTTCTAAATCGGCTACCAAACACATATATGAAAACATGAAATATAACTCTATTTTAATTAAATCCTTTGTTTTCAAATTTCTATTTTCAGATTGCTTACCAAATAGGCCTATTTTGTACCTATGTTTTCAAAAACCAAGCTAAAGTAATTTTCAAAAACTTATTTTTATTTTTTAAAATTCACTAAATACTTAAGTGATACCTTAAGAAAGATGAAAATCATTGTAGAGAAGATTGAGAGAAATTGTGAAAAAAACAAACATAATTTTCAAAAACTATAAACAAAAAAACTAAATGGTTATCAAACGGGGCCTTAGGGATAAGCATTGAATTTTTTTCCTAATAAATTCTATCTAAGAAAAGGCATAACTAATCTGAAAATGTTTTCAAAATTTACAAAGGGAAGGCAAATAGAGACTAATTTCTTCTAGCAAAGTTACAAAAAAAAAAAAAAGAAGTAAAGATTAATTTTAAATTTTAGGATTTATTGAAAGTATTTTAACTAAATTTGAACATTTGAAAGTGTAAGGACTAAAATAGAACAAGTCCTAAAGTACATAGATCAAAATGTATTTTAACCTTATTTTAATTAAAAAAAGTATTTAGCTTAAAGATTTTTTTACAAAATTATTTTCATTTAGACCAACCGTTTATTATTATTATTATTATTATTATTATTATTATTATTATTATTATTATTAATTTAACATATATAAAGGAATGGTGATCCAAACCTATAACCTTCTCATTAAAGTTATAATGTCTTAACCAATTGAACTCAAGTAACCAAGGTAACCAACGAACTTCTCAAATATTAGAATCCTATCAAAACAATATCAACTAATTTTGTTACAAAAACAATCGCCAATTTTTTATTTGGTTGAATTACAAGTTTAGTCTCAAAAATGTTGGAATTGTGTCAAATAAGGCAGTAGTACTTATACATTCAAAATGTTTGACAGTTCACTACAAGAACTAATTTGACATTTTTAAAATTCAACCTGGCTGCGTCACTATTATTGCTATTTTTTTAAAAAAAAAATGTTATTACCTTAAAATGGTAAAATGTCGCTTCATTCTTCGCTGTCAATCAAAGAAACAAGTGAGAGTTTACATCTAAATTAGACCCAACAATAGTTATTATATAAGTGCAAAATATTACCTACAAATCAAAGAAAAGCCATGGATGCCTCCAATTTTTCTCCACTACTTTTGGCATTCCTTGTTTTCTCTATTCTGCAAACATCTACCGTTGCCACAAAAAAGGCAAACAATCTCTTCTTTATATAATTCTTTCGTTTCAAAAACTCACTTCTTGTTTCGTTGAATTTTCTTTTTCTCGTGCAGTCGTACATTATATACCTAGGATCGCATTCTCATGGTTTGAGTCTTTCCTCATTCGATCTCCAACTTGTAAAGAATCTCACTATGATTTATTGGGATCAGTTTTGGGAAGGTGAGACTCTTCAACTTCATGCAGCTTGGTTTCTTTGTGAATCTTACATGTGCAATATTTATTCTCACTACTTTTTATTCCTCTCAATTCATTGTGTAGCAAACAGATAGCCAAAGAAGCCATTTTCTACTCATACAACAGATATATCAATGGCTTTGCTGCCATGCTCGATGAGAAACAAGCAGCAGATCTTGCAAGTAAATTGTTCATATGTTTCTAAAAAAGTCAATAAGATATCTCCTTGTTCAAATAAGCTCAAAATTAAGGTTGCACAAATACATGGCAGGATTTTCAAATGTGATTTCGGTTTTTTAAAGTAAGGAAAGACAATTGCACACAACAAGATCATGGAATTTTCTCGGAATAGAAAGTCAAAATGTAATTCCTTCAGACTCCATTTGGAATGTTTCGAGGTTGGTGATGATACAATTATAGCTAACTTTGACACAGGTTCTTTTTGTTCTATCATCTTAACCCTTTTTTTTCTGTGTGTGTAATTTGCTATTCTATTTTTCTTTAATACTCTTCATGTAATTGGAATATAGGTGTTTGGCCAGAATCTAAGAGCTTCAGTGATGAAGGATATGGGTCTATCCCTTCAAGGTTGTTGGGTACTTGTCAAAGTGACACTGACCCCAACTTCCATTGCAACAGGTCAAGAGCTTCAATTCATTCACTAACTCTTTTTTTTTCCATTCTGGTAGTAAATTTGAAATAGATACCTTGAATGCAGGAAGCTAATTGGAGCAAGATTTTTTAACAAAGCCTATGGAGTACTCAATGTCAGCTTTAATTCTTCAAGGGACCATGATGGCCATGGAACCCATACTTTATCTACAGCTGGTGGTAATTTTGTCTCTGGGGCTAATGTTTTTGGCAGTGGCAATGGCAATGGAACTGCCAAAGGTGGCTCACCACGAGCCCGTGTCGCATCCTACAAGGTCTGTTGGCCAGCAGAAGGTGGAGGGTGTTTTGACCCAGATATCTTAGCCGCCTTCGAAGTTGCCATTAGCGATGGCGTTGACGTTATCTCAATTTCTGTTGGTGGACTTCCCTCGGACTTTCTAAACGATGCGCTATCCATAGGAGCCTTCCATACAGTTCAGCAAGGCATTGTTGTTGTTTGCTCGGCTGGGAACTCGGGACCAGCTCTTAAAACTGTAACAAATGTGTCGCCATGGATGTTAACTGTTGGAGCTAGTACCATTGATAGGGATTTCTCCAATTTTGTGGCCCTTGGGAACAAAAAGAAACTCAAGGTACTTATATCTAACACAACCTAAAGTTAGAACACTTAAAACGAAAACTATTACTATCTTAACCATCTCCCAACTATCAATGTCAGGGTGCAAGCCTTTCTTCTAAGGCATTGCCCGTTAACAAGTTCTACCCCTTAATTAATGTTGTGGATGCGAAAGTCAGCAATGTCTCCAATCGTGATGCGTGAGTATATTTACTCCATTGTTTTTCTTTTCAAAAGATCAGAAGCAATACAAATGAACAATTAAGCAATAGACTTAACACAATTACCAAACACACTTATAATGAGTTCTCATAGGGAAATTTGTGATGATGGAACGCTTGATTCCACGAAGTCCAATGGGAAGATTGTCGTTTGCCTTCGAGGGGTTAATTCAAGAGGGGCCAAAAGTTATGTGGCTGCTCAGGCAGGGGTTGTTGGGATGATTCTGGTTAACGATGAGCAAAGTGGGAATGATATTTTTGCTGATCCACACATCATTCCAGCTTCCAATGTAAACTATAATGATAGCATATCCATCTCCCAATACATCGACTCTACAACGTAACTCCCTATGTTTCCTTGTTTTTTCCAAAGTTTGTTTGTAAATATTTTGTTTCCTCTACAAGTTTCAAGTCATAGTAACACGTACTTGGATCAGGACACCAATGGCTTACATCAGTTCTGTGAGAACAGAACTTGGAGTCAAGCCAGCCCCAGCAATGGCTGGTTTCTCATCAAGAGGTCCTAATACAATCGAGGAGTCAATCCTCAAGGTTTATTTTTCCCTACTAAAACTTGTTATGAAATGTTTCAATTCAAATTCTTGAGTTCAAAATCCATGCAAACTTGAGGTTAAGAAACATCATTTATCCTAACAAGCTGTGTTTTTTCAGCCTGATATAACAGCATCAGGAGTGAATATAATTGTGGCTTACCCCGATGGAATACCTTTGACAAATTTACCGGTTGATGATCGTCGAGTTCCTTTTAAGGTAGAATCTGGCACATCTATGGCCTGCCCCCATGTTGCTGGCATTGCAGGCCTTCTCAAAACCCTAAATCCAAAATGGAGTCTAGCCGCCATTAAATCTGCAATCATGACCACAGGTTCAATCATACAATCAAATCAAAAGCATCAAAACAAGTCTATCTCCTGGATGATTCTCATGTAATTTAAACAATTTTCCATCGATTTCATCTCTACAGCCAAAACAAGAGACAACAGCTTACGCCCAATCTTAGACTCCACAGGACTCAAAGCAACTCCATTGGCATACGACGCCGGACATGTTGATCCAAGCAGTGCGATGGACCCTGGCCTCGTTTACGACATTACAACCGACGATTACCTCAATTTCTTGTGCGCTCGAGGCTACAATGCGACACAAATCAACAAATTCTCCAATGAGACCTTCATTTTTTATCAATCACTCAAAGTGACAGATCTTAATTACCCTTCGATCTCAATCACCGATCTGAAAGCAGGCCTTGTGACGATCAATCGAAAGGTGAAGAACGTGGGAAGTCCAGGGGCGTATGTTGCTCGAGTGAAGGCACCTTTGGAAGTTTCAATCGTCGTTGAGCCAAGTACATTGCAATTTACTGCCATGGATGAAGAGAAGAGCTTCAAGGTGGTGTTGCAGAGCACTGAAAAGGGAAATCAACAGGGTCATGTGTTTGGGACATTGGCATGGTCAGATGGCAAACACCAAGTTAGAAGCCCCATTGCTGTTAATTTAGGGAAATAGTTTCAAGTTTAGAAAATTTTCTGTTTTAGATTTAAATATGTGTTTAACAAATGTTTTTTTAACTGTTTTCCTATTCTATCATCTAAATAGTAGAAATTCTAAAAGGAAAATATTTTTATGTGTTTATTTGTATCTAAATTTTAAATTTAAAATACTGAATTCTATTTAAAAAGATTAAAACTATAATATATATATATATATATATAGTATTTTATGCTATAAACTAAATTTATTTTAACTAAATTAAATATGGATAATATGATATATTATAAATTTTATAATATTGTAAAATAATAATTATATAAAAAAATATTTCATAAATTAATTAATAATTATATTCAACCTAATATTAATTTTATAACTATAACTAGTTTCATAGTCTATAAATATATGGGACAATTGGGCATATGACAAAATGAGGGGTAAAAAATAGCACATATAGCAAAATGTAAAAAATATTGCAAATATAGCAAAAAAATTCACAACCAATTTTAGAAGTCTATCAAAGTCTATCACTGATAGAAGTCTATCAAGTCTATCACTGATAGACTTTTTGGTTGGATTATTTATATATTTTGATTGAAGTCTATAAATGATAGAAGTCTATTACTATTATTATCACTATCACTAATAGACTTTTTTGTTTGAGTTTTTTAATCTATTTGAATTGAAGTCTATCAATGATAGAAGTTCATCACTATCACTGATACACTTTTTCATTGGATTTTTTTTTTCTAATTGAAGTCTATCACTATCATCGACAGACTTCTTGTTTGGGACTTTTATATGTTATGATTGAAGTCTATAAGTGATAAAAGTCTATCACTATTACTGATAGATTTCTTGTTTGAAATTTGTATTTCTTCTAGTTGAAATCTATCAATGATAAAAGTCTATCACTATCACCGATAGATTTCTATTTGTGTTATTTATCTCTTATGATTGATGTATATCAGTAATAGAAGTCTATCATATCACCAATAGCGTTCTATATGTGTTTTTTTTATTTGTTATGATTAGAATCGATCAGTGATAAAAATCTATTATTATCATTGATACACTTCTATTTGTATTGTTTATCTCTTCTTGTTAGAGTCTATCGGTGATAGGAGTGAGTCATCATGTATCACTATCACTAATATCTTCGCTATATGTTTTGTTTACCCATTTTGATTGGAGTCTATCGGTGATGAAGTCTATCACTATCATAGATGAGACTTCATTTATATTGTTCATATGTTTTTATTGAAGTCTATTTGTGATGAAGTCTATCACCATCACTTATAGACTTCTTGTTTTGGGATTTTTATCTGTGTTTGATTGAAGTCTATCAGTGATAAAAGTTTATCACTGATAGACTTCTTGATTGGTATTGTCTATCTATGTTGATTGAAATCTATCACTCTCACTAATAGACTTCTTGTTTGGTGACTGATAGACTTCTTGTTTGGTGTTGTTTATCAACGTTCAATGTTGATTGAAGTCTATCAATGATAGAAACCTATGATATAAACCTATCACTATCATTGATAAACTTATTGTTAGGTATTATTTATTTTTTGTTGATTGAAATCTATCAGTGATAGAAGGATCTCACTATCACTGATAGACTTTTTGTCTATTGTTGTTTATATATATTTATTGAAGTCCATCAGTGATAGAAGTCTATTACTTTCACTAAGAGACTTCTTGTTTGGTATTTTTTATTTGTGATAATTGAAGTTTGTCAATGATAGAAGACTATTAGTATAACTAATAAATTTCTTGTTTGGTATTGTTTACTAGTGTTGATTGGAGTCTATCACTAACACTGATAGACCTCTTGTTTGTTTTTTGTTTAATTGTATTTACTGAAGTCTATAATTATCATTAATAGTCTTCTTGCTTGGTGTATTTTATCACTATTAATTGAAGTCTATCACTATCACTAAAGACTTCTTGTTTGTTGTTGTTTATCTGTGTTTATTGAAGTCTGTCAGTGATAAAAGTCTATCGCTTTCATTAATAGACTTCTTGTTTAGTATTGTTTATCTGTGCTGATTGAAGTATATCAGTGATAGAAGGCTATCACTATAACTGATAAATTTATCGTTTGGTGTTGTTTATCAGTGTTGATTGAAGTTTATCACTAATACTGATAGACTTCTTGTTTGTTCTTTGTTTATTGGTATTAATTGAAATCTATCACTATCACTAATAGACTTTTTGCTTTCTGTATTTTATCAGTATTGATTGAAGTCTATTAATGATAATTTCAACGATAAAAGTCCTATCACTATCACTGATAGACTTCTTATTTGTTGTTGTGTATCTTGGTTGATTGAAATCTATCATTATCACTGATAGACTTCTCGTGTAACGTCCCACATTTTTTAGAATTAAATGGTTGAATTGAGATAGATGAATTTTTGAGTTATTGGATGAAACTTATTTCAAAGTCTCAAATTCAATAATTTGGTAAGTGTTAAATACTAGTTTTAAATTGAAGATTTAAAGATTGAACAAAAAAAAAATTCATTAAAAATTAATCATTTATATAGAACTTTGTTCGAATGCAAAAATGTTTTTTAATTACACATTCTATCAAATTATATTTTTCGATTAGTATCTCATGTTTTTATTTTGTTTCATTCTCTATCGTCATTTATTAGCGACAAAATTGTTATAGGTTTTAATATCTCGCAATATAATATCAAGTATAATAAGAATTTTTTTTCTTTTGATTGTAATTTTCAAACAGAAGTAATGTTATCATCATAAAGTTTCTAATCTGCATAAAAAGTTTGAATGGAAAAACATGTATGTGAAGAAAATGCAGGACAACATGTTAAAAGATGAGGAGAAAAGGAAGGCAAAGAAAATTAAAGAAAATAATAATAAAAAAATCGCATGCAAAAAAATGTTTGGAGACATTAAAAAAATCACAAGTGATCATTTTTTTTTCTCTCTCATATACAACTAAAAAAAGAATAACAAAACTTTATATAAAAGATTTGCTATATTTGCAAATATTTTTACAAGTTGTTATATTTGCAAATAGTTTATTTTAATTTGCTACCCAATATAATTGCCCATTCAACTTAATATTTAGTTTTGTAACTACAACTAATTTTATGATATATAAATATATTATAGAATATACTTTAAACTACGGTTTAAAATGAAATAAAATTTCTAAATCTGTTACCAAACATGAAATACAACTCTATTTTCATTAAATCCCTTATTTCTGTTTTTGAATTGGCTACCAAAACTTTAGAAACCCTTATTTCACAAATCTGGTCAAAACGTTATAAATTTTTTTAGCTCAGCCACTCAAATTTCTCCAGGGTTTGTCTTTGGCCATTTCAATTCCGTACCGCCCCTGCCTCCTTTCATAGTTGCTCTTCCTTTGGCTTCCTTCCGTCGAACCCTCCGTCCAGCGTCCGGTATCAGTCAAGCTCTTCATTGACGGTTTTGAAAGTAGATTACTCCTTCATGGATACCAATGATCATTTTCTACAATTTTCTTCGTCCCCTGACATGTTGCATTTCATATGGATATTCCACAACTGCCAAGTTAGTGCAATCTGTTCTAGGCAATTGTGACACTCGTGCAAGGTTCTTTAGCCTTTATTGTAGTGATTTCTTTGTTAATTTGTGTGCTTGTTAATTATAGTCTGGGTCTGTTCTAATTCATGATCTATCTTTTCTTTTCCTTGTTAAATGATTAGCAATACCAAAAATGGAATGATTAATGGCTAGTTTGTTATTCTTCTCCAAATAAAAAAGTACGAAGTTGAAGTTTGCAACAATCATCATACTTTCTTGAACAAGTTTTGGTAGGAACCACCTGCACTGGTTTTCATGTCTTATTTATTTATTTTTGGTTGTGTTGGCCGGAAATCACCGTGCTATTACTTTTTGTGTGACATTTGACTTTAAAAAGAAAAACAAAAAACAGAAAACAAAAAACAAAATCTCAAGAGCTAATGAAATGAATAGCAAGATAAATATGTGGTTTTTGGTTTTTCAAAAAAAAAGCTTATAAGCTTTGCTTGGAGTTATAAATTTCTTTGTTTTGTTATCTACTTTTACAATGTTTCCAAAATCCAAGCCCAGTTTTAAAAACTAAAAAAGTAGTTTTGTAAATTTGTTTTTGTTTTTAGAATTTGGCTAAATCTTTGTTTAAGAAGGATGAGAATCATTACAAGAAAATGATGAGAAAACAAACACAATTTTCAAAAACCAAATGGTTATCAAACAAGGTCCTAGTTTTATGAATATGAGAATTAGAAAGAACAAGATGACAAATTTATTTTTTTTTAAAAAAGGACATGATTCATGGAATAGCATAACAAGTTTGGCTTTAGCCTGGGGACATAGTGCCTGTAGAGAGATGGTTTAGGAGTTTCATCTCCAAAGGAAGTTTTTTGTGTTGGGTCTTTAGGGGAGAGGAATAATAGAATTTTCAAAGGGCTTGAAAGACCTTTGAGTGATATTTGTGGGGTCTTGTTAGGTTCAATGGTCGCTTTGGGTTTCGGTGGTTAAGCTGTTTTGCAACTATTCGTTAGGTCATATTTTGCTTGATTGGGGGCCTTTTCTTTACCTTGCTTCATTCTTTTGTGAGCTCTTTTTTTGTACGCTTTTGTATTTTTTTCAATTTTTTTAATGGAAGTTTGGTTATTTATATAAAAAAATGGAATAGAAATTAATTGCTTGTGAAGGTCAAAATTTAAAAGATATGATTAATTTATGCTAAGGATATTATTAATATATATATATATATATTACATATATTCTTTTCTTTTCCTTCTCACTCCTTCGAGAGTTTGTTTCTGAACATTTCCCTTTTAGGTTATCAGTGAAAATTGTTTTGTTCAAAAAATAAGTTGATAGGAAAAATATTGATTTATATCACAGCTGTGTAGTCGCTTTCACAATTCTTTTTATGGAATATGTTGATCGTCTTGTATTTTAGCTTCATTTAAATGTGATGCTTGCAGATTGAAGGCTTTAAACTTGTTTGAACTGGATAGACAACATAAATTTGTTGGGATTGGTTAGTAGTGTTTAGAAAATCTGAGTGATTTCTTTTGTGAATTTTGTCAACTTTTAGCAATTTATTTACAGAACTCAAACTTATAATTCCTTGGTGTTTTAATGTTAGCATGAAGATAATGATTTCATTCGTGAAGTTATATTAGAAGGTTATTACTATTTTATATTATTATGATGCTATTTTCACGATCAAACTCAATTTTTATGCCAAAAACAACTTGGAGTTTTTGCTATATATGGTTGCCTAAGATTATAGGTAGGGGTGAGGTGTTGACTGGTGTACTGCTACCACGAGTATACCTTTTTGTGATTGCTAGTTAAATACTATGTCTGCCTCCTATACTTAAAAGTTTTATATAAATAATTTTGTTGTGCCTGTGCACAAATTATTTCAACGATGTGCACATAGCCCTCAAGATACCTGTTGATTCTTCAATTAATAAGTTAAGCTTTTTATTGGTTGGTTTTAAGTTTATTTACAGTTTAATTTATTATCTAATGCATTGTAGGTTCTCATGAAGCAAGTTCGTTTAAAGTGACGAGAAAATGTGAGCGTACTACATTGCTTGCATTTATCAGAAAAGTGCTAGATGAAAATATGGTTTGAAATTATTTGTTTTTTCTTAGTTATGTTTGCTCAGAGCGAGAAATCCTTCCTCTACGTTTGACAGTATTTCAAAGAATTCGAAGTCCTCAATACTTTGAGTCCTTTGGCAATGGCTTTCTTTCACAACTATCCTCCTTTGTTCTTTTGATGCCACCTTTCCTTCACTTTCCTTGTTTGCCTCTTAAAAGGTTCATTTCACAGACCTCAACATCCTCCATTAAAATTGTCCCATTCAACCCACAATCCAATGTTCAACCATTTTTCTCACTTCTCCAAGAATTCCCCCGTAACATTTTGTGGGTCAAATCTATTCATGCCCAGATTATTATCACAAACGCCATATCTGGGGACCAGTTTTTGGCTGCAAAGCTTGTTGCTGCATACTCAGGTCTGGGTTGTTTGGAAAATGCACGGAAAGTGTTTGATAAGTTTCCTCAAACAGAAACTGTTCTTTGCAATGCCATGGTTAATGGGTATTTGCAAAATGAGCATTATAGTGAGAGTATTGAGCTGTTTAAGATGATGGGTCGATGTGATTTAGAATTGGATAGTTATACTTGTAATTTTGCTCTTAAGGCGTGCACGTTCTTAATGGACTATGAAATGGGGATGGAGGTGATTAAATTAGCTGTGTGTAAGGGTTTGGATAGAGGTCGGTTTTTAGGAAGTTCGATTTTGAATTTTTTGGTGAAAACTGGTGATATTATGTGTGCACAAAGATTTTTTTATCGAATGATTGAGAAAGATGTTGTTTGTTGGAATGTGATGATTGGTGCCTTCATGCAGGAAGGCTTGTTTGGTGAAGGTTTTAAGGTGTTTCTTGATATGCTTTACAATAAAATTGAGCCTAGTGTTGTGACCATGACAAGCTTGATTCAATCCTGTGGGGCAACTAAGAATTTAGAATTTGGAAAATGTATTCATGGCTATGTTCTTGGATTTGGAATGGGTAGTGATACAAGGGTACTGACCTCATTGATTGTTATGTATTGTAAAACGGGTGATGTCGAAAGTGCTGCATGGATTTTTGATACGATGCCTTCGAGGAATTTGGTCTCTTGGAATGCTATGATTTCTGGTTGCGTTCAAAATGGTTTGCTTGTTGAAACATTACATCTCTTTCGAATGTTGGTTACAAGTGATGGAGGTTTTGATTCAGGTACCATTGTTAGCCTCGTCCAGGTTTGTTCTCACAGGGTTGATTTGGATGGCGGGAAAATTCTTCATGGTTGCATTTATCGAAGGGGACTTGATTTAAATTTGGTTCTGTCTACTGCAATCGTTGATCTATATGCTAAATGTGGATACCTAGCTTATGCTTCTTCTGTTTTTGAAAGAATGAAAAATAAGAATGTGATTTCATGGACTGCCATGCTGGTAGGATTGGCACAGAATGGACATGCGAGAGATGCTTTAAGGTTATTTAATCAGATGCAAAATGAGAAGGTTACTTTTAATGCTCTCACCTTAGTTGGTTTAATCCACTGTTGTGCACTCCTAGGCTCATTACATGAAGGGAGAAGTGTGCATGCTATTTTAATTCGCTTCGGTTTTGCTTCCGAAGTTGTCGTTATGACAGCCCTCATTGATATGTATGCAAAATGCAGCAAAATAGACTCAGCTGAGAAGGTATTCAAGTACGGTGTTACACCCAAGGATGTGATTTTATATAACTCTATGATTTCGGGCTATGGAACACATGGTCTCGGGCGTAAGGCACTGTGCGTCTACCATCAAATGAATCAAGGAGGACTTCAGCCAAATGAAAGCACCCTTCTTTCTCTGCTATCTGCTTGTAGCCATTCAGGCCTGGTGGAAGAAGGAATCTCCTTGTTTCACAATATGCAGACTGTCCATAACATAACACCTACCGATAAACTTTACGCCTGTTTTGTAGATCTTCTAAGTCGAGCGGGTCGCCTGCAGCAAGCTGAGGCGTTTATCAATCAAATGCCTTTCATTCCAACTAGTGGTATACTTGAAACTCTGCTGAATGGATGTCTGATGCACAAGGACATTGAATTGGGTGTAAAAATTGCTGACAGATTGCTTTGTTTGGATTCTAGAAATCCCAGCATCTACATTACCTTGTCGAATATATATGCCGAAGCGAGACAATGGGATTCGGTAAAGTATATCCGAGGCCTTATGACTGAGCAGGAAATTAAGAAGATTTCGGGATATAGCTCAATTGAAGTAAATATTTAGTCTGTGTTTTGTGCGCGAAGGGGAGAATTTGCAGCCATGTTGGGCAAACATCAAGTAAATTTTTGGAGTTCAAAGTACTTTCTTTTTAATCTTTTGTTTATTTTTTTTGTATAATCAACACGTCAAACTTAACATATTGTTTATTGTAATCTCATGGAATGTTATGAGAGTGAGGCATACGTAGTAGACATGTATGAGAACTCTAAACCAATATTATGTAAAATTAGAATAACAGACAAATAGTGAATGGGCTCTTATAGCCCAAACATTTACATCAACTAGATTTTTCACTTGTGTGTTGCACGTGGTTTTTCTCTTTTAGTTTTGTTTTTTTGAACAAACAATTATGTACAACTACAAGAGTTCTCATTAAGAGCAGAGTAGTTAACATAAGATGGGTAAGACTAAGATCTATTTCAAAAGAACCCTTCCTCTTCCAAGATGGAGAAAGAAGGATGGGAATTACAAAAATAACTATCAGTCTGAAGCAGAGGAATCCGAGCAAGGTGGACGATTGTTGCAGCTTAGGGACGTTTTGAGTAAGAGATATCTCACATCTCAGAAGTTAGATCTTCCATTTCGTCTACTAAATTCTTCGTTTTATAGAGATCGGATCTAAGAGAGATGGGTGTGTTGATGATGTCTGAGGAATTCAATTCAACAATCAAAGGCCTCTGCTGAACTGATTGAAACTGCTGGAGGAATTTTAGACTGAGAACAATGGCTTTCCCTTCCAAACACTTTGATCAACAACTTTTGGTTGCAAGAGTTGACACCGATGCAGATGGGAGATCCACTAGAGTCACGAACCACGTGCATTGACATTCAACTTCCAGCAGAGGCTTTCATCTTTTCTGACTCTCACCGAGATGACATTTGCGTCGTGAGTCTCCCTTTTTCGCAAGGTATTTATCAATTGTGTTTAGCAGGTGAATTAAATCAGAATGTGTTGGGTACGCTGGATATTGTTACGTTGGGGTTTTCTGATTTCTAAAATTCTCAAGTACACTAAAAGAGTGACGACTGCTTTAGAGAGCTCCTCTTGATTTAACTTGTTTGACATCCAAAGCCACAAATCTTTAGGGGTCGTTTGGCTCCCTGTTTTGGATTTGGATGATTTTGGATTCCAAATCCAAAACCATGTTTGGCCCAATGTATTCAAAATTTTTGGTTTTGAAACACACATCCCATGGGTTACAACAGTGCAACCCCATGGGTTTGTTCCATGTTTTCTTATTTTATTTGTCATATTCCATTTTTGGTGATTATTTTAACAACAATTTCGGTGACAACTCCAACAACTACACCGGTGATCCGACTACAACTAATGGCTACCTCCAGCAACAACTCCGGTGATCCGACCATTGCTGACAATTACCTCCGGCAAAAACTCCGACGACCACATCGGTGACCCCGCTATCGCTGACGACTACCTCCAGCGGCAATTCCGACGACTATACCGGCGACCCCCCACCGTTGACGACTACCTCCGACGACAACTCCGACGACCACACCGGTGACCCACACGCCACCGTGGCGACTACCTCGGCGACAACTCGGCGACCATCTGGATGACTCAGACCACCGGCGATGACTACCTCCGACAAAAATTCTGACTACCACACCGACGATCCCAACCACTACTGACGACTACCCGACGACAACTCCGACGACCACACCGGCGACTAGAGATGTCCATTTTCCACGGGGGCGGGGAATCCCCTTTTAAGCGGGGAACGGGGGAGGGAACGGGGATGAAATTTTTCCCGTTGGCTAAATGGAGACGGGGACGGGGGAATACATTCCCCATCCCCGACTCCTCGACCCCGTCCCGCTCCCCGTCCCCACCCCGGTTAATATATTTAATTTTAAGTATATATTTTTGTATAGATCTCATAAACCATAAGTCTAAAATTTTATTAAATATCATTTTATTTTTCTAAAAAAAATGAAAAATGCCTCTTAACTAGAAATCTATAAAGAATAATTGACCATCTAAATACAACTTTTCAAATAAAAAAAGAAATTAGTTAATAAAATTAAAAAAAATAAAATTCTAAGCGGAATTATTCCTGCAGAAACTTTGATCCCCATGAAATTCTATAATTCCTCATGAGAATCCCGCCCCATTCCATGAAAATTAAATGGAGAATTTGCGGGGATGGGAAATGAAATGGGGGGTGGGGACGGGGACGGGGAGCTATTCCCCGACCCGCCCCACCCCGTAGACATCTCTACCGACGATCCTAACCACCGCTGACGACTACCTCCGATAACAACTTCGATGACCACACCGGCGATCCCTGCCACCGTTGACGACTACCTCCGACACCATACCGATGACCCCGACCATCGCTGACAACTACCTCCGACGACCACACCGACGACCCCAACCACCGCTGACGACTACGTATGATGGCAACTCCGACGACCACACCGGCGACTCCTGCCACTGTTGACGACTACCTCTGACGACCATACCGATGACCCCGACCACTGTTGACGACTACCTCCAACGAAAACTCCGACGACCCCAACAACCGCTGACGACTACCTCCGACGACCACACCGACGACCCCAACCACCGCTTACGACTAGTTTCGATGACAACTCTGATGACTATATCGATGACTTAACCATTGCTAACGACTACTTTCGACAACCACTCAAGATACTTGTATACGCCTACCCCAACAACCCGATCACTCGAGCAATCAACTAACGACTTAACTTGTGTTCAATCACCACTTTTCTTATTAGAGTTCCAAAAATAGGTTTTTGGATACTTTGTATAATAAAATTTTAAATTTTCTAATCACTTAAATAAACTTCCAATTTTTTAATTTTTAAAATAGAATTTCCAAAAATAAGTTTTTGAATACTTTATAAAATATAATTTCAAATTACGTAATTTAGTAAATAAACTTCCATTTTTTTTAAATTTTAATGTAGAATTCCAAAAAATAGTTTTCAGAATATTATGTGATGTGAAATAGAGTTTTAAATTGAGATATTTGTACGGAAGACCCCTTTTTATTATCATTAATGTTGAATGACATTACTACTATTGTTCTATTGCTTAGATACTTGTTACTACTTCTTCATTCTCTTATAACCTAACAAATTGCACCGCTTATGGTAGTAAGCATATATGTTAATGGGCATACTTCTCTAACTTGCTTATAGAAAACATAGACATTGTTTCGGTAATTTAAAAATGCAGTAGATAGTGTTGTGGTACATTGATTGATGCACAAGCGCGGAGGTTATTGGATTACAACGATAAATAAGGCCGGGCCGGAAAGATAGCAGTAAAGTGCCAGCTCTCATCAGCCTAGACGATTTGACGGACGAGTGCGACGAGGAAAGCCATACACCCATCTTCGAGCGATATCTGGTTCATATCGCTATTAATGTCGCACAATCACTCGACTCGCCATTTTCAACTTGCAGATGGAGAAGAAATCATCATATAGTGGATGTCGATGAAATTCAATTGTTACAGAGTGTTGCTCAGGTTACGTTGTGTCAACAATTATTAGGTTATTTTGAGTTGAAAACTTATATGAGTCACAAACCAGCCGAACCGATGGCACATAATGCAGAAGATCTGGTGCACCCGTAGAGACCGACTGCCGGACCTTTCTCACCGACGGTGATGCAAATATTATACATCAACGATAAATGATGGTATATCCGGACGATGGCCTCCTCATGGGAGTGGTTCACCATGTGCGACGACCAACACCGGTAGAGTGATATCAACGATGGGATCATTAGTGAACGATGATGACTCGAGTTCGGTCACGATGTTTTGGACAATATGAGATGGATGTTCTATTCCCTCATCACAATTGGTCTGGTCCGACAATAAATTCAAATACTCACCATCAACGCAGCGCTAACTCAAGCTTCCCAATCCGCCAATTTCATTCATTACAACATATTTCCCCCAACTCCCTCCACACTTCAAATCTAAATCCAATCAAATCTCAACCATCTATAAAATTCTATACAACTCCAACAACTCCCACCACTTTTTCCAATCATCACTCTCATGAGCAACCCAATATTAACACACGAAGATGTGGCTTGTTTTGTAAGAGTAGTTGCGGCGTATCGTATCCGACGTCCGCAGATGAATAATTTTGAATTTAAAACTCAACTAAGATTTGCATACACTGTTGGAAGAGAGCGACACACGCTGCACACGAAATACGTTATAGCATGCGATATATGGAATGCTTTTGAATAAACAATGTCATAACACCTCCATATATTAAGTTGAATGAGCATCATCAGTGCGCGGACAAGTTTAAGCAAGTTTATGCGAGTTTGTAGAGTTTGCACATCGGTTAGACAACAATATGGTGTGAACATTAGTTATGACAGCATGGCGTATGGTGGCATATGTAGCAGCACCCAGGGACTCCAGTGTCCATGATGGTGTCGGTTTCTTCAAAATCTTACTGATTGAGTCAAGATGAAAATTTTAATATGCATTCATGGGCCATCGGCATGCATGGGCTTTCGCCGACATGTTGTTCATATGGTTCTGAAATGTTGTATGTTGCAGCAGCTGAGTGGATATCATTTATCCAGCGCCTTATCCGATGGGATGGAGGAATGACGCCATGATTATGGTTCGATTGACGACTGAATCATCCTTTGAGTGATTCCGATTTGCGGTGACCATTCAAGCACCTAACCAGCAACAAATGTCAGATCAGATTTCCATGCATTACGGTGTGTCATCACTGGGCAACGCCATGAATAATTGGGCGATAGGCCAGCTGATATTAGAGGTGTCGCCACGCCATTCACACCTATTGGCAACTGTATTGATCAACTTATCATTATGGGTAGGTTCTGTTCCTATCGAGGCCAGTGAGCGCTGAACATGTGCAGTTCATCAAAATAAGAACACACACATCACACAGCAAATACCAGTTTTTCACCACATTTTACCGTGAAACCTGTTCTGTCACTATTTGATTTAAAGGCGAACACTACAAGGATGGTTTTTACCCGATGAATATGGCACCCCGCCTTCTACTTGATCGATCTATAGACGCTCTCGTCTTGAGTACATCCTGCCGACACATTGATTCTATCACGCGAGTGGATGGTCATTAGTCGCCGATCTTCACGCGCAGTACGCGAGGAGTGATTTGTATGATACCTTCCTAGCCTGGCTGTTTAGTGGCAAGCAAGCATATCGCCAGCAAGTTAGTTGTGCGGTCGCCTCGCCTTATGAAGAACCATTTTCACTGTCATATATCACGGTCGGCCATGGTTTTTGATGGAACCGACAACCCCGAAACGTAGTTGTATCTGTTCTGAAGCAGGTAGAAAATGTGGTCGGTTAAATGTCACAATGTTCAACAACCACACACGAATGAACATGTGAAATTCTCATTATTGTACGCTTAATAATAATATTAATTTGCATATTGCTCAGAACATGGCCACGCCGCCGCGCGGCCAGGAACACTGATTGATCGCCACGCTGATATGCCGATTGCCATCAATCAGCGAACATTATCTCTCCTGATTCATTATCATTCACAAAATTCTATATGAATTGTATACAATATCATGAATTATGTTTACTGATATTTAATGTAGTAATAAATATAGAATGAATACACACTACATAAATGAGATGAGATGGCGTATTTCTCTGCATGTTCTATAAGCGCATGAGTCCTCGGTTCCGCTATCGCTTGATGAATGAGGTAAGTTCCCACAGCTTGACAGGTATTTATCATTCATTTAATGTCACGTCGTCGCGAAAGCGTTCCGAGCGACGCTTCGCATTACGCACTATCCGCAGATCCAGCCTTGTGTGCGCTGACATCGCGAGCATAGCAAAGAGACCGCAGACGCCGATAGCTACCGACCTCTCGCCGCCCGCTCGGATACGAGGTCAATACATGCACTCCGCACGCACGTCCACAATTCAAATAATGGTTCATGTTGTGACAATCACTGCCTTACACAAAGCCGCCGGCCATGCTCGGTCGTAGCCACTCTCTTCGACATGCATCTCATCTTGGCGTCTTTCCTCTCTACTTATTGCTCACGATGCTGTTTTGATCCTCAGCAGATTCTTCTCCCAGTGACCGACCGATATGTACAGAGAAGACACAGGTGAAATCATGTAATCTTATATTAACTTAAATACGTCTCCGCGAGGAATTGTTCAGCTTATATATTATCTCGTCACAGACAACTTGTACTTTCTTAACATGCACCAACAGCAGGTTCTACAACTGAAATAGTAGTTATGCGTACATTAAAGTTAGAATAATATATATATAAAGCAGCATACAACGGTGGCAACACTGCCAAATTATGTGAAGGCCAGGTGACGGAAGAATTTTTTCACAGGGACGAATACGCCTCTGGCCCAACCCCGCTCTTCCCCGCGATCATCCTACATTACTCCGCATCTTCCGCTTCAATTACAGGTGATCGATTACCGCCACAAGTTAGCAGTATCACGTACCGCGCAAAATTTTGGCCGCTTCTGTGCGAGGCCGTATTATATTACCCAGTCACGAATAACGACCTAACATATTCATCTCATCACCGCAGAACTCCTGTAGCTCAAATCGTCATGCAGCGCAAGAGAGATTTCAGTTGGGACGGATGATTCAATCCGCCGTTCAGTTTCCTCACGGGGTGATTTTCCATTATGGCTCGATCAGCATCATCTATTATGATATTCTCACTAAATGCGATGAGACAACCACCTACTCAGGCCAAGCAGGCGAAACAGTGTCTGCCAGTACGAGCCTGTGGACGAGATGTTCTGTGAGGTGATGATGCCTGCTGCGAACGGTCTGATGCCGTGAGGCGAGCTGATATTCTGCTAGTGAAATGGCGAGCTTCATGCGGGTGGTGGTGGCCCGATGGCTCCTGGGAACAGCAGTATGCGGCAGCACGGACTGAAGAGTGGGTGGATGTGCTGGTGGAAATGGATGAGGATGGAGTCCTGGGAGCTAGCCTGCCAGTGTGCAGTGGTCCTGATGAATGTACCACAGTGGAACGAGCAAGTGAATCGAAAGAAGATACCGCATGTCATGATCATGTGCAGGCAACCACGGAATTCATGTACATTATTTCAGTCATAGAGCATTTACAAGCAAAATACCATCTCAGCGAACTTCAGTATGCATATACAAGCGGTCTTCTCCGTGCATCTCTGCATACGCTTTGTCCGCTGTCCGCACTGCTGATAGATTATCGGCGTGCACCAATGATTTCTTAAACGGTAACGATTATTAACATAGTTGTCGCGGAGCGCGTCGTGATCAGAGATCGATCGACGCGGCGGAACGGGATTCCGGCTAGACACTGTCGGAATACCGGCAACTTGCCGATTCAGTTTTCACTACGTGACCCGCTTCGACCATCTTATTCATAGGTTTCAATTGCGACTCCAAACTACATCCATCTTGAGAACCATCAATCAGCCTCAGCTTCCTGACAGCCCACAGTAGTTCCGTATAAATACGTTCAACATTATTTCCTCGAGCATTATTCACATTCTGACGGCATTTAGCGGTTCACTCAAAAGAACGAAACAAGTAGGGCAAAAGCACCATTAATTAACGAATCATATCATAGGTTATGAACTGGACGAGATTGTCGCCACATGATTCGGTGGTAACAGTATGCGCATCACTCACTACATATCGCCGGTTGTTCAAGATTCCACGCTGCATGCATGTGGAATGCCTCGATTATTGCTGCAGCGTTCAGGCGAAGAATGTGATATATTTACACATGCACTACTCCAAGGAGAATTCCTGAGCGTTATAGCGTTAGCTGTTTTCACCATAACGTTCTCCACAAGTGCCGCTCATCACACGGTGTTCTCTCTATTCTAATTCTCTCCATACGGCGCCTGCCGTCCGAAACGATCCAAACTGACTCTTATTTTTCTCATCATTATGCTTGCGCTCACGAGTGTATGTTTATATGACACCTGGCACCTATTGCCTGCGCAATCGTCAGTAGCGCACTTCGTGCATCACGTCATATCTTCAATCGCTTAATAAACGGCCGGCTGCGCGGTCGATACGTTAGGAACTCCTGCACTGCCTATGATTGCAACACTTCATTCCCAGGCCGCTCAGAAAAACAACATCGATCAGCTGCGCCGCCCATCCCCTCCTCACCCGAGACGTGATGGACTATGTTGAATCAGGTTCCATCACCCAGCAGGCACTACACATCTTTGCAGTCAGTATGTGTAGATGTGGCTCTTGCTTAATACTTTGTGCTTGGTGATCTTCGACCAGACCTGCTTGTTTTTATATATTGTTCGTGGCATTTGTTAAAATGATGTTCATGCCTACAAGGTTAGCAGCAAAGCGTCGCATAGATAAGCCACGAAGAGTGGTCTGTCCAGGTTGATCTAGCTACTTTTATCACAGTGCAAAGTATAAAGCAGTTTCGATCATACATCTTGACTATCGAGCGGGCGGGGCGGTATCGGCTACGCTGATGTGGAACCTGCATTCAATATCTAGTCATCAGCATTCTTCCGAGGAGGTGAGGAGGATGGGCGGCGCGATGATCAAAGTTGTTTCATCAATGGAACCGGTGAGTTTGTAGGATGAGTTCATTAATGGCAGTGATTGCAATCCCACGAGCCGCGTGAGCGGCGGCTGGTCCTGCTTTCCGGAGAATATTCATGGCATGGGGCCTACGATCGTGATGCTTGATGTGCTGCAAGGCGATAGAAATTTGGCACCGGCGAGTGCTAGGTGTAAGACTTATATTACTTGTAGCGCGCGTGATGGAAGAAAAGTCAAAAACGCCGCCGGCGGTCTTTGTTTCGTGTGAGGACTCCGATACTCAAGCATAGGAGAATGAGAACCATCGTGTGATTGGTCACGTGCGCTTGATAATAAGAAGAACTAAGCGATATACTGCATAACCTTCACGGAATCCACTCCTTTGTGTGTAATGTGCGTTATGTACTTATTACATTCACTGCTCTAGTTGAGATACTAATATGTATGGTGGCATCATATCAGGCGTTACACTACGGGCGGGACGACTACCAAGTGCCGTCGGCTCACACCATCATAAGTAAATGTTAAATGACCGTCACACACAAAATTGTCTGCGGTATCAGCGGCAAGTTCTAAACCTGTATGATTATGATTCGCACGTATGCATGACTCATCTTCTTACCAACTGGTTTGTGCATCTGTTAGTTGGATTGGTAGTAAATGCGTAAGTCAACTATCGTCAGTGAAAATGTTAGGTAACGGACGTACGCGCTTGCCCCAGCGATGAATGAAAGTTGACTCGCTGGCTTTTGAGAGTCAATGTGCGGCGCTGGGGAATGGGCTCGGCCGATGTCTGGATGGGTGAAATGGAACGATTCGACCCGTCGCGCATCAATCTGATGTGCGGATATGGATCTGATCGGAAGTGCACTCTCCAATCGACCTCTTGCGATCAATGTTATTACCACCGAAGCTATAAATCGGCTGCCGTGCAACCGATAATGTATGCAAAGCGAGTACGTTATGAGCCACAAGCGAATCGCGCGAGGATGATATACGCGTGCGCGCTATTCAGCTCTGTGGTTCATGTCGGATGAAGGTGTAAGTATCTAAGCTTATTTGCTTTCATCCTTATTTGGAAATAGATGTCTTACATGGATTCACTATTTTGGCATGATTAAGGATGCGCAAGCCATCATGCACACATCAGCACTTCATGTCCTCCCACTGCACTCTTGATCCATCACCCAGACCCCCGCTCCATTCTGACACGAAATATCTCCCCACTCTGCTGGTCCAGGTCTTAGACCATCACGCCCTCATTCCACTGACCGGTCGTCCATCCACCACCCACGCTCTCGCTTCGTCCATCCAGAAGCACCTTTCATTCCCTCGTGAGCCATCCGCACCATCCACTGGCAGCCCTCCACTCATTTCTTAGCCACGAATATCTCACTCTCCATCCATCGAGGCCATGGTTCGGCGGGCATCCACCATCCCCACAGAGCATCTCATTCCATCGAATTCCCATCCACCACGGCGACGGTGGACCTCCTTTCCCTGACTGCATTTCTCCGGGTGTCTCCATCCCATCAACGGTTGATCGTTGAGGATCTATCTAGTCGTTGCTCGGCTACGACGACGGTATCTATCGACGGCATGCTGAAGATCGAATATCGCGTCAGCTCTTTAGCTAGCGATCAGCTCGAATAGAAGAAGTTCGAGAAAATCAAAGTACCGGTTCAAGATCCGGTCCGGCGCAACATTATAGAATAGAATATTCGGCACACCGGGGCCGTAAGCAAATATCTGCGGTGAAGAAATGAAACTACTATACCGCCGTATCAATCACCATATGGTGATGAAGGTTGGTGGATGATGTCGTGACCGTGATCCCTCCAACGCGAACGATGCGGAATGAAGACGGTTAACTGAAGAAGCTAAGATCTCACTGGCCGTAAGTGGAAGTGTGGTATGTTACTTCATCACCCGTTAGCATGCACGCTTCGTGCGTGTATATTCTTTTTTATTATGTACAATATGTTTTCACATATTGTTCTATAGACTATGAGCTGCCAGGCTGTTGATGAAATTGTCTCTGTCACCAGAGATGTATAAACAAGTTCACGCCTTGAGGATTTGATATATAATAGGTTATTTGATTTCCACTCGCATCTTACTATACCATGCTCGACTCTCACTAAATCTGCAGAGAATTGCTCGGAGAGTCAGAGCAGGCGTCAAATCATGGGAGTGGGTGCGCGACAGGCGCGCGGCGAATGCGGAAAGGATAGGACAGAATAACCGCTAAGCGCTGTATGAGTGAATTTTTGTCCAAACGAACAATGGTTTCTGTGGACGTGCGAAGCTGCGAAGATATGCGATGACTCATCATCGTATCTCGCAATGTGAGCGTTCTTAGTAGAACCATTGGCGTATATCTGCTTGCTTTGCTATTGCTCGCTGATCGCGTCTGGTCTGGCTTTGATATGGCGAAATGAAAATGCGTAAAACGTTAAACACTCTCACTGTTCTGCGACGATGTATCTTTGGCGGCGGTAATAATACCTTAGCTTCCGTCTTTGGGAATAAACTCTACCATCAGACCGAATAGGTACGGACCGCTACCGGTCTGCGAATAATTACAATCTCGATACGATTGGTGTTCATATGTACGTACGTATAACTATTTAATAACTGACAAAACATTAATTCGTCTGATTAGTATATAAATCTATATAAGCGAATGTTTGTGTACAATGCTAACTGCGAATAAGGAAGAGATAATGTTCCGCTGGTAATCAGCATAGCAATCACGCCATCAACGCGGGCGCATTCCAACATGCATCAGCGAGGCGCATCAGCGCGGCGATCCATCAGTTTGTTGCTGGCCGAAGCGCGGTGGATTTACACATGTTCCTGCTGAGGCACCGTATGCATGCAATTAAGATGTGACGTCAATAACATCAAATAACTTATTTCATACATACATATCTGTGTGTTATGATTGTCGCATATCAGGTGAGTGAATGCATATTTAAAATTGTTTTCATCTTCAACCTCTATATCAAAAATAGTGTCCAAGGTTGACAATTTTAAGGGCTTCACCCATATGCATGGAGTATGGCATACGACTCCTCCGAGTACCTTTGGCTAATGCATGTGCCATCTCCCTAGCACGCCATGCTTTGTCATTACTAATGTTCACACCATATTGTTGTCTAACATCCTCGATGATGTGCTTCTGGCTTGTAAATTCGACCCACTCCCCGCAAACTTGCTTCTTATTAAATGACTTATGACTTCTCACACTTGCTTGCTTATGATCATGATTCAACAATTCAATTGAGCATGAGTGTTGGTTTCACATACTTGTTTATTCTAAACAAGCTTGTTCCTTCCATCCTGCACTCGCACGTAACCTCCATGTGCAAGTCTTCTCCAAACAACCAACCGTGTACAAATCCTTCGTTGATTTTTAACCCTAAATTCAAAATTATTATTCATTGCCAAGATGGATGATCGCTTTCTTCAACTCTTTCTTATTTACAAACAATCGATTAACCCCAACATCTTCATTACGCTTATTAACGGATGAAGATTGTCCAATCGAGTTAAGGTTGAGGTTGGAATTGGATTTGGAGTTGGAGTTGAAGTTGGAGTTGAAGTTGGAGTTGGAGTTGTAGTTGGATTTATAGATGGAGTTGGATTTAGAGATGGAGTTGGATTGGATGTTGGATTTGTATTTGGATTTGGATTTGGAGTGGGATAAAGAATTGAGTATGAGTAGGGGTATGAGTGGGAATGAGAGTGGGAGTGGGAGTTGGAGTTGGAGTTGGCGTTGGAGTTGGATTGGGTGAATGATTTGGATTTCCATTTGGAGTTGGAGTTGGAGTTAGTGTTGGATTTGGAGTGGGATTTGGAATCGACCATGCTTCACAATTATCCATCTCATATTGTCCAAAACATCGTGACCATGTTCGACTCCCAAGGTTCACATCATCGTTCACTAATGATACTCCCATCTCGTTGGGTGATATATCCACCTCTACTCGTGGTATATTGAGTGTGTCGAAGATCTAATGATTGGTGAACCACATGACTCGTATGGGGGCGACCTCATTCGGATGTACATTACCATCATTTCACATTTCTTCATCGATATAAATAGTTGCATCCTCGATACATTTTCCTGAAGTAGAAGAAACTCAAAGTCCCGTCCACCTTATGTACATTGGAGGTGCTTCCTCGAACAACGGCATCTTCACCCTTATTATAATGTCCACCATCGTCCGGCTAGTTCTGTAACATCATATATAAGGTTTTTCAACTCAAATAACCTAATGGTGTCGGACACAACAACACCCCAAGTTAGGCAACCTCCAATGTAACAATTTTGAATTTCATCCCAACATCCACCATATCTTATGAATAGAGATTTCTTCTCCATCCTGCAATAAAACAAGTTGAAATAGACGGTAATTCAAAGGTGTCAACGACATTAATAAACGACAAGAATGAACCTAGATATCTTTGAAAATTGGGTGTCACTATAGCTCTCTGTAGAACGCTCACGCCGCCCCGCCTCCGCCGCCCCGTCGCCTCGCTGCCTCGCCTCGCAGCAGCACACTCGCCACGCACTTTTACTATTTGTTACTACTTCTCGCTTCACGCCTCGCTATCACGTTCGGTAATCCTATAATAACCTCCGCACGTTACTAACAATGTCACCACTCAATGCTTCAAGCTTCAAACACTTTCATTTTCATCGTTTTTACAATTAAATTCTTGAAAACAACGGTGTGATCCTATGGATGTTTGCATCTTGATCAAACGTATAAGGGAATAAAGTATGCACCCATTAACATTGTAACGCACTTCTTACGACGAGAGACTCGCACCAATTTAGGGTTTTACGAGAAGGCTTCGGCGAAGAAGAATGAGAGAAGAGTATAGAACAAGTATCTTAAGCTTAATGGGAACAATAGTAGTAATTATCGAACACACAATGGAGTTTTGTACGTATTATATTATTTTACAATTTTATTATCATCATTCCTTTGTCGAGTATTCGCTAATAAATTGGCATGTCATTTCATACGATGTCTTATCGCATAACGCGCGTATTTCTCAGCGTTTCTGAAGGTAACCGTGAGCGAACGACGTGAGCGTTACTGTATGTATGCATAAGCGAGTCATCGTTTCGAGTAAGGATGAGCGTTCCTACGAGTAAGCGGGAGCATTCCTACGAGTAAGCATGAGCGTTCCTACCGAGCGTTCCTACGAGTAACCGTGAGCGTTCCTACGAGTAAGGCGTGCGCGTTCCTTCGAGAAGACGTGGCCTGCGCGTTCCTTTCGAGAAGGCGTGCACGTTCCTGCGAGTCGAGAAGCTACCCTTCGGTGTAATTTTGCGCGTGTTGCCACGTCAGAATAGGTCAGTTTTCATTATTTTCGAGCGCTAGGTCATTCAACATTAATGATAATAAAAAGAGGTCTTCCGTACAAATATCCCCCTAGACTTCCAATTTCTTAATTTCTAAAATAGAGTTTCAATTTTGTAACTCATTTATGTTATACAAGGGTTTCTACAATTGTCAAAACATCCACTAAAAAATAAGAGAACAAAACAACTAAAAAAAACAAAAAAAAAGAAACAACATAAACCCATGATTCAGAACACTGCACCCCAAACATTGTTTTCTTATTCTCAGGCTTCAGAACACTGCACCCCAAACACAACTTTGCAATTCCCAGGTTTCAGAACCCCCTAGGGTTTTGATTCCCAAGGGTTTGATTCCAAGACATGGGGCCAAACAACCCCTTAGTGTTCCACTCCTTCCTGTGCACATCAAGAGAACCAAATAGATTAACCCATTTGATAACTATTTTTTGTTTAGAAATTAAGCCTATAAATATGCTTCTACCTATGGGTTTTTATGTTTTCTTATCTACTTTTTACATGTGTGTTTCAAAAATTTATTTTTATTTTTGGAATTTGGCTAAAAATTCAAATATTTTTATAAGAAAGATGAAATCTATGGTAGAAGAATGATGAGTAAATAAACACAATTTTCAAAAAAGTAATCAAATGGGAATTTAGTTATTGATGCATATCTATAATTAGAAAAAGTATTTCCAATTGCTTATAAAACTATAATAGCCAAATTTCTCAAATTGTTATTAGGACATTGAGGAACCTTAAAAATATAAGAAATATCAACCCAACGAGTTGTTGGTCTATTTGCTGTAAATCCAATACTCCTCACCCATATTATTTTGGTCATGAGTCATACTTGATGCCAGTTAAGCTACGCTCTTGTTGGTCACATCCCTTCATTTAATTTTAAGTATTTTCTAACTTAATTTCAATCCTCACAACTTTTCTTTTTTTACTTCAACCATATTTAGAGGGAGAATTGGAACCTTCACAACATTCCACACATAAGAAAATTACATACTTATTAAAAAAACATGAACAAACGAATTTTTGACACATTAACACAGCGCCTACAACATGAATCAAGACGGAAAAAAAAATATAATATATTAGCCAATAATGTATTTGAGGCATAAATAATGTATTTTAAATAAACATTTTACCTATAGCATGAAATTATCATATAGCCAATAATACATGATTTACTTACTTTTTTTTGTCACATTTTTTATAAAAGATCAACACATTAAAAAGGACCAAGAACATTTTTTTTTAAATTATTGAAATTTGACAACTACAATCAATAAAAAGGATTCAAATAAAAATTGTTGTAAAATTGGGAGGCAAAATCGGACACCAAAAACTTTACCAAATCATATGATGACGATGATAATAATAATAATAATAATAATAATAAAAAGAAAATTATATTAAGATATATATATATATATATACACACATATATAAACTAAATTAATAAAAGAAAAAGAAAATGAAAAAAATGGAGATGAAGAGAGAGAAGAGAGAAAGTGGAATTTTCCACCAAAATGATGTGTTTTTTTATTTTCCATTCAAGGCCTCTATTTATAGGCAACTTGACAAGCACGAAGTGGTACAATTTGACACCAAACAATGGTGGATATTGGACACATGGAAGCCACATGGGCCATAGAGGGGATGACACATAGTGAATGGAGAATTGAGCATCTATTTTTCACTATATTTATAATACTTCCCCTTAGATGTCCATTCTATATAAGATATGTCTTGTTAAAACCTTACTAGGAAAAAACCCAGTGGGAAAAACCCCTAGTGAAGGAAAAATAGTACATATTTTATGTAATTCACTACAATACATTCACTCTCCCTCATGGAGACATCACATGAGATCTTTGAGACACTGCATTCCAATGCTATGTACTAATTTTTTAAAGGTTCCAATTGGTAATGCTTTTGTACATAAGTCGATCGGGTTATCCTTCAAATAAATTTGTTGTACAGTGATATCACCATTTTCTTCAAGATCATGAGTGTAGAAAAGCTTTGGTGAGATATGTTTCGTTTCATCTCCTTTGATATATCCTCCCTTGATTTGGACTATACAGGCTGTGTTGAGGATGTTTACTAGAAGACAAACCACATGTTTCACGAATGTGTTGAGTCATCGATCTTAACCATACACATTCTCGACTTGCTTCATGAATTGCAAGGATTTCAACATGATTTCAAGAAATGGTTGTTATGGTCTATTTCACTGATCGCCATGATATGACAGTTTCTTCACATGTGAACAAATAACTTGTTTGAGATCTAACTTTGTGTGGATCATATAAATATCCAGAATCTGCATAACCAACTATATCAAAATTGGATTTATTAGAATAAAACAACATCATATCAATCGTTCCTTGGAGATAACGAAATATATGTTTAATGCCATTCTAGTGTCTTTTGGTTGGACAAGAACTATATTTCGCTAATAAATTTACTGAAAATGCGATATCTGGTCTTGTATTATTAGCAAGATACATAAGTGCATCAATTGCACTAAGATATGGTACTTCAAAATCAAGAAGTTCTTCGTTATCATCTCGAGGTCGAAATATATCTTTCTTTATATCCAGTGAACGAACTTCTATTGGAATGTTTAATGGATGTGTTTTGTCCATATAAAATCTTTTTTAAAATTTTCTATGTATAAGTTGATTGATGAACAAATATCCCATCGACTAAATGTTCAATTTGCAAACCAAGAAAAAATTTTGTTTTTCCAAGATCTTTCATCTCAAATTCTTTCTTAAGATATTCTATTGCCTTTGATAACTCTTTAGGAGTTCCAATTATATTTAAGTCATCAACATATACAGTTATAATAGCAAATCCCAACTGTGATTTCTTTATAAATCACACGAACATATTGAATTATTTTGATATTCTTTTTTCAACAAATATGTACTCAGACGATTATACCACATTCGTTCTAATTGTTTTAATCCATATAGTGATCTTTGTAACTTTATTGAATACAATTTCCGAGACTATGTTTCTGGCCTTTTAAATCATTTCGGGATTTTCATATAAATGTCATTATCCAAAGATTCATATAAATATGTCGTGACTACATCCATTAGATGCATGTCAAACTTTTCATATACAGTCAGACCAATTAGATATCTTAATGTTATTGCATCTACCACAGGAGAATATGTCTCCTCATAATCAATACTAGGTCTTTGCGAGAATCCTTGTGCAACAAGTCTCGTTTTATATCTTGTGACCTCATTCCTTTCGTTTCTCTTTCTTACAAATACCCATTTGTATCCCACAAGTTTGACATCTTCTGATGTCTGGACTATTGGCCCAAAAACCTCACGTTTTAAGTCTACCTAGATTGCTTCTTCCCATTTAAGCCAGTCATTTCTATGTTTACATTCTTCTATGAATTTTGGATCAGAATCATCATCTTCATGAATAATATAATGAGCAACATTGTAAGCAAAAATGTTGTCAACAACTATACCATTTTGGTTCCATCTTTTTCCTGTTATAACACAGTTTATGGAAATTTCATTATTATCCTCAAGTATTGAACTTTCATCAACACTTTTATTAGTAGTTGTATTCTGAATTTCTTCCGGAACATCCATATCCTTCATTGGATCATTTTGTTTATTGACTACTTTTTTTTTTCAAGGATTTTTATCTTTGGAACCTATTGATCTACCACGCTTTTGGCATGCCCCAGACTCATTATTAACAATTTGTTGCGTTGGGATATCAATTTTTGATGGAGCATTTGCAGCTGATATATATGATTTAGTTACTCTCTTAGCATCTGTAAATACACCTGGTAATTGATTTGCTATATGTTGCAAATGAATTATCTTTTAAACTTTAAGTTCACATTGATCTGTACGAGGATCTAAATGAGATAATAAAGATGCATCCCATGTAATCTCTTTTTCCAACTTCTTAATTCGTCCCCATAATGTTGAAAAATTTGTTTAATTAAAATGACAATCAACAGATCGTGCAGTAAATACATCACCCGTCAGGGGTTCAAGATATTTAATAATAGATCGGGAATCAAATCCAACATATATTCCTAACCTCCTTTGAGGACCCATCTTAATACGTTGTGGTGGAATAATTGGAACATATATTGCACATCTAAAAATTCTTAGATGGGAAATATTTGGTTGTTGACCATAACCTAATTGCATTGGGGAGTATTTATTATAAGCTATTGGTCTAATAGGTGCCAGTGATGCATCATGCAAAATGGCATGACCCCATACAGATATTGGTAGCTTCACTCTCATTAGCATTGACCTACCTATTAATTGCAAACATTTTATAAATGATTATGCTAAATCATTTTGTGTATGAACATGAGCTACAAGATGTTCAACATTTATCCCAATGACCATACAATAATTATTGAATGTTTGAGATGTAAATTCACCAACATTATCAAGACGAATGATCTTAATTGTATAATCAAGAAACTGTGCTCTTAACTTAATTATTTGAGCAAGTAGCCTCGCAAATGCAAGATTTCGACTTGATAATAAACATACATGTGACCATCTGCTGGATGCGTCAATCAGTACCATGAAATATTTAAATGGTCCCCTTGCATGAAGTGGTACAATTGGACACCAAACAATGGTGTATATTGGACATATGGAAGCCACATGGGCCATGGAGCGGATGACACATGGTGAAGGGAGAATTGAGCATCTATTTTCCACATATTTATAATAAAAATAATATTATGAACAAAAAGTAATCTCTTCATTCTTTCTTAAAAACCATCTCATCATATAGCCAATAATACATGATTTACTTACTTTTTTTTGTCACCTTTTTGATAAAAGATCAACCCATGAAAAAAGGACCAAGAACATTTTTGTTTAATTATTGAAATTTGACACCTACAATCAATAAAAAGAATTCAAATAAAAATAATATTATGAACAAAAAGTAATCTCTTTATTCTTTCTTAAAACCCATCCCTTCATGAATCAGAAATAACCCACATTTGAAGTGTACCTCAATGATTTGAATATATCTCTATTGTTCCTCTTCGAATTGAAATGAAATCAAGAGACAAAAACTTCTAAAGACATGATGACATAACAATTAGAAATAGAGAAAACAAAGTTGAATAGAGAATGAGAAAAGTTGATTTGAGAAGAATTTTTAAAGTTGAAGGCAACATTTTTACAATAGTTTGCTAGAGAAAAGTTGATAATTCAAGCCAAATAGGAATTCACACGTGAGAAGGTCGCTCATTAAATGAGCTGGCCTTTGTTAGATGACTCAGTCTGTCTTGACCAATAAAAGTCTGCCACGCCACTGAAGTTGTCTAATCAACCCTGATTTCTATAAAGAAAGGGACAAAAGGTTGGGTATGTTAAGTCTCATGCCCTAAAACTCGTAGTTTGTAAATATTGTTCTAATTAAATCAACAAAGAGTTATTGTTTATATTTTCTATATTGCCCTAAGTTAACCCTAAATCCAATAAACTAACATCCAAGGTTGTTGTATGTCTCTTTTCTAAATGTTGTGGAAATATAAGGATCTAAATTTGAGATACAACCTAAAGGGTCATAGTAAGGGGATAAGGCTTGGGTACCTCACCCTGGTAATACTATGGATATGACCCACTTTGTATATGATACAAACACAATGATCCTAACGTGTTCGTGTAGACGACATGTGAGTGTAGATATCCTATGTAATGAGATTGCATAAAATCGAACCACGAAATAGTAATCACTAGTTGTAACTTCGTTGACCAGTTAGGTTTCTATTGCAATAGGATGAGCAAGGCAACTTGATCTCAATCTTGAGCAGGTTACGAACTCCTATTTGCGAGGAATTATCCTTTGACTAATATGGGTGAGAGTGGCCCGAGACGCCGACTCAATATGCCTACCTTCTTGGGAACAAGACCGAGCAGGCAGTTGGGGACTTAACCTAGCAAGAAAGAATTCACTCATTCCCGCCTATTAGGGTAAGTAGATGAATGTTCTCTTAAGTGTTGTCTTCGGGACTTGAACAAAGGGCCCAACCTTCTCATTGGTCTGAGAGGGACTTCTGTTTGTTGGTAGGACCACAAACAGGTTGTTCATTAGAGGATCACTGGGACTTAAGGTAAAAGATGTAACCCAGAGGTAAAACGGTAATTTGACCCAGCTGGTGTTACGAACATTCATGAAAGATTGACTTGCTGTTATTAGTCGATATCCATGGACACAGAAATATATCTGCAGTGAGAAGAGTGCAGTTGCGATACTTTGGTGGAGTGTTCCCGTAGTTAATGAATGTTGATTAAGAGGTTAATGAGATTAACTGAATAATCTTGTATCGTTGCAACTTCTGATCTGTAGGTCCATTACGTCCACTTTCTAGCTCGTAAAGGGTTCTTAGATCTCTTGAATTTGAAATATTCAAGTTCAATTAGGGAATAAAATTGATGTATAGAGATATATTATAATATAAAGTTTTTATGTGCATTAAACTTTAGATTATAAATTTAATTTGAATATAATTCATATTAAATTAATTGAGAGAATTAAATATTTGAAAGAGTTCAAATATTATTTAAATGTGAATGAGATTCATATTTAAAACTATAGGTTAAAATTTAATGTACATGAGATGTGCATTAAAAATATAGGTTAGAGGGAAAGATGATTAAATGTGATTTAATCATAATTAAATATATGATATTTAATTTAATATTAATTTAATATGATTTAATTAGAATTAATATAATTAAATTAGATTTAGTTATATTAATTAATTATATTTAATAATTAATTTGATTGATTATTAATTATTATTTTAAATAAAGAAAAAAAGGGGAGCGTGTCATGATGACACGTTCCTACTTCTTCCCCAACTCCCCATCGATAGGGAGTGGGGAAGTTTCCCTCAATATTTTTATTTTCTCATTTGAGAGAAGGATGAAGTTTATCGATGAAAAATTCATGTGTTTAATTTTGAAAAATCGAAGAAGAACTCCCTCTCTAAAAAATTCCCAAAGTCCCAACTGTTGGAACCTTCCCACCAAGGTTGGATCTAAGACTCAGAGGATAGAGTTTTCCTCGTGGTGTTATCCTGTTCAGAAGAGAAGAATCTTGTTGATTGTTGTGCTGTAGAATTTACTGGAACAAGGAGCAAGGAGTTGCTGTTTTGTGTAGCTACAAAGGTAAAATTCTTTTCCTTTTAGTTTAGGAACTCACAACATGTGTTCTATTTATGCTAATCCATGCTTGTATGCTTGTCTCTGTGTTTATTCCCAATGTACTGATTTTTGGAGTAAACCAAAATCAAACAAGCAATTACGATCCAATACCACGTTTTCTGCTGCTCAAGGGAATTCGATTTCCTTCAGGGTAGCAATTTTTAGAGGGAGGATAATTTCTAGAGAAAAAACTTTAGTATGAAATTATAGAGATAGAGTAAGAAGGGGAGGATTCTGATTCCAATGGTCAGAGGTTGTGGTTTTTGCTAAAAGAGGAAGGTTCTTCCCGCCGGAGCAAATGCTGATATTAAACTGGAGCAAATGCTGATATTAAACTGGAGCGCCTTTTGAGAAACAATCCGACTTCTTCGTTTTCTTCTTCTCCTTTGTTTGCTTAGTTTTACACACTGTTTCATTTATGACATTATTTCAACTTCTCTGTTGTTGTTTGTTTTTTTATTATGAACTAAATCACTTTAAGGTGAGGATTAGAGGATGATTGCATTTTTATTTATGTTATAGTTAAGTATAGTTCCTTTTAATCGATTTGGCTTTTAAGTGTACTTATTTCCTAGCTCGATTTCGTTTGGCCAACCATTTCGTAGCTTTGTTCCTTTGATTTTTGAGAAGAATAGAGGTAGTTGATTTCTTAAAAACTACATTAGCCTCGAGTTAGGGTTAGTAGCTAGCTAGGTAAAGGGATTAGGGATAATCACTCATCTAATGCACACACATTGCAATTGGACTAATATCACTGGAGTAATAGAAATGAAACAACATAACTCAGGTGATTTGGGAGAATGTCATGTTTACTGTAGTGAATCGATTGAAATGAATGTATGCTTAAGTTTTAGCGTAATCAACTACATGATTTACCTCTAACCCGAGCCTTTACTTTAGCTTAACACTTTTAATCCAGTCTTATTTGTTTTCTGCCATTTCCCCAATTTCCACTTTGTTATCACAATTATTTTGTTCTAGCAGTTTTTCGTTTTATGTTAATTAGTTCTTTGAAAGAATTTGTTTCGTTACCCATTGAGTTTCGAAAAATAAATTACGACAAAATAGAAAAACTAGTCTCTATGGATATGATAATTTACTGCACACTTACTACAAATATATGTGTATACTTTTCCATAGACAATGCACAAAGCTAAAATATACGTATATCTATAGCAAAACAAGTGCCAAGTTTTTGGCGCCATTGTCGGGGGCTAGTATCATTTCCTTTTTACTTAAATTGATTCTTAGTAAATTGGGGCTTTAATAAATCTCTTTTGTCTGTTTGGTTTTATTTCAGGTGCCTGGTGTGTGAACAAATTCCCTGACTTTAAATTTAGACTTGATGCTGAGATTGAAATAACATTTCATTTGAGGAGAAGAGTTCAGAGAGTTAATCAAAGAGCAAGACAATATTCGATGGAAAGATAAAATCCATTGAGAAAGCCTAGGCCACCAGTTGAGAATGGATCACGATCTGAAGTAAGAGTAGATCCACCAGCTAATCAGGAAAATATGATTGAGAATCCTATTCTTCTAGCTAATGACAAGGAAAGAGCTATTATGGCTAACCCACATTTGATGAATTTTATTTTGAAATTTTTGGACTAGATATTGAAGTTGCAAACCTTGAAATGAAGCCGATTATGTTCCAAATGTTGCAAACAGTGGGACAATTTCATGGTTTGCCTTCTGAAAAATCGACATCAATACCTTAAGTCCTACTTTAGTGTGAGTGATTCATTTAAGGAACAAGCAATTTCAAATGAAGCACTTAGGATGATATTATTTCCATACTTGCTTAGAGATTCAACAAATGTTGGGGTTTGTACCCTAACACTCGTAGTTTGTAATTATGTTCTAATTAATGTAATAAAGTGTTATTATTATCAATAAAGAGTTATTGTTCGTTATCTATGACATCACCTTTATTTAAACCCTAAATCAAATAAACTAAACATCCAAGGCTATTAAATGAATCTTTAACTAAATGTAGTGTACATATAAAGGATCTCGGTTCGAGATACAACCTAAAAGGTCTATAGTTAGGGGATAAGGTTTGGGTACCTTACCCTGGTAAAACTATGGATGTGACCCACTTTATATTTGATACAAACACTGTGATCCTAACGTGTTCGTGTAGTTGACATGTGAGTGGGGATATCCTATGTAATGAGATTACATAAGACCGGACCACGAAATAGTAACATCTAACTGTAACTCCGTTGACTAGTTAGGTTTCTATTTCACTAGGATGACCTAGGAAACTTGATCTCAATCCTGAGCAGGTTACAAACTTCTGTTCGCGAGGGATTGTCCTTTGACTAGTATGGGTGAGAGTGGCCAGATTCGCCGACTCAATATGCCTATCTTCTTGGGGACAAAACCGAGTGAGCGGCTGAGAACTTAACTTGGCAAGATGGAATTCACTCCTTCCCGCCTACTAGGGTAAGTAGAGGAATGTTTCCTTAAGTGGTGTCTCTAGGACTTGAATAAAGGGCCCGACCCTCTCACTGGCCCGAGAGGGACTCTATTTGTTGGTAGGACCACAAACAAATTGTTTATTAGAGGAGCACTAGTACTTAAGGCACAAGATGTAACCTAGGGGTAAAACAATAATTTGACCCAGCTGGTGTTAAGAACATTCGTGAAAGATTGACTTGCTGCTATTGGTCAATATCCGTGGACACAGAAATATATCTGCAGTGAGAAGAGTGCAGCTGCGGGACTTTAATGGAGTGTTCCCGCAGTTAACGAATGTTGATCGGGAGGTTAATGAGATTAACCGAGCAATCTCGTATCGTTGGAGCTTCTGATCTGTAGGTCCATTAGGTCCACCTTATAGCTCGTAAAGGGTTATTAGATCATTTGAATTTGAAATGTTCAAACTCATAAGGGAATAAACATAATGTATATTGATACGATATAATATATAGTTTTGGAACTATATATTATAAATTTAATGTGAATATGATTCATATTAAATTACATGAGAGAATTAAATATTTGAAAGAGTTCAAATATTAAATTCAAATGTGAATGTGATTCATATTTGAAAACTATAGGTTAAAATTTAATGTGCATTTGATGTGCATTAAACTATAGATTAAGGGGTAAAACGATTATATAAGATTTAATCATTTAGTATTTACTTAAATTATATTTAATTAAATTAATTGAATTAAATGTGATTTAATTAAATTAATTAATTAATTAATTAATTAATTACTTTTAATTAGGGAACGTGTCATGATGACACGCTTCCCTACTCCCCAACTCCCCTCGATAGGGAGTGGGGAGTTGCCCACTGAATGTTCTTCTTCTCTGGGTGAATAGATGAAGGTTGTTGATCGATAAATTAGATTGGTACTCACAAAAGAAATTCTCTCAATCTCACACACTCTCATTCCCATTCCTTCAAACTGTTGGAATCCTACCGACCTAGGGTGGTCCAAGTTGAATCTCAGAGGATAGAGGGTGCTCTTTGTTGGTAGTGTCTTGCTGGAGAAAGCAGAGAAGTCCTGTTGCTGAGTTACTGATTTCTTTCGGAGCAAAGGAGTTGCTGTTTTCTGTGGAAATCATCAAAGGTAACATTTCTATTCCTTTTAGTTTAATTGTTAAACTTATGTATGTTTGTATGCATTAATCCATGTCTAATTAGATTAGAATTTCCATGCCTGTTCTGTTTTTTCAATGTATGAGTTTTTGCTTTCTCAAGCAAAACAAACTTGCAAATACGATTCCAAACTCGTTTTCGCTGCTCAAGAGGATCGGATCTCCATCAAATGGTATCAGAGACAGGTTCGTATGTTTTTGTTTGAAGCAAAATTGCATTGATTTGGTGGGAATTTACATTTGGTTTGCTGTAAAACTAGTTTAGGAATTTTTTTGCCATAGTTAACTTTGATTTGATCATTTTGTACGTAAAGGCCCCTGAGTTTTGGGCAATTAAGTGCTTAATCGAGTCTGTATTCGAGTTATGAGTCGTTCGGGACCAGTTTCATACAATTCGGTTGAGAATCGAAGGAGAATTTGTTGATTGATGCTGCTGTGTTCGAAGAAGAGAGCCACTGTCGATGCTTCAGCGTTGCAACGCCGTTCATCAGCGTTGCAACGGTAAGGAACGACGTTGCAACGCCTTCATCCTTATCGACACAGGGGCTCCGGGTCGGTCAAGATTACATAACGCCGCCTCGGCGCCACAAACGCCACCCCGTTAGAAGGCGCACACGCAGACGGCGCGGGCGTTACAACGCCGCATCATCAACGTTAACGCCGCGATGCATTCTCGCAAATTGCGCAGACGGTTCGATTTTTTAGTTTTTGGTCCGGTTCGAGCGGTTCAAGGCATTTTGGACCGGTTTTATGTAATAAAATTAATGTAATTATATTATTTTGCACTTTAAGGGCCAAATTATTCTAGTTTTATAGTTTTATGTCTTTATGAATGTCATTTAGATTTTTCCCACCTTAGGATAAGCATGTTCATGCATTTTATTTGTATAATTGTTATATGAATAAGGTTAAGATGCATGATTAATTTGTTTTTCATGAGTAATTAATTATAATTGTTATGATTAGATTATATGGAAAATAAATTGCATGGAGCATGAAATTACTTAGTTTAAAATAAATGTTATTTAATTTTAAGTAATTTAATTATTCAATTAGTTAAATTTTCTTTTATGTTTCCATCAATGGTTTTATAATATAGTTTCTTTATCATAGGTTAATTATTAAATTTATAAAAGTTATAAATTAAAGGGGTTTTAGAAACCATAACCTATAATAAAGAAATGCATGCAAACATAGGAACTTGGGTTAATTTTTGAATTAGTTTTAAATTGTTTAAAATTAATTTAGACCTAAGTTTTATTTTCTAATTGGATTAGAAATTTGTCTTACGTAGTATTTTAAAAAGTTTAAAATATAGTAGGACATTAGGACTTTGGTTATAAGGGAACTCTACTGGTGAAGTTCTATCTAAGGTTGGGGGTACTTAAGCTGACGGTTAATGGAACACCTCCTACCTGGGAACTGATCCAGAACTTGAGTTGAATTAACATTAGTTGTATTTTATCTCTAGGTAATTAAAATGTTTATTCACCTAGACATAAGGTTAAAAGACCTAGTTATAATAGTTATAATAGGCATAGACTTAGATAGATTCTTTTAGCCAGAATCCGACTAAGTTAAGCCTATACCCTAATCATAGGAGCTTTAGTGGGAGAAAACGAGATGTTCGCATCGAGTTTACTCTCACGTCCTCAAGAGTTCACACCGTGAGTTCCATGCTCGGCTACGTGGTGTCAATAGGGCGTCCCCCTACGGTATGTGTTTGCATGGTTGAATACCAAGGTGAATGAGGGAAGTATCCATAGTAAATGGGAGCAGGATGCGTGTCAACGTATCCTACGATCTCCTTCATTAGGTCGCACCGTGAGATTTTTATAGTCCGCCTGCTAGGTTGTCCTGGAACAGCCAAACCCTACGGAGGGCCTGACTATAGGGATCGAAACACCGCGAACTCCAGAAATGGATAGGGTCTCTTAGGTAATTTGGCAACAATTGTATTTCTTAATAGTAGTCTGTTGGCTCGGACCTATTGGATCTACAAAATGGTAGGGTCACATTTACGGGATGAGTTAAGCTAGTTAACAAGTCCTTGACCAAACAAATGGTAGCTAAGGACCATAGGGACATGAGATGTTCTGGTAGTGAGAATTGGCTGAGAAAGTCTCAATTTAAGGGAGGAATGACTGACCGCCCGACGGAGGCTTTTGTTCTAAACCCTTGAAATATTGTTGCAAAATTAAAGGTTTAATTTAAACACTGGGTTTAATTTAAACACTAGGGTTCTTTAATAATTTTTCTAAATATGATTGGTTTTATAATGGGTTAAAAGGCATAACTAATTAGAACTATTTTGGATTTTCAGCATGTCGTCCTCAATAATAGCCTTATTTAAAAGCGATCGTTTAACTGGTGAGAACTTTACTACGTGGAAGTCCAACTTGAATACGATTCTCGTTATTGACGACCTACGGTTTGTACTGACTGAGGAATGTCCTCAGGTCCCTGCTCGAAATGCTCCTCAATCTGTTAAGGAGGCGTACGACCGCTAGATCAAGGCCAATGATAAGGCGAAGGTCTATATTTTGGCTAGGGTTTCTGAAGTTCTAGCCAAAAAGCACGAGGGCATGGTCTCAGCTCGTGAGATCATGAGTTCGCTACAGGATATGTTTGGACAACCGTCTGGACAGATTCAACACGAATCTCTCAAATACGTTTATAACCCCGTATGAAAGAGGGATCATTAGTGAGAGAACACGTTCTCGATCTGATGGTCCACTTCAACGTGGCTGAGATGAACGGAGCGGTCATTGACGAGCAAAGTCAGGTCTCGTTCATCCTGGAATCTCTTTCGAAGAGTTTTCTGCAATTCTGCAGCAATGCGGTGATGAACAAGATTGAGTATAACCTGACTACTCTCCTTAATGAACTACAAACTTTTCAGTCTCTTATGAAGAATAAGGGATAGGTTGATGGAGAAACAAATTTGTTTGCCCATTCCAAAAGGTTCTAGAAGGGTTCATCCTCTGGAAGTAAGTCCTGTGGTTCATCTTCTGGGCTTAAAAAGACCCAAAAGAAGAAGATAGGAGGGAAAGGGAAGACACCTGCTGCTGACAAAGGCAAGGCAAAAGCCAAGGTTGCAGATAAAGGAAAATGTTTCCACTACAACGTGGATGGACACTGGAAGCGAAACTGCCCAAATACCTTACTGAGCTCAAAGAGAAAAAAAGGTAAATTAGATTTGCTCATTCTTGAAACTTGTTTAGTGGAAAATGATGATTTTACCTGCATACTTGATTCAGGAGCCACTAATCATGTTTGCTCTTCGTTCTGGAAACTAGTTCCTTCAAGGAGCTCGAAGAGGGTGAGATGACGCTCAGGGTCAGAACGAGAGACGTCGTCTAAGCTCGTGCAGTGGGAGATGCCAAGCTGTTTTTTAGAGATAGATTTTTATTTTTAGAAAATCTGTATATAGTTCCTAAAATTAAGAGGAACTTAATTTCTATCTCTTGATTGATTGAACTTGGCTACTGTATTACATTTTCATTTAATGAAGCGTTCATTTTAAAGAAAGGTGTCAATATTTGTTGTGCTAAGTTAGAAAACGGCTTGTATATACTTAAACCGAATAGAACAAAAATAATTTTAAACCATGAGATGTTTAGAAATGCTAATACTCAAAGTAAAAGGCAAAGAATTTCTCCAAATAATAATACCTATCTATGGCATCTTAGACTTGGTCATATTAATCTCAACCGGATTGAGAGACTTTCTAAGAATGGACTTCTAAATAAGTTAGAAGATGATTCTTTACCTCCTCATGTAGTCTTACTTGGAAGGTAAAATGACCAAGCGACCTTTTACTGGAAAAGGTTACAGAGCCATAAAGCCCTTAAAACTTGTACATTCGGATCTTTGTGGTCCGGTGAATGTTAAAGCTCGGGGAGGGTATGAATATTTAATCTCTTTCATAGATGATTATTCGAGGTATGGTTATTTATACCTAATGCATCATAAGTCTGAACCTCTTGAAAAGTTCAAAGAGTATAAAGCTGAAGTAGAGAATGCATTAGGGAAAACCATCAAAACATTTCGATCCGATCGAGGTGGAAAGTATATGGATTTGAGATTCCAGGACTATATGATAGAACATGGAATTAAATCTCAACTCTCAGCACCTAATACACCACAGCAAAATGGTGTGTCAGAAAGGAGAAATAGAACCTATTTGGACATGGTTCGTTCTATGATGAGCTATGCTCAATTGCCTGCCTCGTTTTTGGGATATGCAGTAGAGATTGCAGTTCAAATCTTGAACACTGTTCCATCAAAGAGTGTTTCAGAAACACCTTTTGAGTTGTGGAAGGGGCGTAAACCTAGTTTACAACACTTCAGGATTTGGGGTTGTCCGACACACGTGCTGGTGACAAACCCAAAGAAACTGGAACCTCGTTCAAGATTGTGCCAATTTGTTGGCTATCCCAAAGAAACAAGAGTTGGTCTTTTCTACGACCCACAAGAAAACAAGGTGATTGTATCGACAAACGCCACATTCTTGGAGGAAGATCACATGAGGAACCACAAACTGCGTGGTAAATTAGTGCTAAATGAAGCTACAGATGAACCAACAAGAGTTGTTGATCAAGCTGGACCTTCATTAAGAGTTGATGGAGGAGCCTTCACCTCAAGTCAGTCTCGTCCTTCTCAATCGTTGGGAATGCCTCGACGCAGTGGAAGGGTTGTTTCCCAACCTGACCTCTACTTGGGTTTAGCTGAAACTCAAGTTGTCGTACCTGATGACAGCGTAGAAGATCCATTGTCTTATAAACAGGCGATGAATGACGTAGACAAGGACCAATGGATCAAAGCCATGGACCTTGAAATGGAGTCAATGGACTTCAATTCAGTATGGGAACTTGTAGACCAACCTAAAGGGGTTAGACCCATAGGGTGTAAATGGATCTATAAGAGAAAAAGAGATGCAGCCGGAAAGGTACAGACCATTAAGGCTAGACTGGTAGAAAAGGGTTTTACCCAAAGGGAAGGAGTTGATTATAAAGAAACTTTTTCCCCAGTTGCTATGCTGAAGTCTATAAGGATACTTTTGTCAAATGGACAAATGGACGTCAAGACTGCCTTTTTGAATAGTAATCTTGACGAGAGCATCTATATGTCTCAACCCGAAGGGTTCATAACCCAAGGTCAGGAGCAAAAAGTTTGCAAGCTCAATCGATCCATTTATGGGTTGAAACAAGCATCCAGATCTTGGAATATAAGATTTGATACTGCGATCAAGTCTTATGGCTTTGACCAAAACGTTGATGAGCCTTGTGTTTACAAGAGGATCATCAACGACAAAGTAGTTTTATTAGTACTTTATGTGGATGATATCCTACTCATTGGGAATGATGTAGGATACCTTACTGACATAAAGAATTGGTTGGCGACCCAATTCCAAATGAAAGATTTGGGAGAGGCGCAATATGTTCTTGGGATTCAAATCTTCGTGAATCGCAAGAACATAACGCTAGCTCTGTCTCAAGCGCCTTATATCGACAAAATGTTGTCCCGATATTCGATGCGTAATTCCAAGCCGAGGGCTTATTACCCTTCGTGCATGGAGTTCATCTGTCTCAAGGAACAAAGTGTCCTAAGACACCTCAAGAAGTTGAAGATATGAAACGTATCCCTATGCCTCTCGTAGTAGGTAGCTTAATGTATGTTATGTCTTTGTACGAGGCCGCACATTTGTTATGCAAAGGGGAATAGTCGGTAGAGGTACCACCCAATCCGTGGTTGGACCACTTTGGACATCGCTTAAAAATATCCTCAAGTATCTTAGGAGAACGAGGGACTATACGCTTGTGTATGGGACTAAGGATTTGATCCTTACTGGATACACTGATTCTGATTTTCAGACCGATAAGGATTCTCAGAAATCTACATCGGGATCAGTTTTCACCCTTAACGGGGGAGCTATAGTATGGCGAAGCATCAAGCAAGGATGCATCGCTGACTCCACGATGGAGGCTGAGTATGTCGTTGCTTGTGAAGCAGCTAAGGAGGATGTTCGGCTAAGGAAATTCATTACTGATTTGGAAGTCGATCCAAATATGGAATTTTCCATCACCTTATACTGTGACAACAGTGGTGCGGTAGCCAATTCGAAGGAACATCGCAGCCATAAGCGAGACAAGCACATTGAGAGGAAGTATCACCTGATACGAGAAATAGTGCAACGAGGAGATGTGACAGTCACGAAGATCGCTTCGGAGCAAAATATTGTTGATCCATTTACAAAGACTCTCACGGCTATAGTGTTCGAGGGTCATCTGGAGAGTCTAGAACTACGAGACATGTACATAGGCTAATCTAGGGAAAGTCTAGTCCTTACCACATGTCTAGTCCTTACCAAATGGTTGAACGACTAGTCCTTACCACTCTGAATCTATGATTTATGAAAATTCTTTTGATGGTAATCATATAGGCACTTGGATCCAATATTTTTCCTACCCCAATCAATCTATAAAAAACTCTTCTCTTGTGGGTTTATTGACTGAGTACACTTTAGAGTTAAGGGTTAAAAATTTGTGTCATGTTGAATTAGAAAGGTGGGATAGGTTAGAAGCTAAAGTGGTAGAACTTGGGGCAATAATACATGGAATGACTCATCATCTTAATCAAATGGTTGAATCCCTTAACACCCTGCATGAGCAAATTCTTATCATTGCCACTGAGGAAGAGCATCCTAGGAGGACTTATGTGAATGATAGTGAGGATGAGTTAGAGCAGACTGAAACACACCAAAAGTAGGTTTGTGAGGTAGAGAATGGTAATGCAATCACTTCCGCAGAAGAAATTGAGATGATACTTCTGCAGAAGAAATTCAGATGATAGAGTTCGAGGCTGAAAAGTCTCCCCTCCCTTTGTCTCCAAGAGTTTCTTTTAATCTTGATAACCATTTTTCCTATGCTCACGCGTCTTGTTTTGAATTTTGTTATTTTATTTCAGTAAACAAAAATAAAAAAATATTTATCTTTCAGGTGCCCAAGAAAAACAAGAGAGCCTTTTAGACTTAGAAGGCTATATTGACTCAAGCAAGAAGAGTCGAAGAAATATGAGCAATTTTACGTGCCTTGATGCCAACCATGGGTCTAATCTAGCTAAATATATTAAATCAAGCGCTTTTTAGGAGACAACCCATGTATTTATTTCCATTCATTTATTTATGTTTTAACTTCAGTTTTTTTGTTTGTTTTTTTAATTCTTAGTTTGCTTTGTTTTGTTAGGTTGTTGTTGATGTCGTCACTCGTGAAATTCATCCTCATGTTCTGTAGTACTTTATCTCACGTGGCTTGGTCGTCCAAGGAATCTAAAAGAAAAATGAAGATCTCAATTACTCAGGATAATACTGTTCACTCTTACCCTTCTTACTTTCTTTGAGCTTAATTTACAAACATTGGGGACAATGTTTAGTTTAAGTTTGAGGGTGGGATGTGTTGTTTATCTGTTGTGACTGTCCTGAGTATGTGCTAAACTGCTTATTGATCTTATGCATAAGTATGATTAGGATGACCAAGGATGAGATTTAATTGAGTTTTTTTGTGATTCTGCTTAAACCTGAGAGCATGATATGAATCTGAGTTAATTTCAAAAAGTTTCTTGAGTTTTCCTCCACTATTATGCACATAGCCTATGTTCCTGTAGTTTTGAATGCTTAGAACAAAGTTATTAGGTTTAGAAGTTTGATGTCACCTCGATATAAGGACTGATTGAGTTTTAAACTGCACGATAGGGTGAATGACAATATGAAGTGCATGATCTGTAAAATATGTGCATTATGTAAAAGAGTTTGTCTTTTTGTTTCTGTTGTTAAAGAAAAAAATCGTGAGGACAGAAAAAGCTTCCTTCACTGTGATCAGTTAGGCCACTCATTGAGCGAGTGCTCTGGGTAAGGGTCCCTGTAGTGGATATGTGAAAGATAGTGTCCTTGCACCAAAAAAAGAAGAAAATAGAAAAAGTGACTTAAAAAAAGTGATTGGTACGGAGTAAAGTTGTTTTTTTCTTGAATGTGAGGAGACTCAAGGATTAGAAATTATGAACAGTGTATGGAGAAGTTGAATGGAGAACCTAATAAAATTGTTTCGGGCTTAGTAGAGATGAAAAGAATGGAGGCTAATCATACACACACACGTAGGAACACTTGGGAAAAGTTTTAAATTCCTTGTTGAAGTATCATGTTTGATTGTTTCACGTGATTGCTGAAATTTCCTTTTAAATCTCTGAGGCTTGAGTCTGATATATGCATAAAAAAGATCTTATACTTTAATTCTGTTTTGCTCGGGACTAGCAAAACCTTAAGTGTGGGAGTATTTGATAGCATGCAAATATCCTATCTTATTTCTTATATTTTAGCTAGTTTTTAGACTTAAAACATGAGCTTTCATGACTTTTTATGGTTAATTGCAAGAAACTGAGCTTGAGAAACAAAAATAAAGTGTTTGAGACTATTTTGGTGCAATTCGGAGCATGTGTATGCTTAATTGAAGTCTCAAGAAAAATATAGATGTATTTTAAGCATAGAAAATATTATGGGTTATTCTACATCAAATCACGATTCCAACGCATCAAATCAAAGGTCATTCGAACACCTGAGTGAAAAGATATGACAATAATGGTTGCAGTGGGTTGGTTAGCAGCAAGTGCACAACATAGCAACGCTGCAAAACGTTGCAATGCCATCCATTAGTTGCTTTTCTTTGGCCAAGTTTAGCATGATCTTATTGGTTTAAATTGATTCGAGAGAAAAGACTTAGATTAGAGCAAAGTTGCCAAAACCTTAGTAAATCTGGGCACGAAAGTGACTTAGGTTCTCTGGGAAACGTTTTAAGAAGTTGCTTAATGCCGTGCATGCTTTTAAAATTCATAAGGTAACTTTAGGATTTATTGCTATGCATGAGAATCACTAGAGATCGAGAGACTCTTCTGAATATCTTTACTTCTTGTTTATAATCTCACAACCATAGTTCATTGCATGTGCTAAATAAGGAAGCACTTGTGAAATCAATTCCCCAAACAATTCTTGCATATTCGTGTCTCCACTTGTATATTTACTTTTCTATCTTTATTTTCACATTTTATCAAAGTTTTGTTGCTTTTGATAAAATTTAGAATTAGTATCTTGGTAGTTAATCAATCTAGAAAACCATTCGTGAGGACGATACTCTGAACTCAAAATCACTATATTAAAATTTGACTCGTACACTTGCGGTATTGCAATATCATTTTACGCAACATTTCTCCATATTTTTCTTTTGTTTTTATTTTCATTCCTTTTTGACAATTAAAGATTCCTTTAGATAAAGATTGAAGTCAGTATTTTAGTACTTAATCAATCTAGAAAACCATTCTTGAGGATGATACTTCGAATCTCAAATCACTATATTAAAACTTGACACTGTACATTTGCAGTTTTGCATGGTTACAATTTCGTGCAACACTGTTGCCGGGGAAAAGGCAACGTTGAACACAATTTTCTGTTTTATAGTTGTGTATAGAAGTATAGCTTACTTCAGTAGGACTTTAAACTCTCACTCTAGCCTATTTAATTTACTTTGTTACGTGTATGCCCAGGTTGGCACAACAACAGAATACATTAGAGTTGGACCCAGAGATCGAGAGAACTTATCACAGAAGGTGAAGACACCATCGCAATAGATGGAACATGGCAGATAATGCAGTAGAAAGGCCTAGACGTTAGAACGAGGAACCAGTCAATTCCAGTATTAGAAAATGACAGAGAATGAGAAATTAGAGATTATGCAACATCAAGGCTTTGCAATTTCAACCCACGGATAGTTGCACCAAAAATCGAAGCAGAGAAGTTCGAGTTGAAACCAGTAATGTTTCAGATGCTCCTTGCTATTGGACAGTTCCACGGTAGCGTATCAGAGGACCCACTCTCGCACTTAAAAACTTTTTTGGATATTTGCAACAAGTTTAAACAACCTAGAGTAATGTCGGAGCAGTTACTGGTTATTTTATTCCTATATTCATTACGTGACGCGAAAAAAGTTTGGTTAAATCTACAACCGCCTGGATCAATCAAATCCTGGAATGACTTAGCAGAGAAATTCCTGGAGAGGTATTTTCCACCAACCACAAATTCAATGTTAAAGTTAGACATTATGACCTTCGCTCAAGAAGATGATGGAGCGCGGAGCGATATGTGGTAACGATTCAAAAGATTATTGCAGAGATGCCCACATCAAGTGATGAGAAATTAAAGAGGATTTGAAAATCTAACAACGTTGTTCATAAACAAACAAGACCTTTAGATCTAAAACTCAAAACCCCCAAATCAGAATGAAATCAAAGAATCCAAAGATTCTAATGTAAAAAATGTTAAATAACCCTTGACAATTGGATCTAACAACTTGCTTACAGAAACAAGACCTTTAGAACTCAATTTCGAATACCCCAAAACGAATTTTGAAAATTAACTCAAGGAAAGTAAAATCGGATTACCTTGTCGATCAAACATCTCAAGGTAAGAGAACTTGAAACAAGATTGATCAAGTCAAGCTTGAATGATTCTAAGCATGCAACCTAATCTACATAGAATTGTAAAGAAATAGCTCAAGGCTATAAAAAAGCTCAAAAGCTCATTTTGTTTACATTTTCAATCTTTTTTTTCCTTTCTTCTTTACAAGTTACATGGCTTTATATAGCCTCAAAATCAAACCTAGAGTAACCTAAGGTCAATTAAAGGGTTGTAACATTCCTTCCTATAAATATAATCATGTCCACTATCCAAATTGTAACTTAAAACATAGAAATCATAACTTCAAAATTGAAAATTATATTAAAACCTCCATAAATCCGAGAACTAAACTTCTATTAAGCCTATTAATACTTTGTAACCATCCATGAATAAATGAAGCCCCACTTGAAGTAGCTTGAAGCTTTTATTGCATAAATGTAGCTTCACTTGTATTTAATGAAGCATGAGTTGCACTTGAGTTAATTAAATGCAACTTCTGTTCAACATAAATGAAGCTTGACAACATTTAATTCAACTCCATCTTGAAGCTTTTCAAGTCTTGAATAGCATGATACGATTCATATCAATATCACTAGTGGTGAATCAAGTAGCGACATAGAGTTGTGGCACGTGTGGCAAGAATAATAAGATGGAGCAGTGACCACTTAATCAGGAATCAATGTGTTATGTTGGGCAGTGGTATGACCCTTACTCGAGTACATATAACCCAAGATGGCATAACCACCCGAATTTCTCATAGGGAGGCAACCAAAAAGCACAACCTCAAGGGACGATAGGAAAACCATTCCCACCACCTGGTTTTACAACAACTCATCAACATATACCACTACAACACCAACAAGGGTACCAACCCGGTAACCATAATGAAGGCGCTAGCGCATCAAGATCAACTTCCCTTGAAGCAATGATGAAAGAGTATTTGACAACACAACATGAATATATGGCAAAGAATGATGCTTACATCCTTGAGAAATTTAGAAGCTCATGTTAGTCAGTTGGCATCTAAACTAAAGCACCAACCAACAGGAGCTCTACCCAGCGATACAGAGATACCGAGAAAAGATGGAAAAGGGCAGTACAATGCCATCACACTCAGGAGCGGTAAGATCTTATCTGATGATGAAGGAACCAAGGAGGAACAAAAAGAAGAAAAAGAAGAGAAGGTAGAAGAATTGAGCAAGCATCTCGAGGAAACTAGAAATGAGGTTGAAAGAGAGGAGGTAGAAGGAACAACGGTGCGACAACAAGTTTTCAAGTCGCCACTGCCTTACCCAAGTAGGCTTCGGAAGAAGAACGATGAAAAGAAGTTTTTGAAATTCTTAGCAGTACTCAAACAATTGTACATAAATATCCCACTAGTGGAGGCATTAGAGCAAATGCCCACATATGTGAAGTTTTTGAAAGATATATTGTCGAATAAGTGACCCTGGAAAGAGCATGTGACAGTAGCACTTACGAAAGGATGCACCGCATTAGTAACGAACAAGATACCACCTAAGCTCAAAGACCCAAGAAGTTTTACCATTCCTTGCTCTATTGGAGGGATTGATGTGGGGCTCTATGCGACTTGGGAGCGAGCATTAACCTTATGTCGTTACTAGTATTAAAAAATCTTGGCATAAGAGAAGCCTGAAGGGATCGAATCTCGTGCGGAAGCGAATGATCGTCGTTGTTCTTGATTATGTTACATAGAAATTACTCAAAAACAGAAACTAAAACTAATTAGCATACAATTGAAAGCATAAAGGAATTAGGATTACCTTTGAAGACCGAATTCTTCACGTAATCCTATCATCGTCAATGATCTCTTCGTTCTCTACGATCGAATCCTCGAACACCTCCAAAATGTTTTCTCGGTTGTTCTCTAGGAGAGGGAGAGAGGCAAGATCTCTTTTTGGAGATTAAGGAGAGTGGAGAGAATTTGAGAGAATGATTTGTGTTTTCCAAAATGCAAAACTATACAAATTATTCAAGTGTCCAAAATTGCATCCAAATGGATGCTTTTATAGGCAATGTGGGTGGGGACAAATTCTCTACCCATTATGCCACTAATTCCACTAATTATGCATAAATGCATAATATAAGGTATCAAATACCTTATTATGTAAATTATATTTACATAATGTGGATAAATTGAATTTAATAAAATCCAATTTCATGTCTCTCAAATTACTTCCTTAATTTATGCCTTAATTCCATAATTAGGTTTATTATGAATCATATTCACATTGAATATATATTATATCAATTATATCATATATAATCGACATAATTCCTAAATTGAATTGGAACACTTCAAATTCATTCTAAAACTTTATACCCTCATTCAATTCCATGTTGAGCCAACCGAGGGACATAATGGACCTTCAGATCATGAGCTCCAACGATACGAGATTAACTAATCAAACTCTTTGATCCCGTTAATCAACATTCGTTAACTACGAGTCGCTCCATTATAGACTCGTAGCTGCACTCTCCTCACTGTAGGACAAGTTGTGTCCATTGATTTAACCAATGCCCGTGAGTCAATCCTTCACAGGTCGTTCGTAGTCACAGCTGGGTCAAATTACCATTTTACCCCTAAGACTACTTCTTGCACCTTAAGCACCACTGATCCTCTAATGAACAATAAGTTTATGGTCCGATCATAAACAATATCCCTCTCGGGCCAGCAAAAGGGAGGGGCCCCGTTGTTCAAGACTTGGATTCAGTTCTTAAGGGAACAACCTATCTAGTTACCCTAGTTCGGGAACGAGTGATTAACATGAGCTTCCAAATTTCTCAGGGTAGATGCTTGACTATGAATGTAAGCATCATTCTTTGCCATATATTCATGTTGTGTTGTCAAATACTCTTTCATCATTGATTCAAGGGAAGTTGATCTTGATGCGCTAGCGCCTTCATTATGGTTACCGGGTTGGTACCCTTGTTGGTGTTGTAGTGGTATATGTTGATGAGTTGTTGTAAAACTAGGCAGTGGGAATGGTTTTCCTATCGTCCCTTGAGGTTGTGCTTTTTGGTTGCCTCTCTATGAGAAATTCGGGTGGTTATGCCATCCTGGGTTATATGTACTCGAGTAAGGGTCATACTGCTGCCCAACATAACACATTGATTCCTGATTGATTGGTCACTGCTCCATCTTATTATTCTTGCCACACGTGCCACAACTCAATGTCGCTACTTGATTCACCACTAGTGATATTGATATGAATCGTATCATGTTATTCAAGACTTGAAAAGCTTCAAGATGGAGTTGAATTAAATGTTGTCAAGCTTCATTTATGATGAACAGAAGTTGCATTTAATTAACTCAAGTGCAACTCATGCTTCATTAAATACAAGTCAAGCTAAATTTATGCAATAAAAGCTTCAAGCTACGTCAAGTGGGGCTTCATTTATTCATGGATGGTTACAAAGCTTCAAGCCCCTCCGTAAAAGTGAAAACTGACCCCGATGTAGATTTCCTAGAATCTTTGTCAGTTTGGAAGTCAGAATCTGTGTATCCTGTAAGGATCAAATCCTTAGCTCCATACACAAGCATGTAGTCCCTCGTTCTCCGAAGATACTTGAGGATTGTCTTAATCGTTGTCCAGTGTTCTGGTCCTGAGTTGGATTGATATCTACTGACCATTCCTACTGCAAAGCATATGTCTGGCCTAGTACACAACATGGCGTACATCAGGCTTCCAACAGCTGATGCATAAGGAATTCTCTCATATCCTCAACTTGTTGAGGTGTCTTAGGACACTGTTCCTTAGATAAATGAACTCCATGCCTGAAAGGTAATAGGCCTTCCTTGGAGTCTTGCATCTTAAAACTTGACAACACTTTGTCGATGTAAAATGTTTGAGACAATGCTAGTGTTTTGTTCTTGCGATTCCGGACAATCTGGATTCTAAGAAAAACTACGCCTCTCCCAAATCTTTCATTTGGAATTGCGTAGCTAGCCAATTCTTAATGTTAGTTAGATAACCTACATCATTACTAATGAGTAGGATATCATCCACATATAAGATTGGGAAAACGACAGAACTATTGATGATTTTCTTATAGACACAAGGTTTATCATCATTTTGATCAAAGCCATAAGATTTGACTGCCTCATCAAATCTTATGTTCCAGGACCTAGAAGCTTGTTTCATTCCATAGATAGACCTTTTAAGCTTGCAAACTTTTTGCTCTAGTCCTGGGTGTATGAACCCTTTGGGTTGGTCCATGTAGATGTTTTCATCAAGATTGCCATTCAAGAATGCTGTCTTGACATCCATCTACCATACCTCATAGTCATAATATGCGAAAATGACAAGTAGGATACTAGACTTTACCATAGCAACAGGTGAAAAGGTTTTCTCATAGTCCACCCCTTCTACCTGCGTATAACCCTTTGGTACTAGTCTAGTCTTAAAGGTTTGCACCTTTCCATCTACACCACGTTTTCTCTTGTAGATCCACTTACAACCTATAGGTTTTACCCCATCAAGTTTATCTACAAGATCCAAAACAGAATTGAAGTGCATAGACTCCATTTCTTGGTCCATGGCTATGACCCATTTATCTTTGTCTTTGTCAACCATTGCTTGGTTATAAGTCAATGGATCCTCATAGTCATCATCTGATATTAAAACTTGGGTTTCAGTTAAACCCATGTAGCGGTCAGGTTGTGTTAAAACCCTCCCACTACGTCGTGGCACCTTCAACTCTTGAGGTGGACTTGACAAACTAGTATCAACAACCCTTGTTGATGTACTATCAGCAACTTTTGTTGTTGTTCCGTCTAGTTCACTTAACAAAACTTTACTTCTTGGTTGGTGATCCCTCATGTGGTCCCCCTCTAAGAAAGTGACATTTGTCCACACAAGTACCTTATCTTCCTTAGGATCATAAAATAACCCACCTCTCGTTTCTTTCGGGTAGCCTACAAATAGGCATAATTTTGAACATGATTCCAATTTCTTTGGATTTATCACAAGCACATGTGCTGGACATCCCCAAATTCTGAAATTACGTAAACTACCTTTACATCCTTTCTAGAGTTCAAATGGTGTTTATGAAACACTCTTTGATGGAACATTGTTCAAAATATAAATTTCAGTCTCTACTGGATATCCTCAGAACGAGTTAGGGAGATGAGCGTAGCTCATCATTGATCGAACCATGTCCAATAGGGTTTTATTTATCCTTTCTGATACACCGTTTTGTTGATGCGTAACAGGTGCTGAGAGTTGGGATGTAATTCCTTGTTTTATCATATAACCCTGGAATTCCAAATCCATATACTCTCCACCTCAATTAGATCGAACTGTTTTAATAGTTTTACCTAATTGATTTTCAACCTCAACCTTGAATTCCTTGAACTTTTCAAGTGCTTTAGACTTGTGATGCATTAGGTAAATATGCCCGTATCTTGAATAATCATCTATAAAAGAGACGAAATATTCATACCCTCCTCTAGGTTTAACATTTATCGGACCACAAACGTTTGAATGTATAAGCTCTAAGGGTTCTTTGGCTCTATAACCTTTTCCACTAAAAGGTATTTTAGTCATTTTACCCTCTAGGCAGGACTCACATATTGGTAAGGAATTTTCTTCTAACTCATTTAGAAGTCCAGTTCTTACAAATCTCTCAATCCTATTGAAATTAATTTTGAATTATTTAATTAATTATATTAATTTTAATTAAAAATCAATTTAATATTGATTTTTGAATTAAAATTAAATGTAAAATTAGGGATTTTCATGATTTTCATGAAAAACAAGTTGCCAACTTGCCCAATCTTACTCATCTTCAAAATTCACCAAAATTAGCCACCTCCATCTCAAAGCATCCTCATCACCCTTGAGTTGTCACTCCATTGAAGCTTTTTGAAGATTTATATAATGGTGATTTGAGGTGTTTTGGGAGAATTACACAGAAAATTCAATATTCCCGAATTAGTGACCTTTGAGGTCTTTTCTTCCAAATTCTCTCAACCTAGGATCCCACAATCCGTTCTAAGGCCTGAGGATAGTAGGGAAGACTCTAACGGTTGTCCATGAAGTGTTCGTGCTGAAAACCATCCACCGGGTGAAGAGAATTTGATCTTCAAAGTTGAGTTTTCTATCCCTCTGTTTTTCCAGCTTTGAGCATGTTTTTATTTTACAAAATTGATCAACTTAGAGTGTTCAAGATCCAAAATTGCTTCCGTTTTCTTAATCTAGACTCTTTCAATTGGTATCGAGCAATTTTGAGCACTCAATTTGATCAATTGTGTTCTGTGGTGGGTGTTTTTTTGAAATACAATTTTTCCGGCGTCTAAAGTGTTCTTCTGACTTTGGCATTTAAATTGAGCATCAATTTGTGCTTTATTTTCAAATTTCTCAAGTGTATTTGAGAATTAATGTGTGTAGAATAAACTGTAAAAATTTTGAGTCGATTGGAGTTCGGGAAGGCCTTCAATTTGACGTTTGAAGCTGAAGAGGTCACTGAACTGGAAAATAGAGGCAACTGCTGTTTTTTTTTCCTAATTTCTGCTACAGTAATTTTCATACAGCAGCCCTCGTGTTTTGATTTTTAAAAAAGGAAGAAGATGGTTTATGTTGACTTTGACCCTGGTTCATTGACTTTGATCGGTTCAATGGTTTTTGGACCGGTTCGACTCGTTTTCGGTCCGGTTCAGGTAATTTTAGACCGGTTCTGACTATTTCGAGGCTGGTTTTTCCATTTTGGGGGTCCGTTTCATCAATTGGAGGCCCGATTCAGCCTTTTACGGCCCGGTTCAACCTTTTGAAGGTTCGGTTCACACATTTGCAAGCCGATTCGACCCAAATTCGAAGTGTTCGAAGTGGTTCGATGTTAATCCTAGATTATTAATGTAATAATTTAGTAGTTTTCTTGCATTAAATGCCAAAACCAGTCCACTTTAGTGTGTTTAATTAATTATGCAATGTGAATGTATGTTTTAATTAAAATCCCTGATTATATGTGCATAAAGTATGCCATATAGATTTTAAAATTCCACCATAGGAAGCATGCTCCATGCATTGAAAGTATGTTATAAGTGTTATAATATATTGTATGCATGTTTATTGGGATTCATTAGAATTAATATAAGTGTTATATTAATTTATGAAACAAATATTATATGTTTTAATTATAATTAATATAAGGGTTATATTAATTAAAAATTAAACATATAATTGCTATGCATTTATTCATGTGATGAATTTGTTATAAATGAATGTTGAAATAATTTATAACATAGAAATGCATGTAACCTAAGGTTAATTAATTAGTTTTAAAATGGTTTTAGAACTGGAATTAATTAGACCTTCGGTTATCTAGTTCTAATAAGATTAGAATTAGGAAACCAATAATTTATAAACTTTGAGTAAAGAGGGACTCTGACTAAGGAAGGTTACGCTAGGTTGGGTACTTAAGTCGACGGAAACGGAACACCCTACACCGAACCGACACGGGAGTGAATTTAATCCATAGGTTTATAAATTATCTTGAGTGAGTAAGCGTTTATTAAAAGTTAATAAATTAAACTCATAGACCTAGGTTTATTAAATGGTTAATAGACTTAGGTAATTCCAGTATAATTGTTATATTGGTAGTCTTAGGTCATATTATTTTAGCCAGAATATGCCTAAGTAAAAGTATACCCAAACTGTTTAAAATACTTAGTGGGAGTAAAAAGGTATATATGATATATCAATTTCCTCTTACGCTCTCCGCGAAGTTCACACCGTGAGATTTATGCTCGGCCTCGTGATGTCAATAGGGCATCCCCATTCGGATTGTGTTTGCATAAATCAAGAGCAAGGTGAATGGAGAAAGTATTTATAGTAAGTGAGAGAAGGAAGTGTGTCAACACATCCTACGGTCTCCTTCATTAGGTTGGACCGTGAGATTCCCATGTTGCGCCTGCAGGTTGCCCGTAGTAGCACCATCCATTCGGAGGGATGTAACATGGGATTCGGAACAACTCAAACTCCAGAAATGGATAGGGTCTCTTAGGTCCATTCCCAACTTTGTCTCTCCAGTTCGGTAGCATTGTTGGGGCCGACCTCTGAGGTCTGAAAATGGCGGGTCACACTTATAAGAATTGCTAAGTGTTAGTAAATTCTTGACCAAAGTAGCGATAACTAGAATGTTATAGGAATAAGAGTTATTCTGGTGTTAGCATTTAGTCAAGAATGTCTTGGTTCAGTGAAGGAGTGATTGACTGCCCCTCGGTAGCAGTAGCTCTGACTCACTGAAGTATCGTTGCAAAAACAATAATGAGTTTATGGGTACATTATTACTTTTGCTAAATTCTTAAATTGGATAGGTTACAAACAATTCACTAATAGAGTTCATTCTTTTTCAGCATGTCGAACTCTTTTATCCAGTTACTTGCCTTCAATAAACTTAGCGGCGATAATTATGGAACCTGGAAATCAAACTTGAATACGATTCTTGTTCTTGATGATCTGAGGTTCATCTTAACGGAGGAATGTCCTCCCCCTCCTAGCTCGACAGCAAACCGAACTGTTCGGGATGCTCATGACAGATGGATTAGGGCTAATGAGAAGGCCCGAGTCTACATCTTAGCCAACATATCTGATGTGTTGTCTAAGAAACATGAGACCATGGTCACCGCAAAAGAGATCATGGGATCATTACAGGCGATGTTTGGACAACCGTCCTCATCAGTCCATTATGATGCCGTAAAATACGTTTATAACTCCGTATGAAGGAGGAGCCTCATAGGGGAAACATGTCCTTGACATGATGACCCACTTCAACGTGGTCAAGTAAATGGGCGATCATAGATGAGAGAAGTCAGGTAACCTTTATTATGGAATCTCTTCCGAAGAGTTTTCTGCCATTCCGCACAAATGCGGTAATGAATAAAATAGAGTATAACCTGACTACTCTCCTCAACGAGCTACTGAGACTTTTGAGTCCCTCATGAAATCAAAAGGAAAAGAGAAGGAGGGCAAATGTTGTCACTTGAAGAAGTTCCTAAGAGGATCGTCCTCTGGGACCAAATGGTCCTTCTTTTTCTAAGAATAAGGGTATTCGAGAAAAGAAGAAGAAGGACAAAGGAAGGGACCAACTCCCACACGCATGAGGCTAAGGCCACGGAAAAAATGTTTCCATTGTGGTGGTGACAGCACTCGGGAAGAGGAATTGCCCAAAGTACCTTGCGAGAAAGAAAGTCGAGAAGGAAAAACAAGGTAAATATGATTTACTTGTTGTTGAAATATGTTTAGTGGAACATGATGATTCCGCCTGGATATTAGATTCAGGAGCCACTAACCATGTTTGTTCTTCTTTTCAGGAAACTAGTTCCTGGCAGCAGCTTGCAGATGGGGAGATAACTCTCAGGGTTAGAACGGGAGAGGTTGTCTCAGCCAAAGCAGTGGGAGCAGTGAAGCTATTGTTTAGAGATAGATTCGTTTTATTAGAAAATGTACTTTTGGTTCCTGGAATCAAAAGAAATCTTGTATCTATCTCTTGTTTGCTTGAACATATGTATAAAGTTTCTTTTGATCATAATGAAACGTTCATTTGGAAAAGAGGTGTAGATGTTCTGCTAAACTTGAAAACAACTTATATGTGTTAAGACCAACCGAATTAAAAGCTATTTTGAACATCGAGATGTTTAAAACAGTTGATACTCAAAATAAAAGGCAGAAACTTTCTCCTAGTACCTATCTTTGGCACTTGAGACTAGGCTACATTAATCTCAATAGGATTGGGAGATTGGTCAAGAGTGGTCTCCTAAGTCAGTTAAAGGACAACTCTATACCACCATGTGAGTCCTGTCTTGAGGAAAAAATGACTAAAAGACATTTTTCTGAAAAAGGTTATAGAGCCAAAGAACCCTTGGAACTCGTGCATTCGGATCTTTGTGGTCCTATGAATGTCAAGGCACGAGGAGGGTATGAATACTTCATCAGTTTTATTGAGGATTATTCAAGGTATGGCTATCTTTACCTAATGCATCATAAGTCTGAAACCCTTGAAAAGTTCAAGGAATATAAGGCAGAAGTTGAGAACACATTAGGTAAAACAATTAAAACACTTCGATCAGATCGAGGTGGAGAGTATATGGATTTGAGATTCCAAGACTATATGATAGAACATGGAATCGTATTCCAACTCTCAGCGCCCAGTACACCTCAGCAAAATGGTGTATCTGAGAGGAGAAATAGAACCCTGTTAGACATGGTTCGATCTATGATGAGCTACGCCACCGCCTAGTTCGTTTTGGGATATGCACGGAGAAGTCTGCTTTGTATATATTTTGAACATGGTTCCCTCTAAGAGTGTTTCACAAACACCCTACGAGTTATGGAAAGGGCGTAAAGAGAGTTTACGTCATTTCAAGATTTGGGGATGTCCGGCACATGTGTTGGTGTCCAATCCAAAGAAATTGGAACATCATTCAAAATTATGCCTATTCGTAGGATACTCCAAAGAAACGAAAAGGTGGTCTACATTTTATGATCCTCAAGGGGACAAGGTGCTTGTGTCGACAAATACCACGCTTCTTAGAGGAAGACCACATGAGAGATCATCAGCCTCGTAGCAGGATTGTCTTAAGTGAAATTTCCAGGGAAACTACAGACAAATCAACAAAAGTTGTTGATCAAGTGAGTCCTTCTCAAGTGTTGAGAATGCCTCGACGAGTAGTGGGAGGGATGTTAGACAACTCGACCGCTTACATGGGTTTGACCAAACCCATGTTGTCATACCCGATGATGGCGTTGAGGATCCATTGACCTATAAACAGCAATGAATGATATAGATAGGGACGAGTGGATTAAAGCCATGGACCTTGAAATGGAGTCAATGTACTTCAATTCGATCAGAAACTTGTAGATCAACCGGATGGTGAAAGACCCACTGGTTGCAAGTGGATCTACAAGAGGAAGCGAGATCGCTTCTGTAAGGTGCAAACCTTTAAGGCTCGACTTGTAGCAAAGGGTTACACCCAAAGGGAAGAGGTGGACTATGAAGAAACCTTCTCCCCTGTTGCCATGCTTAAGTCCATTAGAATACTCTTGTCCATTGCCACATTTTATGACTATGAAGTTTGGCAAATGGATGTCAAGACAGCCTTTCTGAATGGCAATCTTGAAGAGAGTATCTATATGGATCAACCAGAGGGGTTCATAGTTCAGGGTCAAGAGCAAAAGGTTTGCAAGCTTAAACGATCCATCTATGGATTGAAACAAGCATCTAGATCCTGGAATATAAGATTTGATACTGCGATCAAATCTTATGGCTTTAAACAGAATATTGACGAGCCTTGTGTTTACAAGAAGATAGTCAATACCACTGTAGTTTTCTTAGTTCTATACGTAGATGATATCTTGCTCATTGGGAATGATGCAAGATTCCTGACTGGCGTTAAGCAATGGCTAGCGACCCAATTCCAAATGAAAGATTTGGGAGAGGCTCAGGTTGTTCTTGGAATCCAAATCGTTCGGAATCGCAAGAACAAAACGCTAGCACTGTCTCAGGCATCTTATATTGACAAGATGTTGGTTAGATATAAGATGCAGAATTCCAAAAAGGGTTCATTACCTTTCAGGCATGAAATTCATTTGTCTAAGGAACAGTGTCCTAAGACACCTCAAGAAGTTGAGGATATGAGACGCATTCCCTATGCATCTGCCGCCGCTTCGTGAGTCCGATGTATGCCATGTTATGTACTCGACCCGACATATGCTATGCAGTGGGAATAGTAAGCAGATATCAGTCTAATCCAGGATATGATCACTGGACTGCCGTTAAGAACATCCTCAAGTATCTTAGGAGAACGAGAGACTATATGCTTGTGTATGGTGCAAAGGATTTGATCCTTGCAGGATACACTGACTCTGATTTTCAGACTGATGTAGATTCGAGGAAATCCACATCAGGATCAGTGTTCACTCTTAACGGAGGAGCTATAATATGGAGGAGTATAAAGCAAGGTTGTATTGCTGACTCCACCATGGAGGCTGAGTATGTCGCAGCTTGCGAAGCAGCGAAAGAGGCTGTATGGCTTAAGAAGTTCTTGACTGATTTGGAAGTTGTTCCAAATATGAATTTGCCTATCACTCTTTATTGTGATAATAGTGGTGCAGTGGCAAATTCTAAAGAACCTAGAAGTCATAAGTGTGGAAAGCACATAGAGCGCAAATATCATCTCATCAGGGAGATTGTGCAACGAGGAGACGTGATCGTCACGCAGATCGCTTCGGAGCACAACATTGCTGATCCGTTTACAAAGTCTCTCACGGCTAAAGTGTTTGAGGGACACCTAGGGAGTCTAGGACTACGGGTTGTACAATAGGACAGGGTTTCTTTGCTCAGCATGTTTTACCCCACAGACGTTTTAGTCCAAGTGGGAGATTGTTGGGTTTTATGTCCTAAAACTCGTGGTTTTGTAAACTGAATGTATATTCTATTTCACAATAAAGTTGTTATTGAAATTTATTCAGTAAATGTGTTATTGACTATTGTGTATTGTGTAACCTTAATCCAATAAAGAACCCTTGGCTATAGGATGAATACTTGAACTTTATGTGTGACATAAAAGTGGATCAAGTTCAAGTTATAGCCAGAACAGTCTATAGTATAAGGATAGGGCTGGGTACCTTATCCAGGGGACACTATGGACGTGGCCCACTTTGTAGAGTACAAACGATGTGATCCTAAATCGTTCATGTAGAGACATGTGACTGGGGGCGTCCTATGCAATGAGTTTGCATAAGACTGGACTGCGAAATAGTCACTTAAACTTGGTAACTCCATCATCATAATCGACTATATTCATACGATGACCTAGGTAACTCGATCTTAATCCTGAGCGTTCTATGAACTCCTGTTTATTCAGGATTATCCTTAGATTTGCATGGGTGAGAGTGGCACGAGACTGCCGACTCAATAAGCCTCCCATTTCAGGGATAAAATCGGGTAGATAGCTGAGAACATAGTTCTGCAAGATGGAATTCACTCCTACCCACTTTAGGGATTAGTAGAGAGGTTGTTCCCTTGGCATCGACTCCGGGTCTTGAACAATGGGCCCACCCCTCTCATTAGCCCGAGAGGGATTCGGTTTGCTGGTTGGACCACAAACCAATTGTTCATTAGAGGATCAGTGGGACTTAAGGAACAAGAGGTAATTACAGGGGTAAAATGATAATTTTGACCAAATTGTCTGACGAACGACTGTGAAGGATCGACTTACTAATCATGGTTATATCGAGTGGACAGAAATATATTTACAGTGAGGAGAATGCAGCCACTGGGTTTTAGTGGAGTGTCTCGGTGGTTAACGAATGTTGATTAGCTAGGCTAAAGAGTTTGGCCAGTTAATCTCGTATCGTTGGAGCTCATGATCTGTAGGTCCATTAGGTCCTCCTTACTAGCTCGGACTTAGCCTTATAACATTTTGAGAGAAAAGAATTTGAATTGTTCAAATTTGAGTTTGGAAGAAAGCGTTAATTATATGTGATATATTTAACGAATCATAACTTAATTATGAATTAAACTATGATTAATAAGAGGTGTATATATTTAAATATCATTTAAATATTGGATCGGTTTATAGCATGAATAAAGATCCATGTTCGGAAAATTGATCGAGATCGGGCAATTTATTTAATTTAATATTTGATATTAAATTAAATTGAAAATTTATTATTTAAATTTATTATTTAATAATTTAATTAATTTAATTAATTTTAATTAAAAATCAATTTAATATTGATTTTTGAATTAAAATTAAATGAAAAATAGAGGATTTTCATGGAAAGCAAATTGGCAACTTGCCCAATCTTACTCATCTTCAAAATTCACCAAAATTGGCCACCTCCATCTCAAAGCATCCTCATCACCCTTGAGTTGTCACTCCATTGAAGCTTTTTGAAGCTTTATATAATGGTGATTTGAGGTGTTTTGGGAGAATTACACAGAAAATTCAATATTCCCGAATTAGTGACCTTTGAGGACTTTTCTTCCAAATTCTCTCAACCTAGGATCCCACAATCCGTTCTAAGGCCTGAGGATAGTAGGGAAGACTCTAACGGTTGTCCACGAAGTGTTCGTGCTGAAAACCATCCACCGGGTGAAGAGAATTTGATCTTCAAAGTTGAGTTTTCTATCCCTCTGTTTTTCCAGCTTTGAGCATATTTTTTATTTTACAAAATTGATCAACTTAGAGTGTTCAAGATCCAAAATTGCTTCCGTTTTCTTAATCTAGACTCTTTCAGAACTAATTCCCTGAAAAGAAGAACAAACATGATTAGTGGCACCCGAATCCAATATCCAGACAGTGTTATCACCATCCACTAAACAAGCTTCTAAGCAAAGTAAATCATATTTACCTTCTTTCTTCTTTTCGACAATGTACTTCGGACAACTTCGTTTCCAATGGTCGTCTTCATTGCAGTGGAAACATTTTCCTTTGTCTGCAACTTCTTTGACCTTCGTGCCCTTCTTGGCGGCAGTTTTATCAGCCCGTTTTCCCTTACCAACCTTCTTCATGTTCTTCTTCTTGCCTTTTAGGCATGAGGAATATGAAGCCACTGATTTCATTCCAGAGGTCGAACCTCTATGATTACTCCTGCTTGCAACATTTGCCTCACCTTTCGATCCATTGATTTTCATCAGAGATTGGAAAGTTTTGAGTTCATTCAAAAGAGAGGTAAGGTTGAAAGTAAGCTTGTTCATAACAGCGTTACTTCGAAACTGTAGAAAACTCTCTGTAAGAGTTTCTAATATAAAGCTGACCTGACTCGATGCGTCGATAGAAGCACCATTCGACTCTGCCATGTTGAAGTGAACCATCATATCAAGAACATGATCCCGAACAGTTGATCCCTCCGCCATTCTAGGGTTAAAGATGTACTTGAGGGCATTGTGCCTGACGTGAACAGACTGTTGTCCGAACATGCCCCGTGACGAATCCATGATTTCCCTTGCGGTCATCATGCCCTCGTACTTCTTCGCTAGTATGTCCGACATACTTGCCAAGATGTAGACCTTGGCCTTGTAATTGGCCTTGATCCATCTATCGTATGCATCACGAACATTTCATGACGCATTCGAGCTTGGCACTAAGGACACTTCTCAGTAAGCACAAACTTAAGATCGTCCGCAACCAAAATGATGTTAAGATTGTTTTTCCAGGTCATCATATTTTCTCCGGTTAATTTCTCAATAGCCAATAAGAAAATGATTGGACTATTCATTTTGCTGAAATACAAAATACATGTATTAGTTTCTCGCTAAACCTTTAACTAATCCAATCATTTTTAGCTAATTATCTAATGATACCTTAAGTCATCAATAATTCGCAATGATACTCCAAAGGTTTAGAATGTATGACACTGAAGGGTAATCATAAACACTCATCCTCTGGATCAAGACATTCTTAACCAAAACCTAATGCCAGAATAACTCTAATTCCTATAGACTTTAGTTACCATTATTCGGTCTGGATACAATTACAACTAATGTATCCTGTGAGTGTAACCCTCTATCTTTAGATTCCAGAGTTCCGATCAAACAAAATCCGCCAAAGGGAGGACAAGGTTGGAAAATAACTAAGGTAATCTTTATCCTTTTTCAGGTGTTCACTATGTTCCGATCCCTATGATCAAAGCCCTCCGAAGAGATTGTCTGGTCCAGGCCAAACTAGTAGGCTGATCATAATGATCTCACGGTGTGGACCGATAGAAGAGACTGTGAGTTTTGTTTTCACAGTTCCCGCTCCCACTCACTATAAGTACCCTCTCAATTCACCTTGATATTGATCCATACAAACACCATTCGAAGGGGGACGCTCCCGTTTGCGCCACGAGGTCGAGTATGGATCTCACGGTGTGAATTTTCCGGAGATATGTAGGCGAAAAAATTTGATGTATCATATACACCTTTTTCCTCCCACTAAGTATTTTAAGTATTTTAGGAATTTTACCTAGGTTAAATCTGGCTAATGATTTTACCTAAGTCTATCAATATAACCCCTTATATTGAATTTTACCTAAGTATGTAAACCTAGAGTTTCTAGTTTATTAACCCCTTAATAAACCATGCTGACGTTTGAATAATTTATAGCCTCTTAGATTAATTCACTCCCAGGTCAGTTCCCTGGTAGGGGTGTTCCGTTTTCGTCAGCTTAAATACCCCAACCTAGACAGAACCTTCCTTAGACAGAGTTCTTCTTAATCATAGTCTATAAATCATTCGGTCCCTAATTCTAATCTAATTAGAACTAGATACCTAAGGTCTATTAATTCCAATCTAAACATTTTAAAACTAATAATTAACCTTAGGTGACATGCATACTATGTTATATTTGCTCGATCATCCATCACATGAATAATAAAACATACATAACACATTCATCTCATGAATTTTAATGCATGTCAATGCTATCCAAAAATTAATATAACAATTTATATTAATTTATCATGCAAATTATATAATATAACACCTTATATTATAATATAATGCATGATCATGCTCAACCTAAGGTGGGATTATCTAAATAACATACATTATGCATGGACATAATTATACAACAATTGCATAAAAATAAATAGCAAAATTAGACCACTTTTGGCACCCTAAAATTAATTTTAATTAATATACTCTAATTATATTAATTAAAATTAATAATAATTAATACAAATTAATAAACAAAACGTTTACAAAATTAAATATAAGAAAAAAATCAGGTTTCTGTCTGTCGCACGTCTCCTCCACTAGCGTTGCAACACTGGCTGCATCGTTGCAACGCTAGTCCACCTTGCGCCATCATCAACGCTTCGACATTGCAACGCCGTGGATGGTGTTGCAACGCTGCCGTCTTCTTAGCTGCATCCTTGTTGCAGTGGCGTTGCAACGCCAATGAATAACGTTGCAACGCCATTCACAGAACAACACTGCCATTTTTTATTTTTTGCTCGTTTTTGCTCCATTATTCTAAGAAACCACTTTGCCTCGATCGACACAGATTTACAGACTCGATTTACAATTTAAAATGCCCAAAACACCGGACCTTACATTGAACAATTCAATGAAAATTTCAAATTTAAATGCAAAAAATGAAAACATCTAATTTGCAAACCGCACATTCATCTCATGAATTTCATGCAATTCCACCTATGTTTTTGACAGATCTACAACAAAAACAAGAACACAATTGGCTCTGATACCAATTGATAGGATCGAATCCCATAGCGGAAGCGATTTGAATCGCATGTTCTTGTAATGTGTTACATAGATCTACTAAAAACATATATATAAAGCGATTAATCATGCACATTAAAATTGGACAACAAGAGATTTACCTTTGTAGAACGAAATCTCTTTGTGCTCCTTGCTCTTCACGATCACACAATCTCAACGATCCCGACGCAACCAGTTTGCACCACTAAATCTTCTCCGTTGTATCTCTAGGAGAGGTAGGAAGGTGGGATTCCACTTTGGATTATGGGAGACTTTTGAGAGAGGGTGAGTGTAATGGAACTCATCCAACAACACAAGAGAGCACTTTTTTAAGGTTTCTCACCAATGCTTTAGAATGCTTATCAAATGTGCATCTCATGCACATATTTATAGGGAAATAGGATGGAAATTACCATCCTACCCCTATAGTGCTCTTATGATATATTTCTCATTTAATATATGGATTAAACCATATATTATATCAATTATATCACATATAATTGACATATCTCCTTAAACATGAAATTGAACACTTCAATTTCACTCCAAACTATAAACCCTCATTATTTTCATATTGAGCCAACTGAGGGACCTAATGGATCTACAGATCATGAGCTCCAATGATACAAGATTAATTGATCAAACTCTTTGATATGATTAACTAACATTCATTAACTATGAGTCACTCCACTATAGACTCGTAGTTGCACTCTCCTCACTGTAGACTATGTTGTATCCATTAATATAATCAATGCTTGTGAGTTGACCCTTCACAGGTTGTTCGTAGTCACAGCTTGGTCAAATTACTATTTTACTCCTATGACTACATCTTGCTCCTTAAGCACCACTGATCCTCTAATGAACAACCAGTCTATTGTCCTACCATAAACTTAATCCTTCTTAGGCCAGTAAGAAGACGTAGGTCCGTTGTTCAAGACCTGGATTCAGTTCTTAAGAGAATAACCTATCTGATTCCCTAATTTAGGAATGAGTGAATTTCATCTTGCAGAGTTAAGTTCCCAGCTACCTATAAGGTTATGTCCCTGAAAAAGGTAGGCTTATTGAGTCGACTACATGCCACTCTCACCCATACTAGTCTAAGGACAAACCCCATAAACAGGAGTCCGTAACTTGCTCAGGATTCAGGTCAAGTCACTAATGATCATCTACAAATTATTAGACCTATCTTGTTAACGGTGTTATACTAGTAGGTTAATAATTCGCAGTCCGGTCTTGTATAATCTCATTATACAGGATGCCCCCACTCGCATGTCTACAACATGAACGAGTTGGATTACCTCGTTTGTACTAAATACAAAGCGGGCCGCATCCATGGTGTTACCAGTATAAGGTTCCCAACCTTTTGCATATACCATAGACCTTTTAGGTTATACTTAAACAACTTAATCCAACTTGTGTCAACTACACAATTGTTCAAGATCAATCATTATAACCTTGGAACTTAGTTTATTTGATTTAGATTTATGTGCGAGAATAGAATAAATAACATCTTTATTTATTTGAAATATGATTATTACAAAACTACACTTGTTTAGGGCATAAACACCAAAAAAATACACCAGGGATGCTTTTTTTTTTACCTTGCTTTCTAGTTAATGCTTCAATGGTTTAGTGAGTAGGATTTTTCCTTAGGGTAGAAAATAAATTTTGAAATTAGGAAAAGAGTGCTACAACGTGTTGGGATTTTTTTTCCTTTCTACCCGTGGCACTCTAGGTAGAACAAAGAGGAAGGAGGCGCGAAAAGGAAAACGTGGGAATAAAAAATGAGGGAATTCCTTTTGGCATGAATCCTGCAATTTATGTCATCATTGTCATAAAGATCTCACGTCTCCCACGATATCTTTTTTCTATTTTTGGGCATGTAAGCCTCTGAAACATCAACTCAGGAAAGGGAAATGATGAGCAACTCTTGATGATTTAAATCTAACAACCTTGTTCTTAAACAAGACCTTTAGATCTCAAAATCAAAAACCCCAAATCAGTTGATTTCATCCCAAGAAAGAAGATAGAAACAAATTTACCTTGATGATCAAGATCAAGAGTAGAGAAAACTTGTTTCTAAACTCAAGATTCGAATCACTCCACAAGTAGTTTGATCAACGCTACTTGAATGATCGTAGCATGCAAATCTAAACATAAGATATGCAAAGAAATAAACTCATGGCTTAAGAAGAAAAATATTCAACTTTCATTCAATATGATATTCCAAGTCTGATTTGCAATACATCTTAGATGCCTTTATATAGCCTTTCAGTTGTAACCTAAACTAAGCTCAAATGACATGTTTGAGAATGTAACTTCCCCAACATCAATGTCATAACCATCCACTACTCAACTGTAACCTAAAAACATTGAAATACAAACTTTAAAACTGAAATTACATGTAAATGAGCTATAATCCGAGAATTGAATCTTCTATCAACAATTCTAGTGTTTGTAACCTCCCAATGTGTAAATGAAGCTCCACTTGAAGTAACTTGAAGTGTAGTCCCATTAATTGATGCTTGACTTGCATTAAATGAAACTTGAGATGCACTTAATTTCATTTAGTTGCAACTTAAGTTCTTTCAATGCAACTTGACTTCAACTTTAATGCAACTTGGGTTCATCATAAATGAAGCCTTGATGCATTTAATGCAACTCCATTTTTAACTCTTCTTTAGTCTTGACTAGCATTGTAGGTTCACATCAGGAAAAGACCCCTTTGCATTTTATTTAAAGCATCTGCCCTCCCACTAATCCCAACTACCGTCGAAATTCCTTTACTCATTGAAATTCCAACCCTTTGCTCCAAAGCAAAACCCTAAGCCAAACTTTATCTTCTCCATTCCCATTTCTCAAATACGAAATGCCAGACACTAGCGATTCACAGAACAGGTCGGCGTACAACTACGGTGATGGCGCTCAACAGTCGTCGGAGTTCTGTTCACTACCCAGTTCACTTGAGGTCTCCACTGTGAGTGCCCAGAGGCCAAATGCTCCCGAGAAGAAGCAAGCAAAAGCTCCAGTGGCACCTGCAGTCATCGATCTGTTAGCAGTTCAACCATCTGGCGAAGAGGTGCAGGAATCGACCACCCCAGTGGGCAAGCAAACACCGACGTTTGAGAAGAAGAAGAGGTACAAATGAAGGTTGGGAAGAAGGTAGGTAGAGGAAGAAGAGCTTGACTGAGAAGAAAAAGGGTGAGGAAGACAATAGAGAAAGGCAACGACAACCCAGAGAAAGACGTTAAGATGGAGTATGAAGACAAAGAAAAGAAAAAGAAAGAAGAGGAAGAGTTGTCTGCTCTGAATAGGTAATTCGCTCCTAAAGTGGATAACGGTGAACTCTGGAGAAGAGAGTGACGAGGCATTGGATCGCGTGCCCATTTGTGATAGGCAACACTGTGGCAAAAGAGGCGGAAGGAGGAGCCTGTGCCAAAGAAAGTTAAAAAGGAGAAGTTTGAGGAGAAAAAGAAGGAGGAGGCGCCAATGCAATACACAGATAGATGGAGGAGCGCGAATGGCAAGATGATTTTGACTGAAAGGGGTTTTTCCCTCTGGACTTCGAGCGCCTGCTGCAATCTTAAGGAGGATATAGTTGAACGAGTGGAGGGGTGTGTGCATGAAGGAGGACACTTTCTACCCAAGGTCGTTGAAGATTTTTTGCAGCAGATCTCGATGAAAGACAAAGGGAAGTGAAGGTGAGAGGAGTCATGGTGAACTTTGGTGGTAGCGTTGTTAATCAAATTTTTGGCGTGCATGATCCCAAGGATGCACCGAGCAATGCACTTCTAGGCTCAGAAGATGCAAAGCTGCTGAAGGAGGTGTTGCAGGTAATAACTCTCCCAAGCACTAGGTGGAAGTGAAGGAGTCAACCAGGAAGCACCAACTGAAGCCTACAATCCTGAATCTTGAGGCGACAGTATGGGCAACACTAATCAAGAATAGGATTATGCTTACCACCCATGATCACATCATGACAGTCACGAGGAAGATTCTCTGCTATTGTTGCAAGGGAATAAAAGTGAACCTCGGGGAAGTCATCGCTAGTAGCATCGAGGCGATTTTCACAAAGTCTAGGGGAGGTCTATTCTTCCCATGGCTTGTCACGAGAATCTACCTACTCGCTGGAGTTGATGTAGTGAGGATGAGCCTACCACACGAATGACCCAAGCATTTGACAATCAGTGGTTCACTCGAATCACAAAGAATCATCTTGCAAATGTAAGGGTACTTAACGAAAAGTGTCCAGTGCGTAGAAACCAAAGCAACCATCTAAGAGATGAAACACACTAGAGTCCTCAAGTTGCCTACCACATCGAAGCGAAGAAAGCAACTCCAAAAGACCTCACAAGTTAACCCCTCAAGAAGTAACCCTCGAAAAGAAACAACTCCTCCACTCCCTCCAAGAGAAAAAAACTCCTCCTCCTCCAGTTGAGAAGATCAAAGAAAACCTCCTGCCTCAAATGACTGGCCAAGAGATTGATGAAGAGCCAACCGAGTTTGATGTTGACTCGCCTCTACCTCCATAAAATGAAACTGAAGATGTTCCCCCCCTTCAAAGCAATGAAAATCCTTCGTTGCACAATCAAAAGCAGGAAAGCCCGTCGCCTGAGCAACAAGAGCAACAGAAAGCGCAGCGCCGAAGAAACAGTAGTCCATGTTTACGAAGTGCAATTCCTAGAACAAGTCTATGTGGTGGTAAAGGAATAAGCTCAAAGCACGCTGCAAAGCGTGCATTTGAGATTTGATGCCTTCTTTTTATACTTCAACAGATGGGCAACAACCTTTGGGCAGTTGCCTGCAATTCCACCTAATATTGTTCTACGAACTCACTCCCAGGCAACTGCTGAAGCTCCCGGCGCACCATCGACTTGCGACACTGAGACTCAAAACTTCCATAATTAAAGTTTATTTGAGTTTTTATGTTTTTTGTGCTTAGTTGTTATCTTGTTTTAAGTTAGTAGTTGTGTTTATTTTCTTTTCTCTTTGCGACAACATCTAAAATCTATGTTTACCTGAATACAATGGATCTATCTGTTTTTCCTACCGCAACATGTGTCTAAGTTTTGCTATACTTTAACTTCCTTTACATTTGCGTATTAATATTTTTTCCCGCTGCATCATCCTTATGTTTTCTAAAATCTTGGTTGTATTTAAGCCTTCTCCAAGTTCGATTGAACCGTTGGTTGATAAAGTACTATTTTCTATCGGTTGAAAAAGTTTCCCTTGGTGCCTTGAAATAAAAATGTATCATCTCTCTCCCTAGCGCGTAAAGTTTAAGTTTGGGGCACAATGAGGACATTGCGCAGTTTAAGTTTGGGGGGGGGGGAGAAAATTATAATACATTTTTTGGGGAACGTCTACCCTCCTAAAAAGCACATAATCAGGGACATTCATGACACCCATCGTTTGCCTTGGCATGAAGATGTTATTAGGGAAGAGAGGACGTTGTAGCACCGTGAAAGGAAGCGTTGCTCGTAGTTGAATACATGCCATTATCCATGATAGCAAGCCAAAGCAACAGTAGTGTATTCTAGACATGAAAACTCTGAAAGAAAAGTCTAGTAGACTGTTAAAAAAAAGGTCCAGTAGACCTTGAGTAAACAATGATGTGGTGTTTATTGAAAAAGCTGGTTGAGGAGTTCATTTTTAGCGCGTTGAAGGAGAAGCTTCGGTTGATTTTGGAAAGTTTTAAACAAATTAAGCAAGGCTCTTTTAAAATATAACTCTTGATGAGGTAGGAAGATATTAAGCCAAAAGCTCGAAGTTTAGTTACAGTATGGGTTTGCTTGATGACAAGCCAGAAACTAAGTTTGGGGGTGTGATTACTGGTGAAAACTAGTAATCTAGAGCTCTAATTATCAAAGTTTTTCCCATCCTAGTGCGTAGACATCTGTCATATAAGGTGGTAGAGTTATAAAATGCATGGATCAAGCAATCAATACAATTTATAAATTTCCTATTCTAGCGCATAATGAGAAAGACTAACGATTACTTTTGTAGGAAAAAGGAAAGAACACGGCAGGCAGTTCTAAGATCCAATGACGTGTAGTCCGTCTATTGGAGACCAAAAGGGTAGTGCTCAACTGCTTGCATCAGAAAGGACAAGGAACATGCAAATAACTTTTCAGAGCAACCTGACCGAATGCAGACGCCAGAAGAGGGGACCACTAGCGTGTTAACCATGCTGCGAGTAGAAGAAGCAGACGTGTGCGTGAAGGAAACATTTTGTGGCTTATAAATATCCTGATGGCTTGATTGAGAAAGAGTCTTTTCAAATCTTTAAGATTTCCATTTTTAGAGAGAGAGAGGAGATGAAGGAAGAAGGCGAAAATCACTCTCGAACGGAGTGATCTCCAGAATTGAAAGAGAAGTGACCAACACTGAAGAATGAGGAATCCTCATCGAAAAACTTGTCGGGGGGGGGGGGGGGACTGAGATGAAGCAACGCGACAACCTACTTCTCTTTCCTTCTTCTTCTCATTTTCATGTCGTTTATTTTCAGTTTATCGTTCATCTTTTCCATGTATTTCAGTAGCTAATTTAGTTATCAAGACTAGGGCAATCAACCCTCGTGTTTTGGATTTCTTTAATGAGTAAATAAAAGATTTGCATGTAGGATATAATGATAGTTGTTTTATCCACTGTTTTTATTGATAAATGCTTAGATAATTTTTGGCAATTTTATTTAAGTGAGAGCATAGTCATGAGACCGGGAGGTTCATTTTCTCTGTGGAAAAAGTGGAGAGAAGAAAGGGTGATACATAATCACCAGAACAAATTAGGGATAACTAGTTCTCTTGCAGGCTAAGGTACGACGGTAGCTAACGCAGTAGAGTGGAGAGGGATCTGGCTCTTACTGCATTAAAGTGCAAAATACCGGGAATGAAGCATTTCTACTAAGAGACCCTATGTCTCGCTGTCAATAGAATCTTGTACAATACCTAAATTACCATTAATAACACATAAGCATGAGGCGCTAGGTCGAAGTCTTGAGCCTTTATTTTTATAGTCATTCAACTCAACAACTTGCATTATTGTTCGCTACCACAACCCCTATTTCCAATGTTTTTTCTAAAGTTTCCTTGCTTAAGAATGGTGGGATTTTATGCCCTAAACTCGTGTAGTTTGAAAATATCCAATGAAATAAATAAATAGTTATTATTCATCATTTCTCGTGTTCTCACGTTTAAAACTTAAAATCCAATAAAATAAGATCAAAGGTTATGGTTATGAGAAACTTGAACAGTGTGTAGTAGACACATAGGTAGGATCGTGTTCAAGTGTGTAACCCAAATTATCTATAGTATATGGATAGGGTTGGAAACGTCATCCTTGTAACACTATAGATGCGACCCACATTGTATTTAATACAAACGGGGCAATCCAACTCGTTCATGCAGTTGACATGCGAATGAAGGCATCCTGTGCGATGAGATTGTACAAGACTGGACCACGAATTATTAGCCAACTGATATAACACCGTTAACAGATTAGGTCTAATAATTCATAGATGACCATTAGTGACTCGACTTGAATCTTGAGTAGGTTAGGAACTCCTGTCTGCGGAGTTTGTCCTTAGACTGGTATCTACGAGAGTGGCTAGAGTTGCCGTCTAAATATGCCTACTGATAGCACACAAAATGTGCTATCCTTAGGCTTAATTATTGCTAGTTTTATGATGATTTCAGGACTTTTACGTGGTTAATCCATTCAATTTCAGGTTAAGAGCTTAAACGGAGCTATTGGAGACAATTTGGATCACTCGAGATCAAAACGGGGCTATTTGGAGCTAAAGATAACATCAACTGGAAGAAAAAGAACCAATCCAAGCATGATGACCCGAGGTGATGGCGTTGCAACGCCATGCTTGCTGTTTAAAGGCTTTGAAGACTCAGGGCGATAGCGCGCAACGCCGCCTTAGGGCGTTGCAACGCTATCTCGATGAGAAGCCACGCATGAGAGCCGCACAGAGGGCGTTGCAACGCTGCCTTGCAGCGTCGCAACGCCAGATCGATAAGAGCGCCAGCGCAGCAGGTAGCAGCGTTGCAACGCTGCCGATAGTTTCTAAATTTACCACGCGTTTAGGGTACAACGTTGCAACGCTTTCCCTAGCCTTGCAACGCTGCCCCATTGATGCCTATAAATACAACATTATGATTCTTGCAATGGGGAGCACAATCTGATAGAGTTTTGCCCTAAATTCGAAATACACCTTGTAAGAGGAAAGAAAAGAGTGATTTTGAGAGCCAAAGCATTCGTGGAGGATCGAGATCGAAGACGGGAGCTCGGAGACGAAGGACCGGCATCGACACCTAAGTTTATTTCTCTTTCTTTCAATTTGTAATAGCGTTCTAAGACGTTTTCTACTTGTTTAGTTTGTTTTTATGGTGATTTTGAGTAGCTAAACATTGTAGTTGGATTTGATTTACTTGTTGTGACTTTATTGCTATGTTTTGAAGCATGTTTTGTCCTTATTTTTGGCAATTCGTTCTTTACTTCTTAATTTGTTGATTCAAGTGGACTCGAGAGATAAAGCTTGAATTAGAGCAAAATTGTCAGAACCCTTAGTAGTCTGGCACGAGAGTGACCTAGAATTCTTAGGAAAACACTTAAAGAAGTTACTTAATGCCATGCATGTTGTAGGTTCGTATGGAGACTATGAATTCTATTGCATGTGTGAGGCTCACGAAGAACCGAGAGGTTTTCTTGAGTAATTTACTTCTTGTTTATAAATTCATCTCATGAGGTCAATGCATGAGTAATTAGGTTATTAACTTGTAAAATCACTTCCCTTAATTCTATCAATTCGTGTCTCCACATGTTTGTTTGGTTGTCGTATTAGTTAAACACCTATCCATGTTTTGTTGCTTTAGCTAAATTTGCGAATTAGTATCTTAGTACTTAATTAATCTAGAAACCCATTCCCGAGGACGATACTTGGACTCATAAATCACTATACTAAAACTTTACCCGTACACTGCGGTATTGCAATATAATTTTACGCAACAAGTTTTTGGCGTCGTTGCCGGGGAATGACGATTATTTAGATTAATTAATATTAGGAGAAAATTTAAAATTTTAGACTAAAGTTTGTTTGTTTGTCTTTTCTTAATTGTTTTGTGTGATTGTTTGTTTCCTTAATTGTGTTATTTTAGTTTTGTGTGTTTTTGAGTTTTTGTTTCATGTTTTGGTTGTGTTGATATTTTGTGAAGTCTGGTTGTGAAATTACTGATTTTTCAAGTATGACTTTGCATAATTTTGAGTTTCCACCATTCTACTGTCCCTCTCAGGATCCTAGTTTTGTGCATCATGATTTTTCTGATTACCATGTGTCTAATTTTTACCATTCTGTACCTGACATATATGAAAATTCACATGAGGGTAGTTATTTAGGCACTTGGAACCAGAATTTTTCGTACCTTAATCAATCCTTAGAAAAATCTTCTCTTATGGACCAATTGGCTGAGTACACATTAGAATTGAAGTTGAAAAATTTGATCCATAGTGAATTAGAGAGGTTGGATAGGTTAGAAACTGAGGTGGTAGGACTTTGGAAAATAGTACAGGATCGAGCTCAATATCTTAACCAGCTAGTAGTTTCCCTTAATGCCTTACAAGAACAATGTCTTATCCTTACCACTCAGGAGATGCCACCTAGGAGGGTTTGTTTAGATGTTAGTGAGGATAGTTTGGGGGAGACTGAGGTACACCATGATCAGGTTAGTGAGGAGGACACTGGTGATACACTTAGTTCCACAGGAGAGATCCAGGTGATAGAGTTAGAGGCTGAGAAGTCTTCTTTTATTTTATCCCCAGAAATTTCCTTTATTTTTTATAACCATTTGTCTTACACTCACGAGTCCTGCTTTGATTTCAGTCCTTTTCTTTTGATAAATAAAAATCCCAAAAATAATTTTCTATCTGGGGCTCAAGAAAAGCAGGATAGCCTTTTAGACTTAGAAGGCTACATTGATTCGAGCAAGAAGGGCCCGAAGAAATATGAGCAATTTTATGTGCCCTGATAAGTCATCGTCTAGCTAAAAGACGTTAAAGAAAGTGCTTCTTGGGAGGCAACTCAAGCTTTACTTACTTTTGTTTTCCTGTCTTTAGCTTGCTTTAGTTTGTGTTTGTTGTTTTTCAATTCTTAGTTAGTTGTTGTTTTACTTCGTAGGTTGTGGAGATGCCCTTCTTCGTTGAAATCCATGCTCCCATTCGGAGGAACTCCAACACACATGCTTTGGCTATCCAAGGAACTCGAAAGATCTCCATCACCCGGGACAAAGATCGCTCACTTCTACCCTTATACTTACCTCATGCTTATTTCTACAAACATTGGGGACAATGTTTAGTTTAAGTTTGGGGGTGGGATTGTGTTTATTTGTTGTGACTGTCCTGAGTATGTGCTGAATTGTTGGTTGATCTTTTACATAAGTATGAGTATGATAGCCTAGGATGAGATATAATTGAAAATCTTTGTGATTCTCAATAAACACAAAAGCATGACATGAATTTGAGTTAATTTAAAAAAAATTTCTTGAGTTTTTCCTGCATTATATGCACATAGCCTTTGTTCCTGTAGTTTTGAAATGCTTAGAACAAAGTTATTAGGTTTAGAAGTTTGATGTCACCTCGATAGGTCTGAGAACTGATTTGAGAGTTAAACTGCAAGATAGGGTGAATGACAATATAAAGTGCATGATCTGTATAATATGTGCATTATGTGAAAAAGTTTATTTTTTTTATTTTTTTTTGTTGTTATGTTTGTTAAAGAAAAAAAAAATCGTGAGGACAAAAAGAGCTACCTTCACTGTGATCGGTTAGGCCACTTATTGAGCGAGTGCTCAGGTAAGGGTCCTCGCAGTGGATGTGTGAAAGCTAGTGTCCTTGCACAAAAAAAAATAGAAGAAAATAGAAAAAGTGGCATTAAAAGAGTGATTAAGTGCTGAGTAAAGTTATTTATTTCTTGAATGTGGAGAGTCTCAAAGATTAGTAATTAAGACCAGTGTAGGGGAAGTTGAATGGAGAACCTAATAAAGTTGATCCGGCTTAGTAAAAATGAAGGGAACATAGGCTAATCACACACACACGTAGGAACACTTAGGAAAAGTTTTAAATTACTTGTCGAAGTGTTATGTTTAAGTGTTTCCTGTGATTGCAAAATTTTCTCTTAAATCTTTGAGGCTTGAATCAAATGTATGTTTAAGAACAACCTAATGTTTAACTCTGCTTTTTGCTCTGACTAGCAAAAGTTTAAGTTTGGGGGTGTTTGATAGCACACAAAATGTGTTATCCTCAGTGCTTAATTATTGCTAGTTTTATGATGATTTCGTGACTTTTACGTGGTTAATCCATTCAATTTCGTGTTAAGAGCTTAAACGGAGCTATTAGAGACAATTTGGATCACTCGGGATCAAAACGGGCTATTTGGAGCTAAAGATAACATCAATTGGAAGAAAAGAACCAATCCAAGCATGATGACTGAGGTGATGGCGCTTGCAAACGCCATGCTTGCCGCTTTAAAGGCTTTGAAGACTCGAGCGATAGCGTTGCAACATCGCCTTAGGGCGCTGCGTAACGCTATCTCGATGAGAAGCCACGCATGAGAGCCGCAGAGCGCTGCAACGCCGCCTTGCGCGCGCCGCAACGCCATATCGATAAGGGCGCACGCGTTAAGTTAGCGGCGCTGCCAACGCCGTTCCTAGCGTTGCAACGCCGCCGATAGTTTCCATATTTACCACGCGCTTAGGGTACGCCGCGTAACGCCGCCCCCTAGCGTTGCAACGCTGCCCCATTGATGCCTATAAATACAACATTATGATTCTTGCAATGGGGAGCACAATTTGGTAGAGTTTTGCCCTAAATTCGAAATACACCTTGTAAGAAGAGAGAAAAGAGTGATTTTGGGAGCCAAAGCATTCGTGGAGGTTCGAGATCGAAGACGGAGCTCTCGGAGACGAAGGACCTGGCATCGACACCTAAGTTTATTTCTCTTTCTTTCAATTTGTAATAGCGTTCTAAGACGTTTTCTACTTGTTTAGTTTGTTTTTATGGTGATTTTGAGTAGCTAAACATTGTAGTTGGATTTGATTTACTTGTTGTGACTTTATTGCTATGTTTTGAAGCATGTTTTGTCCTTATTTTTGGCAATTCGTTCTTTACTTCTTAATTTGTTGATTCATATGGACTCGAGAGATAAAGCTTGAATTAGAGCAAAATTGTCAAAATCCTTAGTAGTCTGGCACGAGAGTGACCTAGAATTCTTAGGGAAACACTTAAAGAAGTTACTTAATGCCATGCATGTTGTAGGTTCGTATGGAGACTATGAATTCTATTGCATGTGTGAGGCTCACTAAGAACCGAGAGGTTTTCTTGAGTAATTTACTTCTTGTTTATAAATTCATCTCATGAGGTCAATGCATGAGTAATTAGGTTATTAACTTGTAAAATCACTTCCTTTAATTCTATCAATTCGTGTCTCCACATGTTTGTTTGTTTGGTTGTCGTATTAGTTAAACACCTATCCATGTTTTGTTTCTGTAGCTAAATTTACGAATTAGTATCTTAGTACTTAATTAATCTAGAAACCCATTCCCGAGGACGATACTTGGACTCATAAATCACTATACTAAAACTTGACCCGTACACTGCGGTATTGCAATATAATTTTATGCAACACCTACCTTCTTAGGGACAAAACATCATGGGAAGTTTGGAACTTAACTCCGCGAGATGGAATTCACTCGCTCTCGAGCTAGAGAATTTAGATAGGTTGTTCTCTTAAGGGTTGCATCCATGCCTTGAACAACGGGGCCCTACCTTCTCACTGGTCCCAGAGAGACTTTGTTAATGGTAGGACCATAAATTATTTGTTCATTAGAGGATCAGTGGTACGTAAGGAAGAGGTAATCACAGGGGTAAAACGATAATTTGATCTAGTTGTGATTACGAGCAACCTTTGAAGGGTCGACTCATGAGTATTGGTTAAATCAATGGACACAAATTTTCCTACAATGAGGAGAGTGCAACTACGAGTCTATAGTGGAGTGACTCGTAGTTAATGAATGTTGGTCAACTGGGTCTAACAGTTTGATCGATTCACCTCGTATCATTAGAGCTCATGAACTGTAGGTATAGGTCCCTCTGCTGGCTAAATATGGATATATCGAGGGTATAAAGTTTTGGAGCGAACTTGAAGTGTTCAATTTCGTAAATGGGAGTTATATCCTTTATATATGATATAATCGATATAATATGGTTTAATGTGAATATGATTCATAATAAATTATGTACTATATTTGGATTAATTTTCAAATATAGTTTTAGTGTGAAATTGTTTCATATTAAATTTAAGGGGAAATAATGGAATTGAGAGCAAAATTGAATATGATTCAATAATGCAATTATGCAAATATAATTTACATAATAACGTATGAGATACCTTATATTATTCAATTATGCAAATGTGATTTGCATAATGCGGGTTGAAGATGTTATCTCCTCCCTCATTCCCTATATAAAGATGCATTTAGATGCATTTTGAGGTTAATAGTTCATTTTTTTTTAGAGATAGGGATTTCCACATAACTCTAAATCCTCTCTCAAAATGAAAAGTTCTTCCAAAACCAAAAGGAATTCCACCATTCTGTGGAGCGTTGAGAACGAGGATCAAGTACGAGATTGGAAAATGATCACATGAAGAAAGGGTTCTTCAAAGGTAATCTTCTTCTCCATTATGCTTAATCTTAATTTTTCTGATTTTTGTGCATATTCCACAATGTAATTGTAGAAAAAAGCAATTCCAACGCTTTCGCTACGAAATTTGTGTTGGGATGTATGGCCTCATCTCGTGTAGTTTGTAATATTCTAAGTTGTAAATAAATAAGAGTTATTTATTTGAGCCTTGTGATATAAATAAGAGTTATTTATTTGAACTTTATGTCTCACATATTTCATAAACTTAATCCAATAAACTAAGCTCTAGGGTCATTGTATTAATGAGAGAACTAGAACTTGAATGGTGTGTAGTGAATACACAGCGAGGATCACGTTCGAGTTAATGACCCAAACGGTTTACAATATATGGATAGGGTTGGAGACCTAATCCTGGATACGTTGTGGATGCGACCCGCTTTGTATTAAGATACAAACGAGGTGATCTGACTCATTCATGTGGTTGACATGCGAGTGGGGGCATCCTGTGCAATGAGATTGTACAAACCGGACCGTGAATTATTAGACTTACTGATGTAACACCGTTAACAGTATAGGGCTAATAATTTCGTAGATGACCATTAGTGACTCGACCTTAATCCTGAGCGTGTTACGGACTCCTGTCTGCGGGGGTGTGTCCTTTGACTAGTACGGGTGAGGGTGACCACTGATGCTCGCCCAATATGCCTATCTTCTCAGGGGCAGGACCACGTGGGGAGTTGGGAAATTGACTACGCAAGAAGAAATTCACTCGTTCCCGATTGAGGAAAACTAGAGGGGTTGTTCCCTTAAGTGTTGTCTCCAGGGCTTGAACAACAGGGCCCCACACTCTCATTGGCCTGAAAGGGTTGTTGTTTATGGTTGGACCATACTACGTAGTTGTTCATTAGAGGAGCAGTGGGACTTAAGGAGCAAGAGGTAGACACAGGGTAAAACGATAATTTGACCCAGCAGTGTCTACGAACAACCAGTGAAGGGTCGACTCACGGGTATTGGTTATATTGATGGACACAACTTGTCCTACAGTGATGAGAGTGCAGCTACGGGCTTTAGTGGAGTGTTACCGTAGCTAATGAATGTTGAATAACCAGGTCAAAGAGTTTGACAGGTTAGTCTCGGATCATTGGAGCTCGTCACCTGTAGGTCCATTAGGTCCCTCGGTTGGCTCAAATTGGACAAATTGAGGGTTTACTGTTTGGTGTGAATTTGAAGTGTTCAAATTTATTATTTGGGTATTTTTGTCATTTATATGAGATATAGATGACATAATAGATAGTTTAATGTGAATGTGATTCATAATAAACTATAGTATAGCCTAAATGATTAAATAGTGCTAATTGGAGAAATTTAATTGAGAAAAATTAAATTGAATGTGATTCAATTTTAAAATTCACAATTATGCAAATGAGATTTGTATAATAAGGTATGAGATACCTTATATTATATGATATGCAAATATGATTTGTATATCATATAGTTGTGGTTTAATGGTAACATCTCACCATTATTTAAAGGCTTGGTGAGAAGCCTTTGGTAAGGTTGGTTCTCATGTTTTGAAATTCAAGTTCCAAGAGACCTCCATTCTCTCTCAACTCTCTCAAATCTCTCCTCACCAAAAATCCAAAGGGAGTCCCACATACTCTCCCTCAACCTCCCGAGAACAATCGAGAAGACGTTTTGGAAGTGTCTTGCTGAAGGGAATAAGAATCCCTGCGCAGCAGAAGATGATCGAATCGTCATGGTATGATTACGCTACTCGGTTTTGTTAAAATGATCAAACATAAATATCTTGGCTAAACATGCTGGAAAAAGGAAGAAATTTACAGCAAGAAGAAGTTTACTTACTTGTTGTAGACAAACTTCAAGAATTTCTTCCTCGGATCACGAACTCTTCGTGCTTCTCGATCTCAACGAATGCTTCCCACGAACGGAACCCGAATACCACCACTTGGAGTCTCGGTTGTTCTTCTTTTGGAAAAAGGAAAGTTTGTGGGAACTTTTGTGTTTTGGAGAGGGAGGAGAATAGAGAGAAAGTAGAGAGAACTTTCTTCTTCTCTTTGATGAAAATCTAAAAAATGAGAAAGTGATCACATTCCTTCTTGCAAGAAGGGATTATATAGGTGGAAATAATGGCGTTAAAATCTCCACATTATTACCACTTTACCACAACCATAGGTTATGCAAATCTCGTTTGCATAACCACATAATATAAGATATCTCATATCTCATATTGCAAATCTCATTTGCAATAATTGTGGATTAATTAAATTGAATCACATCCAATTTAATTTCTTTCAATTAAATTTCGCCAATTAGCCCTAATTCAACAATTAGGCTAACCTATAGTTTATTATGAATCTCATTCACATTAAACTATATATTATATCATTCATATCTCATATAAATGACATAAATGCCCTTAAAGTGAAATTGAACACTTCAATTTCATACCAAAACATTAACCCTTCTTTTAACCCAGATTGAGCCAACCGAGGGACCTAATGGACCTACAGTGACGGGCTCCAATGATCCGAGACTAACCTATCAAATTCTTTGACCCGGTTAACCAACATTCATTAGCTATGGTAACACTCCACTATAGCCCGTAGCTGCACTCCCGTTAGTGTAGAATATTACGTGTCCACTGATATAACCAATGCCCATGAGTCGACCATTCACAGGTTGTTCGTAGACACGGCTGGGTCAAATTACCGTTTTACCTCTGTGTCTACTTCTTGTTCCTTAAGTCCCCACTACTCCTCTAATGAACAACATATTGTGATGGTTCAACCATACACAACACCCTTCTCGGGCCAGTGAGAAGGTGGGCGCCCGTTGTCCAAGCCTTGGAGACATCACTTAAGGGAACAACCCCTCTAGTTTCCCCAAAGGCGGGAACGAGTGAATTTCATCTTGCGTAGTTAAGTTCCCAGCTCCCTACTTGGTCCTGTCCCTGAGAAGATAGGCATATTGGGCGAGTAACTGTGACCACCCTCACCCGTACTAGTCAAAGACGGACCCTGCACTGCAAATAGGAGTCCGTAACACGCTCGTGATTCGTGTCGAGTCACTCATGGTCATCTCACGATATTATTAGTCCTTCATCACAACGGTGTTACATCGTGAGGGTCTAATAATTTACTGGTCCTGGTCTTGTACAATCTCATTGCACAGATGCCCCACTCGCATGTCAACCACATGAACGAGTCGAGATCACCTCGCTTGTATCTAATACAAAGCGGGTCGCATCCACGTGTATCTAGGATTAGGTCTCCAACCCTATCCATATATCAGAGACCGTTCGGGTCATTAACTCGAACGTGATCCTCCCCACGTGTCCACTACACACCGCTTCAGTTCTAGTTCTCTCATAAATTCAATGACCCCGAGCTTAGTTTATTGGAAAAGTTTATAAATATTGCGAGACACAAAGTGATGAAATGAATAACTCTTATTAATTTCAAACAATATATTACAAACATGAGATTAGGACAAAAATCCCAACACTTGCAACACTATTCGAGGTACAATTCGAGGAGATCGTTGGTTCAAGAGAGATCGTGACCAAAGGAGGAAAGCATTGAAGAAGTGTTCTTCAACAAGTAAGTACCGTTGATCCTAGTTTTTCCTCTTCTTTTGCATGTTTAGCCTAGAATTAAAGTTGTTTAGTTCAATTTTAAGATAGGAATTACACAACGAAACAACGACGTTTCACAACGTCTTCCGCTGCGGGAATTCCAAATCCCTTCAATTGGTATCAGAGACAATCGTTGCTCTTCGTTGTGTATTCGGTGATATCTTAAAATTAGGTGGGGTTTTTGCTTCAAATTCATGAGATGAAATTGTGGTTTGCATTTTTGGATGGTTCGATTTTTGGCATTTTTAGATTTACATTAATGTTGATGAGATCAATGTAAAGGCCCGGTGTTTTGGGCATTTTTTAATGTAAATCGAGTCTGTAAGTCCATGTCGTTCGTGGCAAGAGTTGTTGTGAAGAAAACGGAGCGAAAACGGACGATTTCAGTGAAAAACAACAAAGGATGCTTGCTGGAAATTCATCAGCGTCGCAACGCTATTCTTCAGCGTTGCGATGCCATCCATGCTGTCACACCCCCTCCCGAAACACTTGCTAACTTAGCCCGGGAGAAGACATGAAGCCAACAAACATTGTTACCTCTTAACAATACCTGCTGACACTACTTTACTCGAAAAGAAACTATGTTCGCATATATGGAACACTTAAACTTAACACAATGAAACCGGACATCTATAAGACGTACATGAGGAGAAACTCTTCTTAAGTCTCTCTTGGAAACTAAAACGAGCAAGAACATCGTAACCACAAACAAATCAAAACCACTAATTAAACAACCACAACCTCTAAAGCACATAGGACTATAACTACATAGCTCTCTCAAAATAATTTACAAAACATATGGACTTGCTATACAACACCACCACGTACAAAGTATCAAACATGTGAAGCTTCAAAGACTATGGCAAAGTTATCGTGCACCGGAGCTCGATCTCTACGAAAAGTGGGAAAACATCGAAAGAATGAGCTATGAAGCTCGGTGAGTGACTTGAGTTTAAAGGAAACTACTAACTCGTAAATCATATCACCTGGTCATCTATGAGCATATGCATCCAGAATCAAGTGTTGAAAGTAATCGTGTAATCATAATAGCTTTTCGGAAAAACCAAAAGTATATATCGTTTAAATCTCGTAAGGCATGTAAATGATATAAACTCTTTATTAAAACATGTCACAATCTACTTTGTTCTACGATGTAGTGGGGCCCGCCAAAGACTCCCATCGTCTTTGTCGTAGTGGGGCCCCCGCCAAAGACTCACGACACAGTGGCTGTTGTCACGAGTACACTCAACGCCGACAACGAATAAGACCTGTGTGCACACGCTGTACCATAAAGCCTCGGCTCAATATCTCGAAAAATCACATGAAAACATTTGAACATGCCTGCTTATCTTTTCTTTCATAAAACTCAAGCTTACTTAGCTTGTTCATAAAACTGGAAATCTTTAAAAACATACTTGCTAAAACATACTTGCTCAAAATCATAACATTTCCATAGACTTCGGAAATGCAATAAACATATGCTCGTGTATAAATTTCATCAAGACATTTAAGCTCATCATGAACACTTTAAAACATTTCTAAGAAATCATGAATGCTCATAAACAAGTGTTCAATGAAAACAATAAGCATTGAAACCATTTCGTTTTAGCAAAACCTTGCATTTCATAAGCATAATACAAGCCTATAAACCATTTTCAAGGTTCGTTTTGTCACTCACCGTGTTAGAACTAGAACCTTGGCCCGTACACTCGACCTATCTCCTCTTGGACTGTCAAACAAACCAAAACCATGTATTAGAACCTCGAGCTCATGGTTTTAACTTTAAAACTACAAGAAAACACTCCAACAAAAATTCCAGCATTTAACAAATTTTATGCCCTGTATTCAGACAGCCATAACTTCTTCATTACTTATCCAAAAAGAATGTACTTTATACCAAACTCTTCCTTTTTGAATCCTCTAAAACTCTTATGAATACATGAAAATGAGATTCCCAATAGATTGGTTCAGAAATACTGTAGAAAGCTTCTTTCCCAGGAACTAACATCTGCTATTCCAGATTCGATTTTCTGCGGCAACCCGAAACTTGACCTGCTATTTACAACATCTTCCAATCCTTTTCTATTCACGATTTCTTCACGAAAGTTGTAGGAAATTCAATAAGCTTTCCAACCATACCTAATAGAGCTTCTGGTTCCAACTCTACAGACCAGTACAACCAAAACATCAGAGACTTCTCGGATTTGACAGCAAATTCTGTCTTCTGTCTTTCTCTTCACAAAACAGTAGCTTAAACTGTGAGCTTCTTCTAGAATAGTATTCTTAAGCTCACTAACACTCGGAACACATAGTCTTTCCTGTTTCTCTATGGCTCCGTCTGATCTCAATTTAAATTTTGCTTCTGGGCCCTGTTTGGACTTTCCAAACATTTTCTGCAAGTTACTATTCTATGATTGTCTTCTCACAATCTCTATTATGAGTGAAGGCCTGATCTGAAATTAAACTAAAAGACCCTCTGGATTCTCTGCAGTTACAACTGCCTTAGAATCCCTTAGAGTACCTAAAAATGTTGCTCGAAAACCACACAAGGCGTCCTTAGGAACTCTTCACTTCCTGCTCAATGCAACTGCTACCACATTCACCTTACCAGGATGGTATTCTATGGTACAATCATAATCTTTAATCAGTTCTAACCATCTTCTCTGTCTCATATTTAACTCCCTTTGATCAAAGATATACTTCAGACTCTTATGATCTGTGTAATTGTGACACCTTTCATCAAACAGGTAATGTCTCCAGATCTTTAATGCTAGAACAACTGCTGCTAACTCAAGATCATGGGTAGGGTAATTACATTCGTGCTTTTTCAATTGTCTTAACGCATAAGCTATTACTTTTCCTTCTTGCATCAGTACACACCCTAAACCATTCCTCGAGGCATCACAGTAAACCACATACTCTTTTCCCCATACAGGAAGTGTCAAAATAGGTGTTGTAACTAATCTCTTTTTCAACTCCTGAAAACTCTGTTCACACTTATCTGACCATTCAAACTTAGCATTCTTTCTTGTTTAAGCTGTTAAGGGTAATACTAATTGTGAGAAGTTCTCAACAACTCATCTGCAGTATCCTGCCAAGCCTAGGAAACTACGTACCTTTGTCGCATTAGCTGGTTTCACTAAGTTGACCATAACTTTTATTTTATTCGGATTAACACTAACTCCATTTGTTTGAAACAACTTACCTCAAACACTACCCGATTCAACCAAAACTCACCTTTGGTGAATTTAACATACAACTGTTTATCTCGTAGTGTTTGTAGAATAATACTCATGTGTTCCTCGTGGGCTTTCCTGTCAACCGAATAAACTAATATATCATCAATTATTACTATTACAAAGTTATCCAAATACTGGTGGAAAACCTGCCCATGAGGTCCATGGAAACTGCTAGTACCTTGTTAGACCGAATGGCATTACTAAACACTCATAATGCTCGTACCTCATTATGAATAATGTCTTAGGAATGTCTCGATTCTCTCGACCTTTAATCGATGATATCCCCGATCTTAAATTAATCTTACAAAACATCGATGCACCTCTTAACCGGTCAAACAAGTCATCTATTCAGGGGTAAAGGATACTTATTACGTGTGATCGTGACTTTGTTTAACTATCTATAATCAATGCATAATCTACGGATACCATCTTTCTTTTCACAGATAACACTGGAGCTCTCCAAGGTGATACACTAGGTCTGATGTATCCCTTATCTACTAGTCCTTATAACTGCATCTTTAGCTCCCTGATCTCACTTGGAGCCATTCTATACGGCGCTTGCGATACAGAGGTTGTTTTTGGTAGCAGTTCAATAATGAACTCAACTTCCCTATCAGGTGGCAACCCTGGCAGTTCTAATGGAAAAACATCAAGAAGTTCGTTCATAACAAGAACATTGTCTGGTTTTAGCTTTTCCTCCTGCACCTCTACTACATGTGCAAGAAACGTCATGCAATCTTTCCTCAATAACTTTTAACCTTTTAATGCTGAAATCAAACTTGTAGGGATAATCTTTCTTTAATCCCATAAAACCACTTCAGCTAATCCTGGTTTCTTGAAAACAACTTCCTTTATATGGCAATCTCTGGAAGCATAATGAGTGAATAAGAAATCCATTTCTAGGATTGCATCTAACACCTGCAACTCTAGTGGAAGAAGATCCACTAACAAATTGAGACCTTCTACTAAGACCTCACAATTCCGCATCACTGAATTGACTAATAAAGCATCACCAACTGGAGTGTATATAATTAACCCTTCAAATAAAGGCTCTAGCTTCCTATTCAGCTTAGATAGGAACATACTGGAAACAAAGGAATGTGTAGCATCTGGATCTATTAAAACACGTGCAGGAACATTACAAATAGAGATCGTACCAGTAATCACGTATGATGCATCTTCTGCTTCTTACTGGGCCATAGCGTAGACCTTTCCGTGTTGCCTAGGTCTATCTACAATTTTCTTTAATCTGACACCGTTGGTGCCCTCTCTTGCAGCCACTGAAACTCTTGGTTGCTCAACTGTCTAGGGCTCAACTCTCTAGTCCCTCCTCCGCGCGGTTGTCCATAGTCAGTGACAATCCTCTTGATATGTCCCGGTTGTCAAGATCTGGTAGCATGTACCAACACTCACAAGACAATGACCTTGATGATTCTTGCAACAGATCACACATGTAGTTTTCCTTGCTATACTCGGCAATAGACTCTTGCCTCTTTGCGCCTTGCGCTAATCAAACAAACTAATTAGGTTCTTTTTAATTACGCTCATCGATAGGCACTACCCACAATCATCCGCCTCGATGCCCTGCTACTTGGCTACTAGCTTGCTCCTTAAAGTCATATTGACTTAGAAACATTTACTCCAAGTGTGAATCTCCACGCTTGCTCCGACCTTGAAATCGCTTGTTGTCGAAGCCTCCACAACTAGGCTTCACTCTCGATCGCCTCTGCTATACTCTGCTCAACACGTGAGCGGTCTACAAGCCGAGAGAAGTCACCCACTTAGCAATGGTCATGAATCGGGACGTATCTCGTGTCGTAACCCTCTTTCAAATCTTCGATACTGTCACTCTCGGATGCGAATCACATCAACATACCGCGAAAACTCGGTATAACTTCTCTCATACTCACCACTCGAAATGATCCCTGCTTTAATTCTAAAAATTCATCCCTCTTTGCCTCTCGGTACGTGCTAGGGTAATATTTATTTTCAAATATACTTCTGAAAGTTTGCCAGTGTGAAGTACGTGCATCACTACAACTGGCTAACATCGATTTTCATCATCCTTCTGCTTCCTTTAGCAGCAAGAATGTGGCCAACTTAACATTTCGCTCCTCAGAGCAACTCATGACATCAAAACATTTATCAAGCTTATTTAGCCAAACCTCAGCTTCAACTGGATTTTTGGAACCCTCAAACACTGTGGCTCCTAATTCTTTTAGTTGATCTATTTTATATGTCTTATCTGGATTACTTAGCCCTGCTCCCTATGGCTTACCTACCTCCTGTGAGGAATTAACATGCTGCTTAATTCTGGCCCGTATCTGAACTCTCGGGCACTAGATCTCCACTGGGATTGATCTTGGGTAGGATCCTGCGTCCCGTCCTGATCTTGCCTGCATCGTCTCGCTAGCAATGCGTGGTGGCATGACTTCTATAACATATTAACATACTAGACATGTAATGAGTACTCAACTCAAATGCACAATTCTAGACTTGTGTTCACATTCTAGTCCTGACTGGACTTACTCTTGTCCTTACTTGGACCATGCTCTACTAGTTCTATTGAACTAACTCAATAACTTGCTATTTACTTTTCAGTTTCTTCTAGAGCTAACTTGCTCTGTCTCATTCCCATGGAACTAACTGCTCTGATACCAAGTTGTCACACCCCCTCCCGAAACACTTGCTAACTTAGCCCGGGAGAAGACATGAAGCCAACAGACATTGTTACCTCTTAACAATACCTGCTGACACTACTTTACTTGAAAAGAAACTATGTTCGCATATGGAACACTTAAACTTAACACAGCGGAAAGTGGACATCTATAAGACGTACATGAGGAGAAACTCTTCTTAAGTCTCTCTTGGAAACTAAAACGAGCAAGAACATCAGAACCACAAACAGTCCAAACCACTAATTAAACAACCACAACCTCTAAAGCACATAGGACTATAACTACATAGCTCTCTCAAAATAATTTACAAAACATATGGACTTGCTATACAACACCAGCCACGTACAAAGTATCAAACATGTGAAGCTTCAAGGAGACTATGGCAGGTTATCAGGCACCGGAGCTCGATCTCTACCTGAAAAGTGGGAAAACACTGAAAGAATGAGCTATGAAGCTCGGTGAGTGACTTGAGTTTAAAGGAAACTACTAACTCGTAAATCATATCACCTGGTCATCTATGAGCATATGCATCCGTAATCAAGTGTTGAAAGTAATCGTGTAATCATAATAGCTTTTCGTAAAAACCAAGCAAGTATATCGTTTAAATCTCGTAAGGCATGTAAATGATATAAACTCTTTATTAAAACATGTCACAATCTACTTTGTTCTACGATGTAGTGGGGCCCGTCCAGCACTCACGACAGCACTGTTGTCACGGAGTACACTCAACGTCGACAACAGAATAAGACCTGTGTGCACACGGTACCATAAAGCCTCGGGCTCAATATCTCAGAAAATCACATTAAAACATTTGAACATGCCTGCTTATCTTTTCTTTCATAAAACTCAAGCTTACTTAGCTTGTTCATAAAACTAGAAATCTTTAAAAACATACTTGCTAAAACATACTTGCTCAAAATCATAACATTTCCATAGACTTCGGAAATGCAATAAACATATGCTCGTGTATAAATTTCATCAAGACATTTAAGCTCATCATGAACACTTTAAAACATTTCTAAGAAATCATGAATGCTCATAAACAAGTGTTCAATAAAAACAATAAGCATTGAAACCATTTCGTTTTAGCAAAACCTTGCATTTCATAAGCATAATACAAGCCTATAAACCATTTTCAAGGTTCGTTTTGTCACTCACCGTGTTAGAACTAGAACCTTGGCCCGTATACTCTCGACCTATCTCCTCTTGGACTGTCAAACAAACCAAAACCATGTATTAGAACCTCGAGCTCATGGTTTTAACTTTAAAACTACAAGAAAACACTCCAACAAAAATTCCAGCATTTAACAGATTTTATGCCCTGTATTCAGACAGCCATAACTTCTTCATTACTTATCCAAAAAGAATGTACTTTATACCAAACTCTTCCTTTTTGAATCCTCTAAAACTCTTATGAATACATGAAAATGAGATTCCCAATAGATTGGTTCAGAAATACCTCGGAAGCTTCTTTCCCAGGAACTAACATCTGCTATTCCAGATTCGATTTTCTGCGGCAACCCGAAACTTGACCTGCTATTTACAACATCTTCCAATCCTTTTCTATTCACGATTGCTTCACGAAAGTTGTAGGAAATTCAATAAGCTTTCCAACCATACCTAATAGAGCTTCTGGTTCCAACTCTACAGACCAGTACAACCAAAACATCAGAGACTTCGCGGATTTGACAGCAAATTCTGTCTTCTGTCTTTCTCTTCACAAAACAGTAGCTTAAGATCTGAATTTGCTCGAGCATCCTTCACGAATTTTGTTCCAATATGAGTTAACTTGCACGAAACAAAATTTCAACTCTTACCCCTTTCTGTGGAGCTCGAGATGAACAAAATAGCAGAACATGGCAGAGTGATTACCTTGCTGTTATACTAATTGCTTGAGTTCTCTCCCTCTCTTCTGCAAATCCAGCTCCAAAACCACCTTCTTCTTCTTCCTTTAAGCTTCTCTCACGAAAACCCTTGCCTTTACTTCATAAAATGAGAAGAAATCGATGGGGGAAGTCTTTTTAAAAAGAAAGAAACAAATGTGGGGTCCCACCATCCACCTTTCCTTTCCTTTCTTTTCTTTTCTTTTCCTTTTTCCTTTCTTTATCTTTTCCATTCTTATCTTTTCTTTGCAAAACAAAACAAACTTAGTATATTAAACATTTGTTTCATTTCCTTTTCTTCTTTTGTCTTAAAAGCAATCCAAACCAAAATGGTTTATGTTTTTCCTTCCTTGTTTTCCTTTTGCCTTTCACTTCATTACTTTTCTTTTTAAAACAAGGAAACCCAAGTTTTAAGCACTCATTTCTTCCTTTCTTTTGTTGTTTGATAATAAGGAGGTTCCAAAGAAAGATCTTGGGATTACACATGCAGCTTGAGAGGCTGCTGAAGTGCAGCATTGCAATGCAAGGGGTTGCGTTGCAACACCGCAACGTTGAGAACGCTACTTGACGTTGGAGGTTGCAGCGTTGCAATGCTGGCCACAGCGTTGCAACGCCATCGCGTAGTGGGCAGCAGTTCGCGAGAAATTCCAGCGTAGTGGCAAGTGGTTTTTTCATGGGACATGGAGTGTGGCGGTTCGAGCCCCAGCAGCTGCATGTTTTATTATTATTTTTTTATTTTCTTTGTAAATTGTTTTTAAATATTTTTTATTTAATTATTTTAATTAATATTAATATAAGTGTTATATTAATGTTAATTAATTTAATTTTATGTCCCTAGAGTGCCAAAAATCGGTCCAATTATGCTATTTATTAAATTATGCAATTGTTATGATTTATTATTTCTATGTGCATAATGTATGTCATATAGATTAAAATCCCACCTTAGGTTAAACATTTCATGCATCATTTGTATTATAAGAGTTATAATATATAGTATGCATGATAGGCTTATATTATAAGAGTTATAATATAAAGTATGCATTTTTTAATTTATTTAATATAAGTGTTATATTTCTTAGATTAAAAGCATGCTCATGCATTTAATTCATGTGATGAATATATGTTATAGTTTAGTATTATTCATGTCATGAATGATCAAGCACTATAACATAGAAATGCATGTAACCTAAGTTAATTATTAATTTTAAAATGTTTAGAACTTGAATAATTAGACTTAGGTTTTCTAGTTCTAATAAGATTAGAATTAGGAAATCAAATATGACCTTTGAATGGAAACTGATAAGTAACTCCTTCTGAGGAAGGTTCTATCTAAGGCTGGGGTATTTAAGCTGACACTTTGCGGAACACCCCTACCTGGGAACCGACCTGGGAGTGAATTCGATCCGGAAATTCATAGGTTATATTCTCGTGAGTGCCGTTAATTAAGAGTTAACTAATTTACTCACATAGACCTAAGTTAATATGTGATTATAGACTTAGGCTAATCCAAAATAAGAGTTATATTGGTAGACTTAGGTGAATTTTAGCCGGTTTATCTAGGTCAATCCCGTTTAATTTAAAGTGCTGAGTGGGAGGAAATAAAGTGTATGAGATACATTTATTTTTTCATCCACAAATCTCCGTTAAGTTCGCACCGTGAGATCCATACTCGGCCTCGTGGCGCAAATGGTAGCGTCCCCCTACGGGTGGCATTTGTATGGGTCAATATTCAACGTGAATAGAGAGAGTACTTATAGTGAGTGGGAGCGGGACCTATGAAAACGGGGCCCACGGTCTCTTCTTTCGATTCACACCATGAGACCCCTATGATCTGCTTGCTAGTTTGGTCTGGACCAGACAATCCCTACGGAGGGCCTTGATAATGGGAGTCGGAACACCGTGAATTCTCGAAAGGGATACGATTTCCTTGTTGGTTTTCCTTCTTAGTCCTCCCTACGACGGCTATTATTTGGACGGATACTTGGAAATTTATAGATTGAGGGTGACACTCACAGGATTCATTAAGAGTTAATGGATTCAGACCGAAAACTGGTAACTGGATGCCTCATGGAATAAGAGTTATTCTGGTATTAGGGTCTGGTCGAGAAAGTCTCGTCCAAGAGGAGGAGTGGGTTTGTCTACCCTACGGTGGCGTCATTCTAAACCTTTAGGGTATCATTGCAAATTTTGAATGACCTAGGGATCATAGGATAAAAATTTGCTAAAACCTGATTGGATTTTCAAAAGTTTTTTGCGAGACTGATACAAAGTTTTTTCATTTTTTCAGCAACAAAATGTCAAACGCTTTTAACGCTTCTTTAGCTTCTGTTAAATTAGTCGGCGATAAGATTTCGTGGAAAAACAATATTAACACGATTTTGGTAAATGACGACCAAGAGTTCGCGCTCACTGAGGAGGGTCCTCAGGTGCCCGGTTCAACACTCCTATTCAACGATCTACAAACCTTCCAGTCCTTGGGGCAAACCAAGGGGCAGGAAGCTGAGGCAAGTGTTGCCTTAAGGCTTTTTCACAGGGGTTTGCCCTCTGGGACAAAGTTTGTAGGCTCTTCAGGCCCGAAAAGGAAGAAGGAGAAGTTGAAAGAGGATAATGTTGACCGCGCTTCCGCCCTAAAAGGCAAAGAAATCAAGGAAGTTGCGAGAAAGTGTTTCTACTGCAACTTGGACGAACACCTGAAAAGCATTTGTCCCAAGTTTCTTGAAGAAAAGAAGATGATAGGTAAATATGATTTACTTGTCACTGAAACTTGTTGAGTGGAGAAAAATGACTTTGTCTAGATACTGGATTCAGACGCCACTAACCACATTTGCTCTTCTTTTCAAGGATTAAGTTCCTGGCAGCAACTGCAAGGAGGTGAGATAAAACTCAGGGTTGGATCCGGAGAAGTTGTCTCAGCTGCAGCAATAGGCATGGTAAAGTTGTTCTTTGGCGGGAAGTACTTATTATTGGATAATATGTACATAGTTCCTGGGTTTACGAGAAACCTAGTTTCTATTTCCTGCCTATTAGAACAAAATATTTCTGTTTCATTCAAGAGTAATAAAGCGTTTATTTCTCGAAATGGAAATTTTATTTGTAATTCGGTCAAAAATGTTTTGAACACCGAATTGTTTAAAACAACTGAAACGTGAACTAAGAGAGTAAAGGTTTCTCCAAAAGAAAGTGCCCATCTTTGGCATCTACGGTTAGGCCACATTAATCTCAATAGGATTGAGAGACTAGTGAAGAGTGGACTTCTAAGCGAGTTGGAAGAAAACTCTTTACCGGTGTGTGAGTCATGCCTTAAAGGCAAAATGACCAAACGTCTTTTTAGTGGAAAAGGGTATAGAGCCAAGGAGCCCCTTGAGCTTATACATTCTGACCTCTGTGGTCCGATGAATGTTAAAGTACGAGGTGGTTACGAATACTTCGTATCTTTCATAGCTGACTATTCGAGGTATGGGTACATTTACCTAATGCATAGGAAGTCTGAAACTCTTGAAAAGTTCAAGGAGTTCAAGACTGAGGTTGAGAACCTGTTAGGTAAAACTATAAAAACACTTTGATCGGATCGAGTTGGAGAGTATATGGACACTGAATTTCAGGACTATATGATAGAACATTGAATTACGTCCCAACTCTCAGCACCTGGTATGCTACAACAGAATGGTGTATCGGAGAGGAGAAACAGAACCTTGTTGGACATGGTTCGGTCGATGATGAGCTATGCTCGTCTCCCTGATTATTTGTTGGGTTACATAGTGGAGACTACAGTATACATTTTGAACACAGTTCCGTCGAAAAGTATTTGTGAAACACCTTTCGAACTCTGGCATGGTCGTAAAACCGCCACGTCATTTCGATTGAGGATGCCCAACCCATGTGTTGGTGTCAAACCCGAAGAAGTTGGAACCCCGTTCAAAGTTGTGCCTTTTTGTAGGTTACCCAAAAGAGACTAGGGGTGGTTTCTTTTACGATCTTAAGGATAATAGGGTGCTTGTGTCGACAAACACCACTTTCCTTGAGGAAGACCACATTAGGGATCACTTACCAAGGAGTAAGATTGTGTTGAATGAAATGGACAATTCATCATCAAGTGTTGTTGATGGTGCTAGTACGTCAACAAGTGTTGTTGATCCTAGCTCGTCTAGTAAAGCCCGTTCCCAAGAGTTGGGAATGCCTCGACGTAGTTGGAGGTTGTGAGACAGCCTGAACGTTACATGGGTTTAGCTGAAACCCAGGTCGTCACTCTTGATGATGACTACGAGGATCCATTGACCTATGATCAGGCAATGACAAACATTGACAAGGACGAATGGATTAAAGCTATGGACCAGGAAATGGAGTCGATGTACTTCAATTCCGTCTGGGAGCTTGTGGACCAACCGGATGAGATTAAACCTATTGGTTGCAAGTGGATCTACAAGCATAAACGTGGCGTAGATGTGAAGGTGCAGACCTTCAAAGCACGACTAGTGGCAAAGGGTTTTACCCAGGTGGAAGGGGTTGACTATGAGGAAACCTTTTCACCTGTTGCAATGGTAAAGTCGATTAGAATCCTTCTGGCCATTGTCGCATATTATGACTATGAGGTATGACAGATGGATGTCAAGACCGCCTTTCTGAATGGCAACCTTGACGAGACCATCTACATGGATCACCCCAAAGGTATCATTGCCTAAGGCTAAGAGCAAAGAGTTTGCCGGCTTAAAAGGTCTATTTATGGACTAAAACAAGCCTCGAGATCTTGGAATATAAGGTTTGATGAGGCGATCAAATCTTATGGCTTTGATCAAAATGTTGACGAGCCTTGTGTCTACAAGAAAATCGTCGATAAAACTGTCGCATTTCTAATATTGTATGTGGATGATATCCTCCTCATTGGGAATGAGGTAGGATTCCTCATTGGGAAAGATTTGGGAGAGGCACAATATGTTTTAGGTATCCAGATAGTCCGGAACCGGAAGAACAGAACGCTAGCCATGTCTCAGACGTCTTATATTGACAAGATGTTGTCTTGATATAAGATGCAGAACTCCAAGAAGGGCTTGCTGCCTTTCAGGCATGGGGTTAACCTGTCTAAGGATCAATGTCTTAAGACACCTCAAGAGATTGAGGATATGAGACAAATCCCCTATGCTTCAGCTATAGGGAGCCTGATGTATGTCGTGTTGTGTACTAGGCCCGACATCTGTTATGAAGTTGAGATTGCCAGTAGGTATCAATCCAATCCAGCATTAGATCACTGGACAACCGTAAAGGCAATCCTCAAGTATCTTAGGAGAACGAGGAACTACAGTTTTGTGTATGGGAGTGGGGATTTGATCCTTACGGGATACACAGATTTTCACTTTCAGACAGCTAAAGATTCTAGGAAATCCACTTCGGGGTCAACCTTCATTCTGAATGGAGGAGCTGTAGTGTGGCGAAGCATCAAGTAGGGATGCATCGCTCATTCCACGATGGAAGCCGGGTATGTTGTGGCTTGTGAATCTGCAAAGGAAGCTGTTTGGCTTAGGAAGTTCTGCTAGATTTGGAAGTTGTTCCAAATATGAACTTGCCGATCACGCTGTTTTGTGACAACAGTGGTGCAGTAGCCAACTCGAGAGAACCTCGGAGTCATAAAAGGGGCAAGCACATTGAGCGTAAGTATCATCTGATACGGGAGATTGTGCACCGCGGAGACGTGACAGTCACGCAGATATCTTCGGAGCACAACGTTGCTGATCCATTTACAAATGCCCTCACGGCTAAGGTGTTTGAGGTCACGTAGAGAGTCTAGATCTTCGAGTGTTTCCTGACTAGGGCAAGTGGGAGTATTGTATATGGGTATTCAATGTCCTAGTTTATTGTATTACTTTGTTGCATTACTTTACTGTACATTTGAGAAATGCATCATGTACTCTACTAGCTTAGTCCAAGTGGGAGTTTGTTGGGATGTATGTCTTCATCTCGTGTAGTTTGTAATATTCCAAGTTGTAAATAAATAAGAGTTATTTATTTGAGCCTTGTGATATAAATAAGAGTTATTTATTTGAACTTTATGTCTCGCATATTTCATAAACTTAATCCATTAAACTAAGCTCCAGGGTCATTGTATTAATGAGAGGACTAGAACTTGAACGGTGTGTAGTGGACACACTGGGAGGATCACATTGGAGTTAATGACCCGAACGGTCTTCAATATATGGATAGGGTTGGAGACCTAATCCTGGATACGCTGTGGATGCGACCCGCTTTGTATTAAGATACAAACGAGGTGATCTAACTCGTTCATGTGGTTGACATGCGAGTGGGGGCATCCTGTGCAATGAGATTGTACAAGACCGGAGCGTGAATTATTAGACTTACTGATGTAACACCGTTAACAGTATAGGACTAATAATTTTTTACATGACCATTAGTGACTCGACCTTAATCTTGAGCGTGTTATAGACTCCTGTCTGCGGGGGTCTGTCCTTTGACTAGTACGGGTGAGGGTGGCTACTGATGCTCGCCCAATATTTCTATCTTCTCAGGGTCAGGACCACGTGGGGAGTTAGGAACTTGACTACGCAAGAAGGAATTCACTCGTTCCCGATTTAGGGAAACTAGAGAGGTTGTTCCCCTAAGTGTTGTCTCCAGGGCTTGAACAACGGGACCCCACTCTCTCATTGGCCTGAGAGGGTTGTTGGTTATGGTTGGACCATGCAACGTAATTGTTCATTAGAGGAGCAGTGGGACCTAAGGAGCAAGAGGTAGACACAGGGGTAAAACAGTAATTTGACCCAACAGTGTCTACGAACCAGTGAAGGGTCGACTCACGGGTATTGGTTATATCGATGGACACAACTTGTCCTACAATGATGAGAGTGCAACTACGGGCTTTAGTGGAGTGTTACGGTGGTTAATGAATGTTGAATAACCGGGTCAAAGAGTTTTAGAGGTTAGTCTCGGATCATTGGAGCTCGTCACGTGTAGGTCCATTAGGTCCCTCGGTTGGCTCAAATTGGACAACTTGAGGATTTATAGTTTGGTGTGAATTTGAAGTGTTCAAATTCATTATTTGGGTATTTATGTCATTTATATGAGATATGGATGATATAATATATAGTTTAATGTGAATGAGATTCATAATAAACTATAGTATAGCCTAAGTGATTAATTAGTGCTAATTGGAGAAATTCAATTGAGAAAAATTAAATTGAATGTGATTCAATTTAAAAATCCACAATTATGCAAATGAGATTGGTATAATAAGGTATGAGATACCTTATGTTATATGATATGCAAATATGATTTGTATATCATATAGTGGTTTAATGGTAACATCTCACCATTATTTAAAGGCTTGGTGAGAAGCCTTTGGTAAGGTTGGTTCTCATTTTTGGAAATTCAAGTTCCAAGAGACCTCCATTCTCTCTCAACTCCCTCAAATCTCTCCTCACCAAAAATCCAAAGGGTGTCCCACATACTCTCCCTCAACCTCCCGAGAACAATTGAGAAGGCGTTTTGGAAGTGTCTTCCAACACTATTCGAGGTTCAATTCGAGGAGATCGTTGGTTCGAGAGAGATCGTGACCAGAGGAGGAAAGCATGGAAGAAGTGTTCTTCAACAAGTAGGTATTGTTTATCCTTATTGTTTTTCCTCTTCTTTTGCATGTTTAGCCTAGAATTAAAGTTGTTTGGTTCAATTTTAAGATAGAATTACACAATGAAACAACGACGTTTCACAACGTCTTCCGCTGCGGAAATTCCAAATCCCTTCAATTTGATCCCTTTAATTGGTATCAAAGTCATTGTTTCTCCAAACTACATTGTGAATTTCACAAAATTTGGGTTGGTTGCTTTCAATTTCATGAGATGAATGTTGATTTTTCAAAATAGATGTTTACATATTTTGGAACTTAGATTTACATTATTCATTGAACCGTTCAATGTAAGGCCCTGTTGTTTTGGGTAAATTTTAATGTAAATTGAGTCTTTAAGTCCGTGTCGTTCGTGGCAAGAGTGTTGATGTGAAGAACATAGCAAAAATGAGCAAGAACAGAAGGTGCTTTGTTTTGTCTATAGGACAACGTCTCGATGCTATGCAGCAGCGTCTTGACGTTGTGTGTGCAAATTGGCGGGTTGTAGGCGATACAACGTCTCGACGTTGTGTGCATGATGCATGAGGCGCACGAGCTTCGAAATGAGGCGTGCACACCATTTTTTTCATTTTTTTATTTAATTATTGTAATTTTTATTTGTAATTTATTCATAAATTAAGTTTTATTATTTATAATTAATATAATATGATTATATTAATTGTAATTAATTTTAGGGTGCCAAAATGTTGTATATTTTTACTATTTATTTTATGAAATTGTTGTATGAAATATTATGTGCATAATGTATGTCATTTAGATTAAAATCCCCCCTTAGATTAAGCATAACCATGCATCATTTTCTAATAGAAGTAGTTATATTTTATAGTATGCATGTTTAATTAATATCATTGTTATATTAATTTTATGGAAGCATTGCCATGAATTTATTCATGTTATGAATATGTTGTAAATGTATAATTATTCATGTGATGAATTATCAAACACTTATAACATAGAAATGCATGTAACTTAAGGTTAATTAATTAGCTTTAGAATGGTTTTAGAACATGGTTTTAATTAGACCTTAGATTGTCTAGATCTAATAAGATTAGAAATAGGTAAATAATAATTTATAAACTATGATTAAAGAGGGACTCTAACTAAGGAAGATTATGTCTATGGTTGGGGTATTTAAGCTGACGGAAACGGAACACCCCTACCTGGGAATCGACTTGGGAGTGAATTTAATCTGGAGGTTTATAAATTATTTTTCGTGAGTGACGTTTATTAAAGGGTTAGTGAATTAAACTCATAGACCTAGGTTTATTAAAAACATAATAGACTTAGGTAATTCAAGTATAAATGTTATATTGGTAGACTTAGGTAAATTATAGTCGAATATGATACATCAAATCCCGAATTATAAAGTACTGAGTGGGGCGAAATAGGTGTATATGATACATCAAAATTTCTACCCACAAATCTGCGTTAATTCACACAATGAGATCCATACTCGGCCTTGTGGCGCAAACGGGAGCGTCCCCTTTCAGATTGTGTTTGTATGGGTCAAAATCAAGGTGAATGGAGAGAGTACTTACAGTAAGTGGGAGCGGGACTTGTGTCAACGAGACCCTGATGGGAATCGAATCCTGCTGAGGAAGCGATTGTGAATCGCGCGTTCTAAATTTCATTACATGGATTACATTCAAGAACTAATCTATCTAGATTAAGCATATAATAACAAGATGGACATCAAGAATAATACCTTTGAAGAACTTTTCTTCGAGTGCTCCTTCTCCAACGACCACGATCTCAGCAACACGAATCCAAGCGATCACGGACACTACCACCGGATCTTCTCCGCTGTTCTCTAGGTGAGTGAGGAAGGTGGGTTCCCTTTAGGTGAGATGAGATGTTTGTGAGAGAGATTGTGTTTTGGAACCTTTCCAATAACACAAAAAAATGACACACTAGGGTTTTTCAAGAACTTAGCTTTCAAGTTGCATCTCATGCAACTATATATATAAGGAAATAAGGATGGAAATTACCATCATATCCCTCTTTCATTCTCTCTTTAGTATATAGTTAATATGTGAATCTATTTCACATTAAAACTATATATTATATCAATTATATCACATATAACTAATATGACATCTCATATATGAAATTGAACACTTCAATTTCATTCCTAACTTTATACCCTCAATATAACCATGTGAGCCAACGGAGGGACCTAATGGACCTACAGTTCATGAGCTCCAATGATGTGAGATTAATTGATCAAACTCTTTGATCCAGTTAATCAATATTCATTAACTACAAGTCACTCCACTATATACTTGTAGTTGCACTCTCCTCACTGTAGATTATATTGTGTCCACTGATATAATCATTATCCATGAGTCGACCCTTCACAGGTTGTTTGTAATCACGGTTGGGTCAAATTACCGTTTTACCCCTGTGATTACCTCTTTATTCCTTAAGCACCACTGATCCTCTAATGAACAACAAGCCTATGGTCCTACCATAGACTCATACCCTCATAGAGGGCGGGGCCCCGTTGTTCAAGACCTGGAGTCAGTTCTTAAGGGAACAACCTATCTAATTCCTTAGTTTAGGAATGAGTGAATTTCATCTTCTATAGTTAAGTCCCCAGCTACCTACGAGGTTCTGTCCCTGAGAAGGTAGGCTTATTGAGTCGGCTACAAGCCACTCTCACCCATACTAGTCTAAGGACAAACCCCTATAAGCAGGAGTTCTTAACTTACTCAGGATTCAGGTCGAGTCACTAATGACCATCTATAAATTATCAGTCTTATCCTGTTAACGGTGTTACACTGGTTAGACTAATAATTTGCAGTCCGGTCTTGTATGAACTCTTCATACAGGATGCCCCCACTCGCATGTTAACCACATGAATGAGTTGGATTACCTCATTTGTACTAATTAGAAAGTGGGACGCATTCATGGTGTTACCAGAATGAGGTTTCCAACCTTATTCTTATACCATAGACCATTTAGGTTATATTCTTGAACACAATCCAAATAGTGTCCACTACACTGATGTTCAAGATATATTATAACCTTGGAGCTTAGTTTATTGGATTTATAAAGCAAGAATATAATTTCATCAAAACAAATAACTCTTTATTTATTTGATCAAAATTACACAAGTTTAGGGCATAAATCCCAACAGACCTACAGTCTCCTCTGTTGGTTTACATCGTGAGATTCCTATGATCTGCCAACATGTTTGCCCTAGAGCAGACGAACCCTTCGGGGGGCCTGATCATAGGAGTTGGAACAACATAAATTCCTGAAAGGGATAGGGTTTCCTTAGTTTGTTTTCGAACTTAGTCCTCCCTTTGGCGAATTTTGTTGGATAGGGACTCTGGAATCTAAAATAAGAGGGTTACACTTACGGGATACATTGAGAGTTAAGGCATCCAAACCGAAAGATGATAACTAAAACCTATAGGAATAAGAGTTGTTCTAGTAATAGAGTTTGGTAGAGATAGTCTTGTCCCAGAGAAGAATGATTTGACTACCCTTCGGTGGCAGGTTATTTTAAACCTATGGGATATTATTGTAAATTATTTTGACTTAGGGATCAATATTTAAATTTTGTTAAAATTTTTTGGATTAGACATAATAGTCTTTACGAGTAACTAATACACGAAATTTAATTTTTCAAGAAAATTATCTAGCTCGATAATTTCCTCATTAGCCGTGGAGAAATTAACCGGGGACAATTATCCAACATAAAAAAATAATATTAACACGATTTTGGTAGTGTACAACCTGAAGTTCGTACTCATTGAGGAATGTCCTTAGCTGTCGAGCTCGACCGCACCACGAAATATTCGTGACTCGTACGATAGATGGATCAAGGCCAATGACAAGGTCAAAGTCTACATCTTAGCCATTTTATCTGATACTTTGGTTAAGAAACACGAGAGCATGATCACCACCAAAGAGATCATGGGATCGTTGCAGGACATGTTTGGAAAACAATCCTTTTATGTCCGACATGATTCTCTCAAGAACGTCTTCAACACTAGGATGAAAGAAGGAACGTTTGCGAGGGATCACGTTCTCGACATGATGGTCCGCTTCAACTTGGCGAAGATGAATAGTGCGACTATCGATGAGTCGAGCCAGGTAAGCTTCATTCTGGAGACTCTTCCGAAGAGTTTAATTTCTTGCAGTTTCGTAGAAACGTTGTTATGAACAAGATGAACTACACCCTAGCCACCCTCCTCAATGAGCTACAAGCCTACCAGTCCTTGATGAAAGTCAAGGGACAGGAAGGTGAGTTAAATGTTTCCAATCGGTCCTTCCACAGAGGTTCGTGAATCCCGCAGCGAAAACGAATTGAATTTCGTTGCTCTCGATTACGTTACATGAATTGAACTCAAAACATAAATCTTGGCTAAGCATTTAGGGAGAAAGAGAAAGTACCTTTGAAGAACTCTTCTTCTTGTAATCCTCTCTTTTGCTCCTTACATTCTCTATGATCTCTACGCAACTTCGAACGGGACACCTCCAAGGAATCTTCTCGGTTGTTCTCTAGGTGAGGGAGAATGGTGGGATTCACTTTTGGAGGAAGGGAGTTGTAGAGAGAAATTTGAGAGAGATTTTGGAATTTGAAACTTGCAAATCCAAAAAGTGACTCAAGTTGTACAAAAATGCATCTCAAATGATGCTTTTATAGTGGGTGAGAATGAAGATAAATTCTCCACCCATTTAGCCCACTAATTCCACAAATCATGTAATATGCAAATTACATTTGCATAATTACATAATATTAAGGTATCACATACCTTAATATACAAATCATATTTGCATAATGTGAAATTAATTGAATCATATTCAATTTTACACATCTCTCATAATTAATCCTCTAATTATGCCATAATTCTCTAATTAGGAAATAACATAGTTTATTAGGAATCATATTCACATTAAACTATATATTATATCAATCATATCACATATAATATACATAAATCCCCTTTATCTGAATTTGAACACTTCAAATTCATTCCAAAACTTTATACCCTCATTTATTCCATATTGACCCAACCGAGGGACCTAATGGACCTAGAGATCATGATCTCCAATGTTACGAGATTAACTGATCAAACTTTTTGATCCCGGTAATCAACATTCATTAACTACGAGTCACTCCACTATAGACTCGTAGCTGCACTTTCCTCACTATAGGACAAGTGTCCATCGATATAACCAATGCCCGTGAGTCAACCTTTCACAGGTCGTTCGTAGTCACAGTTGGGTCAAATTACCGTTTTACCCTTGTGACTACTTCTTTCTCTTTAAGGGGGCGTTTGGATTGAGGAGCTGGGAGAAGTGGAGTTTGGAGGAGTTAATAACTCCCCCCAACTCCTTGTTTGGCCCAAGGAGTTATTAACTTCATCTTGTAGGCCCCACAGCTTTATTAACTCTTTCTTCAACTCTTTTTTATGGGCCCCACAGATTTTTAACTCCTTTTTGTGGGTCCCACAGACTTCTTTACTCCTACTCCTTACAACTCCTACTCCCCCCAACTCCTTAATCCAAACGCCCTCTAAGTGCCACAAATCCTCTAATGAACAACATGTTTATGGTCCTACCATAAACAACGTAGAGGGTGGGGCCCCTTTATTCAAGACTTAGATTAAGTCCTTAAGAAACAACCTATCTAATTTTCCTAGCTCGAGAACGAGTGAATTCCTTCTTCCAGAGTTAAGTTTCTAGCTACCTACGAGGTTCTGTCCCTAAGAAGGTAGGCATATTGTGTCGAAAACATTGGCTACTCTCACCCGTACTAGTCTAAGAACAAACTCCCGCAGACAAGAGTTCGTAACTCGCTCAGGATTAAGGTCAAGTCACTAATAGTCATCTATGAATTATTAGTCCTAGTCCGTCACGACGTTACTACAATATTTTAATAATTCACGGTCCGATCTTGTACAATCTCATCGCACAAGATGCCCCCACTCGCATGTCAACTACATGAACGAGTTTGATCCCATCATTTGTATCAAATACAAAGTGGGTCACATCCATAGTGTTACTAGGAGAGGTTGCCAACCTTATTCATGTACTATAGACCATTTGGGTAATTTACTTGAACACGATCCTACCTGTGTGTCCATTACACACCGTTCAAGATCTCACATACAAGACCCTGGAGCTTAGTTTATTGTATTTAAGTGTGAATTTCAAGAATACAAGATTTGATGAAAATATCTCTTTATATATATAGATAAAAAAAAATAAAACTATACGAGTGTAGGGCATACACCCCAAAAAATTCCCACTTGAACTAAAGCTAGTGGAGTACAACAACATTTCATAAATGTAAATACAATAAACTAGGGCATTGAATACCCTTTGTACAACACACTCCCACTTGTCCTATTCAGGGTATCACTCGTAGACCTAGACTTTCTAGGTGACCCTGAAACACCATCGCTTTGAGAGCCTTTGTAAATTGATCACCAGCGTTGGGCTTTGAAGCTATCTTCGTGACGATCATGTCCCTTCGATGCACAATTTTTCGTATCAGGTGATACTTCCGTTCGATATGTTTTCCCTTCTTGTGACTTCGAGGTTCCCTCGAATTGGCCACTGTACATCTGTTATCACAAAAAAGGGTGGTTGACAAGTTCATATTTGGAACAACTTCCAAATCCATCATGAACTTCCTTAGCAAAACTGTCTCCTTAGCGGCTTCACAAGCTGTTAGGTATTCGCCCACCAAAGTAGAGTCTGCGATGCATCCTTGCTTGATGCTCCACCAAACTACTGTTGGCATTTTTGTCCTAATCTCGTGTTTGTAAATTATTATTGAAATTAATAAAGTGTTATTGATTTCATAATTTTGTGTCTCGCATTTTATACAATTTTGACCAATAAACTAAGCTCCAGGGTCATTGAATATATGAGAGAACTAGAACTTGAACAGTGTGTAGTGGACACACAGGGAGGATCACGTTCGAGTAAATGATCCGAAAGGTCTACTGTATATGGATAGGGTTGGAGACCTAATCCTGGATACACTGTGGATGCGGCCCGCTTTGTATTAAGATACAAACGAGGTGATCTGACTCGTTCATGTGGTTGACATGCGAGTGGGGGCATCCTGTACAATGAGATTGTATAAGACCGGACCGTGAATTATTAGACCTCACGATGTAACACCGCTGACAAGATGAGACTAATAACTTCGTGAGATGACCATTAGTGACTCGACCAATCTCGAGCGTAATACGGGACTCCCCATGCGGGGTTTGTCCTTTGACTAGTACGGGTGAAGGTGGTCACGCGTTACTCGCCCAATATGCCTATCTTCTCGGGGACGAGACCAAGTAGGGAGTCGGGAACTTAACTACGCGAGATGGAATTCACTGCTTCCGCTTTAGGGAAACTAGAGGGTTGTTCCCTTAAGTGTTGTCTCCAGGGCTTAGACAACGGGCGCCCACTCTCTCACTGGCACGAGAGAGTTATTGTGTATGGTCGGACCATATCAACGTTGTTGTTCATTAGAGGAGCGCAGTGGGGACTTAAGGAACAAGAAGTAGACACAGGGGTAAAACGGTAATTTGACCCAACCGTGTCTACGAACAACTTATGAAGGGTGGACTCATGGTTTTTGGTTATATCAGTGGACACGTAATATTCTGCACTGACGGGAGTGCAGCTACGGGCTTTAGTGGAGTGTTACCGTAGCTAATGAAAGTTGATTAACCGGGTCAAAGAATTTGATAGGTTAATCTCGGATCATTGGAGCTTGTCACTGTAGGTCCATTAGGTCCCTCGGTTGGCTCAATATGGGTTAAAAGAAGGGTTAATGTTTTGGTATGAAATTAAAGTGTTTAATTTCACTTAGAGGCATTTATATCATTTATATGAGATATGAATGATATAATATATAGTTTAATGTGAATGAGATTCATAATAAACTATAGGTTAGCCTAATTGTTGAGTTAGAGCTAATTGGAGAAATTAATTGAGAGAAATTAAATTGGATTTGATTCAATTTAATAAATCCACAATTATGCAAATATGATTTGTATAATGGGATATGAGATATCTTATATTATATGGTTATGCAAATATGATTTGCATAACCTATGGTTGTGGTAAAATGGTAATAATATAGAGATTTTAACTCCATGTTCTCTCCATTATTTAAACCCTTCTTGCAAGAAGGGAAGTAAGGAAATCTCTCATTTTTTTGGAAATTTCACCAAAAGAAGAGAACTTTCTCTCAACTTTTCTCTCTAAAATTTTCCCCTCTCAACCAAATCGAAGTTCCCACAAACTTCCTTCTTTCCAAAAGAAGAACAATCGAGAAGCCATTAGTGATTGTGTTTGGTTCTTGTTCGTGAGAAGAGATCAAGTTCGTTAAGATCGGGATTTCGCGAAGTGTTCGTGATCGAAGAAAGGAACAGTGAAGAATTGTCTTCAACAAGTAAGTTTACACAACCTTGTTGTTTTTCTTTCCTTTTGAGCATGCTTAGCCTTAACTATTAGATAGTTAGTTTTAGTGAAATCTGAGTAGCATAACGATACAACGACGATTCGATCGTCTTCTGCTGCGCGGGGATTCTCATTCCCTTCAATTGGTATCAGAGCCACTCGTTGGTTATTTGTTATGCACTATTTTTCATTAAAATTAGGTGGGTAAAGCCTTAATTCATGAGATGAATGTTGGTTTGCAATTTTTCATAATTTTGGTTTTTCGCACTTTTAGATTTACAATTTTTATGTTGATGAGATCAATGTAAGGGCCCGTTGTTTTTTGGGCATTTTGTTGTAAATCGAGTCTGTAAGTCTGAGTCGTTCGTGGCAAGAGTTGTTGTGAAGAAATCAGAGCGAAAACGGGTGAGAAACGACGAAGAACAGTAAAGGAGTTTGTTGTTATGTCGATGGTGTTGAGACGTTGTTCATTGGCTTCTCAACGGTGTCCTTGCGGGCGCTGGCTTGGTTGCAGAGCAGCGTTGCAACACCACGGCGTGACGCTAGACGCAGCAGCGTTACCAAGCAACGCCGCCGCACACGTTACTGGCAACGCCGAACGCGTAGATGGCGCGCTTCAAGGAGCGCCATGCGAGTCGTAAGCGTTTCAAGAAGTTTAGTGGGGCAGTTTTTTGATTTTTTATTATTTTAATTATGTAAAAATGTATTTTATTTATTTATTTATTTATTTTATTAAATAATATTAATATAATAGTTATATTAATGTTATTTAATTAAATAATTTGCCCCTAGGTGCCAAAACCGGTCCATTTTTGCTAATTAATTATTTATCCATATGATGTATGATTTAATTAAATTCTATGTGCATAATGTATGTCATATAGATTTAAAATCCCACCTTAGGTTAAACCTTTCCTGCATCATTTATATATAGTTTGCATGATAGGTTATATTATAATGTTATAATATAATTAAATGCATGTTTTAATTTAATTAATATAAGTGTTATATTTTTTTATATTAAAGTATGCTCGTGCATTTATATTCATGTGATGAATTAATATTGTTATAGTATATATTTATTCATGTGATGAATGATCAAGCACTATAACATAGAATGCATGCACCTAAGTTAATTATTAGTTTTAAAGTGTTTAGAACTTGAATAATTAGACTTAGGTTTTCTAGTTCTAATAAGATTAGAATTAGGAAATCAAAGTATAGTCTATGAATGGTGACCTGATTAGTAACTCGTGTCTAAAGAAGGTTTTGTCTAAGGTCAATTATTTAAGTTGACGCTTATGAACACCCCTACACGAAACCGACACAGGAGTGAATTCGGTCCGGAGATTCTTAGATTATACTTATCGTGAGTGCCGTTAATTAAAAATGTTTTAATTTACTCACATAGACCTAAGTAATAATGTGATTATAAACTTAGGTTAAATATCATATAAGAGTTATATTAGTAGACTTAGGTAAATTTTAGCCGGTTTATCTAGGTCAATCCCTAATAAAAATAAAGTGTTGAGTGGGAGGAAATATAGTGTATGAGATACATATAATTTCCGACCACAAATCTCCGTTAAGTCCGCACCGTGAGATCCATACTCGGCCTCGTGGCGAAAATGGGAGCGCCCCCCTTCGGATGGCATTTGTATGGGTCAATATCATCGTGCATGGAGAGACTACTTATAGTGAGTGGAGCGGGACCTGTGAAAACGGGACCCACGGTCTCTTCTTTCGATTCACACTGTGAGACACCTATGATCCGCCTGCTAGTTTGGCCTGGACCAGACAATCCCTTCAGATGGCCTGATCATGGGAGTCGGAACACCGTGAATTCTCGAAAGGGATACAGTTTCCTAGTTGGTTTTCCTTCTTGGTTCACCCTTCGGTGGCTATTGTTTGAACGGATGCTTGGAAACTTAAAAATTGAGGGTGACACTCACAGAATTCGTTAAGTGTTAATGAATTCGACCAAATAATGGTAATTGGACCCCTAATGGAATAAGAGTTATTTTGGGATTAGGGTCTGGTCGAGAATGTCTCGTCCTAGAGGAGGAGTGTTTTTGTTCACCTTTCGGTGGCGGTTATTCTAAACCTTTAGGATATCATTGCAAATTTTTATATGAACTAGGGATCATAGGATTAAATTTTTGCTAAAACTTGATTGGATTTCAAAAAGTTTATGCGAGAATGACACAAAATTTTATTTGATTTTTTAGCTAAAAAACATGTCTAGCACAATAATAGCTTTACTCGCGTCTGACAAATTAGTGGGAGATAACTATCAAACGTGGAAAAACAACTTAAACACGATTTTGGTAACTGACGACATAAAGTTCGTGCTCTCTGTGAAGTGTCCTCAGATGCCGGGTTATCGACTGCATCGCGAAGTGTTCGTGATGCATACGATCAATGGATCAGGACCAATGAAAAGGACAAGGTCTATATCATTGCCAGCATGACTGATGTTTTGGCAAAGAAGCATGAGTTGATGGTCACCGCTAAGGAGATCATGGAGTCCTTGCAGGTAATGTGTGGACATCAAACCTTTCAAGTCCGGCATGAGTCGCTCAAATACGTCTTCAACGCACGGATGAAAGAGGGGTCGTCTGTCCGTGAACATGTTCTAGAAATGATGACCCACTTTAATCTAGCAGAGATGAACGGGGCTTCGATCGACGAGTCGAGCCAGGTCAATTTTATCTTGGAGACTCTTCCAAAGAGTTTCCTTCAGTTTCGTAGCAACGTTGTTATGAACATGATAAACTACACTCTGACTACTCTTCTTAACGAGTCAAGATACCTTCCAAATCCTTGATGAGGATCGGGACATCGTGCCGAGGCAAATGTTGCCTTTAGGTCTTATCACAGGGGTTCGACCCCTAGGACAAAGCCTGTAGCTCCTTCTCACCCGAAAGGGAAGAAGAAGAAAATGAAGAAGTGTAAAACTGACCGAGATGCCGCCCAAAAGGGCAAGAAGATCAAAGAAGTTGCAGAGAAATGAAAGTGTTTCCACTACAATGGGAGCGGACACTGGAAGAGAAACTGTCCCAAATTCCTAGCCGAGAGAAAGAATCAAGGTAAATGTGATTTACTTGTGACTGAAACCTGTTTAGTGGAGAGTAATGACTCTGCCTGGATATTGGATTCGAGCGCCACTAACCATGTTTGTTCTTCTTTTAAGGGGATTGATTCTTGGCAGCAGCTGCAAGAGGGTGAGGTGACTCTACGGGTTGGATCCGGGGAGCTTGGCTCTGTTGTAGAGGTCGACACGGTGAAGCTACATTTTGGTAGGAATTACATTTTGTTAGACAATATGCATATAGTTCCAGGATTTACTAGAAACCTAGTTTTTATTTCCTGCCTGTTAGAACAATGTATTTCCATTTCTTTTCAAGGCAATAAAGCGTTTATTTCCCGAAATAGAAACTTAATTTGTTCAGCTTCACTTGAGAATAATCTGTATGTTTTGAAACCTAATTTGGTCAAAAGTGTTTTGAATATTGAATTGTTTAAAACAGCAGAAACACAAACTAAAAGAGTGAAAGTTTCTCCTAAGGAAAATGCCCATCTTTGGCATTTACGATTAGGCCACATTAATCTCAATAGGATTGAGAGACTAGTGAAGAGTGGACTTCTAAACGAGTTGGAAGAAAACTCTTTACCGGTGTGTGAGTCATGCCTCGAAGGTAAAATGACCAAACGTCCTTTTAGTGAAAAAGGATATAGAGCCAAAGAGCCCCTTGAACTTATACATTCTGACCTCTGTGGTTCGATGAATGTTAAAGCTCGAGGTGGTTATGAATGTTTCGTGTCTTTCATAGATGATTACTCGAGGTATGAGTATATTTACCTAATGCATAAGAAGTCTGAAACTCTTGAAAAGTTCAAGGAGTACAAGACTGAGGTTGAGAACCTGTTAGGTAAATCGCTTAAAACACTTCGATCGGATCGAGGTGGAGAGTATATGGACACCGAATTCCAGGACTATATGATAGAACACGGAATTACGTCCCAACTCTCAAAGACTGTATGCCACAAATGAATGGTGTATCGTAGAGGAGAAAAGAGAACCTTGTTGGACATGGTTCGATCGATGATGAGTTATGCTCGTCTCCCTGATTCTTTTTGGGGTTACGCAGTGGAGACTGCGGTATACATTTTGAACACAACTCCGTCGAAAAGTGTTTGTGAAACACCTTTCGAACTCGCATGGTCGTAAAACCGCTTTACGTCATTTGAAATTTGGGAATGCTCACCCATGTGTTGGTCTCAAACCCGAAGAAGTTGGAACCCCGTTCAAAGTTGTGCCTCTTTGTAGGTTACCCAAAAGAGACTAGGGGTGGTTTCTTTTACGATCCTAAGGATAATAGGGTGCTTGTGTCGACAAACACCACTTTCCTTGAGGAAGACCACATCAGGGATCACTTACCAAGGAGTAAGATTGTGTTGAATGAAATGTACAATTCATCAGCAAGAGTTGTTGATGGTGCTAGTACGTCAACAAGTGTTGTTGATCTTAGCTCGTCTAGTCAAGCCTGTTCCCAAGAGTTGGGAATGCCTCGACGTAGTGGGAGGGTTGTGAGACAGTCTGAATGTTACATGGGTTTAGCTGAAACCCAGGTCTTCACTCCTGATGATGACTACAAGGATCCATTGATCTATGATCAGGCAATGGCAGACATTGACAAGGATGAATGGATTAAAGCTATAGACCAGAAAATGGAGTCGATGTACTTCAATTCCGTCTGGGAGCTTGTGGACCAACCGGATGGGATTAAACCTATTGGTTGTAAGAGGATCTACAAGCGTAAACGTGGTGTAGATGTGATGGTGCAGACCTTTAAAGCACGACTAGTGGCAAAGGGTTTTTACCCAGGTGGAAGGGGTTGACTATGAGGACACCTTTTCACCTGTTGCCATGGTAAAGTCGATCAGGATCCTTCTGGCTATTGTCGCGTATTATGACTACGAGGTATGGCAGATGGACGTCAAGGCCCCCTTTCTGAATGGCAAACTTGATGAAACCATCTACATGGACCAGCCCAAAGGGTTCATTGCCCAAGGCCAAGAGCAAAAGGTTTGCCAGCTTCATAGTGTTGGAATTTTTGTCCTAATCTCGTGTTTGTAAATTACTGTTTGAAATTAATAAAGTGTTATTCATTTCATAATTTTGTGTCTCACATTTTATACAAAGTTTCCAATAAACTAAGCTCCAGGGTCATTGAATTTATGAGAGAACTAGAACTTGAACGGTGTGTAGTGGACACACAGGGAGGATCACGTTCGAGTTAATGACCCAAACGGTCTACAGTATATGGATAGGGTTGGAGACCTAATCCTGGATACGTTGTGGATGCGGCCCGCTTTGTATTAGATACAAACGAGGTGATCTAACTCGTTCATGTGGTTGACATGTGAGTGGGGGCATCCTGTGCAATGAGATTGTACAAGACCGACCGTGAATTATTAGACCTACTCGATGTAACACCGCTGACAAGTGATGGACTAATAACTTCGTGAGATGACCATTAGTGACTCGACACGAATCCTAAGCGTGTTACGGACTCGCCATCATGGGGTCCGCATCCTTTGATTAGTACGGGTGAGGGTGGTCTTAGTTATTCGCAATATGCCTATCTTCTCAGGGACAGAACCAAGTAGGGAGCTGGAAACGTAACTACGCGAGATGAAATTCACTCGTTCCCACCTTTAGGGAAACTAGAGGGGTTGTTCCCTTATGTGTTGTCTCCAGGGCTTGGACAACGGGCGCCCACCTTCTCACTGGCCCGAGAAGGGTGTTGTGTATGGTTGGACCATCACAATATGTTGTTCATTAGATGAGCAGTGGGGGCTTAAGGAACAAGAAGTAGACATAGGGGTAAAACGGTAATTTGAACTAGCCGTTTCTACGAACAACCTGTGAAGGGTCGACTCACGGTTATTGGTTATATCAGTGGACACGTAATATTCTGCACTGACGGGAGTGCAGCTACGGGCTTTAGTGGAGTGTTACCGTAGCTAATAAAGGTTGATTAACCGGGTCAAAGAGTTTGATAGGTTAATCTCGGATCATTGGAGCTTGTAACTGTAGGTCCATTAGGTCCCTCGGTTGGCTCAATCTGGGTTAAAAGAAGGGTTAATGTTTTGGTATGAAATTAAAGTGTTGAATTTCACTTAACGGGCATTTATGTCATTTATATGAGATGTGAATGATATAATATATAGTTTAATGTGAATGAGATTCATAATAATCTATAGGTTAGCCTAATTGTTGAATTAGGGCTAATTGGAGAAATTAATTGAGAGAAATTAAATTGAATGTGATTCAATTTAATAAATCTACAATTATGCAAATGTGATTTGTAAATGAGATATGAGATATCTTATATTATATGGTTATACAAATATGATTTGCATAACCTATAGTTGTGGTAAAGTGGTAATAATGTGGAGATTTTAACTCCATCCATTTCCACTATTTAAACCCTTTGCAAGAAGGATTTCATAAGCTCTTCTCTCATTTTTTAGATTCTCACCAAAAAGAAGAGAATTTTCTCTCTAAACTCTCTCAAATCTCCTCCCTCTCCAAAACCAAAAAGTCCCACTACTTTCCTTCTTCCAAAGGAAGAACAACCGAGAAGGTCGTTGGTCGTGTTCGATTTTTGTTCGAGAGAAGTTTTCGTAGAGATCGAGATTGAACGAAGAGTTCGTGATACGCAGGAAAGGATTTTGAAGAGGGTCTTCAACAAGTAAGTAGTTTACTTTACTTGTTGTTTTTCTTTCCTTTGAGCATGTTTAGCCTAGATTTTTTATAATCGATTTTAATGAAATTCGAGTAGTGTAACGATACCACGACGATTTGATCGTCTTCCGCTGTGCGGGGATTCTCATTCCCTTCAATTGGTATCAGAGCTAGTCGATGGTTATTCGTTATGTACTGATTTTCATTAAAATTAGGTGGGTAAATGCCTTAATTCATGAGATGAATGTTGGTTTGCAATTTTGGATAATTTCGGTTTTTGGCACTTTTAGATTTACAATTTATGTTGATGTGATCAATGTAAGGGCCCGTTGTTTTTTGGCATTTTGTTGTAAATCGAGTTTGTAAGTCTGAGTCTTTAGAAGCAAGAGTTGCTGTGAAGAAATCGGAGTGGAAACGGGCGGAATTCAAAGCAAAACAACAAAGGTGTTTGTTGTATAGGCGACGACCTTGAGACGTTGTTCATTGGCGTCTCAACGCCGTGCACGAAGCAAGCGCGCTACGCAGACAGACGCTGCTGTAACGCCGTTGGAGCGAGAACGCTTGAAAAGATTTGGGACGCGATGGGCAGCTTGGCGCCGCCTTCACTTACGCAGCGTTACACGCGTTACACGCGATAATGGGCGCTTCATGGGCATTTTTGCGAGTTCGTGGGCGGTTGAAGAGTTAATGGGGCAGTTTTTTTTTTGTTTTTTTTATTTTTTAAATGTAAAATGAATTTTATTTTATTTATTTAATTATTTTATTAAATAATATTAATATAATAGTTATATTAATGTTATTTAATTAAATAATTGCCCTAGGTGCCAAAAACCCGTCCCATTTTTGCTATTTAATTATTTTATGCATGAGATGTATGATTTAATTAAATTCTATGTGCATAGTGTATGTCATATACATTTAAAATCCCACCTTAGGTTAAACATTTCATGCATCATTTATATTATAAGAGTTATAATATATAGTTTGCATGATAGGTTATATTATAAGTGTTATAATATAATTAAATGTATGTTTTAATTTAATTAATATAAGTGTTATATTTTTTAGATTAAAGTATGCTCATGCATTTATATTCATGTGATGAATTAATTATATGTTATAGTATAATGTTATTCATGTGATGAATGATCAAGCACTATAACATAGAAATGCATGTAACCTAAGTTAATTATTAGTTTTAAAGAGTTTAGAACTTGAATAATTAGACTTAGGTTTTCTAGTTCTAATAAGATTAGAATTAGGAAATCAAAGTTTGTCTATGAATGGTGACCTGATTAGTAACTCTGTCTAAGGAAGGTTTTGTCTAAGGCTGGGATTTTTAAGTTGACGCTTGCGGAACACCCCTACCTGGGAACCGACCTGGGAGTGAATTCGGTCCGGAGATTCTTAGATTATATTTATCGTGAGTGTCGTTAATTAAAAGTGTTTTAATTTACTCACATAGACCTAAGTAATAATGTGATGATAAACTTAGGTTAAATATCATATAAGAGTTATATTGGTAGACTTAGGTAAATTTTAGCCGATTTATCTAGGTCAATCGCTAGTAAAATAAAGTGCAGAGTGGGAGAAAATTTAGTGTATGAGATACATTTAATTTTCGACCACAAATCTCCGTTAAGTCCGCACCGTGAGATCCATACTCAGCCTCGTGGCGCAAATGGGAGCGCCCCCCTTCGAATGGCATTTGTATGGGTCAATATCATTGTGCATGGAGAGACTACTTATAGTGAGTGGGAGCGGGACCTGTGAAAACGAGATCCACGGTCTCTTTTTTCGATTCACACTGTGAGACGCCTATGATCCGCCTGCTAGTTTGGCCTGGACCAGACAATCCGGAGGGCCTGGTCATGGGAGTCGGAACACCGTGAATTCTCGAAAGGGATACAGTTTCCTAGTTGGTTTTCCTTCTTGGTTCACCCTTTGGTGGCTATTGTTTGGACGGATGCTTGGAAACTTAAAGATTGAGGGTGACACTCACAGAATTCGTTAAGTGTTAATGAATTCGACCAAATAATGGTAATTGGACCCCTAATGGAATAAGAGTTATTCTGGAATTAGGGCCTGGTCGAGAAAGTCTCGTCTTAGAGGAAGAGTGTTTTTGTTCACCCTTCGGTGGCGGTTATTCTAAACATTTAGGATATCATTGCAAATTTTTATATGAACTAGGGATCATAGGATTAAATTTTTGCTAAAACTTGATTGGATTTCAAAAAGTTTATGCGAGAATGACACAAAATTTTATTTGATTTTTCAGCTAAAAAATATGTCTAGCACAATAATAGCTTTACTCGCGTCTGACAAATTAGTGGGAGATAATTATCAAACGTGGAAAAACAACTTAAACACGATTTTGGTAACTGACGACATAAAGTTCGTGCTCTCTCAGGAGTGTCCTCAGATGTCGGGTTATCGACTTCACAGCAAAGTGTTCGTGATGCATACGATCGATGGATCAGGGCCAATGAAAAGGCCAAGGTCTATATCATTGCCAGCATGACTGATGTTTTGGCAAAGAAGCATGAGCTGATGGTCACTGCTAAGAAGATCATGGAGTCCTTGCAGGAAATGTGTGGACAACAGTCCTTTCAAGTCCGGCATGACTCGCTCAAATACGTCTTCAACGCACGGATGAAAGAGGGATCGTCTGTCCGTGAACATGTCAAAAGAAAATCACGAAAGTCAAAAGGAAATCAACCGTCTTTGTCTGGAAACCCTAGAAGGGAACGCCGCTATAGAGGAGAAAAAGGTTGCAGCAAGCAGACTGTTTTTGGTAGCTACTATCTTCCTACACTGTCCATTTGTTATCGAATTCTGCATTCATTTATTTTCCAGTTAGTAGGTTTCGAGTTTAGTGTTCTTGTTTTTATTCGATTTCAGTTGTAATGTTTTGGGTGCAAGTTTGAGCACAGTATTGGGATAAGTAGCTGAAGATTTTCTGTAGTTCTTCCTAGTCTATTTTTAATCGAACGCAAAGAATTAGTAATCCTGAATTATCGTTTTCTACACACAAGTCTGTTTAATTGAAAGTTTACGTTTCCATTCAATACAGAATCACTGCGAGTTCACTTTACAGTCCCGATTTTTGCTTAACAGTGGCAGATCGAAGGGTTGCAAGGTGAAATTACGGGAAACTAAATAGCTTTGTTGCCTTGTCCAGTATTTAAATGTGTAGTATTTTCTCTACAGTTATTGTTTTGACCATGAGGAGCTAAACCTTCCTTAGGGATTCAAGATGTGAATGTCCTAAGGAAGGGCAATGCACTCCAAAGCAAAAATAGCTTTGTACTTGTGGTTGAGATTTACGTTTGATGAGCTTAAGGAGAATAGCTTTCGTGGGCCATCTAAGGTTGTTCATCTAGCACTAGCTCAATACCGACATGATTGAGTTAGGAGCAGATGTCTCAAATGTAATGGAGGAAAATGGCTTAGACATAAGTCGGAACTTGAACCATAGGCATATGGGAAGACTCCAATCCCACAGAGTTGTGTGTGTTATTACCTGGGATAGATTAACCATAGAAATATAGGTTCAATCACTCAGTCTTCTACAGACACTTCATAGAAGGTTGAATAAGAGTAGAACTCAGGTTATATCAATTTGAAATCAATCGGGTCACGATGAAATTGCAGCTGCACCGCCACTGTCGCATCATGCAATTATGTTGCAAGTGACAGCACTGCGCAGTTGCATTGCAGGTGGTCGCGTTACACTGCCAGTGGATTGCATTACGCAATTGCATTGCAAGGGCAGTGTTGCGTTACGTGATGGTGTTAACATTGCAGTGTTGAGCGTCGATAGTTACTGCGACGCAATTGCGTTATCAATGCAGTCTCATGTAAGCGCAGGGTGTCACTGCACCACACAGCAGAGGTATGCCTGCAGTTTAAGGCAATTACTTAGGAGTTGCGTGGTCTGTTAACTTAGTGGCATACGCATTCTTGAATCCCTTATCTTTACATTGTTTACTTTGAAGGGAATCGAAATCCCCGCAGCGGAAGCGATTGCGAATCGCGCGCTCCTTATTTAGCTACAACGATAAATTCAAGAACATACATAACAAGATTAAGCATAAAATCAGAATGGACAGCAAGAAATTACCTTTGAAGAACCTTTCTTCAAGTTCTCCTCCCCTCTCACGATCAAGATCACAGCAACACGAACTCGTACGAACACCGACACTACCACCGGATCTTCTCCGTTGTTCTCTAGGTGAGGGAGGAAGGTGGGTTCCCTTTAGGAAATGTGAGGTGTTTTTGTGAGAGAGATGTTTGTTGTCTTGGAACCTTTCCAACAACAACAAAATGCTAGGAATCACTTAGAATGACTTAACTTAGTTGCATCTCATGCAACCATAAATATAGGGGAATGGGATGGAAATGACCATCCTACCCCTCCTTTATTCTCTCTTTAGTGTATAGTTTATATATGAATCTAATTCACATTAAAACTATATATTCTATCAATTATATCATATATAATAGATATAACACCTCATGTATGAAATTGAACACTTCAATTTCACTCCTAACTTTATACCCTCAATATTACCATATTGAGCCAACGGAGGGATCTAATGGACCTACAGATCATGGGCTCCAATGACGTGAGAATAACTTATCAAACTCTTTGATCCAGTTAATCAATATTCATTAACTACTAGTCAATCCACTATAGACTTGTAGCTGCACTCTCCTAACTGTAGATAATATTGTGTCCACTGATATAGTCATTACCCATGAGTCGACCCTTTACAGGTTATTCGTAATCACAGTTGGGTCAAATTACCGTTTTACCCCTGTGATTACCTCTTTACTCCTTAAGCACCACTGATCCTCTAATGAATAATAAGTCTAAGGTCCTACCTTAGACTCATACCCTCATAGAGGCGGGGCCCGTTGTTCAAGACACAGAGTCGGTTCTTAAAGGAACAACCTATCTAATTCCTTAGTGTAGGAATGAGCGAATTTCATCTTGCACGCTAAGTTCCCACTACCTACGAGGTTACTCATCCCGAGAAGGTAGGCTTATTGAGTCGGCTATAGGCCACTCTCACCCATACTAGTCTAAGGACAAACTCCTATAAGCAGGAGTTCTTAACTTGCTCAGGATTCAGGTCGAGTCACTAATGACCATTTATAAATTATTAGTCTTATCCTGTTAACGGTGTTACACTGGTTAGACTAATAATTCGCGATCCAGTCTTGTATGAACTCTTCATACAGGATGCCCTCACTCGCATGTCAACTACATGAATGAGTTGGATTACCTCATTTGTACTAATTACAAAGTGGGTCGCATCCATGGTGTTACCAGAATAAGGTTTCCAACCTTATTCTTATACTTTAGACCATTTAGGTTATATTCTTGAAATCAACCCAAATAGTGTCCACTACACTGATTTCAAGATAAACGTTATAATCTTGGAGCTTAGTTTATTGGATTTTTAAAGCAAGACTGTAATTCTATCAAAACAAATAACGCTTTATTTAATTGATCAAAATTACACAAGTTTAGGGCATAAATCCCAACATACTTATTATTATTTCATCCATAGCACTCCAAATGTCATTTTATTTACAGTTGCAAATTGTTCATCACCTTGTGTTTTCTTAATTTGATTTTATTAAGGTCATTCCCTTAGGTACGATACTCTAGAATACTTCCAGTTTCTTATTACTTCGATCGCGTGCGCTTGCACGATTTACTACCGATCAATATTTTAGCGTCGTTTTCGGGGAACGACATTTTCAATAAAATTTATTTAGACACACAAATTGTAAGCAGATTGCAATTCAATTGCAATTCGATTGCAATTGCAATCTTTCTAAAAAAAACTAGTTCATGTGTCTATTCTTTTGCATGTTGAGGAAAGGCAATTACTTGAGATAATCACAAGATGGAAGTAGACATCATAGCAACATTGCGTGCACAAGCTTCATCATTGAGCTACATGATGGAAAATTTAATGATGAGAAATTTCATAACTCCTGCTAACCCTATTCTCTCTATTTCTTGTATTTACAGTAAAGGAAGTCATATATTTGATAATTGTACTTATAATCTTGATTCTTTATATTATGAACTTCTACCCCGATTTGTATATCAACATCAATACTAGTGTTTCCAACAAAGGGAAGATGATTCCAAAAGAGCCTAGCATTAAAGAACTTGTAAGGGAATACAGGGAAAATAACGATATTGTGATGCCAAACCAAGTCACATCTTTACGCAATTTGGAGATCCAGGTAGAACAAGTTGCAAATGAATTGCAGGACAGGTCTCAAGGAATCTTGTTTGAAAATATAGAGACTTCAAAACAAGAAGAAAAACAACAATGTGAGATGGTGACACTTAGAGCTAAAATTGAGCATGAAGACCCTGAACTCCTAATAGAAGCACAATGCATCCCAACACTTGAAAGCACTGAGGAGCTAGAAGGGAGAACAAAGTTTAAAGAAGAACCACCTCTCGAAGATAAGAAACCACCCAAGGAAGTGGCAGTGGCAGTGAGCTATGCAATTTCAATTCCACAACCAATGACATCCAAGGAGCTTTCGGTACTAGAATGCCCAACTTTCACTTATTGCAGCATGCAGGAAAGGCTAAATTAAGAAGAGTGCGAAAAGGAAAGCATGATGGATAACAATTTGCAGGATGTCATACAAATTGCAAGCTCTACTTCCAAAGGAACATATAAATCTCTTGAGCAAGCAAGACCCATTGTGATGAAACCACCTCAACTAAGGCTCAAATCTCGTCCATCATCAAGACCAAGGTTCAAAATGAAGGAACATGGTTGCGGTCTACCTACTGGAATAGGATAAGTTTTTTTTTTTTTTGTTATTGTTATTTTTTTATATAAAAAAAACAAAACACAAAAAAATAACAATAATAAAATCCTTATTTCTTTTAATTGAGAAAATATTGGCAAATTCTGTCTCAGGATGGATCCTGTCTAGGCTGAGGTACTTAAGTTGAATGTCTAGGGAACACCTCTATCTGGGGATCTACCTGGGAATTTGCTTAAGAACTTCAAAAAATTGAAAGAAATAAGGCTAAAAAAAAAAGAAAAAAAGAAAGAAGAGAAACCCTTTTCAAGATTGCATGAACTTTTTGACCATTTACTTTTGAGTGAAGATGAAAAGGAGAAAAGGAAATCAAATGACAAAAAATATAATCGAAATTGCGAGGCAATGACACTCACGAAGAATGGGGCGAAATCAAAGGACGGGATTGCAAATGGAATGCGATTGCAAGTAGAGAAAAACATCCCACACAAATGGAAGGCAATTGCATAACACGAATAAAGTTTCCAGAACAAGAGGAGCATTGCAAATGAAATATGATAACTGAGCCTTTAATGATAAGGGAAGTCGTTCTTTGAACTTGAAACTCTATCTCTTAAGCCTATAATATAGTAGATTGTTGTTTGTCCTTGTTCCTTGCATTTTATCATGTTGTCTCGATTAACTTTCCAGTTGTTTGACCTACTTCAGTATCAACTAGGTTTGATCTCTTCTTTTTGCATGCCCCGAGTATGTTTAAAAAAATAATAAAATAATAAAAACTTAATGAGATTTCTTTGAATATTGTTCTTGTTGAATACCCTTCGTGATGAAATTTTAGAGTATGCCCAGTTCATTAAATACTTAGAATTCTTACGTTTATGCTTCCCAAACAAACAACTTAATGATTCATTGTCTTTATAAAATACCTAAGTCTCAACCCACTTAAGTTTGTACACCGAATCCCCTTAGGAGAGTCTAGCTTAGATGTTTTGTAAATCACCCTTCTTGCCTCCTGCGCTATACTCAGTCAATGAGGACATTGACCTGTTTTAGTTTGGGTGTGAGTCGTGTAATATATATAATATTACTCGTGTAATAGTATGTTGTTGTAACACTACAATTGTAATACTATTGTTGTAGTTTTATGTTGATGTAATTTTATGTTGTTGTAACAACTGCTAGGATTCAAAAAAAAAACGGGGTACTCCTCCTTCCAGAGGTTAACTAAGTAGCCAGGGGTGGTCATAATACCCATGATTTCCTTTGCATGAAAGGTTAACATAAGGAAGTGAGTATGTGAAAATGACCTTGATGTGATAAGTGCTCATAGCTAGATACTTTCACCAAAAAATGTTAGTAAGCTAGAGCGAAGGCACAAATGACAAAAAGGTCCCCGCTTGAAAAAAAATAGAAAAAAAATTCATCCTATCTGTGAAAAACAAGTTTGGGCGTCGTTGTTAGTTGAGAAAGGTGTGTAAAATAGCTTGTTTAGCAACTAAGTGAAACTTGACTAAGGGTATAGGTAGTATGAATTCAAGGTGAGGTTATGAGAGGAAGATATTTTGTTTAGGCAAGGAAAGCATGGAAGTTGCATGTAGTGGAAGCATTCATGTAAAGTTAAAGTGTTATGAGCATGAGACCTCTCTTGAGAGAGGTATTTAATTTTCAAAAAACTATTCTTAGAATCGGTTTTGATTGTGTTTATTTTGATATTGCTTGAGGACAAGCAATAACTCAAGTTCGGGGTGTGATAATTCTCATTTATGAGAATTGTTTAGCCTTTAAATTTAGTTATTCTTGTATTTTTTATCAATATAATTGGATTAAAATTAGAAAATGGTTGAGTGTATTGACATAAATGTTTGAAAATATTTAAATTAACTAAGTAGACAAAATAAAGCAAAAGAATATAAAAATAAAACTTACTTGAAGTTTTTATGCAGGAAATCAAGGATTGCAACATATTTGAAGTTTTAAGGAAAATCTACAACCCTACCAAAAATATTGGAATTTTGTAGGATCTTGTCTCCATGATTTTAGCTATGATTGATGGCATAATTGTGCACCTTTCAAGAAGGAAACCCTAGCCCACATTCTCTATAAATAGGGGAGGAGAATCCACAAGAAGGGGCATCGTTTTCCAGCCGTTTTCAACCCCAAGTGTTGTTGTTTTCACGTTTTTCTGTTGTATTTTTCTGTTGTTTTCTGTTTTACTTTTCTGTTGTTTTCAGCGGTATTTTCTGTAGTTTTCCAGATTAGGAGTTGCTGTGTTTTTTTATTTTTCCAACCGATTAAACTTCAAAAAATTCAATCCTTCCTCAACGAAAGTTCAAGGAAGTAAAGACTCAATTCTCTTTGAGAAAAGATGGATTAAGTCGATTAAAAGGAAAGTAAGAAAGACTTTTATTTGTCTTTTGTTTTAGAATTTATTTTTGCATTTGTCTAAGTTATTTGGTTCAATTTTAGGGATTTAGTTGTTGCAGTAGTTTTAATCCTTTAGTTATTTTTTTTATAATTCGAACGAGTTGTTAAAGTTCATTAAATCTCGGCGTTGTGTTTGTTTATTTCAATTAGATTCCCAATTTATTTTATTATTTTCTTTTTACTCAAGTTCTTCTAGTTTATGTATCTTTAAGTTTGACTTAATTTATTTTCGTTATTATATTTTAGAATTTTTTTTACCTTTTAAATTCAATTATGTGTTTCTATTACTTTAAGACTTTGTTTTTCAATTTTCCTATAATGAGCTAATTTTCCTTAGGGATTCAAGATGTGAATGCCCTAGAGGAAAGACATAAAGCTCCAAAGCAAAAGCAATTCAACTAACTTTTAATGGAGTTTGCTTTTGGTGAGTTTAATGTGGGTAACTTTATGTAAACCCGATCTCTTTGGAACTTCTTTATTATCAAACAACAAAAAGAAAGAAGAAATGAATGTTTAAAACTTGGTTTCCCATGTTTTAAAAAGAAAAGTAATGAAGTGAAAGACAAAAGGAAAACAAGGAAGAAAAAGTTTAAACCATTTTGGTTTGGTTTGCTTTTAAACACAAAAGAAGAAAAGGAAATGAAACAAATGTTTTATATTAAGTTATTTTGGTTTTGTTAAGAAAAGAAAAGAAAAGAAAAGAAAAGAAAGAAAGAAGATAAAGGAAAGAAAAGAAAAGGAAAAAAGAAATAGAAAATGAAAAAGCAAAAGTGCAAAAAGACAAACTCTTCCACTGATTGACTTTTTGTTAAAAAAAGTTTCTCTCCATTTTCTTCTCTTTCATCACAAACCAAGCTGAAATTTCGTGGTTGAAGGAGAAAGGAAGAAGAAGGAGGCCATTTTTGGTGATTTTGGGCTGGAGTTGCAGAAGGAAAGAGGAAAACTCAAGGGAATTCATTTTTACAGAAGAAAATCAACTCAGACAAGCTCTGATTTTCTGTTCATCTCGAGCTCCACAAGAAGAGGTAAGAGTTGAGCTTTTGTTTCATGAAAGTTAACTCATATTGGAACAAAATTCGTGAATGAAGCTCGAGCTAATTCTGATGTTAAGTTGCTGTTTTGTTAAGAGGAAGGCAGAAGACAGAAATTTGCTGTCAAATCCGAGAGGTCTCTGATGTTTTGGTTGTTCTGATCTGTATACTTGGAGTTCGAAGCTCTAATTGGTATGGTTCAAAGCTTATTCAATTTCCTACAAGTTTTGTGAAGGAATCGTGAGAAGAAAATGATTGGAAGATGTTGTAATCTTCAGGTTAAGTTTCAGGTTGCAGCAGGAAGTGAAATCTGGAACAGCAGCAGGATCAATTTAGGGGTTAAGCTACTGAGGTAATTTCTAACCAATACGTTAGGAATCTCATTTTCATGTCTTCATAAGAGTTTTAGAGGGTTCAAAAGGAAGAGTTTGGTATAAAGTACATTCTTTTGGATAAGTAATGAAGAAGTTATGGCTGTCTGAAAACAGGGCAGAAAAATCTGAAAATGCTGGAATTTTTGAAAGTGTGTTTTCTTGTAGTTTTAGGGTTAAAACCATGAGTTCGAGGTTCTAATACATGAATTTGGTTTGTTTGACAGGCCAAGAGCAAATAGGTCAAGTGTACGGGCTAAGATTCTAGTTCAAGCACCGTGAGTGATAAAACGAACTTCAAAAGTGTATATATGCTTGAATTATGTTCAAGAAATGCAAGTTTTGCTAGAATAAAGGTTTTCAATGCATTATGATTTCTTTTGAACACATGTTTATGAGTATTCATGTTTTCCTAGAAATGTTTCAAGTGTTCATTGTGACCCTAAAAGTCTTTATAAAGTTTATACATGAGCATATGTCCAATGGTTGCTAAAAGTTATGGAAATGTTATGATTTCAAGCAAGCATGTACTAGCAAGTATGTTTTAAAGATTTGAGTTTTATGAACAAATTTGAGTAAGCTTGAGTTTTATGAAAGAAAAGATAAGAAGGCATGTCCAAATGTTTTCATGTGATTTTCGAGATATTGAGCCCGAGGCTTTATGGTACCGCAGTGTGCACACAGGTCTTATTCTCGTGTCGACGTTGAGTGTACTCGTGACAACAGTATTTGTCGTGAGTCTCTTGGCGGGCCCCACTCGACAAAAGACGATGGGAGTCTTTGGCGGGCCCACTACATCGTAGAGTAAACGTTGGTTGTACTTTGGCGTGCCTCTACACAACGTGGATTGTGACATGTTTTTAAAAGAGTTTATCTCATTTACATGCCTTACGAGATTTTGATGATATACTTGTTGGTTTTCTGAAAGTCTATTATGATTCTACGTTTCCTTTCAATGCTTGAATACAAATGCATATGCTCATAGTTTTCAGGTCACATGTTTTACAAGTTATAGACATTAAACACAGTCACTCACTGAGCTTCATAGCTCATTCTTTCTATGTTTTCAAACTTTTCAGGTAGAGATCGAGCTCCTGGCACCTGAGTTACTGCCATAGTCTGTTGAAGCTTCATAAGTTAAATACTTTGTACGTGGCTGGTTTTGTCTAGCAAGTCTCTATGTTTGTAAATTATTTGTGAGGACTTGGGTGTTATAGTTGTTTGTACATTAGAGGTTGTATAAACACTGGTTGTCTTGTGTTGTTTCTGATGCACTAGACTTTTAGTTTCCAAGAGAGACTTGTGAATGGTTTCTCCTTGTATATGTTTAATAGTTGTCCAGTTTCCGCTATGTCATGTTTAAGTGTTCCATTTTCGAACATAGTATGTTTATCAGTGTATCGTCAGTCAACGGTATTGTTAAGAGATAAACAATGTCTCATTGGCTTCACGCCGCCTTTCGAGCTAAGTTAGCAGGTAGTTCGGGACGGGGTGTGACAACTTGGTATCAGAGCAGTTAGCTCCATGGGAATGAGACAGGGCAAGTTAGCTCTGAGAATTAAGTGAAAGTCATAGTAAGTTATTGAGTTAGTTCAGATCGAACTAGTAGAGTATGGTTCAAGTAAGGATAAGAGCAAGTCCAGTTAGGGCTATAATATGAATAGAAGTTTAGTATTGTGTATTTGAGTTAAGTATCCATAGCATGTCTAATATGTTGATATGTTATAGGAGTCATGCCACCACGTACTAGCGAGACAGCGAGCAGCGGGATCGAGGCGGGACGCAGATCCCACCCAAGGCCAATCTGAGAGGGGATCTAGTGCCCCGAGAGTCCAAACCGAGGCGTAGATCGACAGCATGTCATTTCCTCACACGAGAGGTAGGCGGCCGAGAGAGCGGGGGCCAAGTGATCCGAAAAGGCGTATGGAATAGAAACGTCTCAAGAAATTGGGAGCCACAGTCTTTGAGGGTTCCAGAGATCCAGCTGACGCCGAGGTGTGGCTGAATAAACTTGAGAAATGTTTTGACGTGATGAGCGCCTCAGGAGCGTAAAGTCAAGCTAGCCACATTCCTGCTAGAGAAAGAAGCAGAGGGATGGTGGAAGTCAATTTTAGCCAGACGGAGTGATGCACGCACTTTAGATTGGCAAACTTTTAGAGGAATATTTGAAGATAAATATTACCCTGGTACATACCGCGAAGCAAAGAGAGATGAATTTTTAGAATTAAAGCAAGGGTCACTATCGCGGGTGTGAGTCACGAGAGAAGGTATACCGAGCTATCACGGTATCTTTGATGTTATTGTGGCATCCGAGAGTGACAGTGACGACGATTTGAAAGAGGGTTACGACCGAGATACGTACTCCCGCCATGTGACCATTGCTAAGTGGGTGACTTCTCTCACCGGTAGAGAGCGCTCTACGTGTTGAGCAAAGTATAGCAGAGCGCGCATCGATGAGTGGAGCCAACTCGTGGGCCTTCAACGACGAGTAGTTTTCGGGGTCGCGAACAGCGAAGATTCACACTTGGGGTGAATGTTTCAAGTCGTCAGGACTTTAAGAATCGAGCTGGCGGCCAGATATCGAGGCAGATGAATGTTAGTGGTGCCTATCGAGGCGAGTCAAAGAGCACCTAGTCAATCTGCGGATCCACAGCAAGACCACGCACAATGCAGAGTTCATGCCGGTCAAAAGCAGGAGAACTCCATGTGCAAATTGTGGCAAGAATCATCGAGGCCAATGTCTTGTTGGTGTCGGTGTGTGTTACCAGTGTGGCGGCGGGGGCATTTCAAGAGGGATTGTCCACGGCTTAGAGCAAACCGCACAGAGAGGGACCAGGAGTTGGGTCCCGCATGCGGTTGGCAAACCGAGATTTCCAGTAGAGCTGCGAGGAGAGGGCACCATGGGTGCAAAAGCGAGAAGGAGTTGTAGGGAGACCTGGCGGCGAGGAAAGGTCTACGCTATGACTGACTCAGCCAGGAAGCAGAGGATGCACCAGATGTGATTACAGTACGATTTCTATTTGTAATGTACTGCATGTGTTTTGATAGATCCAAAGCTACGCATTCCTTTGTTTCCAGTATATTCCTAACTAAGCTTAGTAGGAAGCTAGAGCCTTTGTTTGAGGAGTTAGTTATATACACTCCAGGTTGGTGATGCTTTACTAGTCAATTCGAAGTGTTGCGAGATTGTGAGGTCTTAGTAGAAGGTCTCAATATGTTAGTGGATCTTCTTCCACTAGAGTTGCAGATGTTAGATGCAATCTTAGGGATGGATTTCTTATTCACTCATTATGCTTCCATGGATTGCCATAAAAGGAAGTTGTTTTTAGAAAACCGGGGTTGGTGAAGTGGTTTCGGGGTGACAAGAAGATTATTCCTCTGAGTTTGATTTCGACATTCAAAGCTCGTAAATTGTTGAGAAAAGGATGCACGGCGCTTCTTGCTCACGTAGTGGAGGTGCAGGAAGAAAAGCTAAAACCGAAAGATGTTCTTGTTGTGAACGAATTTCTAGATGTTTTTCCAGTGAGATCTGTCGGGGTTGCCACCGATAGGGAGGTAGAGTTCGATGATTGAATTGCTACCGAGAACAAGACCTATTTCGCAGCGCCGTATAGAATGGCTCCAAGTGAGCTCAAAGAGTCAAGATGCAATTACAAGAACTAGTTGATAAGGATACATCAAACCTAGTGTATCACCCTCTGCAGGGAGCTCCAGTGTTATTTGTAAAGAAGAAAGATGGTACTCTTAGATTATGCATTGATTACGACGGTTGAACAAAGTCACGATACGTAATAAGTATCCTTTACCCCGTATTGATGACTTGTTTGACCGATTCTGAGGAGCATCGGTGTTTTCTAAGATTGATTTAAGATCGTGATACCATCGATTAAAGGTAAGGAAATCGATATTCCTAAGACAAGATTCGTAAACTGTGCACGGCATTATGAGTTTCTAGTAATGCCGTTCGGTTTGACGAATGCACCAGCAGATTTTCATGACCTCATGAAATGTGGATATTCCACCGATATTTGGATCGATTCGTGATAGTATTTATTGATGATATACTAGTTTACTCGGTTGTGACAGAAAGCTCATGAGGAACATTTGAGGATTATTACAAACACTACGAGATAAACAATTTATGCGCTAAATTCACCAAATGTGAGTTTTGGTTGGATCGGTAGTAGTGTTTTTTGGGGCATGTTGTCTCAAAGAAATGGTGTTAGTGTGGATCTAAATAAAATTAAAGTTGTAGTCAATCGGGAAAGACCGATCGGTCTGACAGAGGTAATGTAGTTTCCTAGGCTTGGCGGGATACTACAAAGTGGTTTGTTGAGGATTTCTCACGATTAGCATTACCCTTAACAAATTTTGACAAGAAAGAATGCTAAGTTTGAATGGTCAAATAAGTGTGAACAGAGTTTTCGGGAGTCGAAAAAGAGATTAGTTACAAGACCTATTCGACACTTCCTCAGTAATCGGGAAAAGAGTATGTGATTTCTTGTGATGCCTCGAGACAAGGTTTAGGGTGTGTTACGATGCAAGAAGGAAAAGTAATAGCTTATGCATCAAGACAATTGAAAAAGCATAAATGTAATTACCCTACCCACGATCTTGAGTTAGCGGCGAGTTGTTCTAGCAATCAAGATCCGGAGACATTACTTGTTTGGTGAAAGGTGTCACATCTACACGATCATCATAAGAGTCCAAGTATATCTTTGATCGAGAGGAGTTGAATATGAGAGATGAGAAGATGGTTAGAACCGATTAAAGATTATGATTGTACTATATAGAATACCATCCAGGGAAGCGCGAATGTGGTAGCAGATGCTTTGAAGCAGAAGTCAAGACTTCCTAGGGATGCTTTGTGTGGTATTCGAGCAACATTTTTAAGAACTCTAAGGGATTCTAAGGCGGTTGTAAATGCAGAGAGTTCAGGAGCCTTTTAGCTCGGGCCGGATCAGTCTTCACTGTAGCGAGAGGTTGTGAGAAGACAAGCAGAGGATAGTAACTTGCAAAAAATGTTTGAAAAGTCCAAACAAGGCCCGAAGCGAGTTTAAGATGAGATCGAGGCGGGGCCATAGAAAGGCAAGGAAGACTATGTGTTCCGAATTTTAGTGAGCTTAAAGATGCTATTCTAGAGGAAGCTCACAGCTTCAAACTTACGTTATGCATCCAGAAGCACCAAGATGTATAAAACTTTGAAGGAAACGTATTGGTGGCACAGGATGAAACGAGAGATAGGCGATTATGTTGATAGATGTTTGATCCGCCAACAGTTAAACCCGATTAGACAGAGGCCGGGAGGACTCCTTAACCCATCGCCAAAGGCTTGGAGTGGAAGTGGGAGCATATCACTATGGATTTTCTGCTTGGATTACCACGCACTTCAAAGTGGGCATGATGGTATTTGGGTAATAGTGGATGAACTCACTAAAACAAAGACGGGTTTATACCGATTAAAGCGACGTCTACGCTTGATCACCAGCTAAGCTAAGCTATCGTCGATAAAATTGTGAGTCAATACGGAGTGCGGTGTCTCATCGTTTGAGATAGAGAGATCCAAGATTTACTTCTAAGTTTTGGCCTAGCTTACGAAAGCTATGGGAACAAAGTCAAGTTTAGTCTGACATTCCATCCTCGCGAGACGGATGGCGCGATCAGAGGACCATCCGGACCTTAGAGGACATGTTGAGAGCATGTGTCCTTGGTTTAAAGGAGTTGGGATACTCACCTATCGCTTATGGAATTTGCTTACAATAACAAATACTACCAATCGAGTATTGGTATGGCACCATTTGAGGCTCTGTATGGAAGACCATGTAGAACGCCCGTATGTTGGAATGAAGTTGGAGAGCGGAAGCTTATCGGCCCCGAGTTGGTACAAGTTACTACTGAGACAATAATATTAAGGTAATCAAAGAGAATCTGAGGTAACTCAAGACCGTCGGAAGAGTTCGCAGAGATAAGCGGCGAAAAGACTTAGAATTCCAAGTCCTGAGATCAAGTTTTCTTGAAATTATCTCCGTGGAGAGGTGTCCTTCGTTTTGGCAAAAAGGGTAAACTAAGCCCTAGATATATTGGTCCTTATCAAGTAACGGGACGAGTTGGACCAAAGACTTTATAGACTAGAGTTGCCAGTGAGAACTATCTCTAGTAGTACATGATGTTTTCATGTGTCCATGTTAAGAAGTATATCCCAGATCCGACACACATGTGTTGCAAGCACAACCAGATTGAGTGAAAGAACACATGAGTTACGTTGAGGATGCGATTCAAATCCTCGACAGGAAAGAACAAGTTTTAAGGAACAAGACGCATCCCACTCGTGAAGGTTCATTGGAGACATCACGGAGTGGAGGAGGCAACCCAGGGAGTTAGAGGATCTAATGAGAAGGAAGTACCCAATGATTTTCACTTAAAGACTACTAAATTTCGAGGACGAAATTTCTTAAGGGAGGTAAAGTTGTAAACCCGATCTCTTTGGAACTTCTTTATTATCAAACAACAAAAAGAAAGAAGAAATGAATGTTTAAAACTTGGTTTCCCATGTTTTAAAAAAAAAAGTAATGAAGTGAAAGACAAAAGGAAAACAAGGAAGAAAAAGTTTAAACCATTTTGGTTTGGTTTGCTTTTAAACACAAAAGAAGAAAAGGAAATGAAACAAATGTTTTATATTAAGTTATTTTGGTTTTGTTAAGAAAAGAAAAGAAAAGAAAAGAAAAGAAAGAAAGAAGATAAAGGAAAGAAAAGAAAAGGAAAAAAGAAATAGAAAATGAAAAAGCAAAAGTGCAAAAAGACAAACTCTTCCACCGATTGACTTTTTGTTAAAAAGGGTTTCTCTCCATTTTCTTCTCTTTCATCACAAACCAAGCTGAAATTTCGTGGTTGAAGGAGAAAGGAAGAAGAAGGAGGCCATTTTTGGTGATTTTGGGCTGGAGTTGCAGAAGGAAAGAGGAAAACTCAAGTGAATTCATTTTTACAGCAAGAAAATCAACTCAGACAAGCTCTGATTTTCTGTTCATCTCGAGCTCCACAAGAAGCGGTAAGAGTTGAGCTTTTGTTTCATGAAAGTTAACTCATATTGGAACAAAATTCGTGAAGGAAGCTCGAGCTAATTCTGATGTTAAGTTGCTGTTTTGTTAAGAGGAAGGCAGAAGACAGAAATTTGCTGTCAAATCCGAGAGGTCTCTGATGTTTTGGTTGTTCTGATCTGTATACTTGGAGTTAGAAGCTCTAATTGGTATGGTTCGAAAGCTTATTCAATTTCCTACAAGTTTTGTGAAGGAATCGTGAGAAGAAAATGATTGAAAGATGTTGTAATCTTCAGGTTAAGTTTCGGGTTGCAGCAGGAAGTGAAATCTGGAACAGCAGCAGGATCAATTTAGGGGTTAAGCTACTGAGGTAATTTCTAACCAATACGTTAGGAATCTCATTTTCATGTCTTCATAAGAGTTTTAGAGGGTTCAAAAAGGAAGAGTTTGGTATAAAGTACATTCTTTTTGGATAAGTAATGAAGAAGTTATGGCTGTCTGAAAACAGGGCAGAAAATCTGAAAATGCTGGAATTTTTGAAAGTGTGTTTTCTTGTAGTTTTAGGGTTAAAAACCATGAGTTCGAGATTCTAATACATGAATTTGGTTTGTTTGACAGGCCAAGAGCAAATAGGTCAAGTGTACGGGCTAAGATTCTAGTTCAAGCACTGTGAGTGATAAAACGAACTTCAAAAGTGTATATATGCTTGAATTATGTTCAAGAAATGCAAGTTTTGCTAGAATAAAGGTTTTCAATGCATTATGATTTCTTTTGAACACATGTTTATGAGTATTCATGTTTTCCTAGAAATGTTTCAAGTGTTCATTGTGACCCTAAAAGTCTTTATAAAGTTTATACATGAGCATATGTCCAATGGTTGCTAAAAGTTATGGAAATGTTATGATTTCAAGCAAGCATGTACTAGCAAGTATGTTTTAAAGATTTCGAGTTTTATGAACAAGCTGAGTAAGCTTGAGTTTTATGAAAGAAAAGATAAGAAGGCATGTCCAAATGTTTTCATGTGATTTTCTGAGATATTGAGCCCGAGGCTTTATGGTACCGTGTGCACACAGGTCTTATTCTGTTGTCGACGTTGAGTGTACTCCGTGACAACGGTGGCACTGTCGTGAGTCTTTGGGGCGGGCCTCACTACGACAAAGACGATGGGAGTCTTTGGGCGGGCCCACTACATCGTGAGAGTAAACGTTGGTTGTCTTTGGGCGTGCCCTACACAACGTGGATTGTGACATGTTTTTAAAAGAGTTTATCTCATTTACATGCCTTACGAGATTTTGATGATATACTTGTTGGTTTTCTCAAAAGTCTATTATGATTCTACGTTTCCTTTCAATGCTTGAATACAAATGCATATGCTCATAGTTTTGTGTCACATGTTTTACAAGTTATAGACATTAAACACAAAGCACTCACTTGAGCTTCATAGCTCATTCTTTCTATGTTTTCAAACTTTTCGTAGTAGATCGAGCTCCTGCACCCGAAAGTTCTTGCCATAGTCTGCATTGAAGCTTCATAAGTTAAATACTTTGTACGTGGTTTTTTTGTCTAGCAAGTCTCTATGTTTGTAAATTATTTGTGAGGACTTGGGTGTTATAGTTGTTTGTACATTAGAGGTTGTATAAACACTGGTTGTCTTGTGTTGTTTCTGATCCCCTGACTTTTAGTTTCCAAGAGAGACTTGTGAATGGTTTCTCCTTGTATATGTTTAATAAGTTGTCCAGTTTCCGCTATGTCATGTTTAAGTGTTCCATTTTCGAACATAGTATGTTTTATCAGTGTATCAGGGTCAACAGGTATTGTTAAGAGATAAACAATGTCTGTTAGCTTCACGCCGTCTTTCGAGCTAAGTTAGCAGGTAGTTCGGGAGGGGGTGTGACACTTTAGCCGGTCATCTTAGTTGCTTGTTGAGCTTAAGCTTAATACCGAAAGGGTTAAGTGAAGCGGATGTCACAAAGCAATGGAGGAAAAGACTTAGACATAAGTCCTGAAATTTTGACCCTAGACATAGGGTGAGACTCCAAAACTTTAGAGTTGTATGCAAATTCACCTAAGATAGATTAACCATAGACATATAGGCTTAATCACTCAATCTCCTAAAGAAACCTCAAAGACGATCGAATAGGAGTAGAACTTGGTTTACCCCATTTGAAGGCTAGTCTGAATCACTATTGAACTTGCAGTTGTGTTACAATTGCAGTCCCATGCAATTGCAATGCAGTTGTAGTTCAAGGCAATTGCATTAGAGTTGTGTTCTCTTTCCACTTAAGTGGCATGCGCATTCTTGAATCCCTTACTTTTTCATTGTTTTCTATCCTTTTTATTTTAGTTAAAAATTACCCAAAAATCATTTGTGTTACTTTTGGTTACCTTTCAATTGTAGTCTGTCAATAATTTGTGTCATCTCAATAAGTTTTATTAAAATCGTTCCCTTGGGCTCGATACTCTGGAATACTTCCAGTTTTATATTACTTCAATCATGTGCGCTTGCGCGTTTTTCGTCTATCATAAACCTAGAATCTCTAGGTGACTCTCAAACACTTGACCTACAGCTGATGCATAAGGAATCTGTCTCATATCTTCAACCTCTTGAGGTGTCTTAGGACATTGTTCCTTAGATAAATGAACTTCATGCCTGAAAGGCAATAAACCCTCTTGGAGTTTTGTATCTTATATTGAGTCAACATTTTGTCGATATACGATGCTTAGAGTTTTGTTCTTACGGTTTCGGACAATCAGGATCCCTATAATATATTGTGTTTCTCCCAAATTTTTCATTTGGAATTGCGTAGCTAGCTATTTCTTAGTGTCAGTGAGTAATCCCTACATCATTCCCAATGAGTAAGATGTCATCTAGATACAGTACTAGAAAAGCGGCAGTACTGCTGACGATTTTCTTATATACACAAGGCTCATCAACACTTTGATCAAAGAAATAAGATTTGATCGCTTCATCAAACCTTATGGTTGAAGACCTAGAAGTTTGTTTTAGTCCATAGATATACCGTTTTAAGCCTACATACCTTTTGCTCGTTGCCTTGTTTGATGAACCCTTTAGGTTGGTCCATGTAGATGTTCTCGGCAAGGTTGTCATTCAAAAAGGTTGTCTTGACATCCATTTGTCATACCTCATAGTCATAATATGCGACAATGGCCAACAGGATTCCAATAGACTTAATTATGGCAACAAGAGAAAAGGTTTCCTCGTAGTCAACCCCCTCTCACTAGGTATAACTATTTGTCACGAGTCTAGCTTTGAAGGTTTGTACCTTCCCATCTACACCATGTTTCCTCTTGTAGGTCCATTTGCAACCTATAGGCTTTACTCTATCAGGTTGATCCACAAGATCCCAAATGGAATTAAAGTACATAGACTCTATTTCCTGGTCCATAGCTTTGACCTCATTCGTCCTTGTCTTTATCATCCATTGCTTGATCATAAGTCAATCCAAAACCCCAAGAACATTTTATTTGTGTTCTAAGTTAGTTTATTGGAAATTAAATTAATTGGGCCTTAGGGGCTTTGTCATTTAATGAAAGATTATGCAAATTAAGAATTTTGGTGTAAGTAGAGGCCTTTTTAGAACTTTAAATGAGCCCAATGGCATTTTTTTGTAGTTGTGAGATGAGGGAAGGGCAGTTTTGTAATTTTGTGTAAAGGAAATGGAATTAGGGTTACCCCCTTTTGTGAGGCAAGATTTCCAAGGAACTTGACCATCATCCTCTCCCTCTTCCCTTGACCCCAGTCGTGCGACACCAAGATCGTTGGCAGCTAGACTCACCGCCATTCTCCTCAGATCACGTCTCTGTTCAGTCTAATCGTCGATGGAGCCTTCCGAAGAGGACGACTTCAAGTCGTCGTCGCCACGAGTCTGTAGTCGCGCGTTGGAGAGTTAGTCGCGCGTTAGAGAGTAGGAGTTGCAAGAGCGTCGCGCCGTTCCACGAGTCCTCCACCGCACGCACTCGTTAGTTTTAGCCAAGTTGCACGAAGTCGCCTTCTCCATTCGCTCGCCACCAGACATCGGGCGTGAGTCTTCTGTCAGATCTGCACCGAACAGAGCATTGCTCTATTGCAGACTCGTTGAAAGCCTTCACGTCGCGCAGCCCAGATTCATTCAGCACCAGCCGAAACACGCGAGCCCTCACCAGTCCAAACGTCGTCAACCTGCAAGTCACCGAGTCGAACGCTAGTCGCCGAATGATGTTTTCACTGGTTTTTGTTGCAGCCGGTTCGATTTTTGATTCGAGATTTGAGGGAGTTTCAGACCGGTAGATCGGCTCGCGGGCAATCTGAAGACGTGTTCCACGTGTCGAGAGGTGTCGCTGTTGCCTCTATCGTCGTCGCCGCTCGTCGAAGTTAGTCTGACCTGATCAGTTTCATCCTTCGAGCTCGTCTTGGGCCTCTGTTGCGGTAATTTCACATGACTTAATTTAGATATTTCATATATTTAGGAAATGAGACTTTTTGGTGATAATTAGTTTCGTTAACTGGAAATAGGTGGCCTGAGAACGTTGTGATCACGAGTTAGGAAAGTTCTCGATCTTGTTTCGATTAGGGACCGCCCTAAGGTTTGGGAAGTACTGTGCCTTAGAGGTTGAATTTGGAGATTTTAAAGCAAGCTAAGGTAAGGGAACCCACTCCAACTTTAAAATTCGGAATCTAAGCGCTTTGTTCAAAAAAATGTCATGATAGGTCTGAAAAGTCCTTTATAAATGCCATGATATGTTTGAGAGGTTTGTTTTAAATGTCATGATCTGTCTTACTGGTCATATTTTCTCAAAGGGCATGAATGTTATGTTATTGTTGTTTTTGGATTGTTTTTTTTTAATTTCAATTATGCCATGAAAAGTTGCATCACCATATACCGTATGATTTTGGGACCTCGTGCATGTATGTTTTTTTTAAGAAAAAGAACGTTTACGAAGGCTGTGGTGAAATCTTCCTGATAATATTCATTATATAAGTTATGTATGAGTTAGAGTCGACTCGAACTAGAGGCCATGATCCGGGAGAATTTAATCGTCCACTACAGGCCGAAGAGAAATGTTATAAAATGAAAATGCTTACGAAGGTCGTGGCGGTTAAACTTCCGATATATATATGTACACGTATTTGATGCTATGTAAGTCACGAAAGACTTAGAGTCGATTACCTAAAACTAAGAAGTGCCATGAATCGTAAGTCTTAATTTCCCACTGATAACCGAAGAGAAAATCCAAGAAATATGTTTTTATTATGTATGGGTCCCACATAAATCCATGGTTTGTTTTGTCAGCTTGTTTCTCAACCTCGGCAGTGGGGGACACTTCACTACAAGAAATCCTGCTTTTAATGACGGACCTAAAAAAACACGCTGAAAAATAATGACGGGCAGTAAAAATGGGTTGATATTGCTGTTTTTTTAAAAAATAGAATTATGACTTACCGTGTAGTTAAATAAAATAATAATAAGAAACTATTTTTTCTCCCACCAAACTTCAGTCTCTCTTCCAAACCCTCACTTTCTTTTGCAAACCCTAACTCTCTATCGCAAACCTCACAAAAGAGTAGATTTCTCTCTTCCAAACCCTCACTTTCTTTTTCCTCTCCCTCGATCCTTCCCATCCTTGCAAGAGAGGATCTAAAATCATCCTCAATTTCACCAATTTCGAAGTGAACTATCAGTGTAATCACGCAAAGATGACACTGATTTGGATCTACAAAACGGCGAGGAAATGAAAGGCGGAGGAATCGGATGGATCTTGTAGAAGGAAATCAACAGAGGTTTCTACATATTTAAGAGACCATGTCGACAAAAAGCTCTGCTATGGAATGGAAATCATGGTCCCCTCATGTTGTTGTTTGCCTTGCCTTACTCTCTCGCCTAAGATAATTTCTTTGTAAGAGTTTTGGGGATTCGATTTTGCAATCATGTTAGTTTACATCGATTGTCTCTCTGGTAACTTTCTAATTCCTTAAACCATCTCCTCTTTGGTTTTGCACAATTCTTTTTATGGAGTTTTCTTCTGATTTGTTGTTTTGTTTACAGGGTTTTGATACTTCACTTTTAGGATTTCCTATCGTCACATTAGATCTATATTTTATATGGATTTTTTGGTTATCTTTTGGATCTGGAACATGTTTTAGACCTGTCGATTTTTCTTTCACTAGTAGCAATAACATTCTCATTTATGTTGGATTTTACGTGTATGGGATGATAAAACATGGTGGTAGCCCTTTTTTCCATAGTCTTGTCGCCACGAAAAATCTCCTCCAACATCTTTAATCTGTCAGTTCTCTTGCATATATTCTCTCAAATTTGTAGTTGTTCCACAAATTTGCAAATCCACCAATTCTCTTGCAGCAATCCAGGCTCATCTTTATCATTTTCTTGCCAGTTGCTCAGCCTCAGTCTTTGGCTTCGGCTCCCGGCCTGCTCCCATCAGTGACTGTTAGTTCTCTTTCTTTATGTTTATTTTGCAATTTATGCTCCAAATTTGTGTGGAATAGTTTGATTTTTGGTTATGGTTTGTTTTTCAAGAAGAATTTTATGGTCAATAGTGGTGTGTAACCTTACATTTGAGGACCTCGGTGGAAAAGTTCCTTATAATTTGAACATTTTTTTATTTCGATTTCGGAGTATAGTTATTAGACGTTTACAACTGGTCTTTTGGTTCCAAAATTTGTTTAACTTATTTTAGCTTTAGGTAAATGTTGATTGACTTATCGACTTTGAATAATTCTTCTGTGTTTTTTTGTGTTGTTCCCTAATTTTTCATCTTCAAGCGATTTTGTTTCTCATTTTTTCTTTCTTTTCTAATTTAGTGGTTTCCTATTGTCGCCACGTACCTGCGACGCGGAGCAGCCGATGTCCTCAAAATAGGGATATTTAAAAGAAGTCGCCACCAATCTTTTTATGGTGTGATTAGGCACCAAAATACAATAAAACAGCCTTTCTTTTTTTTAAAAAAAAAAGGAAAAAATGGTATGTGAAAACCAGATTTGGATTAGGGAGTTGTTTGTGTATGGGGAAGGGGTTAGCACCCCACAACACCCGTTTAAAACGGTGGCCAAATTTAATCTTGAATTGCACAAATTTTAGAAGGACAAAAAAAACTTATTTAGGAAAATGAGATTTTTAAAACAATGTCTTATTTTACCCCTCATTACTCCAATATTTGGAGTCATGATCCCATAAAATAAGTGGATGAAAATCCATCAATGTGGCTACATTGAAATTATTTCCAAGATTTTAGAAATAATATCATCTCAAGAATATGAGAAAATTTTACAATTTCTCAAATCTATCATAGGATGACCTTCATAAAAGAAAGTTTTTTTTAAAAAAAAAAGTTATAATTAAATTCATTTTTTCTTGGGATCAAAATCTCGGACTCCCAAAGATAATGAACCCTCACCTCAAGAATTCTATAAAATCGGACTCCCAAATATTTCTAGATTCCGTCGTAGGAATTTTTAGAGAAAAAAAAATCTTATTAAAAAAAATCACAAAAAAGTTGTAAATAAAATTTTTTTTTTTACAAAAAAACCTTTGTAAACTAAATTTTTTAAAAAAATAAGTTTACAAAAAATGATTTAAAAAAGACATGAATGGCAATCAAAATAAAATTTATTTTGAGATAAATACAAATACAATTTAAAGATAGATCATGCCGAACGTAACAAATTGATCATACAAAAAAAATCAAATAAACGTCATTTACAATTATGCTAATCAAATTTTATGAACATAATAAACATATTGAAATCGATCTTGGGCTTCCAAAGATTCGATTTCTCACCTCGGAAAAAGAAAATCGGACTCCCAAATATTTCTAGATTTCGTCGTCGGTATTTTTTTATAAAACGGTGCAAGGTTGCAAGATTATAATTCACATAATAATTAGCATACATAAAGCAAAAAATCAATAGGAAATATAATTGCATTTTTTTAGCATACAAATATAACACAAAATGAGAAAATGAGAAAATGACAACAATAATACTAATGATAATAATAAAATTCTTTAAATTAATGGAAACACAACCCTTACCACTTTAAAGTAATAATAATAATTAAAATGACTAAATATATATATATATATATATATATATATATATATATATACATATAAGTCGATGGGGAGGCAAATGCGTCTATTAATTTGTAAGGACACTTTACACTTTGAAGTATTAGTTGTTTCAAATATAAGGGAGAGACTAAACAACCTAATAATAAATACTTAATTGTCAACTAAACTCTATTTACTAGAGCATTTTCGGTGTAAGTTTACTACAATCTAATTTTTAAACTAAAAGGAAGAGTGTAATTGAAAAAAAATATATGTTAAAACGTGAAAGAACTAAATTGAAGCTTTCTAAATAATAAGGGGATTAAATTTTTTTAAAAAAAGCATCAGAATATTAAGGACTAAGGCATATATTTAGCCTTATTTTACTCTAAATTGTCATGATTTCCATATTCTTTTTAAAGCCCCTTTTTTAGTAATAGATATCACTACTATAAATTAATTTATAAGTAATAAAAGAGTTTCATTGAATCTAAAAAAAAGAGTTTCCAATTTTAAAGCCCCTTTTTTAGTATAGCTAGTAAAAAAAAGTTTCCAATTTTTTAATTGAATCTTAAAAAAAAACTGACGTGGGTCAGTGACAACCATCAGTCCCTTTCACTCTTTTTTATATATATAATAATAATAATAATATATAATAAGATTTAATAATAATAATATAAAAGTATTGATTTATATATATATATAAAATAATAAAAAAATAATAAAAAGAATATATACGATGGGCGGCAAAACAGCCGCCCATCTCAACTTTTTTTTTAATAATTATAATAATAATAATAATATAAAATAACTTTTTCACTTTAAAACAAAAAAAAAAATTAACCAAACAAAATCTCATTTTTCTTTCTTTCTCAAACTCAAATCTCCTCTTTTTCTTTCTTTTCCCTCTCTCTTTTTCTCTTCTGCCCTACTCTCTTTCTTTCTTTCTCAAACATCTTCAACAAACCTTTCATCTTTTTTTCTTTCTCAAATTGAAATCTCACTTTTCTCTTTGTTTTCCTTCTCTCTTTTTTAATTTTCTGCCCTACCCTCTTTTCTTCTTTCAAGCTCTAACCTTTTCTTCTCCCTCTCAAATTCAACTTCAACTTATATGAATGTTTTTTTAGCAATCTTTCACTGAACAGAAGCAAAACTTCTACTACGAAGGTATGTTTACTTATTTACTTCTCATTTCTTTGTTTGCACTTTTTTTAACACATTACCTGCTCTTTTACTAGTTTGATCTCTTCTCCTTTTTTGCTTCACAACATGTTGCTCCTCTTTTTAGTTTGTTTTTTTTTTTCATTTTTTATTACTTTCACATGATATTCCGATTTTTTTTAGTTTCAAACGCTCTTTTCTTTTAGGCTCAGTATTTTTTTTACTTCTGGCAAATGAAAAGAGATCTAGGAATAAAAGAAACAAAGAAAAAAAAAGGGAGAGAATAATACTAGTAATAATAATAAAAAAAAAATAGTAGCATAAAATAGTGGTACTAGTAGCAAATGAAGAACACCCTAATAAAACGTATGATAATAACACTAACACAAAGATATAAATCAGTGTAGAAAAAAAATAATAACAATAAAAAAAATCCCTTACTCAACTACTGTTTTTCAGGGATGATTCGAGAATGTTGATGTAGAAGTGGGGGAGGAATACAACTACCTCGCCATTTTGAAGTGTGGATCCTTGGGTCTAAAACCCTACCAAATGCAATTTTCGGCCAAGCATGATTGTTGTTACTGTATTCCAAACCCTATTTTTTTTGTAAAGAACTACTGTGGAAAATAAGAAAAAAAAACTTACTTTCTCTGTTTTTTTTTGTTGTAAGATGGTTGTGGATGAGATGTGGAAAAGGATTTTTTTTTCTGTGTTTTTTTCTTGGAATTCCCCCCTCTAGGGTTTTGAAAAACAAATGCTTATAAAGGCAAACCCTCTTCTTCTTTTAGACAAAACAAAATAGGTAAAAGTGACCCTAAAATGCTATTATACAAAAAAAGCAATAATTTGAAAAGAACTTGATTTAAGAGGCTATCTTTCAAAAAAAAAAAAACACACATTATCATTATTTTTTTTCAAAAGACAAATCCTGTCACACTTAGCAAAATCACACACAAAAATGCCACAAACAAGATTATTAAAACTCTAATTTAAATTTAATAACTAAAAATCGATAAGCAAGCCGGACAAAAATATGTGGCTACACATGTCCTTAATTTCTTGAAGAATATCATAAAGTAATGAATGATATGAAATTCATTAACCTTATGCGATTTCATATTATTCTAATCTCATTTCATTCATCCCTTGGCAGATATATAAATTTCTTACTAAAAGCAAAGAAGACAACATTGTAGCTTAAAGTAAATTATTTACAATCGTTAATGTTTAGATGTTTATTATTATTATTATTATTATTATTATTTTTGCAACATAGTCTAGGGGATTTGCTTCTTCATTGCTTCATAGAATGGAATTGATCTACACAAACTTATTGCCTTTCCCATAGTTTGAGTAGTGGTAAGCTTCCACATCTAAAGTAAGTTGCTCATCACTTTCCTAAATTGCTTCTTTATTCATTCTTTCGGTGGTTTATTCAATTAATTGCAAGATTATTTTTAAAAGTTAGTTAATCCGATGCTTTTACTCTTCGTTTGGTGATATTTTTGTTTCTTTCAAGGATTTTGACCTCCTTTTTAGATTCTATAGTTTATATAATAATCTTTTAGGGGTATTCAAGAAGTTGTGTGTTTGTGTATTTTGTAGTCGAGAAGGAAGACTAGAGAGGCTAAGGAGGAAATTGTCACCCTTGACCTTGTTGTTTGTGAAGGAAAGCATATCTTTGGCATTACCAAATTTTTTCTTTAGTTGATGACACTTTCATTATGAGTGATATTCGGTAAATTCTACATTAAGTCCTTAGATGATTATTTGTGTAATTGACTGATTGTTCTACACAAACTTATTGTCTTTCCCTTAGTTTGTGACTGATCTGTCTGGTTAGAAAACACTTGTTTGCATCACTTGTAAGAAATCTCTTAAACCCAATGTTAAAATTGATTTTGTCATTGTTTTCGGCCTACTTTTTGAGTGATTCCACTTGTTAGTTTCATGGTTTTGTGTATAGTTTTTAGTTTAACCATGATCCATGTATTTCATATTCTTTGAAAATTTATCGAACTTTCAACCATGGTCATTGATTGTCTAAAAAATGTTGATATATTTTCTGCTTTTGAATTGAAAAAATATATCCTCCTCCAATAACTGAGGAAAACATGTAGTAGCAGTGAGTAGTTTTTGTCATCCTTGGAATAAGATGATTTGAGATTTGTTGTGTTTCATGAAAACTCTACTTGGATCCTTATGTTTTATGATAGTCATTCATAGGGATTGGTTTTTGTTGGTTAGATACTTGGTGCAATTTTTAAATTTATGCCTTTGAATCAAGAACTTCTTCTATCTTCTCAGAGTTTAGAATTTTCATTTTCTACTTTTTGTACGAGCTTCTTATCGATATACATGTCTTCTCTTCTTGCTAGAGTTAGTAGAATTAAAAAGCTTGTTCTTATTTTTTTTTTTTTTGCAATCCTTTTTTTTCTCTTTGTTTTCCTTGTAAATTTCTCTGCCAATTGCTTTATTTCAATTTCTTGTCAACATCTCTTTCATCAACTTGTTTAAATTTGAAATTTTATTGTTATGTCTACTTATTAGTGAGAACTAAATGGTCCTGATGAAAAAAATTAAAGCTTTGCTTTTTATAACTCCAAAACTTGGTTTCTATAATTTGGTGTTGGCTTATTCTTTCGTTTCCATCAAATTTACAAATCAAGATGGCGATGGAATCTTGATTGCCTAATATAAAGTGTAGTGGCTTATTTTTTGATCTAGTGTCGGTAGGAAGAACATACACAATGCACAATACCTAGTTTTGTTGGCTGGTGATGGAATAATATTAACCATTATTTGAAAGAAGTTTGATTTTAGTAGTACATTCGATTGTACATAATTGGGTGGGGCATTGTAATTATCTCATGATTGTGTATATATACACTTATATTTCTACCATTTTCCATGATTTCAGGTACCTTGTACATGTTGACCTGCTGATTGGGCAGTTTGTTTATGTTGTCCAGAAAAGGATTAAGCTTAGTCTCGAGAAGGTTATTTTCATCTTCATCCAAAACACACTACCTCCAACTGGTTAGTTGAATTTCTGTTTCTTTTAATATATATATATATCACATGGTAGCTAGGCTGGTAGCATGAAGAAATGCGTTTGCATTTATTTAATATTTGTATTCTATTGTCGCAGTTGCTTTGATGTCATCAATCTATGAAGAAAACAGGGATGAAGATGGTTTTCTTTACATGACTAACAGTGGAGAGAACACCTTTGGATTCTGATTACTTCAAATCAAAATTCGCGTGTGTAAATAGAACTTTAAAAGTTATGTTTACATGACTTACAACTCCTTCTTCAAGGAGCTTAAACAATATTTGAGTATGTAAATTGCTTGTATTTTTTCTAACATGTTTGATCTTTTGTCAAATGTTGTTTTGTCGTTCATTGTAGTTTTCTTTGAATTTTGTTCTAAATCATGCACAATATATTAATTAAAGTTATGTTTTTGTGAAGTTACTTGTTGTATAAAAATGTAATCTCTATTGAAATTTTATTTTGTACATAGGTAAAGAAAGATAAATATTGTTGGTTCAACACATTTGAAACAATTTTTTTTATTCAATTATTGACAAAAGATGACGGGCATTGCCCGTCATTAAAAGTTTAGTGCAGTGAAAAATGTCACATTTTTAATGACGGACACTGACTTATTATGACGGGCATTGCCCGTCATTGTAAGATACAATGACACTCGTTTTGATGACGGACGTGCGCCCGTCATCAAAATCCTTTAATGACGGGCATTGCCCGTCATTAAAACCATGTTTTCTACTAGTGCTTACTGAGTATTATCATAATGCTCACCCTTTCTTTTAAAAAAATGTTTCAGGTAAAGCAAGAACTTATAGGGCGAGTGACGGGAATGCGTTGCGAACGCTATGGGAATAAAAGTCATGTCTTCCGCATATTTTAAACTACGTTTCATGTTTTAAGTTTGTTCTTATTTAAAATTCTTTTGTCAAGTGTTGAACTTTATTTGAACAGAGGCCAGATTTGAGCTTTCTTTATTTTAGTTTGAGTGAATCTTGTTTTAAACGGTCGATTTCTTGGGATCCCAAATAAGAAAGTATTTTGTTCTTTGTTTTACTCCTTGACTCCTTTGTTTTTGGCCTCAAATGAATGCATGGTTAGTAACGGCGTTAGGAAAAGAGTCTTAAAAAGTAGGGTCGTTACAGTTGGTATCAGAGCCCAAGTTTATTGGTTCTGTAGACTTGCTTACATCGTAAGCGTTAGGAATCACATGGCCAAGTAGCAATTCCCAGTCATTGCCAGGTATGCCCTTGAAACAAAGTTTTGTTTTATTCATGAAATGTATGTAGTTTTATATGAAAAGCCATACGTATATAAGATACGAGCTTAATTTACTTTTGAGCTAAGAAAGAATGAGAATGTATGATCTGTACTCTTTGTTTATAGAAAGAAAATGTTTATATGTGAAGCTATATCTATATGATATTACCATAATGTTCCTCTAAGCTGAGTAAAAGTGAATAGGTGTGAGCCCTATTATTGATGATAGAAAAGTAAATGTAAGAGTTAAGAATGTTCATGCATAAAGGGAGGTTATTGACTTAAAACACATGTTTTACGATATTGAAAAGATTCAGTTTAGACAAAGGAGGGAAGAGTAAGTCTTAAAAGACTAAAGTTGTTTCAAGGTCGCTAAGTAACTAAGTTCATTGAGTGGAACTTTGAAAGATAAATGTTATGACTACTCTTGAGAAGTTCAAGATTTGAATAAGTTAGGTAAAATATATTTGACCTTATTTATACATGTCGAACCAAATGGGTGAAGAAGTTATGCGGTGTAGTATGCATGTTGTTATGGAGAACTTAACTTTGTTAGAAATAAAGAAAGTTCTTTCACTTCCAAGCGAAGACATGAACTTAGTATTTAAAGAGTTGAGAGGTAATGGAAATAAGAGTTATAAAAGATTGGCGTTCGTCTTTCGAAGGGATACTTGATGTAGAAGTTTATGTCTTTTGGATGAGACTCTTAAAGAGGTAATGTGTATGACTACTATGTCGTGCCAGAAGAATAGAAAATTTAAAGATAGAATATAAGAACATTAGAAAGATCTCTCTTTAAAAGATCCATCCTAGTTGATACGAGGAAAAGATAGCAATGATGATTTTAAAAAGGGGTTTGAGACCTAAATGGAAAAAAAAAAGTTGTTAACTTTGGATTGGAAGTTAAATTTTCAAAGTGTTTTTAAATGCTTGGATCTCATCCATGGCGAATAATGCAAGTAGAAACAACTAAGGTATTACTGAGTATGGGCATGGTACGGGGGTTTAAAGGTGATACCATAAGCTTAATGCTCTTAATAAAGACAAGTATGAAAAGGAAAAGTAAAGAGTTAGAGTTTTAATTTGAGAAAATAAGAGAGTTGATTGTTTGGACGTCGGATACTTGTGCACAATTTGACATTCACGTGGTCATTTGTGTGTTTAAGCTTTTAGAATTTGTATAAGAAACTTCGCTATTAATTCCAACTTTATGTTGTTATGTATAAGTTGGGAGAAAATTGTTTAAAACTTCAGCTTTGAAATTCCTTTTTGGCTTAAAGTTTTCCTTTCCTCGAGCAGAGGGTTAAACAGGGATGATTTGAATAATAGAGGAAAGTTTTGGTGAGATTCATCTTTATCATGTAGGAATCCAACTGAGGAACCTTTAAAATTCGTACAATTATAGTGGCAAGGGACCATTGGAATGAAACTGATGTACTTAGTAAATGATAGGTTGATGGTCTCTTACGTGAAGTTTTAGAGATTTTTGTTTTTTTGAACCAAACTAGTACAAGAAACTGAAAAGGTTCTCAATTTGACTGAAGGAGAAAAGATCAAGTTCGAGAAAAGTAAGTTTGATCTTTTGGGACCTGGTGCATGTATGTTTTTTTTAAGAAAAAGAACGTTTGCGAAGGTTGGGGTGAAATCTTCCTGATAATATTCATTATATAAGTTATGTATGAGTTAGAGTCGACTCGAACTAGAGGCCATGATCCGGGAGAATTTAATTGTCCACTAAAGGCCGAAGAGAAATGTTATAAAATGAAAATGCTTACGAAGGTCGTGACGGTTAAACTTCCGATATATATATGTACACGTATTTGATGCTATGTAAGTCACGAAAGACTTAGAGTCGACCTAAACTAAGAGGCCATGAATCAGGAAGTCTTAATTTCCCACTGATAACCGAAGAGAAAAGCCAAGAAATATGTTTTATTATGTATGGGTCTCACATAAAGCCATGGTTTGTTTTGTCAGCTTGTTTCTCAACCCCGGTAGTGGGGGACACTTACTGAGTATTATCGTAATGCTTACCCTTTCTTTTAAAAAAATATTTTCAGGTAAAGCAAGAACTTACAGGGCAAATGATGGGAATGCGTTGCGAAGGCCATGGAAATAGAAGTCATGTCTTCCGCATATTTTAAACTACGTTTCATGTTTTAAGTTTGTTCTTATTTAAAATTCTCTTGTCAAGTGTTGAACTTTATTTGAACAGAGGCCAGATTTGAGTTTTCTTTATTTTAGTTTGAGTGAACCTTGTTTTAAACGGTCGATTTATTGGGATCCCAAATAAGAAAGTATTTCGTTCTCTGTTTTACTCCTTGACTCTTTTGTTTTTGGCCTCAAATGAATGCATAGTTAGTAACGGCGTTAGTTAAAGAGTCTTGAAAAGTAGGGTTGTTACACAATGGATCCTCACAATCGTCATCAGGTATGACAACTTGGATTTCAGTTAAACCCATGTAACGGTCGGGTTTTGTTACAACCCTCCCACTACGTCGAGGCTCTCTCAACTCATGAGATGGACATTTTTGACTTGACGAGTTAGTACCAACAACTCTTATTGGTGTGCTAGCATTATCAGAGCCTTTTGCTGATGTACTGTCTAATTCATTTAACACGACCTTACTCCTTGGTTTATGGTCCCTGATGTGATCCTCCTCTAAGAAAGTGGTATTTGTTGACACAAGCACTCTATCTTCCTTAGGATCATATAATAGTCCACCTCTCGTTTCCTTTGGGTAGTCTACAAATAGGCACAATTTTGAACAAGGTTCAAATTTCTCCAGATTTGTCACAAGCACATGGGTTGGACATCTCCAGATTCTGAAATGACGTAAACTACCTTTACGTCCTCTCCAAAGTTTGAAAGGTGTTTCATAAACACTTTTCGACGAAATGTTGTTCAAAATGTAAACTACAGTCTCCACTGCATAACCCAAAAATGAGTCAGGGAGATGAGCATAACTCATCATCGACCGAACCCTTTCAAATAGAGTTCTATTTCTCCTTTCTGATACCTCATTTTGTTGAGGCATACCGGAGGCGCTGAGAGTTGGAACGTAATTCCATGTTTTATCATGTAGTCCTGAAATTTAAGTCCATATACTCTCCACCTCGATCGGATTGAAGTGTTTTAATTGATTTACCTAAATGGTTCTCAACTTCAGTCTTGAACTCCTTGAACTTTTCAAGTGTTTCAGACTTGTGATGCATTAGGTAAATATACCCATATCTTGAATAATCATCTACAAAGGAGATGAAATATTCATACCTTCCTCTCGCTTTAATACTCATCGGACCACCAAGGTCTGAATGTATACGCTTTAAGGGCTCCTTGGCTCTATAACTTTTTTCCAGTAAATGGCCTTTTGGTCATTTTGCCTTCAAGGCATCACTCACATACGTGCAAAGAATATTCTTCTAACTCGTTTATAAGTCCATTCTTTACAAGTCTCTCAATCCTATTGAGATTTATGTGGTCTAACCTAAGATGCAAAAGATGGATATTTTCTTTAGGAGAAAGTTTTTGTTTCTTAGTTCATGTATTCGCAGTTCTAAATAATTCAGTGTGTCAAAACTATTTTGACTAGATTAGGTCTTAAAACATACAAATTATTTTCAAGTAAAGTTGTGCAAATTTCAACACCTTTCATGGAAATAAACGCTTTATTCATTGAAAAGGAAATTGAAACATATTGTTCTATCATGCAAAAAATAGAAATAAGGTTTCTAGTAAACCCTGACACTATGTACAAGTTATCTAATAACAAATGCTTCTTGTCAAACAACAGCTCTATTGTGCTCACTGCTACAACTGAAAAAACCTCCGCAGTACCAACTCTGAGTGTTATCTCCCCTTCCTCCAGCAGCTGCCAGGAACTAATTCCCTGAAAAGAAGAACAAACATGGTTTGTGGCGCATGAATCCAGTATCTAGGCAGAGTCATCACTTTCCACTAAACAGGTTTCAATGCATATAAATCACATTTACCTTCTTTCTTCTTATCGGCCAAGTACTTGGAGAAGTTCCTTTTTCAGTGCCCATCAGTGTTGCAGTAGAAACACTTTCCTTTGTCGTCAACTTCCTTGATCTTTTTACCCTTCTGGGCGGCATCTTGGTCAGCTTGTTTCCCCTTTCCAACCTTCATCATTTTCTTATTTTTCCCTTTCGGACTTCAAGAGGAGGAAGCTACAGGTTTGGTCTCCGAGGTCGAACCCCTATGGAAGGACCGATAGGAAACATTTGCCTCACCTTTGAAGCATTTATTGCACTTGATTTGGAGTTTTTTGGTTTGTGATCCAAATGATGAGAAATTTAAAAGGAATTTGAAAAATCTAACAACCTTGCTCATAAAACAAGACCTTTAGATCATAAACCCAAAAACTCCATATCAAAGAAACTAAAGATTCTGATGTCAAAAATATTAAGTAACTTTTGATAATTGGATCTAACAACCTTGCTTAAAGAAACAAGACTTTTAGAACTCAATCTCAAAGACCCAAAAACGAATTTTGAAACTCAACTCAAGGAAAGTAAAATCAAATTACCTTGTTGATCAAACATCTCAAGGCAAGAGAACTTGTATGAGATCCAAATCACTCCACAAGCAAGATTGATCAAGTCAAGCTTGAATGATTCTAAGCATGGAACATAATCTACATAGAATTGCAAAGAAATAGCTCAAGGCTATAAAAAAGCGTAAAGGCCTCTTTTGATAACATTTTGAATCTTTCTTCTTCGCATCATTTTCTTTGTGAAAGTTTGCTGCAAAAAAATATATTGGGAAAATACAAAAGGACCTCACAACACTCCTCACAAGTTTACATTCAAGAATATATTAGCCCACTCATGTTTGCACTCAATTTTGAGAAAACACTCTAATATTCAATCTCACTCCTCCAAATTTGAATTGGAGAAGCCAAGATAATTTGCAATCCAATGGATATTTGCACACTTTGAACATAAACAAACTATCAAGATTTATGGAAAAATTTAGAAATCAAACAAATGGCAAGAATTCAATCAAACTTAACAAAAAGATTGGATTAGAGTGGAAACAAGGTGAAACTATAGAAATTCAATGTTATGGCTACATAAATGAAGAAGCAATGTAACTCATGGACAAATAATAACCGATGGCCTGAATTTTTAAATATAAGAGTTACTATTTGAAACTAATGGTTGGAAAATTCAATGTGCAAAAATTTGCCCATATTTAATATGTAACAACTAACTTTTCAAACTTTCAAAGTGTAACATCTAAGAATGAATGTCAAATGGTTATATTAAAACAAAAATTATCAGTTCAAATGAGAAATTTTCAGATTTGGCATGGTTTAGAAGCAAAAACATCAAGAATAACACAAGAACACATGTTCTCAGGTATAGCAGTTTTTCATAACAAGTTATAAAAATGCATATTTTTCACCCTAAAGAAAGCCGAATTAGAAATTCTCATCGAAGACAAGATAAGAGCCGGATCTATAACATTGATGAAGACTTCAATTGAAAGGACAATCGTAAATTTGACTTTTTTGTGTTTTTTGACAAAATATAAAAGTAGAGGATTGCAAAAAAAAAAACTAAAACATGAAAATCAAAACAAAATTCAAGATAAACGCAAAGGAAACATATATCAGATCTTGAGCCTAAGGCTTTGGTATGATGAGAAATTTAAAGAAATTTAAAATCTAATAACCTTGTTCATAAAACAAGACATTTAGATCATAAACCCAAAAACTCCAAATCAAAATGAAATCAAAGAAAATAAAGATTCCAATGTCAAAAATATTAAGTAACTTTTGAGAATTGGATCTAACAACCTTGCTTAAAGAAACAAGACCTTCAGAACTCAATTTCAAAGACCCCAAAATGAATTTTGAAAATCAACTCAAGGAAAGTAAAATCAGATTACCTTGTCGATCAAACATCTCAAGGCAACAGAACTTGTATGAGATCTGAATCACTCCACAACCAAGATTGATCAAGTTAAGCTTGAATGATTCTAAGCATGCAACCTAATCTACATAGAATTGCAAAGAAACATAGCTCTAGGCTATAATAAAGCACAAAGGTCTCTTTTCATTACATTTTCAAATCTTTCTTTTTTCATTTTTCTTAATACAAGTTGCATGGCTTTATATAGCCTCAAAATGAACCCTAGAGTAACCTATGGTCAATTGAAAGGTTGGGTTGTAACTTTCATCCCCATCGATACCATAATATCTACTAGCTATTTTGTAACCTAAATCATTGAAAACAATATTTTAAAACTGAAAATTAAATCAAAATATTCATAAATCCAAGAATGATTTTTCAATCACCCTACATAAAGTTTGTAACCTCTCATGCATAATGAAGCCCCCTTGATGTAGCTTGAAACTCTTGTTGCATAAATGAAGCTTGGCTTGTCTTTAATGAAGCATTTATTGCACTTGAGTTCATTAAATGCATTTTTTGTTCGCTATAAATGAAGTTGGACAACATTTAATTCAACTCCATTTTGAAGTTTTTCTCTAGCATGGTAGGATTCGTATCAATTATTCTTCTCTTATTATGGAAATCATTGCTATAGTGACCTATCCCTTGACATTACTAGCACTTCAAGTCTCTATTTCACACATTAGATTCAACTACCTTTCCTTTTCCCTTTTTAGAACTTTTCACTTTCTCAAAATTTGTATTAGATCTCTCATACCTTCTCTTGGTTTCTAGGCTTATAATCACTATTCTTACTATCTTTTTCCATGTAGAACTAGAGTTGGAAAAGGGTTTAGAAGAATGCCATCTCAACTTACTCAATCTTAATTGTGATATGCAACAACTCCTCAATATCAAAATAAGGTTGTAAGTCAATCTTGTCCACAATCTTCGTGTTTAGCCCATTAAGAAACTGTGTCATAAGATTTTTCATCTCCTCATCCAAATCAAGTCGTCCATCAAGGTATCATCTCCTTGTAATAATCCTCCATAGAGTTGTTTCCTTGTTTCAATACTTGAAGCTTTTGCACCACGTCACGTTGAAAATGTTTCGGAACAAAATGCTTTCTCATGGACTCCTTGAACTCGTACCATGAATCGATTGGTGCTTCAAGATTTCTTCTCCTACTTCATCAATTTATCTCACCATGTTTGAGCATATTGTTTAAATTGAGCAACACATAATATTACCCTCTTTTCATTGCTAAAATTGTGTCACTTGAATACGCACTCTACTGATTTCTCCGATTTAAATTATTCCTCAGGGTCGGTTTTGCCATAGAATTTTGGAAGCTTCAATTTGATGCTACCCACATTGCGATCAACCCCTTCATCATGTGGAATTCTCCTTCGAATATTATAATATCCTTGTCCATGTATTCTCCCTCTATTAAAGCCATAACCAACACTTCTTCTTCTCCCTCTTCAAGTTGTTGTCAAGGTAATTTGTTCATCATCTCCTTGATGGTAACCATCCTCTTCATAGTCATCCTCTTGAGGCAAGGGGTGGTTATCTTCAACATATGATGGTAGAGGCAGTGGAATTCTTCTTTGAGCCTTATATTGAACCTGAACCTTTGCATATGATTTGGCAATTCTTGTATATCACGAATCATTCTCTCCATGGTTCCTTGTTGTGTCTCTCTCATTTGAGCATTTATTATGTTTTGCTTGTCTTCGAAATTTGTCATGTTGTAAAACAAAAATAAAGTGAAAAAAATGGACCTCACATGCATTCCCCCATGTAATTTTCACTCGTTATTAAAGATCATTTGTGTTTAATACTCAACACTCAAATTGATGTATCACTATCTCACTCCCTCACAAACTCACCTCTCTCACATTGGATAGGAACAAGAAAGAAAATAAATAAATGAAAAAGAGCTATGATGGTTTGTTTTTGCAATCAAGTAACAAACAAGCATGTAACAAAAGAAACTATTTTACTTAATTAGTGGATATATTTCAAGAACAAAGATAAAGACAATTATTAAAAGAAAAGACAACAATGAGATTTTTATGGTTGGTAAATGTGAGTACAGTCCATTAGCTCAATTCATAACTCACTATTTCTGGTTGGGACAATTTGGAACTTTGCATTAATTACATGCATTGGAATTGTAGTTTGCAACTCATACATCATGCAATATGCATTGGAAAAGCAATTGACATGCAAAATTGAATTCTTTTTTATCTTGGAACCAATGAATATGAATAATCAATTTTTTATTATAAATTTCCAGATCAAATACTTCCAATTTCTTAATTCACCAAGAACATAAAAATAGAAATTGACTAGTTTCTCTTTTTTCAAATTAGACAGAATAATAAATATAATAATTGATTTAAACAATAAAAGATTGAAAAAAAAACAATATTACCGACTTGAAGCAAATATGAGAATAGGAAAACAAAATTTTAAAGATAGAATTTTCTAATTTGAGTGTTTGGTTAGAACGTCTGATACCAAATGATATGAATTGGATTAAGAATTCATTGGTTATTTGAATCCTTGAATCACAAACACTAAAACCCCATAATACAAACGGTTTCACCCCAAGATAAAGAGAAGAAAAGAAATATCTTTATATCAAATATCCAAATATAAGGAATTTGTTCTTAACCTTGAATCGAAACACTCAACTATTAGATTGATCAAGCCTAATAGAATGCTTCTAGAACATGCAAGTCATACCAGAAATGCAAAGAAGTAACCAAATAGCTCTTGGTTGTGGAAAAGATCCCACGGAGTTTTGGATTCTATTCTAAAAGTTGTTTTCATCTCGACAAAAGAAATTTCTTTTATAGACAAGGAATTCTACTATATGTAAACTAACAATTCCCCAAACCAACCTAGTTTTAAATGTGTCTCTCCAACAACCTAGTTAAACAACCCAAGTAAAAGCATTTCTCCAACAACCTAGTTAAATAGCTGTTTTTACAAAATGATTACCAAATTTAAATATTATAATCATCAAAATGTTCATATGTTTCCATGAATTGGACTTGTGACAAAGGGAAGTTCATGCCTTCTTCTTTTTGGTTGACTTTGACGGCAGTGAGATGATCTTGAACATGACCAATTACAGCTTGTGCAACACCAACAACCAGTCCTTGCAAAAGCACACCCATCACCCAAGTGTCACAAACCTTCAAGTCTAACTCTCGCGTATTAGATTATATGGGTTTCATCTCAAAATTAATTGGGAATGAGAGAAGTAACTCATATATCATATATATTGTGAGGTTTCTCTCCATTATTCCAATGTGTGATCCTTATATGGGTTCCATCTCAAAATTAATTGGGAATGAGAGAAGTAACTCATATATCATATATATTGTGAGGTTTCTCTCCATTTTTCCAATGTGTGATCCTTAACATGTCCTCTCAAGATGGTGCCTCTTTGGGTTCACCATTCTTGGATCGAATCCCAATTTCAATTTTTGGACCGAACACCCGTTTGGGTTTAATGGGCTCTAATACCATATTAGATTATATGAGGTTTCATCTCAAAACCAATTGGTAATAAGAGAAGTAACTCATATATCATATATATTGTGAGGTTTCTCTCCACTTTTCCAATATGGGATCCTCAACATCGCGCATGCCTACTCAGACCATGCTGCTAGTCTCCACAGGTATGCCCAGTTGCCAACCCAACACTGCCCTACTTTTCATATTTGTTTCTCTTTATCTTTGTTTTTGGACTTTAGGAAATATATTTGATTTTTTAATGTAATTTCCAGAATTTTTTTCATTTTAGGAAAATATGTGCTTTAATGATTTGATTTAGAATAGTTATCTTCATTGTTTTGGGGAATAATCTTCTTAGAATTTTGGATTAGTTGCTTACTCAAGTCATGTTCCCTAAGGCTATATAAAACCTCTTATTTTCGATTGTAAGATAAGTTTATGATAAACGAAATTTGAATTCCTTAAGTCTTTTGACTTGTCTATTGTGAGAGCATAGAATCTCCTCTTTTGTAATTCTTGTGTGTAGCTTAAAATTGTATGTCTAGAAATATTCAAGTTGATTGGTCATCAAAATTGTGATTTCTTCTTTAAGTAAATGGGCTTGTGAATAGTACTTATGCATTCAAGTTGACTTGCTTCTTGGTTTTGACCAACTATATTTGATCCCTAACTTTCCTTTTGAGTTGTGCTAATTGAAGTTTGTTTCTTAATGTTTATATTTTAGTCTACTCGAGAGAGTATTCGGTTTAAATACTAGGTTACGACACAGCACAAAAGGAACGACTCATTTTGAATAGTCCAACTTAAAAAATGACTCAAAGTATAAGATATTTTAAATATGTGTCTAAATGTACTTTAAATTAGATTCTTCAATTTTCTTCAAAAAAAAAAAAAATCTTCAATTTAACCCATTTAGATCCTACATTTTTTTTTCAACCGATAAAAAATCTAAAACAACACAGCTTATTAGGGAGGAAGAGATGCAATATAAGGAAGAAAGAAAGAATGGATTTCAAACAAAAAACTAACAAATCCAAATTAAATGAAAAAAAAAAACCTCTAATGATTATATACTATCTAACTTGTTTAGCATCTGTATTTGAAACCTAAATAACTAAATAGGTTAGTTATTAGTTTAGTAGTATAGCTCAATTAGCATCTAAAAATCTCCATAAAACTCATCAAAACATAGAAAAAGACAATACAATATGAGTTTAGCATCTAAATTACATTAATAATGAATAATATATCGCATTTAGCCTCTAAAATCACAAAAACCTAATATGAATAAAACACAAAAACACTAGCACATATATCCACTCAACATGCAAGAATAAACATCTATTTTTTTTAATGTAAGAAATGAGTAGAAGTATGCGTAAATACTCACCCACAGTGCAAAAATAAAAGAAAAATTAATCTTCATCCACATGCACTAGAAGAGAAGGCAAATAGGTGCAATTATGCACCTGATGCCATTAATGTTCCACCTAAAACTCCATCTCTTTTGTCCAACTTAATACATATATAGAGATATGCATCTCTGTTTTTTTTTTAAAACATAATAAATTAGTAGAAATTATGTAAATACTCACCCAACATGCAAAAATAAACAGAAAAATTAATCCCTACTTACATGCACATTGGAGAAGGTAAATAGGTATAATTATTCACTTGAGTACGTCATTAATGTGTGCTCCACCTAAAACTTCTTTCTCCTTCCTCCTTAAAAAACGAATTTGAATACCCAAAAAAAAACACATGCACTGAAATCATTAGCCATGCTCTCAATTCAATGTAATTCTTCCTCCCCTTGATTCCCGTTTGTTGCATTGACAATCAATGGTGAGGTAAATATCCGAACTCGTTCTTGTACATTCCAATTTCCTCATGTTTTCTTCTCGCAGGTACCAAGGTCAGTGTCTCTATCTAAGCCTTGTATTCTTCAACCAATATTATTCTCGTTCACCGAAAGGGAACTTAATGGTGTGTTTCTCGATTACATTTTTCTTTTTCTTTTTTTTTGTTCTTTTGATTCACCCAAATAAAAAATATATGATTAGTTATGTATATATAAATTATTAACCTTTTTTTCAATTTTTAGAATCCAATCCCATAAATATAGGGATTTTTTAAGGTGATCCCAAATGGTTCCTCTCATACAAATCGTTGTGGCAGTTTTTCTTTAAAAAAAAAATCTTATAGTGGAATTGGCCTAAATGTAGATAATGTTATATGTTGGGGATAAAATGGAGATGGTTTTTTATCCTCACTCTTTCTTGAAAAATGCATACCCATACTATTTCATAAAAAAAATCACAATGTTCCAAAAAAAATTGCCTGAAATAACAAGTTCCAAACTAGAAAGAAAAAATAAATCAAACTAATCAAGACACCGGTTTAATTTCGTATTATGTGCAGTTCCCAATTTGGTCTAGGAAAAAAAAAATGACCAAGGCATAAATTAACCTTGAAATTACTTTGCCAAATGACATTGTTTTCTCTAAAATTTTATTGAGTTCATAACCACTTATGTTTTATAATTTGTTGAATGCATCAGAGAAATTTTCCTTTAACGATATTTGAAGCGATAACAATAATGGAAAAATTGCAACATTTATCAAAGTTCAACGTGCAATTTGATGACATTAACAATTTATGGTTAAAATTTATACCACTTGACACGTTTATGTGTCAAAATTGATCTTTTTAAAACACATACATTGATGTGCATCCACTATCCCACACGCTAATAACTTCACTATAACCATTATACTGCAAATGTCTTAGATTGTGTTTGGATTTAAATTTGTAAGTGATTACGAAGGACAAAAAAAAAAAAAATTAAAATCTAGGGTGTTTGAGAAAAAATGGCTTTAAAATAATTAAATTGGGTTATGGAAAAAATAATTATAAAGTGGCATTCTAATCAATCACTGAAATTACAAAAAAAATTACCATCTCCTCGTCTTTATGGTATTTTGGCATCTTTTACTTCCTAAAGTTTGAGTTGGGAAGCATTTAATTTGACAATTATATTTGGGTAATAAATTAGATGAAAATTATATTTGGGTTATTTAAATGAGCATATTGTGTGGTCTTGATAGTGGGTCCTAAACTTCCAATATGTGGTGTGGTATGTATGCTGAGCAGAAACCAGTCAGTTGATCCTAAGGGATTATGGGAACCCTAGGATCAACTTATAAATAGTAGGGTTATGGCCACCACTATACTATGCCTCCTTTGTTAATAAAAAGGAGTTATTGAATGCTTGACATTGTTTTAATCAATCAGGTGGCCTATTATACAAGGAATGTTCGACGACTTTTCTTTAACAACAAAAATAAATCCGTTTAAGACTTATTGATTGCACAGACTCCAAGTAGTCTTCGTAGCTTTTGAAATGCAGGCAACTTCAATGGCTTGGGCATTATTTGATCTTCACTTTTGCAGTAGTAAAGATCAATAACTCCATCTCTCATCAGATCCCTTAGGAAGTGAAACTTCACATCTATGTGCTTAGTCCTTCCGTGCAGAACCGGGTTCTTAGAAAGCTTGATGGCAGAGCTATTATCACAATAAATTTTAGTAGCACTTTCTTGCTTGAAATATAGCTCCTCGAGTACTTTTCTCAGCCAAATTGCTTGACAAGCGCAAACTGTTGTAGCTACAAACTCCGCTTCAGTTGTTGATAAAGTAACAACCGGTTGTTTCTTTGAACACCACGACATTGTTGTTGAACTCATCATGAATACATAGCCAGAAGTGCTCTTTCTATCATCAAGATCACCTGCATAGTCACTGTCAGTAAAACCAACTAAATTTGATTTTTCACTCTTCTTGTAAAACAATCCAAATTCTTTGGTTCCTTGCAAGTATCGAAAAATCCTTTTGGCAGCTAGAAGATGCATCTTTGTTGGAGATTCCATGTATCTACTGATAATGCTTACAGTATGCATAATATCAGGTCTTGTTGTTGTTAAATACATCAAACTCCCCACAATCTGCTTGTAGAGCGTGTTGTCAATCTTCCTTCTTTCAGGATTTCGAGCAAGCTTAAGACCCACTTCCATAGGTGTGCTCGCAGGATTGCAATCTGCCATTTGGAACTTGTTCAACATCTCTTGTGCATATATTTTTTTTTACAAATAAAAATTCCACTTGCCGATTGAACCACTTCAATGCCCAAAAAATAATGCATCTTTCCAAGATCAGACATTTCAAATTCAACCATCGTAGATCTCTAAAATTCTTCAATCATGGCACTGTCGTTTCTAATAAATAAAAGATCATCCACATATAAGCAAACAATGAGTACTTTTCTTTCATCTCCAATCTTTGTAAAAAGAGTATGCTCATATGGACATTTCTTAAATCCCTCCTTAGTAAAATAAGCATCTATACGACTATACCAAGCTCGTGGAGCTTGTTTTTTCCGTATAATGCCTTTTTGAGCCTATAAACTTTGTGTTCATTTTTAAACTTCAAATAACCAGGAGGTTGATCGACAAATACCTTTTCTTCGAGCTCACCGTGCAGAAATGTCGATTTCACATCCAGCTGGAAAATAGGCCATGAATTTTGTGTTTCCAAAGAGACCACCAATCTGATTGTATCGTGTCTTGCAACTGGAGCAAAAACTTCTTTATAATCGACACCAAATTCTTGCTTATACCCCTTTGCAACCAAACACACCTTGAACTTGTCAACTTTACCATTCTCTTTCAATTTTAGAGTACACGCACTTGACACCAATTGTCTTGTGCCCTTTAGGAAGATCAGTCAACTCCCATGTGTCGTTCCGTTTAATGGCTTCGATTTCTTCATCCATCACTTTTTGCCATTTTGATTCCTTAATAGCCTCTTCAAAGGTTGTAGGATCACAATCAAAAAATAAAGTAAAATATGTAAGTGGGTCATTAGATTGATCGATTCCCGCTACCTCATAGTCTGTCATCCATGTTGGTCTTCTTCTAGCACGTTGCGATCTTTCTTCGCTCCCTACTGTAGCTGGCAGGCTTGGCGGATTTATCAGACTATCTGTTGACATGTGTTGATCATTTTTTGTTAGTTGTGGTGATTCCTCATCATCAACTTCATCAAAGTTGGCAGGGATTGGTTTTTCAGCAACGTTGTTGTTCCATTGCCAAAAAATTTCTTCATAAAAAACTACGTCACGATTGGTTATAATTTTCTTAGTGATAGAATTGTAAAGCTTGTAAGCCTTTGAATGATCACTTACACCAAGAAAGACACACTTTTCTCCTTTGTCATCTAGCTTTGTCCGCTTCTGATCTGGAATATGGGCATAAGCAACACACCCAAAAATTTTGAAATGATCTATCTTCGGCCTCCATCCGCTCCATGCTTCCTCCGGAGTCATATTTCGAACAACAAGTGTGAGGCTTCTATTCAATATATGGATTCTCCAATTGACTACTTCAGGGAAGAAAGTTTTTGGAATACCACTTTTCGTCAAAAGGCTTCGCACCATATTGAGAAAAGTGTGATTCTTTCGCTCACAGACACCATTTTATTGAGGTGTGTAGGTTGCAGTTAGTTGCCTCTTGATTCCATGATTCTCACAAAAAACCTTCAAATTCTCGTGAGGTATATTCTTCACCACGATCAGTGCGAAGAACTTTGATTGAGTTTCCAATTTCTTTCTCAACTTGCACTTTATAACTCTTAAAAGCAACAAATGCTTCAGATTTGTCCTGCAAAAAATATACTCAAGTTTTCCGACTATAATCATCAATGAAGGTGATTATATATTGTTTACCTCCATTTGAAAAGGGGTTTATTGGGTCGCAAAGATCGGAATGCACCAGCTTCTATGGTTTCTTTGCTCTCCATGACTTTCCTTTTTGAAAATGGTCTCGATGTTGCTTGCTAACAACACATTCTTCACAAACTTCCGTAGGAACTTCAATTTGAGGAAGCCCATTCACCATATTTTTCTGTTGCAGAGTCTTCAAGCCACCAAAGTTTAAGTGACCATAGCGAAAATGCCATAACCATGAGGCGTCCTTCAATTTTGCCAAGAAGCAAGAATGAGTCGCGTTGTGCATATAAAGCAAGAACATACGGTTTGTTGTCATATTCACTTGAGCAATTAAACCAATTTCTGCATCTTGAATTCTACAGACTCCATCTTTGATAAATAATTCCTACCCATTTTCTAGCAACTGACTCACACTCAAAAGATTGGTCTTTAAGTCTGGAACAAAAAGAACATTAGAGATAGTGTGGGTAGAGTTTCCTTTGGTTTGGATAGTTACCTATCTTTTTCCCAAAACTGAAATCGTGGAGTTATCACCAAATTTGACGGTGTTGCGGAATGACTTGTCAAGTTTAGAAAAAGCCTTTTTGTCTCCACACATGTGATTGCTGCAACCAGTGTCTAAATACCACATGTTTTGTTGAGTTGCTTCATTTACATGGCACACCATTAAAAGAGATATTTCTTCTTCTCTCTCTACAAAATTAGTTCTTTCTCCATTTTGCTTGTTCAAATTTGTTCGACATTCATATTGATAATGGTCATACCTATGACATCGATGACATGATATGAGACTTGTCGATTGACTTCTAAGTTGTTGAGTGATGGCCTCCTCTATCTTTTCCTCTTCCTCTTCCTTGAAATTGATTCTCTTGAAATTGATTCTCATATTTCAAAAAGAACATTAGAGATAGTGTGGGTAGAGTTTCCTTTGGTTTCGATAGTTACTGAAATCGTGGAGTTATCACCAAATTTGACGGTGTTGCGGAATGACTTGTCAAGTTCAGAAAAAGCCTTTTTGTCTCCACACATGTGATTGCTGCAACCAGTGTCTAAATACCACATGTTTTGTTGAGTTGCTTCATTTACATGGCACACCATTAAAAGAGATATTTCTTCTTCTCTCTCTACAAAATTAGTTCTTTCTCCATTTTGCTTGTTCAAATTTGTTCGACATTCATATTGATAATGGCCATACCTATGACATTGATGACATGATATGAGACTTGTCGATTGACTTCTAAGTTGTTGAGTGATGGCCTCCTCTATCTTTTCCTCTTCCTCTTCCTTGAAATTGATTCTCATATTTCAATCTAAAAATAGGAAAACGCCAACGACGGAATCTAGAAATATTTGGGACTCCGATTTTCTAGTTTTCTTGAGGTGAGAAATCGATTCTTTGGAAGTCTAAGATCGATTTCAATATGTTTTTTCTCTCTTTCTCATAAATTTGTTATCATGTTTGTACATAATACATTTTTTTTGTATTTACATTTTATATTTGAATTTGATTTATCTTGATTACCATCCATGCGTTGAAATCTTTTTTTAGCTTTTTTTTGGTAAATTTATTTCCAAATCTTTAACATTGTTTTTTTAAAGTTTATAAAAGTTTTATAACTCAAATGTTATTTCCAATTTTAATTTTATTTCTTAGAAGTATTTGTCAAAGTCGTTTTCTTTAAACCAATTCCCACGACGGAATCTAGAAATATTTAGGAGTCCGATTTTCTACAATTCTTGAGGTGAGTGATCATTATCCTTGGAAGTCTGAGATTTTAATCCCAAGAAAAAATGAATTTGATAAAAAAAAATCTTTCCTTTTAAAAAAAATAAACTTCTTTCATAAAAGGCTTATGATGGATTTGAGAAATTGTAAATTTTTCTCATTTCTTCAGGTGATATTATTTTATAAAACTTGGAAATAATTTCAATATAGCTAAATTAATGGATTTCCATCCACTTATTTTATGGGATCATGACTCCAAATATTGGAGTAATGAGGGATAAAATAAGACATTGTTTTTAAAAAATCTCATTTTCCTAAATAAACCTTTTTTTTCTTTCTTCTAAAATTTTTGCAACTCAAGATTAAATTTGGCCACCGTTTTAAACGAGTGTTGTGGGGTGCTAACACCTTCCCCATATACAAACAACTCCCGAATCTAAATCTGATTTTCGCATACCATTTTTTTTCTTCTTTATTTTTTAAAAGTTGTTTTATTCTATTTTGGTGCCCAAACACACCATAAAAAAAAAAAATTGGTGGCGACTACTTTTAAGTATTCCCTTTTTTGAGGATGTCGGTCGTTCTGCGTCGCAGGTACGTGGCGACAACTTGGCGACTCCACTGGGAACTATGAGGTTTCATCTCAAAAGTTTGGCCATTTGTTATTCTTGATTTATTTTTTTAATTTTTATGCTCATTTATTTGTACATTATTATTATTTTTTTGTTATATTGTTTTGTTTCACACACCATCACAAGCCTTCTACCTGGACTTTTTTTCCTAATACGGCTAGAATCGAGGACGGAGTAGTGTCGACCTTCGAAGAGTTTATGCTTCCGTGTAGGCACACGAAAAAATCCTCACTCAATTTGGTCGCAAGATCATGTATGATTTTGGGACCGTTTTGGGGACCTATTTTGTCTAGGATCTTAGACCCAACTTCACTTATTTGAAGGATTTGTTGTTTATCTCGTTGCTTTAATTGCTTATTTACTTTGCCTCACATACTATCACGAGCCCTTTACCCAGGCTATTTCCAATAGGACTAGAACCGAGGATGTAGTAGTGTCGACTTTCGAGAAGTTTATACATTCGTGCAGGCACACGAAAAATTCTCACTCAAAATGATCATATAGCCATTAAGGCAGTTACCACATTGGGGACCTTTTTCATTTAGGAATCTAAAGTCGACCTCATTTGTTTGGAGTGCTTTTATGTTTGATTGTTTTTCTTGCATACTATCACAAGCCTCCTATCCAGGCTTTTCCTAATAGGATTAGAATTGAGGATGGAGTAATGTCGACCTTCGAGGAGCATATGCTTCCGTGCAGGCACATGAAAAATTCTTGCTCAAAACTTGGTTATTTTGGCATATGTATGACTTTATGGCCAATTTGAGGGCCTTTGTCATTTACGATTTTAGAGTTAACTTCACTTGTTTAGGGCTTTTATTGCCTTGTGTGTTTAGTTTGCTCTATTTTTGTCATCTCATAGACATTGTTTTGGTTTTTATATCATTTGTTTCTTTTTTTTTTCATGCATATACTCTTTCATTGGCATTTGCATGCCCTAATTAAGTTGAGTCGTTTTATTAATATCATGCCTAATCCTAGATTGGTAAGCATTCATTTGCTTGTTGTGACACCCTTAGGCTATATAGTTATTAGTCATTGTGGTATTTTTCTTTTAAAATCATCATTGAGTATCCATCCATCTTAGACCTTTTATAAAATTTGCATGGTCATTAAAATAAACTTTAGGTTGTGAAACTTTGCATGCATACACTTCATGCTAGTAATAAGAAACTTGGAATTAATTCAATCCTTTTCTTTCTTTAAAAAGATTAAAAATGTCAAAGTGTTACAAAATATCTTGAATGTATCTTCACTCCATCATCATTATTGGATTAGAAGGTGTAAGATCAGATTCATGACGGAGTATAAGCAAACCAATCGAACGTGGAAGTGTTAAGGGAATGAATGGCAAGTATTTTGGAAACTCTCACTGCAAAAAAGGAAAAATTAGTGACAGGGGCATTGCTACAAGTAGAAAAGAGATGGAACCAAGTATCAGACGATACCTCTCTTTATCCTCTAGGATCTACACCTCAAAACTATCAAATCCACAATCAGCAAGAATGATGTCGTACCTTACGTTTCTATGCAAGATCTTGATCAAGTCCTTCAACAAAAGAGGCAGGAGAGTGTTTTAATGTTCACTTCACACATTGAAAACTGCAGTAGAAGTTCTGAAGATTTAGGCGGTATAAGAAGGTTTGGTTTTCTAGAAGAAACACTATAGGTAGAAGAAGACAACAATGTCAATGAGATGTTGACACAAAGCAATTGTGTTTGATCCTAGACATGGCTATTCCTCCCAAGTTCAAGTTGCCAGACTTTGAGCTATGTAATTGGGATTTGAAATAAATTTCCAATTGTCAAAGAAATGCAAGAATAATACCCATTCATTTTGTCTAAGGTGGTGTTGATGCATTTGTAACAGGGGCACTTTAATCTTTCGCTTAAAAGAGAGTCATAACTTTTGTTTAAAAAAATGATAGCTTCTTAAATACTGCATGATTGGCCCTCTGTACTTGAAAAGAATTTTGGCTTCTTTTATGTTGTGCTCGTTTATTCAGTTTTTTCTAAAGAGCTCAATCTAGCTTATGCCGCCAACTTTGGTCTTTTGTGCCTAATCTAAAAAGAATCTAGCAAGCCTCTATGTTTCATGCTTGACAGTTGCTGATCTCAAGAGAACTTGCTTCTTTAGCTTTAGACTAAGAACTTTTAAACTTCTTATTTCTTAAAACAAAAAAAAAAAGTTTGGGGGTCTTACTATTGATTTCAACTTATTAAGGGTCCGTGATAAGTTGTTTAGGATAAGGTGACCCTACAAAAAATCTATTGTAAAAAGTTCCTTGTTGCAATGGCGCTTGTTTATCTCTGGCCCTCAGTGTGTTTTATTTTGTCATGTGGCGCTTGTTTATCTCTTGTCGTCGACACCTTTTTGCTGTAGTGGTGCTTATTTATCTCTGACCCTCAGCGTGTTTTACTTTGTCATGTGGTGCTTGTTTATCCTTGGCCCTTGACACCTTTTTGTTGCAGTGACGCTTGTTTATCTCTGGCTCTCAGTGTGTTTTATGTTGTCATTTGGTGTTTGTTTATCCCTGACCCTTGACACCTTTTGTTGTAGTGGTGCTTGTTTATCCTTGGCCCTCAGCGTGTTTTATTTTGTCGTGTGGCGCTTGTTTATCCCTGGCCCTTGACACCTTTTAGCTGCGGTGGCGCTTGTTTATCTCTGACACTCATCATGTTTTACTTTGTCATGCGGCGCTTGTTTATCCCTGGTCCTTGACACTTTTTTGCTGCAGTGGTGCTTGTTTATCCCTGACACTCATCGTGTTTTACTTTGCATGTGGCGCTTGTTATCCCTCGCCCTTGACACTTTTTTGTTGCAATGGTGCTTGTTTATTCCTGACCCTCAGCGTGTTTTACTTTCGCAAGTGGTGCTTGTTTATCCCTGGCCCTCAATGTGTTTTATTTTGTCATGTGGCGTTTGTTTATCCCTGACCCTTGACACCATTTGCTGTAGTGACATTTGTTTATCCCTGGCCCCAGTGTGTTTTATTTTGTCATGTGGTGCTTGTTTATCCCTGGCGTTTGACACCTTTTTGCTATAGTGGTGCTTGTTTATCCTTGGCCCTCAGCGTGTTTACTTTGTCCTCTGGCGCTTGTTTATCCCTAGCCCTAAACACCTTTTTGTTGCAGTGGCGCTTGTTTAATTTGTCATATGGCACTTGTTTATCCCTGACCCTTGACATGCCTTTTTGCTGCATTGGCGTTTGGCCCTCAGCGTGGTTTACTTTGTCATGTATCGTTCGTTTTTCTCTGGCCTTTGAAATGTTCGTTGCGGTGGCACTTGTTTATCCCTGACCCCCAACGTTTACCTTATACATTTTACATAGTGTAGGTTGCATTCTTGACTTCCAAGAAGTTTTCCCTTTTACACTTTCATAATACGGTCATGTATGTACCTAAACTTTTGCCAAACAAAATAGTGTCTATACCTTCGTCCATCTTCTACTTCTACAAAGATGTATGAATGGGGGCATGTTGTACTTGTAGCCATCTATTTTTTTTTTATTTTTTGTTAAAGAAAAAGAATATTAAAAAAAAGAATATATTTGGTAAAATTAATTAACAAAATCAAATAAGAGAGATTTTGGTAATGTTAATTAGGACCAATTTTTGTTGACCAAATTTTTCTTTACCAAAATTCGACATTTCATCAATTTGGTATTTTAATTAAATCAATATATTCCTCCATTTGGAAAGTTTTTTAATTTGACAAATAAAATTTACTATGCCTCTTCAGCCTCCTCTTCCCCATCTGATAGAGAAGATTGCCCATTATGGTCAAGGTTGCATAGTTGAGGAAGACTATAACCACGATTTTTATGGATTCTATATATCTAAAGGTTTCAGGTATTTATAATCTCCTTTAGTTTTAAGTTTTCTTCCATGTGTAGATCATTTTAACAATTTCTCATGATTGTTCTTGATAATTATGTTTCTATTTCTTGAATAATTATGACTTGATTTTGTTAATAAATTTCAACAGGGTAGCATTTAAGTCCTTGAGTTTTTAAACTCATCCCCTCACATTTGAGTTTGGGAAATTTGCGCAAAAGACCTTTTTTCACACGCTTTAATGTTGATTGACCGACATTTTGAAATTAATGACATATGAGCCTTTTCATACTATGCATTCCATCCAAATTACCGGAGGGCATCGTGCTCTCTATTCTCGCTCTAGCTCTCTTACTCTCACGCATAGTAGTAATGAGTGGTCAAAATTCTGGTGAAAGAAAGAGACAAGCATGAGGGCGAGCCTATAAGAGCGAGAATGAGAAGTTTGTGAGAGCGAGTCAACGTGAGTGAGTGATCATTTACAAAAGTTGTATCGTGAGTGAGAGCGAGAGTGCAAGGTCCGTGAGAACGAGTTAACGTGAGTGAGTGATCATTTGCATAAGTCGTATCAAGAGCGAGAGAGAGTGTGTATAGTGAGCGTGAACAAGCGAGACGACCCCAAATACTTCCCTTTTGGGTAATTAACTGCGCCTTGACACGTTTGAATAGGTCAATTTTCATTATTTTGGAACGTAAGGTTAAATGTCGTTAATGCGCTGGAAAACAAAGTCATTCGTACGAAAACCCTCTTTGAGTTTAGTGGCATTTTGATCCTTCCGTCAACTTTTCTAGTGTAACGGATGGAAGTTGGTGTGACATTTTTTATTAAAAGGATAATATTTTTAAAATAAAAATATATTAAATTAAAAATATTTTTTAATTTCTTTAATTTTTCTTTTTTATCTTCTCCCTCTTCCCTCTTTTTCTCCTCCACCATCCCTCTTCTCCCTTCACCACAACCCGTTGGTGCCAACCACCACCTGCCGTTGTCTACTGCTCACCATCGATCACTGTCACTATCGTCGCCATTGTGTTCTTGTACCAAAATGTTTTATTTTTCTTTTTATTTTCTACCTGAGGTTTTGGGTTTGGTTTTATGAGAAACTTAAACTTAGACGAGTCTAGATTTGTTCTCTATTCAATTATTCGATTTGACAAAAAAAACAAAAAGCTTTCAAGCAGCATAAGTTAACATCCACCGACGATCAACAAAATCATCTTGAGAGAGTATTGAACCAACAGTGAAACGATCTTTTGAAACAAAGCAACTTAGGTAGCTCGACCCTAAAGTAGTTGCCCATCATCTTGCTATCAAACAGGTATATCGACCAGTCAAGCAAGCTCAATGCCGCTTTCGGTCGGAGATTATCCCTCAAATTGAGACAGAGGTCAATAAATTGATTGAAGCGGGATTCATACGTGAGGTGAAATATCCAACTTCGTGTCTGCGTTGACTTTCGCAACCTTAATAGTGCATGCCCAAAGGACAATTTCCAATTGCCCATCCCTGAGATAATGGTTGATATCACTACCGATCATGAAACGTTGTCTTTCATGGACGGGTCATCGGGCTATAACAAAATTCGAATGGCTATAGTTGATGAAGAGATGACAACCTTTCCAACTTATAAGGGGATATATCAACAAGGTGATGTCGTTCAGATTAAAGAATGTTGGTGACACTTATCAGCGTGCGATGCAGAAGATATTCGATGATGTGTTGCATAAACGTGTTGAGTTCTATGTAGATGACCTCGTGGTTAAGTCCAGAAAGTGACAAGATCACCTGGGAGACCTCAAAGTCGTCTTTGATCGCCTCAGGAAATACAAATTGAGAATGAACCCTCTCAAATGTGTGTTCGGAGTAGCTTCAGGAAAGTTACTTGGGTTTATTGTAAGGCATCGAGGAATTGAGATTGATTAATCCAAAATTGATGTCATCTAGAAAATACCAAGCCACAGAAACTTGCACGAGTTGAGAAGTCTTCAAGGTTGTTTGGGCTACATCAAAAGGTTCATTTCAAATTTAGTTGGTACGCCTTTTCAAAGATTGATGAAGAAGAATGTAAAGTTCGAGTGGGATGAAGCATGTCAGAATGCTTTAGACAACATTAATAAGTACATGCTCAACCCCCCCTGTCTTAGGTGCTCCAACACCTGGAAAACCGATCATACTTTATATCGTTGCACAGGAGAAATCGGTTGGAGCATTACTAGCTCAAGAAAGAGAAAAGCATAAAGAACAAGCCCTCTACTATTTAGGTAGAACTCTAACAGAAGTCGAGCTGAATTACTCACCAATTGAGAAAATGTGTCTCACTTTATTCTTCTCCATCGATAAGTTGAGGCATTACATGCAAGCATGCATTGTTCACTTGGTGGCAAAAGCTTATCTTATCAAATACATTTTGTCTAGGTCTATCATTTCAAGGCGCCTAGCTAAATGGGCAATTATCTACAATAGTATGACATCATCTACGTACCTCAGAGAGCGGTGAAAGGACAATCTTTAGCAGACTTCTTGGTAAATCACCCAATTCCGTCAGACTGGAAGTTGTGTGAGGGTCTGCCTGACGAAGAAGTCTTCTATGTTTAAACTGTGGAGTCGTGGACCATGTACTTTGATGGTGTTGCACGAAGGAACGGAGCAGGGGCAGACATTTTACGCTCGCTGAGTTATGCTCGAACAATGTGGTTGAGTATCAAGCATTAATCATTGGCCTTCAAATGGCCATTGAAATTGGCATAACATACATAGAAGTATATGGTGATTCGAAATTGATTATTAGTCAACTCTTGCTTGAATATGATGTGAAGCATAAGGACTTGAAGCCTTATTTTAGTTATGCAAGGCAACTGCTAGAAAATTTTGACAACGGCATACTGGAGCATGTTCCAAGATCTGAAAACCAGAAGGCAGATGCGCTAGCAAATTTGGCCACTACCCTAACGATCTCAAATGATGCGACAATAAACATCTCACTTTGCCAAAAGTGGATCGTGCCCCCAACTAACGATGAATGCAAGGAAATAAACATGATCTCAATTTATGTCATTGAAAAGGAAGATTGGAGACAACCCATTATAGAGTATCTTCAACATGGGAAGCTCCCCATTGATTCCCAGCGTAAAGCTGACGTGCGAAGAAGGGCCTCCCGATTTATCTACTATAAGGAGACTATTTATCGTTGTTCTTATGAGGGGTTATTCCTTCGCTGCCTTGAAAAAGAAGAGTCGATTAAGGCATTAGAAGCGGTGCACTCAGGCATTTGCGGGGCTCACCAGTCAGGTCCAAAGCTTCAGTTCCAATTTAAAAAATTAGCTATTACTGGCCTACGATGATCTATGACTCGATGGAATATGCAAAAAAGTGTGAAACTTGTCAGTTCCATGCAAACTTCATCCATCAGCAGCCATAACCTCTAGATCCGACCGTTGCTTCATGACCTTTTGAAGCGTGGGGGCTCGACCTTGTTGGTCTGATAACACCTAAGTCGTCAGCAGGTCATTCTTACATTCTTGCAGCGATAGATTATTTTTTGAGATGGGTCAAAGCAATCGCGTTAAGAGAAGCTAAGAAAGAAAATATTCCAGACTTTGTTAGAACGCACATCATCTACCACTACGGCACCGTATCGTGACAGATAATGGGAGACAATTCTCCAACAGCCTAATGGATAAACTCTGCGAGAAATTCAAGTGTAAGCAGTATAAATCATCCATGTATAACGCTGCAGCAAACGGTCTGGCAGAAGCATTCAACAAAACCTTGTGCAACCTGTTAAAGAAGGTAGTCTCTAAGACAAAAAAAAGACTGGCAGGAGAGGATTGGCAAAACACTATGGGCTTATCGGACTACGCATCGCACTCCCACTGGAGTTACGTCATATTCCCTCGTCTATGGGGTGGAGTTCGTACTCGCTCTAGGGAGAGAGGTTCCATCATTAAGGATGATCATACAAGAAGGGTTGACTATAGAGGAAAATGCAAAGCTTCGCCTTCAAGAGTTGGAAGCGTTTGATGAGAGAAGACTAGATGCACAACAAGCGCTGGAATGTTACCAAGCTCGAATGACCAAAGCCTTCAATTAAAATATTAGGCCTCAGTCATTTCAAGTCGATGATTTGGTGCTCGTTGTTCGAAGACCCATCATCACAACACGACATACAGGAAATAAACTCATACCCAAATGGGATGGACCTTATGTCGTCAAAGAAGTCTACACCAACGGAGCATACAGGATCGTTGACAAAGACGGTTTGAGGATTGGCCCTATCAACGGAAAATTCCTCAAGAAATTGTATGCATAAAATGTTGTAAACACTCATCATCGTAAGAGTATAAACTACATGATGCTCATGGCCCGCATGATCTTAAAAGGTGAACGACCCAATTGTAATAAATTTATTATTCTTTTTTTTTTTAACTACGTTATATGACTTGATCCCTTCATTTAAAAGTGTGCGTAGGGCTTAAAGGAGACAAAAAAAACTTTAAGTTCAGTCAGAGCAATAAAAAAAATTCCAAGTTGTGAATTGAATTTAAGGAGTTTATTATTCATAAGCAAGCAAGATTACAAATGAACCCACTAGGTAAATAGGATATTTACAATAAAAAAAAAAACTAAATTGTCCACTTGTAGTCTCGTAATTCTTGACGGGCACCTTCCAAGTATTCGTGAAGCACTGTGAGACTCTCAACGTCTTGATCACTCGCAATAGCGGTATTTTCAGTCACGCTCATTTCTTTTTGCATCTTGGTGATTTCTAGTTGTCGTTGAGCTGAGGATTCCTCTTCTTTCGCGATGAGCAGTAAGGTTCTCTCATGATTGGCCTCTAAAGTCCTAAGCTTGACTTTGAGTCTTTCAAGCTCAAGAAGCGTCTGCTCGGACTCCCACGGAAGCTTATTCTTCTTTTCAAGAGAGAGATTATTCGTGGTCGAGATCTCGTCGATCCTGCTCTGAAGTTCAACCAAGTTGTGATCTCTCTAAGCTAAAGTTAACTTAGAAGAGTGTTGTTGATTAAACTCACTATATTTTCCCACGTGGCGAAAGTAGTCATCTATAAATTGCTGAAGAGGGGGAAAGTTGGTTGCATCGACGCTGGCGATAGTTTGAAATATCTTAATCATTTCTGGTTCGAGAGAGGCAACTTTCTCAAAAGGGGTGCGAGCAAGTTTATTTCTGGTAGCCTCCCACATTGTCTGTGCAGCCTGACATTGTATACTAGAAAAGTGTGAAATCATGTTGTCAGCGTTAAAAATAGAGGCCTCTGGAGCAACAATCCCTCTCTATTCTTGTTGAAGTTGTGTATTGACAACAGTAGAGGGGATGGAAGTTATCGCTTGGTCAGGTGGTACTCTGAATGATCGAATCTGCGTAAGGAGAGTGTCGAGAATGAGGCGGCTCGTTGGTGACTGATCTCCCGAAGACTCGTGCACAAAAAAGTGGTTAGTATATGTAGACGAAGGGATGCTTAAAAAATTATTTTAAAAAAAAAAGTGAGGCATGTACCTGAAATCTAGAAGACTCAAGAGGTGGATGTACCATTGATGTACCTTCGAATAAACTATTGTTGGGAGTCGATAACTTCCCCATTTTTTTTGGTCTCTTGTAATGGCGATCACCGTTACTACTTTGGCTCGCATCGTCACCAACAGAAGTACCCTCTCGGTTGTTCGTTGGCCCAATTAGAACCTCGCAAATGTTCTTGCCTTTCCCGCCAATGTTTGGATCTTCAGCTAACGTCTCGACCCCAACCTCACGGAAATTCTCACATGTGTCATTGTCTCCTAGATATTTGAGAGTTTTTTTAGTTGGAGGTAGAGGCACGCTATCCACCAAAAGTCATCAATCGTCTTCAAGATAGTTATCATGCTTTCGTGATCACCAACTCTTGTAAGCTTGTGTAATTTGGGCATGGGAGTCCAACTCAAATGCGGGAAGATGCATATGGGATGAGGTCAATGTTCTAGTATAGAGCTGCCAATGATAAATGACATTCTCCAAGCTAATGTGAGGAGGATCCACGTGTATGTCGTTGGGTACATTTTGGTAAAAGCCAAATTGAGGACCAAAACGGTATGGATTGTAAACCTCGATGGTCATCAATTTGTCATGGCGAGAAGATAGGTAACATGAAAGGAGGCTTATGAAAAGAGAGGAAAGGCCAAAAGACAAACCTTTGATGTCTCGCAACGTCTCAGACTTCTTTCTGGCATTCACATTCCACATTATGGATGTGCCCCCGTGGATCAATCGACGAGCTTCATATGGGTCAAAACATTTTGTGTCACCTTCTCCTGAATAGTCATCCATCCAAGGCCCTTCAATATTTTGGTGTGCTTGTAATGTGTGCCAAAGTAATGGGCAAGCCATCCATAGACATAGTGAATGGGAAGACAGATCTCTGAGCGCCCCGCAGAGTGAGGAGTATTGTAGATTTGGCCAAGACCATGATAGATATTAGACAACACTGGAACTGCAAGGTTGAACAACCTCCCCTCTGCCATGAGAGAAGCAATCTTAAAAACGCCAGGGCGAACGAAGACACATAGCCAACAAGATAGAAAGGTAGCTAGAAAAGTCTGGTCCTCCCAATCTTTTTCCATGCCAAGAAGCTGCAACACCTCCTGTTCTTTAGCAACCCAATCACGCACATGAGTGTTAGAACCGTAGGGATTATGGGAGGAATGAGGGTGAGTCTCCCTTGTTCTCCTTGTGGAGGTTTGGAATACTTCGAGTCACCTTTAAACCAACAAGAAATTCACTGATGTACAGAGAGTTGTTGCCTCTCCATTTGTTGAGACACGAGATGGTGGTAAGTGTTAAAGGGGTAACTACAACTCTTCAGCAGAGATTTGGTCTTGTTGTGTGCCCCTACCTCCACGCAAGAATGAATAACTTCGTCATAAAATCTTCCCTTGATAGGCAAGCCTCCAAACTTCCACAAGTCCCACCAAGATATGGATATATCCCCAACCGAAGTGTGAAGGGTATTGGTGGTTGGGCACCAGGCTTCACAGAAAACTCGGATGATGTCTTGGTTACGGTCATAAATATATAAAGAAGTCATCACCGCTCCAAACATATTAGAGCCTCGAAGAACATCCTGGCTACAACCCACAGAAAGTTCAAGTCATTCCCAATGAACGGGAATATAGTTAAACTCCCCGTTTAATTTCAAATAATAGTTCCAGCAAGGAGCTTGGGTTTCAATGATTCGACGTCTCAAAGTCGGCGTTGGATTACCATTTGATTTCTTCTTGTGAAGGGAAGACCACAAGAACCACACTTTGTTGTTCGTTGGCAACCCAATCACGCACATGAGTGTTAGAACCGTCGAGATTATGGGAGGAACGAGGGCGAGTCTTCCTTGTTCTGCGTTGTGGAGGTTTGGAATACTTCGAGTCACCTTTGGTCTGGTTGTTAGAGATATCCATATCTTTGTGGGAATGGGAAAACAGATCACTAAGCGCCCCGCAAAGTGAGGAGTATTGTAGATTTGGCCAAGACCATGATAGATATTAGACAACATTGGAACTGCAAGGTTGAACAACCTCCCTTCCGCCATAAGAGAAGCAACCTTAAAAACGCCAGGGCGAACGAAAACACATAGCCAACAAGATAGAAAGGCAGCTAGAAAAGTCTTTGTGGTCAACAAAGAACCACACTTTGCTGTTAGAGCTTGCGGTCTTCCCTTCACAAGAAGAAATCAAAAGGAGATCCAGCGCCGACTTTGGGACGTCGAATCATTGAAACTCAAGCTCATTGTTGGAACTATTATTTGAAATTAAACGGGGAGTTCAATTATATTCCCCCTTTATTCGGAATGGCTTGAACTTGTCGTGGGTCGTAGCCAGGATATTCTCCGAGGCTCTAATATGTTGGGAGCAGTGATGGCTTCTTAATATACTTACGACCGTAACCAAGACATCATCCGAGCTTTTTGTGAAGCCTAGTGCCCAACCACCAATACCCTTCACACTTCGGTTGGGGATATATCCATATCTTTGTGGGACTTGTGGAAGTTTGGAGGCTTGCCTATCAAGGGAAGATTTTATGACGAAGTTATCCCTTCTTGCGTGGAGGTGGGGGCACACAACAAGACCAAATCTCTGCTGAAGAGTTGTAGTTACCTCTTTCACACTTACCACCATCTCGTGTCTCAACAAATGGAGAGGCAACAACTCTCTGTACATCAGTGAATTTCTTGTTGGTTTAAAGGTGACTCAAAGTATTCCAAACCTCCACAACGAGAACAAGAGAGACTCACCCTCGTTCCTCCCATAATCCCTACGGTTCTAACACTCATGTGTGTGATTGGGTTGCCAAAGAACAGGAGGTGTTCCAGCTTCTTAGCATGGAAAAAGATTGGGAGGACCAGACTTTTCTAGCTACCTTTCTATCTTGTTGGCTATGTGTCTTCGTTCGCCCTGGCGTTTTTAAGATTGCTTCTCTCATGGCAGAGGGGAGGTTGTTCAACCTTGCAGTTCCAGTGTTGTCTAATATCTATCATGGTCTTGGCCAAATCTACAATACTCCTCACTCTGCGGGGCGCTCAGAGATCTGTTTTCTCATTCACTATGTTTATAGATGGCTTGCCCATTTCTTTGGCACACATTACAAGCACATCAAAATATTAAAGGGGCCTTGGATGGTTGACTATTCAGGAGAAGTTGGCGCAAAATGTTTTGACCCATACGAAGCTCGTCGATTAATCCAGGGGGGTACATCCATAATGTGGAATGTGCATGCCAGGAAGAAGCCCGAGACGTTGCGAGACATCAAAGGTTTGTCTTTTGGCTCTTCCTCTCTTTTCATAAGCCTCCGATCATGTTACCTATCTTCTCGCCATGGCAAATTGATGACCATCGAGGCTTATAGTCCATACCGTTTTGGTCGTCAATTTGGCTTTTACCAAGATGTACCCAACAACATACACGGGGATCCTCCTCACATTAGCTTGGAGAATGTCATTTATCATTGGTGGCTTTGTACTAGAACATTGACCTCATCCCATATGCATGGTAACTATCTTACACAAGGTTATAAGATTATAAGAGTTGGTGGTCACGAAAGCATGGTAACTATCTTGAAGACGATCGACGACTTTTGGTGGATAGGCCCTACCTCCAACTAAAAAACCTCTCAAAGATCGAGGAGACAATGGCACATGTGAGAATGTCCATGAGGTTGGGCCCGAGACGTTAGCCGAAGATCCAAGCATTGGCGGGAAAGGCGAAAACATTTGTGAGGTTCTAATTGGGCCAACGAACAACCGAGAGAGTACTTCTGGTGGCGACGATGATAGCCAAAGCAGTAAAGATGATCGCCATTGGAAGAGACCAGAAAAAATGGGGAAGTTATCAACTCCCAACAATAGTTTATTCGAAGGTACATCAATGGTACATCCACCTCTTGAGACTAGATTTCAAGTACATGCCTCACTTTTTTTTTAAATAATTTTTTTTAAGCATCCCTTCGTCTACATATACTAACCACTTTTTGTGCACGAGTCTTCGAGAGATCAGTCACCAACGAGCCGCCACATTCTCGACACTCTCCCTACCCAGATTGGATCATTCAGAGGACCAGCTGACCAAGCGATAACTTCCATCCCCTCTATTGTTGTCAATACACAACTTCAACAAGAACAGAGAGGAATTGTTGCTTCAGAGGTGGTCGTCTTCAAGGCTGACAACATGATTTCACACTTTTCTAGTATACAACGTCAGGCTGCACAGACAATGTGGGAGGCTACCAGAAATAAACTTGCTCGCACCCCTTTTGAGAAAGTTGCCTCTCTCGAACCAGAAATGATTAAGATATTTCAAACTATCGCCAGCGTCGATGCAACCAACTTGCCCCCTCTTCAGCAATTTATAGATGACTACTTTCGCCACGTGGGAAAATATAGTGAGTTGAATCAGTTGCACTCTTCTAAGTTAACTTTAGCTCAGAGAGATCACAACTTGGCTGAACTTCAGAACAGGATCGATGAGATCTCGACCACGAATAATCTCTCTCTTGAAAAGAAGAATAAGCTTCAACAGGAGTCCGAGCAGACGCTTCTTGAGCTTGAAAGACTCAAAGTCAAGCTTAGGACTTTAGAGGTCAATCATGAGAGAACCTTACTGCTCATTGAGGAAGAAGAGGAATCATCAGCTCATCGACAACTAGAAATCATGAAGATGCAAAAAGAAATGAACGTGACTGAAAATACCCCTATTGCGAGTGATCAAGACGCGGAGAGTCTCACAATGCTTCGCGAATACTTGGAAGGTGCCCGTCAAGAATTACGAGACTACAAGTGGACAATTTAGTTTTCTTTTTTTGTGTAAATATCTTATTTACCTAGTGGGTTTATTTGTAATCCTGCTTGCTTATGAATAATAAACTCTTTAAATTCAATTGACAACTTGGAATTTTTTTATTACTTTAACTGAACTTAAAGTTTGTTTTTTGTCTCCTTTAAGCTGCCTACGTACCCTTTTAAATGAAGGGATCAAGTCATATAACGTAGTTCATAAAAAAAATAATAATAAATTTATTACAATTAGGGCGTTCACCTTTTAAGCTCATGCGGGTCTGGAGCATCATGTAGTTTATACTCTTACGATGATGAGTGTTTACAACATTTTATGTATAAAATTTCTTGGGGAATTTTCCGTTGATAGGGGTAATCCTCAAACCGTCTTTGTCAACGATCATGTATGCTCCGTTGGTGTAGACTTCTTTGACGACATAGGGTCCATCCCATTTGGGTGTGAATTTATTTCCCGTGTGTCGTGTTGTGATGATGGGTCTTCTAACAACGAGCACCAGATCATCGACTTGAAATGACTGAGGGCTAATATTTTTATCAAAGGCTTTGGTCATTCGAGCTTGGTAACATTCCAGCGCTTGTTGAGCATCTAGTCTTCTCTCATCAAGCGCTTCCAACTCTTGAAGGCAAAGCTTCGTATTTTCCATAGACGAGGGAATATGGCGTAACTCCAGTGGGAGTGTGATGCGTAGTCCGATAAGCCCATAGTGCTTCGCCAATCCTCTCTTGTCAATCTCTTTTTGTCTTAGAGACTACCTTCTTTAACAGGTTGCACAAGGTTTTGTTGAATGCTTCTGCCAGATCGTTTGCTACTTCGTTATACATGGATGATTTATACTGCTTAAACTTGAATTTCTTGCAGAGTTTATCCATCAGGTTGTTGGAGAATTGTCTCCCACTATCTGTCACGATATGGTGTGGAATTCCGTAGTGGTAGATGATGTGCGTTCGAACGAAGTCTGCAACATTTTCCTTTTTAGCTTCTCTTAACGTGATTGCTTCGACCCATCTTGAAAAATAATGTCGGTGCAATAATGTAAGAATGACCTGCTGACGACTTAGGTGTTATCAGACCAACAAGGTCGAGCCCTCACGCTTCAAAGGGCCATGAAGCAACGGTCGGATGTAGAGATTCTAGCGATTGATGGATGAAGTTTGCATGGAACTGACAAGCACCTGAGTGCACCTCTTCTAATGCCTTAATCGACTCTTCTTTTCCAAGGTCTCGAAGGAATAACTCCTCAAAAGAACTACGATAAAGGGTCACCTTATAGTAGATGAATCGGGAGGCCCTTTTTCGCACATCAGCTTTACGTTGGGAATCAGTGGGGAGCTTCCCATGTTGAAATTGGTTGTCTCCAATCTCCCTCTTCAATGGCATAGACTGAGATCATGTTTATTTCCTTGCATTCATCGTTAGCTGGGGGCACGATCCACTTTTGGCAAAGTGAGATGTTTACTATCGCATCATCTGAGATCGTTAGGGTCGTGGCCAAATTTGCTTGTGCATCTGCCTTCTGGTTTTCAGATCATGGAACATGCTCCAGTATGACGTCAAAATTTTCCAGCAATTGCCTTGCATAACTAAAATAAGGCTTCAAGTCCTCATGCTTCACATCATATTCAAGCGAGAGTTGACTAATAATCAATTTCGAATCGCCATATACTTCTATGTATGTTATGCAAATTTCAATGGCCATTTGAAGGTCAATGATTAATGCTTGATACTTAGCCACATTGTTCGAGCATAACTCAGCGAGCGTAAAGCTATAAAGGAACATGTGCTTCTCAGGTGAGATAAAGACAATGTCTGCCCCCGCTTCGTTCCTTCGTGCAGCACCATCAAAGTACATGGTCCACGACTCCACAGTTTAAACATAGAAGACTTCTTCGTCAAGCAGACCCTCACACAACTTCCAGTCTGACGGAATTGGGTGATTTACCAAGAAGTCTGCTAAAACTTGTCCTTTCACCGCTTTCTGAGGTACGTAGATGATGTCATATTGTTGTAGTATAATTTCCCATTTAGCTAGGTGCCCTGAAATGATAGGCCTAGATAGAATGTATTTGATAGGATCAACTTTTGCCACCAAGTGTACAGAGAAGGCTTGCATGTAATGCCTCAACTTATCGATGGAGAAAAATAAAGTGAGACACATTTTCTCAATTTGCGAGTAATTCAACTCGACTTCTGTTAGAGTTCTATTTAAGTAGTAGAGGGTTTGTTCTTTATGCTTTTCTCTTTCTTGAGCTAGTAAAGTTCCAACCGATTTCTTCTGTGCAGCGATATAAAGTATGACTGGTTTCCCAGGTGTTGGAGCACCTAAGACAGGGGGTTAAGCATGTACTTCTTGATGTTATCTAAAACATTATGACATGCTTCATCTCACTCGAACTTCATATTCTTCTTCATCAATCTTTGAAAAGGCTAACATCTACCAGCTAAATTTGAAATGAACCTTCTGATGTAGGCCAAACGACCTTGAAGACTTCTCAACTCGTGCAAGTTTCTAGGCTTGGCATTTTCTAGATGGCGTCAATTTTGGATTGATCAATCTCAATTCCTCGATGCCTTAGAATAAACCCAAGGAACTTTCCTGAAGCTACACCGAACGCACATCTGAGAGGGTTCATTCTCAATTGGTATTTTCTGAGGCGATCAAAGACGACTTTGAGGTCTCCCAGGTGATCTTGTCGCTTTCTGGACTTAACCACGAGATCATCTACATAGCACTCAACACGTTTATGCAACACATCATCAAATATCTTCTACATCGCACATTGATAAGGGGCACCAACATTCTTTAATCCGAACGACATCACCTTGTAAAAATATATCCCTTTAGGAGTTCGAAAGGTTGTCATCTCTTCATCAATTAGAGTCATTCGAATTTGGTTATAGCCCGATGGCCCGTCCATGAAAGACAACGTTTCATGATCGGTAGTGGCATCAACCATTATCTCAGTGATGGGCAATGGAAAATCGTCCTTTGACCATGCACTATTCAGGTCACGAAAGTCAAGTTGGATATTTCACCTCAAGTATGAATCCTTCTTCAATCAATTTATTGACCTCTGTCTCAATTTGAGGGATAAGCTTCGGTTGAAAGCGACGTTGAGCTTGCGTGATTGGTAGATACCCATGTTTGATAGCGAGATAATGGACAGCTACTTTAGGGTCGAGCCCTAGCATCTCTTTGTAGGACCACGCAAAGACATCTCTATATGAGGCGAGCAGGCTTATATATTCACTCTCCTCCTCACCAGTAAGAGACGTGTTTATGAAAGTTGGGTGTGGCTACTCTGGTGTATCGAGGTTCACCTCTTTAAGCACGTCCACTGTTGATTGATTGTCATCTTCATGCGAGCATGGCGCCTCTTCTGCATCTTTATCGGACATTTCTGCTTCAGCTTCCTCCTCAACTGTAATATGGTAACAAGAGGTCTCGGCTTCTTCGTGGTCTAGATCCTCTCCTGAAGGGTTGGTAATGATGACATCACGTCGTTTTACCCTCAATGTGCCTTTAGTATTTATCGTAACAAATGTTTTCCTCTTCATCCGAGAAGGAACGACACTATGAACTTCTCCATCTATTTTTACTTTAACGAAGGACGCATCCTTCGAGGTTTCCACCGGACAATCATGTTGAACCCTATCGAAGACTGACGCTGAGGCCCCTTCCTTCTTCGAAGTAGTTACACTTAGCCTTTGGAAAGTTGAAGGACGTACCATGTTTGAGGTCGAAGGTGCGCCTTCCTTTTCTTTTGCAGGCGCCCCTAACCTTTGTGATATCGGCGGTCGCACTACGACTGAAGTTGACAACATTTTCCCCCCTCACCTGTGGTCATACTTAGCCTCGGAAGGACTGAAGGTTGAATGGAGTCGGGTGTAGGAAGTGGTAAGACATTTTCTTCTGCCCCAGTGGGCATCCTTATCCTCTTAAGGGTTGAGGGTCGAGTGGAAACAAGAGCGGGAGGCTACCCCTCTTCTACTACTGGAGTCACGCTTAATCGCTCGAAAGTTGAAGGTCGTGCTGCCAATGGCCCAACGTGCCTAAAAGCAGACGTTCTTCGGTTAATATTCACTTTTTTCACTTATATCGTCTGACTCCTCCATTGTTATATGGTTTGTGTCTGCCACCTGCGCCTTCCCTTTTCTCGTTATGTGAACTGGCTTTGGAGACTTATATCCGAGTCCCTTTCTTGATGTGGGGATAGTATAACCTTCCTTTAGAAGCTTCTTTTGTGTTAATGAGAGCTCAGGTCTCTCATTGAAGATCTTCAGACTTTTGAACTCAGTGTGAGCTGTGAAGTCGTATCCTGCCATTGACAGAAGCTTATATGTCTTAGGGTCAAAATCATCCTTCGTCCGACTCTTAGGTAAACTTGCTTTCGATCAATCGTTTTCGAGCTTCTTGACCTCCTAACTCGTTATCTTTGTGAGCGGCGTAGTGAAACTTTCCTTCAGAATTTCGATCTCGCTCACAGTCAGGCTTTTTGTACATTCTACAAATGGTGACTAGCCCTTCTTGCGTCCAGACAAAGGAACGTAACGCAAATCAAGGAAGATCACCCTTCATCTTTTGAAATTTCAAATTTCCCGAAACTTGTAGACTCCGCCATTTTTCGAAGCAAACCCATTTGTCTCTTTGACAGTTTCTTCTTTCACGTCAACCTGTGGTACTTCCTTAGGCTGACTACCACTTTTTATTAAAGGGATCTTTGCTAGTATAGTCTCCCCTATACTATGTAAAATTTCGCGTCAGCAAAATAGGCCTTAACTTATAAAAATAGATTGGTATCTGCCTCCACCTTCCTGACGCCATCTTGGTAAAATAAAATGGTGTAACATAGAAGTTAGGGTGAAGGAAGAAGAGGGTAAAGATAAAAAGGAAAAATTAAAGAAATTTAAAATATATGTTATATTTCAAAAAAAAATTAAAAACTAGATCCAAACCTGAAGGATTAAAAGTGTATTGTTTTTTCATATTTCCTTTGGTAAACTAACACACAAGTCTTCAAATTAAAATCTCTAATAGAAAAATTAACAAAAAACCATTTTTTTAAAAAAAATGTTTAAACTAGCAAGGGTACCAAAATCATCCTTAGGAAGTCAAATCAGTTATGATTAATGGCTACACCGTCCCTTCCTATAGAGATGAAAAATAAATAGAGGAAAACTTCTAAAATATATATATATAAAAAATAAAAAAAAGTACACCCAATTTTAGATTCAAACTGGCTCAAGTATCAAAGCATATTTGAAAAATATCACGTCATATTCAACCTCCACCCTAACTTGATTCCCAATCAACCAATACCCTCTATTTATTTTTTTGTTCTTTGAAGTCAATTTAAAACAAGAAAACAAAAACTATCCATTAAAGCTGAGAAATTTGCATGAAAAATCTCTTTTCACATGCATTAATGTGATTTGACTCATGTTCTGAAATTAATGACATTTGACCCTTTTTGTACTGTGCATTTCGTCCAAATTACCGTAAGGGCATCATACTGACTCTGCTCTCTCGCTCTTGCTCAAGTCACGTTCTCGCTCTCGTTCAAGTCTCGTTCTCGCTCTCGCTCTCCCTTTTTGTACTGTGCATTCCGTTTAAGTCTCGTTCTCGCTCTCACTTATGATAGTAATTAAATAAGACATAGCTCTCTCGCTCTCGTTCTCGTTCTCGCTGGCTTTCGCTCACTGACTAACTCTCTCTCTGCTACTTGACTCTTCTTTGTCTTTTTTCATTTTTTTCTTTATATTTTTTCCATTCATTTGGCGAGCGAGCGAGCGAGAGCGAGAGAGCAAGACAACGGGAGGCGAGGCGTGAACAACGTCGCGGAGCGTGAACAAGAAAGACCGCTTCATATTACCCTTATGAGTCATTTTGCACGCGCCACGCCGAAATAGGTCATATTTCATTATTTTGAAATGTCAGGTCAAATGACATTAATGCATTGGAAAATGGGTTATCCGTACAAATACCCCATTAAAGCTTTGACCAAGAGTTCTCTAGAATTAACATGTAATACCATTGCTCTCACATGTTGAAAATAGCTAAACCAATAATTCTTAATAAAAATTGTTCAAAATAATTTGTTCTTATCTGAATTTACATGTAACAGACACAACTAACGTAGGGTGTTATAAATTTAATATAAGTTCAACTACTGACAAAATATTAGAATTTGGTGCTGTTCAAACATTCAGAATTCACAAATATCCCCATCAATTTCAATAAACCATATTATATAAACACCTTTACAATAATACAACTAAATCTCATAGTTTCACAACTCTCGCATTAAACAATTGTGCCATCATTTTGCCATCAAGTAAATAAATTAATTGATGAGCAAAAATTCCTTACAGCTTCACTACAGGGATATAGCAGGTGAAGATCTTTATTTGCTCAAGTACCAAAAAGAAATTCACCATTCTCTATTATCACAAAGCTTAAGGCACATAAGAACACAATCTCAACTTACTTCAGATGATATCAACCTAATCTAGCTTCTCTTGCTAATACCTGAAAAGGAGATCGAAAGAAAAAAAGAGCAAGCAATTATGGGGGAGAAAATGCAAAGGAACTTGATATGCATGATATTCAGTCAAGTTATAAGATAAGTGAATTATCTAGAGCATTTCTGGACTGCTATGGATCCCAAACTTATGAATTTAGTCCAATATTATTGAGCCTAAACTAAGTAGGTCATAATAGCAATATTCCATTTAGTGCATCTCAAGAGTGAAAGTCAATAAATTATGGTTTTTTGCTAAGGTTTTAAGTCATTGTGCAGATGGGAAAATTTGTTCATTTTTTGGGAGTTGATGTCAGTAATAGTCGTTTTGGTGTTTCCTTGCTACACTTTCCTTTAATATGCCTCCTCTATCACAATTAATGGCATAGAAGAGAGCACGTTTTCGTTATTTCCTTTCTCCATCGTTTGTGAAGATTTTTTTTTCTTCTTTTTTTTAAGAGAAAAAATGAACTTCATTTCATTGATACATTAAAAAAAAAAACAAAAAAGAAAAACCAAGAGGTGCCCAAGTTACCAAAGACACTCCCAATTAGCAAGGGAAGTAAGATTATAATCACAGAGGTAGGGAGGAAATTAACACCAAGAGAAACATAAATCAAATGATCAAAGAAAGATTCAAAATTCTATGTTTTATCTTCGAAGATGCATGGCCCCAGATCAAAGAAATGACCAAAGAAAGATTAAAACCTGAGGCGCAAAGGCCCCCCGGATCACCTCACCCCTCGCCCGAGGCGCGTGCCCGGGGTCGCCTCAATAACACCACGGGATTTCTTAAAGCACCATCTAGTCACATTAAGGTCTCTCCCCAAAATCCAATGATTCATACAAAGATGTGAGAGGTCCAAAGAGCTCTTCCCAACAGGCACTTCTTTCAACCGCTCTTAAGGGACCATTTCAGCCGCTCTCGAGAGACCATGGACTCCAGACGACCAAAATCTGTAACCATCACATAGTGAAAAGGAGAAGGGTAAGGGAGAAAGTACCTTTAGGGACAGTTTGGATGGGGGAAATATGGATGAGAATGTGTAAGAGTTTTAGATCTTCTTATCTGGAACCAGGTTTTCAAGTATGGATGTGGGTATCACTTATTCTCATGCATCATTTTTTTTCCATGATGGATGGGTTTTCTATACCCTTCAAGAAGGTTGGGTTTTCTTTATACTCACACTCTCTCTCTTTCTCTCTTCCATTCTCTCTCTTCTTTATTAATATTTAATATATATATATATATATATATATTCAACAACTATAGTTAATTATCCAATTAAAAATATTTATAATCAATTAATTAATTTTTATTAATTTTGATTAGTTAATAAAATAATGTACCAAAATAATACTTTTAGGATTAATTTCATAAAATAAGCAGAAATCAATTATGAAAATATTACGTCTAATTAATATTATATTTATTCAAATTAATACTCAAGTCGGCCATCAGAGAATGCATAATGGTAAATGGTGGGTAAGGTCATGGTTAAGGCAGTGGTTGGTGAGGAGAGAGAACGGAGAGAGAGCTCGTGTTTGGAATCATGTGTTACCTAACAACCTTTTTCTTTTTGTTGTTTGAGTAGATATCAACCTCCCCCTTTGTAATTTCTATCCTTCAGGAACTTTTTGGGGTGCTAAGTGGGTTATAATAATATAGGTGTAATAGTTTGTGCAGTTATATAATTTGTGTCTAGAATGCAGAGTTATTTAGTCTGGGTTATAATAGGTGTGTAGAGTTATTAACATATTATTATAACACAAGTTATTATAACATGCACCCCAAACAAGCCCTCAATGGTTTCTTCAATGGTTTCTTCGATAGAGAGTGATAATGAAGTCACTAATGAACATAACCATCTTTTTTTAAAATAAAAATATTTGCCTCTATATTTCCTACTTGCCTTCAATCTCATTCATATGGAAAAACAAAAATATTAAACATTCAACATTACAAAAAATAGAGCACATATGCAATATCCATCCTAAGATGCATGGATACAAACACAAAACATGGATACGACACGACATAGACATAGTGGAACATCATTATTTAAAAATCTATGATATGGATTTGACAAAGACATGTTAACAAAACATACATTCATTTTTTTTAGAGGTAAATTCAAAGACAATAAATTTGTACATTTGTATGCTTCAAAAATTATTATACATCTATTTATTATGTTTAACCAGTGTTCAATACGTATCTAACAAGTGTTAGTCATATTTTCTTTGTATAACTAGTATATGGCATGCGTATATTGAACTAACAATTATCCGACATGCACACATTACCCAAACTAGAGTGTCTGTCCTCATATCCACCCACCCAGCCCAAATGAGTATTTAAAAAGGAACGCAATAAGAATTAATCAGAAAAGAAGAGTAAAGTGAGGTTTGGGGGAATACTTACCTCTTCTGCAAATTTAATCAAAATAGTCGTCCGTGGTCGTTGTTGGCCCTCCACTGGAACAAAATGTGCCGTTACAACAGCAGGAAACCCAGCATTGTCCAGAACACCCTTTAAGCAAAAGGAAACACATTTCAGAACTTCCATAAACTAGATTACCATTCATTTCAAGGAACGCTTGCAGCACTTACTCTAACTATGCCAGCAACAAAAGCTCCGCAGTTAAACGCTCCCATGTCTTTTGGAATTGAAATAAATCTGCGGTCGATGATTGGGTTGTTGAGTGAATGCCAAAAAAACAACCCTGAGGATGACGACAAAAGCATGAAGTACAACAACTGAGACAATAGTTACCTATTCACGAGCAGTTCCTTCTCACTGATCATGTACTCATCTTCATGCTCGGTGCCTTTCTCAAGTGAGTCAGCAACCTGACAACATTCAAGAAGAAATTAGTAGATTTTTTATAATCATTCTGCCAAACAGTTTAGAAGGTAGAAGTCTGTTTGATAATGTTTCTTATTCTAGTTTTATGACGTAAAAAATTATGCTTATTTACCACTATTTTCGTTTATTTTCTAATCTACTTCCAAAAACATTTTTAAAACCATGACCCAATTTGGAAAACTAAAAATGTAGCATTTTTATTTATTTATTTATTAGAAACCAAGCTTTCATTTGAGAAATATGAAAGAATATACAAGGGAATACCAAAAAAAAGCCCGGACCAGAGGAGTCTACCTACAACAAAAGGGGCTTCCAATCCAAAAGAATAACACCAAATTGATAATTACAAAAGGCCTTAGTAGCCACCACCCATAAGGATGTAATAAACCTAATATTTTTCTAGAGAATGTCCCACAAACGCTCCATCGCTCAAAATATCCTATTATTTCTTTCTACAAGGGAATACCAAAAAAAAGCCCGGACCAGAGGAGTCTACCTACAACAAAAGGGGCTTCCAATCCAAAAGAATAACACCAAATTGATAATTACAAAAGGCCTTAGTAGCCACCACCCATAAGGATGTAATAAACCTAATATTTTTCTAGAGAATGTCCCACAAACGCTCAATCGCTCAAAATATCCTATTATTTCTTTCGAGCCAAATACACCATAATACTACCCCAAAAAAAAGTCGGCCAAAGAAATCTTCCTTTATCCATAAAGGGGAGCAACCTCCTCCATCATGGATCTACAATCTCGGTTACACAAAAGAGACCTCAAAGGAGTCCAAAAAGCAGCCTCAAATCAACCGCACAAACTGGCAAGACCAAAACAAATGATCAATATCCTCCAAAGCTCCTCTGCACAAGATGCACCACCAAGAACCCTTCTCCCAGGCCTATCTGAATATTCCTAATTAACCATAAAAGAGCTATAGCCTCCCCCCTACCTATCCATCAAGGGACAGGAGAACCCTAAAGAAACGGAAAGCAAGTTGGACACAAGAGACAAAACCAAAGCCGACTAAAAATGTAGCATCAGTTGAGGAAAACAATTTTATAATTGTTTCCAATCTACGTCAGTTTAGAAAAATCAATGTAGAAACGTGGTGTTAGATTCAGAGGTGCAAAGTAAAGTCAGCAACTTCAGAGGCTCATTGAACTGTTGCATCAACGCAACGAGACTCTGAATACCACTCATGTTGTCATATCTTTAGGTTACCCTCTAAGATCTGCATTCAAAGGTTTAATTTTTGCAAAGGGGCAATTATAACGGCTACCATACTTTAAGGGCGATTTGTGCAAGCAAATGCAAGAATTCACCTTTCCAAACAAAACCTTCCAAATTGTGCTGTGTACAAATGACAGAATGCCTAATAATCGTGTCTCCCGTCTATTTCCCTGTGAGAACAAAGAAGCATAAAGCAGATATGCATATTACCTTACAGCAAAACTAAATACAAAAGAACGAAAAAGGATGTAAATGGAAATCTGTCATCCAAAAGCTAAAGATACTATGCTTTGCTCAAGAATTATCTCACAAGTACAAGCCCGATAACTGATGTTCTAACAAGCATTAATCAATAACTAAACTCTCATGGTAAAACAGATTTACCATCTTCATTGCAAATAGGAAATTAATGATAACTGCCGTTTAAATTAGCTAAGAAGTGGTTTGGGAGTATTTTTTATGGTTGTTTTAGAAAACTGTTCACATGCTAATATTTTTCCAATAGATTTCGATTGTGTTTAAGTCTAAAAATTGTTTGGAAAGATATTTTTTGTTATCAGGTTTTATTTGTTTATGTTAAAATCAAGGTTATACCTAAATAATTACTCGTTATATTAGTGAACAATTATTGGAAAACATTGCAGAACACATCCAAAAATGGGGCAAAATACACTTTTGATCCCTGAGGTTTGAAAGGGGACCCTTTCAGTCTCTAAGGTTTGGAAAATAGTTCTAAATGGGATCCCTAAGCCTATTTGACCATTAGTTGACACTGTTGGCTAACGAAAATATGATTTGGCAGTTTCATTGTTGACTTGTATGTCTACTGACTTGGCAAAAGTACATTATACTAATATTATATTTTGGTGTGGTGGCCTTTCTTTCACTTTTTCCCTCTCCTTCCTCTCTCCTTATCTCCCTTTCCCAGCAAAGATCCTCGTTCTTGATCCAGTCATCCACCTCCCTCAATATTAATTGAACTAAAGAAAATACTAATGATAAAAAAAAATCCAATCCACAATTTTGTGTCGCTGTGGTAAAAGACCAAACCGCCACCTGGTCTTCGTCACAAAGGCACTATGTCTTTTCATTGACTTTATGCAAATGGGGACTTCAATAATCCTTAAGAAAAAACATAATACTCCCCATCATCTGTGTTCTTACTTCATGAATTCTTAATACTTCATCCGAACAAAACCACGTTTAATTATACAGACTTTGGATTTCATTCCAAGACTTGAAGTAGAAAAAAGTTCACACAGCTCTTAAACCCACATCACAGAAATCCTTTATGTGGCCATGAAACTAATTAAAGACAGATATGTCTGGAACACTTCATTTTTATCTCACTCCAGACAGCTTTTCAGACTTAATCTCTGTAGAGTCTTTAGATCTGGAATGAAGAGCTTCCTTCCATATCTGAAGCTTTGTTCTAAGGAACCTTCAGATCTAGGACGAAGCTCTTTGTTCCAGATCGAACCAACGGTGTTGGATGGCTGGAGAGACGTGGACGGAAGTGGTAAGGTTCAGCTGGAGAAGGGGAGACAAAGAAGTAGAGGGAAAGAAAGAGAGAGGCCACTTCACCAAGAAAAATAATATTAATTTAATATAATTTTGCAAAGTCAATATATACAAGTAAGCAATTACTACATATTTCGTTAGTCAACCAACGGTCAAATTGGCTTAGGAACCATTTAGCGCTATTTTCAAAACCCTAGGGACTAAAATGTCCATTTTCAAACCTGGCAGTCAGAGACCAAATAGACACTAACCTCACACTTCAAGAACCAAAAGTGTATTTTGCACTAAAAATAAATATATTGTTTCTATCTTCATGTAGTTTTTGTTCTGAAAATTGTTTTTAAAAATTATTCTGCCAATTAAGTTATCTACACCAAAAAAAACTTAATTTTTAAAATTAGACAACCGTTTTTTAACCCAATTTCGAAACTTCTGATAAATTTCAAAGCTTTTTAAGAAGAAAACTGCAATTTAAACTTAAAAATAAACCATGAGAACATAAAACAAACTTCAGAAGAAAAACCAAAACAATGTGGTTCAGTGAAAGGCTCAATTAGCTTTAACCTAAGATTCAATACCTTCTCTCGATGACAAAAAAGTTCCAATACTCGAGCACCAACTGCATAGCCTGCATCCTCCAACCTGATTCATTTTAGTTCAAATCCATCAAACTTTATCGTTTCCAATTCCAATGTGCACGGAAAAAAGTAGAAAGTAACAAGGGCAGACAACATTGTTGTTTTTTATTTTTATAAAAGACCGAGCTTTTATTGAGAAAGAATGAAAGAAAACAAGGGCATACAAAAAACAAGCCCACAAAAGAGAACGAGGGGTGCTTACAACAAAGCGCTCCACCTAAACAAAATAAAATCTAGAGGATAATTATAAAAAACCTTAGTCATCGAGGCCCAGAGAGAAACATAAATCTAGTAAGGGCCCAAATATCAAGAGAGGATCGGTCAAGCCCTCGAAAGATGATATTGTTTCTCTCCCCCCAAAGCCCCCAAAGGATAGCGCAAGCCCCAGCCTTCCACAAAAACGCGGGGGTTGCTAAAGGAACTCCTTCAACCTCTCTCTACAAGCCTCTTCCCGCAGGAAAGGAAAGCCCAAATTCTCCGACAAAATGATTCCATACATCCTGAGCCATCTCACAACTCCAGAACAAGTGGTCGATATCCTCTACCACCCTCTTGTAAAGAATACAACACCAAGGACCAACCAAGGATGGCAATCTTCTCGAGACCCTATCCAGAGTACACACTTGTTACCACACTAATCGGCCTAAAGTCTCCAACCTTCCTAGCCCCTTCCTTTTTAGGAATCAAACAAACAAAAGTGTCACTAAGGGAGTTGTCCCCCGCTCAAAGAACTCACAAAAACCTTCCAAATATCCTCTTTAATGGTATCCCAACCATCCGGGAAGAAAGCGATAGAGAAACCATCAATACTAGGACCTTTGCTTCTATCGAAACTAAAGACTACTTGACGAATCTCCTCAAGGGTAAAAGGGCTAACAAGGGTCAAGTAAGCCTCACCAGGGATACGGCTCCACTCTACCCCTCTAGAAACCCACGCTTGTGAATAGGATTGGTGTAAAGTCCCGATAAAAAGAGATAATCTCTTCCTCAATCTTCCTCTACTACCGCACTACCTCACCTAACCCATTTTCCAAAGAGAAGAATGGAATTCTTATTGTGTCTTCCACTCGCAACTTTGTGGAAGTAAGCAGTATTAGCCTCACCAAACTTAGCTCACATTATTCTTGTCTTTTGTCTCCAGCTCGTCGTTTCTTTCTGAACCAGCTCCTCATACTCATTTTTAATTAAGTAGCGCTCCTACTTGAGATCCTCACTCAATCCTCCTTCCTCCTTCAGACTATCCCAAGGTCTTAACACGACCTAAGACCTCTTGCTTCCTCACCCTCACATCGCCAAAGGTTTTGCAATTCCAAGACTTCAAAACCTCCTTGAGAGCCCCAAGTTTGTCCATGAACCAAACCCTTCCCATTTAATCACCCTCCTCTGCCACCAAGCAGGAAGGGATGCTTGAAGGGTGCTCCAACCACATGTTCTCAAATCTAAAGGGACGCGGGCCCCACTTTGGCGAACCAGAATCCAAAAATAGCGGCCAATGGTCGGAGGTGACTCTTGGTCCTAAATTCAGACTAGTGTTAAAAGAAGGAATCCATCCACCCTTTGGACAATAAAACCCTACCAATATGGCTCCTAGCCCACGCATTTGCCCGGGTAAAACTCACATTCCCTAGTGAAGGGTCGAACAAGTTACAACCCTTATTAAGCTTATTAAACATCCTCATAGATCTCATTTCCCGACCTCTAGGAGCCTTTTCCAAAGGGCTATGAACCACATTGAAATCTCCAACCAGACACCAACAAGATCCACAGAAACCAAACAACCCACCCAACTCATCCCAGAAAGCTTTTCTGCCCCTCGTCCTAGGGGGACCATAAACACCAGACACCCAACCAACCTACCCCTCCGGGCAAGCAAAGGAAACCGAGATAGAAAACCCCCTTCAACCACCTCCAAGGAACACAAGGACCTACTGTCCCAAAGAATAACAACACCCCCGGAGGCACCCACTGACTCCAAGCAAACCGAATCCACATGTCTCCTCCCCCAAAGACTCCACACCAACTCACGAGACACAACCTCCATTTTTGTCTCTACCAAAATCATGATATCAGGTCTTTCCAAAGAGAGAACATCCTTAACTAACCTCTGCTTATCTCTTCCCCCAAGACCTCTAACATTCCAAGAGACAACTTTCATTGAGAACCCACTTTACCCTTGACTTTGTCCAAAGCCTTTCTCTCATCGTAGTTAATTGAGCAAGACAAATTCCTCACCTCCCTCTTATCCCCAAGACCTCTAATTTTTTTTGAAACAATTGACAACCGACCGACAACATTACTGTTGTTATTCCTAGACAGTATGGTTTCCATTATTATTATAAGTTTTATATATACATCTATGTGGGTATGCATGCATGCGAAAGAGAGAATCTGAAAAGAAGTATTTTATCAAATAACTAAAAAGTTTTGGAATTCAACGTCAACAACATATCACAATCCATTCACCCACATTGAGGGCGATAACCATATAGGATTTTTTGGTCAAATGCAGTTAGGAATTTTTTAGCCCCTATAGGAAAAGAACTCTAAAATCATTCCTTTTAATCGTTACAACCATAAACAATGTTTGACTTCAAGTTAGAGTGCTCCAAAAGCATTTTGCAATATTCTATCTTTTTCAAAAGCTTGGATTAGAGGTCTTTTATTCGATTATCTCTTTGGGTTATCGCCCTACAAAACTCTAGGTTATTCTAGTTTCGTTGTTAATACAAATTCTTTAATTATTTTTAGAAAAAAATATATATATATCAGAAGGAAAAGAATCAAAAAAGAATATGCAATCAAATGAACATTAGAATTTTCAAATCTAGAACATTAGCCATTATTGATGTACATCTCCGGTTAATTTTCGACCCTCTCACCAACAACATTAGCCATAAAGATGAGTTGTTGTCGTTTAAAATATAATAGCTTCAATTGAAAGATCACCTTCGTTCTAACTCAGCAATATTGTCAACCTGAGTCTGATTGTATTGCACAAGTTCGGAGAACAAGAATGCAAATGCACTCAAACTCACCTACAAATAAACAAATTAAACGCAATCACATACATATTGTAGCTCAAATTCGCTTAAATTTATTAAAGGATGATTGATAAGGCCAGGGGTATCAAGAAATAAAATGCCAAGCTCGAAGGATTTCGTTCCATATACAAAAAGATATATAATTTTTCATTAAAAAAAATCAAGTCCAAGTTGTTGCAAACTTACAACCTCAGCAAAGAAATAATATGCCAAGCTCTTAAGTTTTGACCATTTTTTAAGAACAAGTTTTAAGTTTGTTGAACATGCATCATTTTTTAGGGATTATAACTGCAAAATACAGCAAGGAACTGAAGAGCTCTAATTTAAACAAAATGGAATATAATGAGGTAAAACATGTATGAAGCTGAAAATTTTCACAAGAGAAAAGGAGCAAGCAAATCTATAGAGAGAAGGGGAACAACTTCTTGTTTGCCCTTGCTGAGAGGTCTGTCAAGGACATTAGAATACTGCTTGATCTTCCCAACTCCGATCATGATTCCCTAATTCTCAGAAGTGTTGGTGGAAATCCCTGGTGGAAAATCATCACACATAAAAAGTTAAAACCCTCAAGTTGTATCCACTCTTCCTCCAGATCATTCTTCTGATAATGCATATGTTTCATCAAAATGTGATTGCAGACCCATGTTTCAAAAGAAGTATGCATCACATGAAATAAATACTTTGTACAACAATGATGACAAAGGAAACACAAAAAGAGATAAACACAGCAATTTTCAGAAAACAAACTAATTCCATCAAGAAAAATACACTTAGAGAGACAAGCAAAACACGATGTAAAAAATATCATCAAAGTTAAGTACAAAAATAATGAGTAGACAAAACAACTAACAAGATACAGAAAAGGAAATTTGATTAGAACAGAAATCTAACTCAAATTAGTGGACAAAACAATGGAAGCTCCCTAATATATTGTGAAAAAATGATAGTCCAAATGTTTCAAAGTTGAAAGTGTGGAAAAAAAAAATATTTCCACTTTTGCGAACACAAAGGACTATTTAACGAGAACTTTTTTTTGGGGTAAGAAATCAAGAAAAATGAAAGAATATACAAGAGCATACAAAAAACAAGCCCAACAAAAAGGAGGTCTCAAAAACTAAAAAAGGAACTCCATTCCAACAAAATCAAGCTAAGATCACAATTACAAAAAGGCCTAGTGACCGACATCCACAAAGAAGCATCAAACTTCACCAATTCTCAAACCTCGTCACAAGACCACTTAACCTCTCTAACAATCCTATTATTTCTCTCAAGCCAAACCCCCCACAAAATAGCAAAGAAACTAACATGCCACAAAACTTTGTCCTTTTCTCAAAAAGGCAAGCATAGAAGCACCCCTTCCATCATAGATAACAATCTTCATTCCAAGATAAACATAAACTAAATGAATCCAACCAACAAGCCCAAAGGAACTGAACAAACTGGCAACCCCATAATAAGTGATGCAGGCCCTCCGACCATCACCTACAAAGGATGCACCAATGCAGGAAGAACACATAAGAAGAATGTCTTTGGACACACACAGTCCATAGTGTAAACTTTCCCATGTAAAACCTACCATACAAAACAGTTTAACTTCCTAGAGAATTTAACCTTTTGGAGAGAGGAGAAAGTAGAGACATTTTGGGGCAGGGAGGGATCGACAACAACAAAATGCAGGAGAAGCCCTAAGAAGAATCTGGGTCCAAAGCCTAGAATCCCTACCCCTCGAAGCACACGTTGATCATGGATGATAGAAAGATGTCTCTCAACATCTAAAGCCTCTATATTAGAGAGATGGCACATAGAATCCAAAGAGGTGAGGAGGAGGGATTAGAAGGAGATAAAATATAAGCAATAAGATGTAACTTCTTGCTCAAAAGATGGTATAAACGCGAAAAAAACTCACGAAGGGACTTCTCACCCACCTAACATTCTTCCCAAAAATAAATACTCAAGCCCTTCCCAATATTGCACTTAACAAACGAGAAAAAGAAGGAAGCCAAAGGCAATCGATTTCTAGAGGTTTTTTACAAGAATATTAAAAACCATTTAAAAAAAAAAAGCAACACAAAGGGAATATTGTTTTCTCAAATCATTCTTAAACAATTTAACCAACTGGTACCTAACCTTTGTATCCAAGTTCCCAACAAACTTTCATCTAAAGTTCGGTCGTATCTCAATGAAAGTTTGTTTTTTTTCAAAAAAACTGAACTTTCATCCAAAGGATATCAACTTCTGACCGGGTACATAGGCACCCTAATATCCAGTGTTTTAAAAAGCCCCTTCTTAAGTTTTTTTTTCAGTTTTAAAAGTAAAACATACCGTTTTACTTATTTTAAATATATATTTTAAAAAAAAAACAAAACACAGGAAACCAACTTAACTTTAGGGTTTTACGTAAAAACTTTTACGTTAAAACTTAAAAGAATCGCAACCCACAGTTGGCAGTCCCACACTTTCTGTCTTCTCCTTCAATCCAATGTCAACGACGAACCACCCTCCATTTTCGAAGCCCTCTTCAATTCCAGGTAAGTTCTCTTTCGGTCCTTTCTTTTCTTTTTCCTTTTCTTCTTCTTTTCTTTTTCCGTTTCTTCTTCTTTTCTTCTTTTCTTTTTTCTTCTCCCTCTCTTTCCTCTGAACCCCTCCATCTCTCAGCCTCCTCTCTCTGTTTCTCAATCAGAACCATCTCCCTCTCAATTTTATTTTATTTCTCACTCACTTGATTTCCAATTCTCCATCTCACTGTCACTCTCAGTGTTTATTTTCTGGAGTTAAGTTACTGTGTGATTTCGTGGTTTAAATTTCTAATATGAGATCATTAATGTATTTTTATCCATTAGGTTGGTCATTCTTAATTTGTTAGATGGTTGAGGACGGTCAAAAAAAAGATCCAACATGGAAATATGCTCGTTTGGTAATGCCGAAGATATTAATGCTTTAATATTATGTGGGTTTTGTTCCAAAATAACGAAATGAGGGGTACATAGAATGAAGCAACACCTTGTTGGTGGTTATAAAAATTAGGGGTGTACATGGTTTGGGTTGGGTCCGAGTTGGGGGCATTTTTTGGACCAACCCGAAAATTTGAGTTGGGTAGTCCTCTAACCCGTTCAACCCTATTTTTTAGAGCAACCCAACCCAACCCCTATAATTTCAGGTTGGGTTTTTTTTTAATTTAAACAATTTTTGGTGTACCTTCAATTTTTACCTAATTCAACATAAATATAAAAAAATCAAGAATTAAGAAACTCCAATGTCTTCCAACTACATAAATATGATAAAAGTTTACAATAAACACAATACACTTTTAAAATAAACCACAATGAATTAAAAAAGTACAAGTTTCAATAATGCAACTACTAGTCCATTACAAAACTGAAATTTTAAATTTGAACCACAACTAGAATCAACAAAAGTTACAACACCACAAACATTAGATTTAGTTCTTCATTCTTCAACTTTCCCTTGATATTTTGATAATGCTAGAACTTGAAAGGCTGAAAATAACTTCAGTACCAACTTCAGTATATAACTCAACTAATCAAAATGCCTCCCTTTGAATGGAATTATATCAACTCAACATAACTTCAGTACCAACTTCAGCATATAACTCAACTAATCAAAATGTATTAGTAATTGATATTGTTTGTGAGTTATGATATGTCAAATCTCTACTCGTGTTCTAAAGAAACATCTAAGTTAATTTAATTAGTAAATCAACTTAACACAAAGCACCAAATGACCCAACTTGAATTTAGCTCCAAATTTGTGAACAGAAAGCCAATGTAGCTGCTGGATTAGTAAAAATGTCGTAAATTACTGCTCTGAAAAAAGTGAAAATGTCGTAAACTAAGCTAAGCAACACAATGTGAACACTAATGATTAAACTCCTTTAAATAGTTTGAATCAACCACAAAAAATTGTGCAGAGGCGAGGATCAGTATGAACACACTTGAGCGAGGAGCAGTATGAACACACACAATTTTTTTTCCAGAAAATCATAATAAACAAATAAAATAAATATGTTAAAAGGAAGACAAAAGCAAAGAATACCAGCGGCGAACACAAAAAAATTGTGCAGAGGCGAGAATCGATACTACGATACGAGGGAGAGGAAGAGTAAACGGCGATCTGGATCTAACTCACGAGCGGCGAACAGAAGCAAAGAATACCACGAATCAACGGCGGTGAGTCGGTGACACTGGAAGACTGGAAGCAAAGTCGACAGAGAAGAGCACGAGTAGCCGAGGAGGGAGCCGATTCGAGTATCGATTCTACGAATCCGATACGAGGGAGAGGAGAGGAAGAGTTGAAGTCGACGGCGATCTGAATCTCAGTGAGAGGAGAGGAAGAGTTGATTAGGTCGACGAACCGATACCGAAGAGTCGAAGAGGAGAGGAAGGAAGAGTCGATTTCGCAGCGTCTTTTAAGTTTAAATTTAAGATTATTATTATTATTATTATATATTTTCGGTTTGGAAGGTTGTACCGAGCCAAAAATCGGACAACCTGACTCAAACCGAAAAATTCGGGTATGCTACAAAGGAACCCATCACAACCAAAAAAAATTAACGCAACCCAACCCTTGAGTTGGGTAGTCCGGATTGGTCAGGTTGTCGGTTTATTTGTTAATAGAAATGCAACACACGTAGAAAATGTATGGATCGTGTAAAAGAAGAACTTAGGAGTTGTTTGGGGCGCTGAGTGGGTTATTATAGTCACTGGTTATAATAACCAGTGGGCCAAACAGGCCCTTAAAGCATATGAGGTTCTTTGGATTGAGGAGTTAGGAGGAGTTAATAACTCCCCAAATTCTTTGTTTGGTCCAAGGAGTTATTATCTGTGACTCTCACAGATTTATTAACTCATTCTTGTGGGTCCCACAGATTTATTAACTATTTCTCCAATTCCTTCTTATGGGCCCCACAGATTTATTAACTCTTTCTCCAACTCCCCATAACTCTTTTTCCAACTCCTACTTCATGCAACTTTTTGCCCCAAACACAGTTTCTCATAGCTCTAGAGTAAACAACTCAGCACCCCAAACACAAACTTCAGAACTCCTCAAACTTCTTTACTCCCCAGACTTCTTTACTCCTACTCCCCTAACTCCTCAATCCAAACGACTTTCTATATTGAAGGGATGGAATCTTGATGTTGAAGCGATTGATCGCCTTTGTTCTTGATTATGTTTGCATAGAAATTGACAAAAAAAACAGAAAACTAAAGGCTAAGTCTAACTATGAAAGCTTACTAGATCAAAGATTACCTTTGAAGACACAATTCTTCTCGTAATTCTCTTGTCATCTACAATCTCTACGTTCCCAACGATCGAACACCTCCAATGAGTCTTCTCGGTTGTTCTCTAGGAAAGGGGGAGGAGTGGGAACTCCTTTTTGGAATAGGAATTTTGTAGAGAGAAATTTTTTAGAGAAAGTGATTTGCTAGAATATGCTAAATCTTTCCAAAAGACTTAAACCTCAAATTTACATCCAAATGGATGCTTATATAGCCAATGTGGGTGGAGACAAATTCTCCACCCATTATGCCACTATTTCCACTTATTATGCATTATGCAAAATCAATTTGCATTAAATGCATAATATAAGGTATCAAATACCTTGTTATGTAAATCATATTTACATAAAGGGGAAATTAAATTGAATAATATTCAATTTACATATCTCTCAAATTGATTTCTCTAAGTATGCCTTAATTCCATAACTAGACAATAATATAGTTTATTATGAATCATATTCACATTAAACTATATTATATATCCATTACATTATGTATAATTGATATAATTTCCTAAATTGAATTTGAACACGTTAAATTCATTCCCAAACTTTATACCATCATTATTTTCATATTAAGCCAACCGAGGGACCTAATGGACCTATAGATCACGAGCTCCAACGATACGAGATTAACTAATCAAACTCTTTGATCCCGTTAATCAACATTCATTAACTACGAGTCACTCCACTAAAGACTGGTAGTTGCACTCTCCTCACTGTAGGACAAGTTGTGTCCATTGATATAACCAATGCCCATGAGTCAACCCTTCACAGGTCGTTCGTAGTCACAGCTGGGTCAATTTATCGTTTTACCCATGTGACTACTTCTTGCTCCTTAAGCACCACTGATCCTCCAATGAACAACAAGTTTATGGTCCGACCATAAACAATGTCCCTCTCAAGTCAGCGAGAGGGAAGGGCCCCGTTGTTCAAGACCTGGATTCAGTTCTTAAGGGAACAACCTATCTAGTTGCCCTAGTTCGGGAACGAGTGAATTCCTTCTTGTGAAGTTAAGTCCCCAGCTTCCTACGAAGTTTCATTCTTGAGAAGGTAGGCATATTGAGTCTTCAGCTGTGACCACTCTCACTCGTACTAGTCTAAGGATAAACCCCCGTAGACAGGAGTTCGTAACTCGCTCAGGATTCATGTTGAGTCACTAATGGTCATCATTGAATTATTAGCCCTAGTCTATCAACGACGTTACTAGAGTGGTCTAACAATTCTCGGTCCGGTCTTGTACAATCTCATCGCACAGGATGCCCCCACTCGCATGTCAACTACATGAACAAGTTGGATCGTCTCGTTTGTATCAAATACAAAGTGAGTCGCATCCATAGTGTTACCAGAATGAGGTTTCCAACCTTATCCATGTACTATAGACCATTCGGGTCAACTACTTGAACTTGATCCTTGCTATGTGTCAACTACACACGGTTCAAGATCTCCTAAATGTGACCTTGGAGCTTAGTTTATTGGAATTAAGTTCGTAATTGCGAGAATACAAGGTTTAAGAAAAAAATAATAACATTTTTATTCATTTTCTTGAGAAATTAAAAATACATGAGTTTAGGGCATAAATCCCAACATATATGTCCAAGAAAAAGGAGGTCAAAGAACAAAGAAATTTGATTCGGACATTGATGCAGAAAATTATGGTATTGAAGATGAGGATGAGGATGAAGATGTTGTAATGGTAAGCAATTCGGGTAAGAGATTGACATCAAGTTTAGAATCAATTAAGTTTTCTTCTAAAAAGCCAAAACAAAAGGGTCTAATGGATGCATATTTTACTCCTAGTCCAGAAACTATGGTTCAAAAATCGAAAGAATGATAAAAGAAAGAAAACAACATTGAATGTCGCTTACAAGAAGGATATGAGAGAGCACACCATTCAAAGAATTGCTTGATGGTTTTATGATGTTGGAATACCTTTGAATGCTTGCAATTATGAAAACTTTGCACCTATGATTGAAGCAAAAGGACAATCTGACCCTAGATTGAAACCACCACCTTATCATGAATTTAGAGTGTCATGCTTAAAAAAAACTAGCAATCACAAATGAGTTGATGAAGAATCATAAGGAAGAGTGAGTCAAGGTTGGATGCACTATCATGACCGATGGATGGACAGATAGAAGAAATATGACCTTACTTAACTTCTTAGTTAATAGTCCTAAAAGCACCATGTTTATTGAGTCTATTGATGCCTCATTATATGTGAAGGACGGGAAGAAAATGTTTGAATTGCTAGAAAAAAAGCTCGCGCCTTTTGGTAAGACGAAAAAAGCTGACCCACTGCTTCCCAGAAGGGCAAAAAGGCTAAGGAAGTTGCAGATAAAGGAAAGTGTTTCTACTGCAACACTGACGGGCACCAGAAACGCAACTACCCTAAATACCTGGTCGACAAGAAGAATGAAGGTAAATGTGATTTACTAATGGTTGAAACTTGTTTAGTAGAGAGTAATGACTATGTCTGGATACTAGATTCAGGCGCCACTAATCACGTTTGTTCTTCTTTCCATGGAATTAGTTCCTGGCAGCAGCTGTAGAAAGGGGAGATAACACTCAGAGTCGGTACTGGGGAGGTTGTCTCAACCGTAGTAGTGGGCACGGTATAGTTGTTCAACAATAAGCGGTTGTTATTGGATAACATGTACATAATACTTGGGTTTACTAGAAACCTCATTTTCGTTTCTTGTCTTGTTGAATAATGTATTTCAATTTATTTTTAATTAAATAAAGCGTTTATTTCTTTGAAAGATGTTGATATTTGTACAACTTTACTTGAGAATAATTTGTATTTTTTAAGGTCGAATTCAGTTCAAATGGTTTTAAACACTAAATTATTTAAAACAACAAAAAACACAAACTAAAAGACAAAAAAGTTTCTCCTAAAGAAAATGCGCATCTTTGGCATCTAAAGTTACGTCACATTAATCTCAATAGGATTGAGAGACTTGTGAAGAACGGACTGAAGGGAATCTGATCCCCGTGAGCAACGAAAATGTGGTTTAAATCGTAATTGCTCGTTTGTTTTTGGTTTACTCCAAAAACCAGTACATTGGCAATTACCAGAGACTAAGCAATAATCTAATCTAAGCATGGATTAACGCATAAAATAAAAGCATGTTGTACAATTTCTAAAACTAAAAGGAATTCGAAGTTTACCATTGTAGTTTCCTTATTTAACAACTCCTTGCTCCAAATGCACTGCAACAACAAACAAGTTTTCTTCTCTGTACAGCAGGACAACACCACTCAACAAACCTCCTATGACTCTGAGTTCAACTTAGATCCGACCTTAGTGGGAAGGTCTTCAACAATTGGAATTTTGGAAAGGGATGTGAGTTCAGAGAGAATTTTCCAGCAATTCTCTAATTGCTTCTTCAAAGGAATGATCGATACACAAAACTCCTATGCATTGAGAAGTTAAGGAAGAGGAGTACTTCCCCCACTCCTTATCGATAGGGAGTCAATGGGAAGTGGAGAACGTGTCCTCCTGACACGTTCCCATCATTTTTAATTAATTAATAATTAAATAAATTAATTATTAAATAAATTAGTTAAATCAAATTTAATTAATTATTAATTAAATATCATATATTTAAACAAAATTAAATCACATTTAATCAATTTCTCCTCTGACCTATAATTTTAATGTGCATCTTATGCACATTAAATTTTAACCTATAGTTTTTTAATATGAAACTCATTCATATTTAAATTTAATATTTGAACTCTTTCAAATATTTAATTCTCTCATATAATTTAATATGAATCATATTCACATTAAATTTATAATATAAAGTTCCAAAACTTTATATTATAATATATCTATATACATAAATGATTATTCCCTAATTGAATTTGTACATTTCAAATTCAAACGATATAAGAACCCTTTACGAGCTAGAAGGTGGACCCAATGGACCTACAAATCAGAAGCTCCAACGATACGAGACTATTCAGTTAATCTTATTAACCTCCTAATAAACATTCGTTTAATGCGGGAACACTCAACTAAAGTCCCGCAACTGCACTCTTCTCACTGCAGATATATTTCGGTGTCCACGGATATTGACCAATAACAGCAAGCCAATCCTTCACGAATGTTCGTAACACCAGCTGGGTCAAATTACCATTTTACCCCTAGGTTACATCTTTTACCTTAAGTCCTAGTGCTCCTCTAATGAACAATTTGTTTGTGCTCCTACCAACAAACAGAAGTCCCTCTAGGGCCAATGAGAAGGTCGGGCTCGTTCAAGTCCTGGAGACACCACTTAAGGAAACATTCATCTACTTATCCTAATAAGCGGGAAGGAGTGAATTCCATCTTGCTAAGTTAAGTCTCCAGCTGCTCGCTCGGTCTTGTCCCCAAGAAGGTAAGCTTATTGAGTCAGCGAATCTGGCCACTCTCACCCATACTAGTCAAAGGACAATCCCTTGCAATCAGGAGTTCGTAACCTGCTCAAGATTGAGATCAAGTTGCCTAGGTCATCCTAGTGAAATAGAAACCTAACTAGTCAACAGAGTTACACCTAGTGGTTACTATTTCGTGGTCCGGTCTTATGCAATCTCATCACATTGGATATCTCCACTCACATGTCGTCTACACGAACACGTTAGGATCACTGTGTTTGTATCATATACAAAGTGGGCCACATCCATAGTATTACTAGGGTAAGGTACCCAATCCTTATCCCCTTACTATCCCTTTGGGGTTGTTTGGGGCGCAGGTTCGGAATCAGAATCCTGGGAATCAGAAGCCTGGAGGGTTTGTCCTGAGGGGTTACGAAGCACGAAATCAAAAAGCGTGTTTGGGTGCAGGTGTTCAAAGTCCGGGAATCGAAAAGCGTGTTTGGGTGTAGTGTTCTCAAGCACAGGAATCGAGCATATTGTGTCTCTGGAGTGCGATTTTCTAAACTCTAGGTTTTGTACAGTTTTGTTTCACCTTTTTTCTTTTAGCTATTTTATTCCTTTCAAATTTTTGTAATTGATCTTATGTGAATTGTAGAAGTTAAAGTTTAACATGGCTCAATTTTTTAAGTAACTTTTCCATTAAACTTTCAATTTAGGTAGTTGTTGAAGAATAAAAAAAGAGTTTTAAACCTTTAGAATAATTTTTAGCATTTAGACCCAAGCCAACTATTCGGGTTGCAAATATCTTCAACCCAAACAACCCTAATTAAGTGATGAGCTCAAATCTAACTTGACCATGAGACATTTGGGTTGGCTTAGTTTAGGTTGATACGTAATATAAATAAATAAATAAATATATATATATATATATATATATATATATATATATATATATATATTCAATTAAGATTAAATTAAGATTAGAAACTTCATTTTAATTTATAATATTATGAATTTTTACCTTGCAAAAGGACTCAAAAACTTATTTTAAAAAGTTATTGAAGAATAAATCATCTAAAAATAATTATAAAATTAAATAAATATATGTACATATAGTTGTAATATAAGTAAAAAAAATATTTTTCTAAAATTAATAGGAAGTTTGGGTTGGTTCGGTTCTAGGTTCAACCCAAAATCGATTTTTCGTGAGCCCCACGAACCAACCCAACTCATAAAGTTTTTTTAACCCAACGAATCGGGTGGGTTGGGTTGATCAGTTTTCGGTCATCGGGTTTTTGAACACCCCTACCACGAGTTTACACATACAGATACATCGTCCAAAAGTGTTGCAACTAACATGAAACAAAAGAAAATAAAACCCCTTTGTGCTAAAGAAAAAAATTGGTCGAGTTGATGAGGTGGTGGGATTGTCGAGGTGGTCGTTAGATTTTTGGTTGTCGGTGGTCATTGGATCGTCAGAGTTGTTGTTGAAAAGGTCGTTGAGGCAGCCATAAGTGGTGGCTAGTCGCCAATGTGGTCGTCATAGTTGTCGTTGTTTGTGGTCGCCGGAGTTGTCAATGTGAGTTGTTGTCGAAGTGGTGGCTGAAAAATGGTAACGACAAATGAAAGAGGAAATGGGGAAACCAAGTGGTCGCAAGAGGTAACCGTCAACGGTGGTTGAGTCCCTGGTGTGGTCGTTGTAGTTGTAGTTGTCGTTGTCGGGTGGTCGCTAGAGTTGTCATCGAAGTTATTGTCGAAGCGGTCACCGATAATGAAAAACGACAAATTGAAGAGGAAATGGAAAATCAAGTGTTTTTCGGAGGCAGTCGTCAGCGGTAGTCGAGTCGCTGGTGTGGTTGTTGTAGTTGTTGTTGTCGTTGTCGATGGTGTCGGGTGGTCGCCGGTATGGTCGTCGGAGTTGTCGTTGTCGGTGGTCGTCGGAGTTGTCACCGGAGTTGTTGCCAAAGTGGTCGTCGGAGTTACCGTTGTCGATTATCGTTGGGTGGTCGTCGGAGTTTTTACCGGAATTATCGTTGTCGATGGTCGCTGGAGTTTTTACCGGAGTTGTCGAAGTAGTCGACAAATGGATGAGAAAAACATGAAATAAATTCCATGAGATTGCACTGTTGTAACCCATGGGGTTATACTGTTGTAACCCATGGGAATGAGTTTCAAAACCAAGGATTTGGAACACCTTGCTCCAAACATGGGTTTGGATTTGGATTCCAAACCCATCCAAATCCAAACCCATGGGCCAAACACACCCTTTAGGTTGTATCTCGAACTGAGATCCTTTATATGTACACTACATTCAGTTCATGAGACATGTTACAACCTTGGATGTTAGTTTATTGGATTTAGGGTTAATAAAAGGGCTATAGTGTAAATAATGAACAATAACTCTTTATTGAGCATAATAACTCTTTATTACAATAATTAGAACAACATTTACAAACTACGAATTTTAGGGCACAAACCCCAACACGGACTTCTAAACGAGTTAGAAGAAAGTTCTTTACCAGTATCTGAATCATGCTTTGAAGGCAAAATGACCAAAAGACCTTTTAGTGGAAAAGGTTATAGAGCCAAAAAAACCTTTGGAGCTTATACACTCTGATCTTTGTGGTCCGATGAGTGTTAATGATGAGTAATTTAAAGAGGAATTTGAAATCTAACAACCTTGTTAACAATAAACAAGACCTTTAGATCACAAATCCAAAACCCCCAAATCAAAATGAAATCAAAGAAGCCAAAGATTCCGATGTAAAAAATATTAAGTAACCTTTTGACAATTGGATCTAACAACCTTGCTTAAAGAAACAAGACCTTTAGAACTCAATTTCAATGACCCCAAAATGAATCTTGAAAATAAACTAAAGGAAAGTAAAATCAGATTACCTTGTCGATCAAATATCTCAAGGTAAGAGAACTTGTATGAGATCCGAATCACTCCACAAACAAGATTGGTCAAGTCAGGCTTGAATGATTCTAAGCATGTAACCTAATCTACATAGAATTGCAAGGAAATAACTCAATGCTATAATAAAAAAGCTCAAGGCTCCTTTTGATTACATTTTCAATCTTCCTTCTTTTTTTTCTCTACTAGTTACATGGATTTATATAACCTTAAAATCAACCCTATAGTAACCTATGGTCAATTGAAGGGTTGTAACATTCATTCCCATCAATATTATAATGTCCACTAGCCAAATTGTAACTTAAAACATTGAAAACATAACTTTTAAACTGAAAATTACATCAAAAAGACCATATATCCGAGAATGATATCTCTTGTTAGCTTTGTAACTCTTTGTAACCATCCAAGAGTAAATGAAGCACATCTTGAAGTATCTTGAAGCTTTCGTTCCATAAATAAAGCTTGATTGTTCTTTAATAAATGATGAGTTGTACTTGAGTTCATTAAATGCAACTTATGTTAAACTTCCATGAATTTGACTTCATTTGTGACTTGATGAGATGCCTTTGGTTAATATCAGTTAAAGCCAGAGGAGGCTATGAATACTTCATCTCTTTTATAGATGATTATTCAAGATATGAGTATGTTTACCTAATGCACCACAAGTCTGAAGCACTTGAAAAGTTAAGGAGTTTAAGACCGAGGTTGAGAACCAATTAAGTAAATCAATCAAAACATTTTGATCTGATCGGAGTGGAGAGTATATGGACCTTGAATTCCAGGACTATATGATAGAACATGAAATTATACCCCAACTCTCAGCACCTAGTATGCCACAACAAAATGGTGTATCAGAGAGGAGAAACAAAACTCTGTTGGACATGGTTCGGTCGATGATGAGTTATGCTCATCTCCCTGACTCGTTTTGGGGTTATGCAGTGTACGCTACAATATACATTTTGAACAACGTTCCGTCGAAGAGGGTTTCTGAAACACCTTTCGAACTCTAGAAAGTGCGTAAAGGTAGTTTATGTCATTTCAAAATTTGGATATGCCCAACCCATGTGCTATTGACAAACCCGAAGAAGTTGGAATCTCGTTCAAAATTGTGCCTCTTTGTAGGTTACTCTAAGGAAACGAGAGGTGGTCTGTTTTACGACCCTAAGGAAAATAGTGTGCTTGTGTCGACAAACACCACTTTCCTTGAGGAGAATCACATCAGGGATTACAAGACAAAAAACGAAGTCGTGTTGAATGAAATGGACAGTTCATCATGATGGAGATCAGACCTCCTTGAGCAGCGGAAATGTGTTTGGGATCGTTAATGTGCTTGATTGTTTTGCTTAAAAAAAAACCAGTACATTGATAAATAAAACAGAACAAGCATGAAAATTTTAATCCTATTAGACATGGATTAAATGCATACATGCAAACATATGTTAAGTTTAACAATTAAACTAAAGGGAAGAAAAATACCTTTGTAGTTTCAACTTGCAGCAACTCCTTACTCCAAACAAGACAACAACACAGGAACTTCCAAGATGCTTCTCTGTTTTCTTCAATTGGACAACACCACGAGGAAAACCTTCTATCCTCTTAGATCTTAGAACAAAACCCTTTGTGGGAAGGATTCCAACAATTGGAAGGTTTTGGGAATTTCAAGAATTGAGGGAAAGAGAGAAAGAACTTTTTCTTCTGTGAGAACACCAATCGATCTATTGATCAACCATTGAGCAACCCCCTTCTCCCTATTAAACTGTCGATAGGGAGAAGGGGAGGGGTAGTGGGAACGTGCCTGGATGACACGTTCCCTCATTTATTATTAAAATAATAATAATAATAATAATAATAATAATAATAATAATAATATAATTAAATCTAATTTAATTATTCATTTAAATCACATTTAAATAATACAAATTAAATATCATATATTTAATTTAGATTAAATCTCATTTAATCATATTACCCCTTTAACCTATAGTTTTAATGTACATCAAGTGCACATTAAATTTTATCCTATAGTTTGCAAATGTGAATCACATTCACATTTAATATAATATTTGAACTCTTTCAAATATTCAATTCTCTCATATAATTTAATATGAATCAAATTCACATTAAATTTATAATATATAGTTCCAAAACTATATATTATATCGTATCAATATACATTAAATATATTCCCTAATGAATTTGAACATTTCAAATTCAAATGATCTAAGAACCCTTTACGAGCTAGAAGGTGGACTTTATGGACCTACAGATCAGAAGCTCCAACGATACGAGATTGCTCGGTTAATCTCATTAACCTCTCAATCCACATTCGTTAACTGCGGGAACACTCCACTAAAGTCCCACATCTGCACTCTTCTCACTGCAGATATATTTCTGTGTCCATGGATATTGACCAATAACAGCAAGTCAATCCTTCACAAATGTTCGTAACACCAGCTGGGTCAAATTACCGTTTTACCTTTGGGTTACATCTTGTGCCTTAAGTACCAGTGTTCCTCTAATGAACAATTTGTTTGTGGTCCTACCAACAAACAGAGTCCCTCTCGGGGCAATGAGAGGGTCAGGCCCTTTGTTCAAGTTCCGGAGACACCACTTAAGGGAACATTCCTCTACTTACCCTAGTAGGCGGGAAAGAGTGAATTTCATCTTGCTAAGTTAAGTTTCCAGCCGCTCACTCGGTCTTGTCCCCAAGAAGGTAGGCATATTGAGTCGGCGAATCTGGTCACTCTCACCCATACTAGTCAAAGGACAATCTCTCGCGAACAGGAGTTCGTAACCTGCTCAGGATTAAGATCAAGTTGCCTAGGTCATCCTAGTGAAATAGAAACCTAACTAGTCAACGGAGTTACAGCTAGAGGTTACTATTTCGTGGTCCGGTCTTATGTAATCTCATTACATAGGATATCCCCACTCACATGTCATCTACACGAACACGTTAGGATCACAATGTTTGTATCAAATACAAAGTGGGCCACATCCATAGTTTTACCAGGGTAAGGTACCCAAACCTTATCCCCTAACTATAGACCCTTTAGGTCAGATCTCGAGCACGAGATCCTTTTTATGTACATTACATTGATTAAAGATTCATTTAATGACCTTGGATGTTTAGTTTATTGGATTTAGGGTTTAAATAAAGGCAAACTCGTAGATAACGAACAATAACACTTTATTGAAATAATAACACTTTATTACATTAATTAGAACATAATTACAAACTACGAGTTTTAGGGCACAAATCCCAACAAACTCCCACTTGCACTAAAAATCTAGTGGGGTACATCATAATCTAAAACAGTGGTTACAAGAGATAGAAATACAATAAACTAGGGCATCCATATACCCCATTACATATCTCCCACTTGCCCTAGATTAGCTTATGTACATATCTCGTAGACCCAGACTTTCCAGATGACCCTCGAACACTTTAGCTGTGAGAGTCTTTGTAAACGGATCAACAATCAAGTGCTTCGAAGCGATCTTCGTGACTGTCACATCTCCTTATTGTACTATTTCTCGTATCAGGTGATACTTCCTCTCGATGTGCTTACCTCGCTTATGGCTGCGAGGTTCCTTCGAATTGGCTACCGCACCACTGTTGTCACAGTATAAGGTGATGGGAAATTCTATAATTGGAACAACTTCCAAATCAGTAAGAAATTTCCTTAGCCAAACAGCCTCTTTAGCTGCTTAACAAGCAGCGACATACTCAGCCTCCATTGTGGAGTCAACGATGCATCCTTGCTTGATGCTTCGCCCTACTATAGCTCCCCCGTTAAGGGTGAAAACTGATCCCGATGTGGATTTTCGAGAATCCTTATCGGTTTGAAAATTAGAATCAGTGTATCCAGTAAGGATCAAATCCTTAGACCCATACACAAGAGTATAGTCCCTCGTTCTCCTTAGATACTTGAGGATATTTTTAACTGTTGTCCAGTGGTCTAACCCTGGATTGGATTGGTACCTACTGACTATTTCCACTGCATAGCAAATGTCCGGCCTCGTGCACATCATAGCATACATTAAGCTACCTACTGCAGAGGCATAGGGAATATGTCTCATATCCTCAACTTCTTGAGGTGTCTTGGGACACTGTTCCCTAGACAAATGAACTCCGTGCCTGAAGAGCAATAAGCCTCTCTTGGAATTCTGCATCGAATATCTGGACAACATTTTGTCGATATAAGACGCTTGAAACAGTGCTAGCGTTCTGTTCTTGCGATTCCTGAAGATCTGAATCCCAAAAACATATTGCGCCTCTCCCAAATCTTTCATTTGGAATTAGGTCGCCAACCAATTCTTTATGTTAGTAAGGTATCCTACATCATTCCCAATGAGTAGGATATCATCCACATAAAGTACTAACAAAGCTACTTTGTCGTTGATGATCCTCTTGTAAACACAAGGCTCATCAACGTTTTGGTCAAAGCCGTAAGACTTGATCGCAGTATCAAATCATATATTCCAAGATCTTGACGCTTGTTTCAATCCATAAATGGATCGATTAAGCTTGCAAACTTTTTGCTCCTGACCTTGGGCTATGAACCCTTCGGGCTGAGACATATAGATGCTCTCGTCAAGATTACCATTCAAAAAGACAGTCTTGACGTCCATTTGCCAAATTTCATAATCATAAAACGCGGCTATGGACAAGAGTATCCTTATAGACTTTAGCATAGCAACAAGGGAAAAAGTTTCTTCATAGTCAACTCCTTCCCTTTGGGTAAAACCCTTTGCTACAAGTCTAGCCTTAAAGGTCCATGCACTTTCCTAATTTGCATCTCTCTTTCTCTTATAGATCCATTTACACCCTATGGGTCTAACCCCTTCAGGTTGGTCTACAAGTTCCCATACTGAATTGAAGTCCATTGACTCCATTTCAAGGTCCATGGCTTTGATCCATTGGTCCTTGTCTACGTCATTCATTGCCTGTTTATAAGACAATGGATCTTCTACGCCGTCATCAGGTATGACAACTTGAGTTTCAGCTAAACCCAAGTAGCGGTCAGGTTGGGAAACAACCCTCCCATTGCGTCGAGGCATTCCCAACGATTGAGAAGGACGAGACTGACTTGAGGTGCTGCCTCTTTCATCAACTCTTGATGAAGGTCCAGCTTGATCAACAACTCTTGTTGGTTCATGAGTAGCTTCATTTAGTACTAATTTACTACGCGGTACGTGGTTCCTCATGTGATCTTCCTCCAAGAACGTGGCGTTTGTCGATACAATCACCTTGTTTTCTTGTGGGTCGTAGAAAGGACCACCTCTCGTTTCTTTGGGATAGCCAACAAATTGGCACAATTTTGAACGAGGTTTCAATTTCTTTGGGTTTGTCACGAGCACATGTGTCAGACAACCCCAAATCTTGAAGTGTTGTAAACTAGGTTTACGCCCCTTCCACAGTTCAAAAGGTATTTCTGAAACACTTTTGATGGAACACTGTTCAAGATTTGAACTGCAGTCTCTACTGCGTATCCCCAAAACGAGGCAGACAAACGAGCATAGTTCATCATAGAACGAACCATGTCCAACAAGGTTCTATTTCTCCTTTCTGACACACCATTTTGCTGTGGTGTATTAGGTGCTGAGAGTTGAGATTTAATTCCATGTTCTATCATATAGTCCTGGAATCTCAAATCCATATACTCTCCACCTCGATCGATCAAGTGTGTTTAATGGTTTTCCTAATGCATTCTCTACTTCATCCTTATACTCTTTGAACTTTTCAAGAGCCTCAGACTTGTGATGCATTAGATATAGATAACCATACCTCAAATAATCATCTATGAAAGAGATGAAATATTCGTACCCTCCTCGAGCTTTAACATTCACCGGACCACAAAGATCCGAATGTATAAGTTCTAAGGGTTCTATGGCTCTGTAACCTTTTCCTATAAAAGGTCGCTTGGTCATTTTACCTTCCAAGCATGATTCGCAAGGAGGTAAATAATCGTCTTCTAACTTGTTTAGAAGTCCATTCTTAGAGAGCCTCTCAATCCGGTTGAGATTAATATGACCAAGTCTAAGATGCCATAGATAGGTATTATTGTTAGTTGGAGAAATTCTTTGCCTTTTATTCTGAGTGTTAACATTTTTAAACATCTCATGATTTAAAATTGCTTTCGTTTTGTTCGGTTTTCGATGACATACAAGCCATTTTTCAATTTAGCAGAACAAATATTGACACCCTCTTTCAAAATGAACGCTTCATTAATCGAAAAAGAAATACAATATCCAAGTTCTATTAAACAAGAGATAGAAATTAAGTTCCTTTTAAGCTTAGGAACTATATACAGATTTTTTAATAAAAGAAATCTATCTCCGAAAAATAGCTTGGCATCTCCCATCGCATGCAGTGAGACAACGTCTCTGCTCCGAAACCACGAGCGTCATCTCACCTCTTCGAGCTCCTTGAAGGAACTTGTTTTCAAAATGAAGAGCAAACGTGATTAGTGGCTCCTGAATCAAGTATCCAGGTAAAATCATCATTTTCCACTAAACAAGTTTCAAGAACAAGTAAATCTAATTTACCTTTCTTCTCTTTGAGCTCAGCAAGGTACTTTGGGCAGTTTCGCTTCCAATGCCCATCCACGTTGCAGTGGAAACATTTTCCTTTATCTGCAACCTTGGCTTTTCCCTTGCCCTTGTCAGCAGCAGGTGCCTTCCCTTTCCCTCCTATTTTCTTCTTTTGGGTCTTCTTAAGATCAGAAGATGAGCTACAGGACTTAGTCCCAGAGGATGAACCCTTCTGGAATGGGAAAACAGATTTTCCTCTTCATCAGCCTGTCCCTTATTCTTCATAAGAGACTGGAAAGTGTAGTTCATTAAGAAGAGTAGTCAGGTTATACTCTATCTTGTTCATCACCGCATTGCTGCGGAATTGCAGGAAACTCTTCGAAAGAGATTCCAGGATGAAAGATACCTGACTTTGCTCGTCAATGACTGCTCCGTTCATCTCAACCACGTTGAAGTGGACCATCAAATCAAGAACGTGTTCTCTCACCGATGACCCCTCCTTCATATGGGAGTTATAAACGTATTTGAGGGATTCGTGCTGAATCTGTCCAAACGGTTGTCCAAACATTTCCTGCAGCGAACTCATGATCTCACGAGCTGAGACCATGCCCTCGTGCTTTTTGGCCAGAACTTCAAAAACACTAGCCAAAATGTAGACCTTGGCCTTGATCCAGCGGTCGTACGCCTCCTTAACAGATTGAGGAGCATTACGAGCAGGGATTTGAGGACATTCCTCAGACAGTACAAACCGTAGGTCGTAAACAACGAGAATCGTATTCAAGTTGGACTTCCACGTAGTAAAATTCTCACCAGTTAAACGGTCGCTTTTAAGTAAGGCTATTATTGAGGACGACATGCTGAAAATCCAAAATAGTTCTAATTAGTTATGCCTTTTAAACCCATTGTAAAAACCAATCATATTTAGCAAAATTATTAAAGAACCCTATTGTTTAAACTAAAACCACTGTTTAAATTAAACCTTTAATTTTGCAAGGATACTTCAAGGGTTTAGAACAAAAGCCTCCGTCGGGCGGTCAGTCATTCCTCCCTTGAATTGAGACTTTCACAGCCAATTCTCACTACCAGAACATCTCATGTCCAAATGGTCCTTAGCTACCGTTTGTTTGGTCAAAGATTTGTTAACTAACTTAACTCATCCCGTAAATGTGACCCTACCATTTTCAGATCCAATAGGCCCGAGCCAACAGGCTACTATTAAGAAAGACAACTGTTGGCAAACAACCTAAGAGACCCTATCCATTTCTGGAGTTCGCGGTGTTCCGATCCCTATAGTCAGGCCCTCCGTAGGGTTTGGCTGTTCCAGGACAACCTAGCAGGCAAACTCTAGAAATCTCACGGTGCGACCTAATGGAGGAGACCGTAGGATATGTTGACACGCGTCCTGCTCCCATTTACTATGGATACTTCCCTCATTCACCTTGGTATTGAACCATGCAAACACATACCGTAGGGGGACACCCTATTGACGCCACGTAGCCGAGCATGCAACTCACGGTGTGAACTCTTGAGGACGTGAGAGAAAACTCGATGCGAACATCTCGTTTTCTCCCATTGAAGTTCCTAAAATTAGAGTATAGATTTAACTTAGTTGGATTCTGGCTAAAAGAATCTATCTAAGTCTATGCCTATTATAACTATTATAACTAGGTCTTAAAACCTTATGTCTAGGTGAATAAACATGTAGATGGTCTCATCAAGTTTGCCATTCAGAAAGGCTGTCTTGACGTCCATCTGCCATACCTCGTAGTCATAATACGCGACAATGGCCAGAAGGATCCTCGATCGACTTTACCATGGCAACAGTGAAAAGGTCTCCTCATAGTCAACCCTTCAACTGGTAAAACCCTTTGCCACAAGTCGGACTTTGAAGGTCTGCACCTTCCCATCTACGCCACGTTTACGCTTGTAAATCCATTTGCAACCAATAGGTTTTACCCCATCCGGTTGATCCACAAGCTCCCAGACAGAATTGAAGTGCATAGACTCCATTTCCTGGTCCATAGCTTTAATCCATTCGTCTTTGTCAACATCAACCATTGCCTGATCATAGGTCAATGGATCCTCACAGTCATCATCAAGAGTGACAACTGAGGTTTCAGCTAAACCCATGTAGCGATCAGGTTGTCTCACAACCCTCCCACTACGTCGAGGCATTCCCAACCCTTGGGAACGAATTTGACTAGACGTGCTAGGATCAACAACACTTGTTGACGTACTAGCCTCATCAAAGAACTCTTGGCGATGTAATCGCCCATTTCATTTAACACAATTTTACTCCTTGGTAAATGATCCCTGCTGGGTCTTCCTCAAGGAAAGTTGCGTTTGTCGACACAAGCACCCTATTTTCCTTAGGATCGTAAAACAGACCACCCCCTAGTCTCTTTTGGATAACCTACAAATAGGCACAATTTCGAACGGGGTTCCAACTTTTTCGGGTTTGGCACCAACACGTGGGTCGGGCATCCCAAAATTCTAAAGTGATGTAAACTGCCTTTACGTCAGCTCTAGAGCTCGAAAGGTGTTTCACAAACACTCTTCGACGGAACGTTGTTCAAAATATAAACCACAGTCTCCACTGCGTACCCCCCAAAAAGAATCAGAGAGACGAGCATAGCTCATCATCGACCGAACCATGTCCAACAAGGTTTTGTTTCTCCTCTCCGATACACCATTCTGTTTGTGGCATACCAGTGCTTGAGAGTTGGGACGTAATTCCGTGTTCTATCATATAGTCCTGGAATTCAGTGTCCATTTACTCTCCACCTCGATCCGATCGAAGTGTTTTAAGCGATTTACCTAAGAGGTTCTCAACCTCAGTCTTATACTCCTTGAACTTTTCAAGAGTTTCAGACTTCTTGTGCATTAGGTAAATATACTCATATCTGGAGTAATCGTCTATGAAAGACACGAAGGACTCATAACCGCCCCGAGCTTTAACATTCATCGGACCACAGAGGTCGAATGTACTAACTCAAGAGGCTCTTTGGCTCTATATCCTTTTCCACTAAAAGGGCGTTTGGTCATCTTGCCTCAAGGCATGACTCACACACCGAAAGAGTTTTCTTCCAACTCGTTTAGAAGTCCACTCTTTACTAGTTTCTCAATCCTATTGAGATTAATGTGGCTTAACCGTAGATGCCAAAGATGGGCATTTTCTTTTGGAGAAACTTTTGCTTTCTTAGTTCGTGTTTCTGCAGTTTTAAACAATTCAATATTCAAAACGCTTTTGACCGAATTAGGTTTCAAAACATACAGATTATGCTCGAGTGAAGCTGAACAAATAACATTGCCTTTGAAAGAAATAAACGCTTTATTTAATTCAAAAAAAACACAAATAGATTGTTCAATTAGGCAGGAAATAGAAACTAGGTTTCTAGTAAACCCTGGAACTATCTACAAATTGTCCAACAATAAGTACTTCCCGTCAAAGTATAGCTTCACCGTGCTGATCGCTGCAGCAGAGACAAGCTCCCCGGATCCAACCCATAGAGTCACCTCACACACTCGTGAAGGGCCGCCAGAATCAATCCCCGAAAAAAGAAGAACAAGCGTGGTTAGTGGCGCCGAATCCAATATCCAGCAGAGTCACTACTCTCCACTAAACATGTTTCACCACAAGTAATTCACATTTACCTTGATTCTTCCTCTCACCAGAATTTGAGATGCTTCTTCTTCCATGTCCGCCCCATTTGCGGTGGGAAACACTTTCCTTTCTCTCGCAACGCCCTTGACCTTCTTGCCCTTGTGGGCGCGCAACTTGGTCGGTTTTTTACCTCTTCATCCTCTTCTTCCCTTTCGGCGTGAAGGAGCAACAGTTTTGTCCTGCAGGTCGAACCCCGTGATAAGACCTCAGAGGCAACATTTGCCTCGCATTCCTTGACCTGCTCTCAGGATTGGAAATCAGCAGTAGCTCATTGAGGAGGGTTGTCGAGTGTAGCTAATTTTGTTCATAACAAATTGCTCTGGCGAAGGAAACTCTTCTTGGAATAGTCTCCGTAATAAAATCGACTTGGCTCGACTCGTCGATCGAAGCCCCGCTCATCTCGGCCCAGATTAAAGTGGGTCATCATGTTAGAGAACATGTTCACGGACGCATCGACCCTCCTTCATCCGTGCGCTTGAAGACGTATTTGAGCGAGTCATGCTCGACTGAAAAGGATCGTTGTCCAAACATTTCTGCAAGGACTCCATGATCTCTCTTGGCGGAAACCATCAGCTCATGCTTCTTTGCAAAGACATCAGACATGCTGGCAATTATGTAGATCTTGGCCTTTTCATTGGCCCTGATCCACCGATCGTACGCATCGCGAACACTTCGCGACGCTGTCGAGCCCGACATCTGAGGACACTCCTCAGACAACACGAACTTTATGTCGTCAGTTACCAAAATTGTGTTAATGTTGTTTTTCCAACTTTGGTAATTATCTCCCACTAACTTATCGGATGCGAGTAATGCTATTATTGCGCTAGAAATTTTAATCTAAAATAAGAAAAACTTTGTATTAGTCTCGCAAAATTTTTTTTGAAATCCAATCAAGTTTTAGCAAAATTGTTTCACGATCCCTAGGTCATTCAAAATTTTGCAATGATACCCTAAAGGTTTAGAATGACCGCCACCGAAGGGTGAACAGAACACTCCTCCTCTAGGACGAGACTTTCTCGATCAGACCCTAATCCCAAAATAACTCTTATTCCATTAGGCGTCCAATTACCATTGTTCGGTCGAATTCATTAACACTTAACGAATTTTGTGAGTGTCACCCTCAAGCTTTAAGTTTCCAAGCATCCGTCCAAACAATAGCCACCGAAGGGTGAACCAAGAAGGAAAACCAACCAGGAAACTGTATCCCTTTCGTGGATTTATTTACTTTCCTTTCGTGCATTATACTTTCCTTTCTTATTGTAATATACTTGGTATTTTTATACCCTAAATTGTTACTTGTAAAGATGAATGAATAATCAATAAAATACAGAAAGTTACATGGTATCAAAGCCTTAAGCTAGGTTTCATCTTGTACCTTGTACCGCCGCCGCCACCTTTCATCGCCGGACCACCGCTTCTCTGCTTCAGGTTTGTTCCGCCTCACCGCCGCAAAGACTCTCGTCATCCGTCCAGATCTCTGTATTTCAAGTTTCAGATCTCTATATTCGTCGTCCGTCCAATTCTGCTCCAAATCGTACAACGCCCTGGTCATCTGTTCGTTGTTCGTCCAGATCGCCGTCTGTCTAGTTCCGCTCCGAATTGTACAACACCCTGGTCATCCGCTCATCTTTTCGCTCAGATCCGGTGCTTCAACTCAGATCCGTTCATCCTTTTGCTCGGTTCTCGGTTCTCGGTTCTTCGGCTTAGATCCGTTGTTTTGCTTGCGATCCACGATCATCAAATCTCGATTCTCGCCGTAAACACAAAGGTGCGGCCATCCGTTGAGTGTTCTCAGTTTCGTGGTGTTTTCCCGTGATTCTCAGATCTATTGTTTCAGGCCGGTTCAGTCAAACCCAACCAGTTTACTCAAACCGGTTCATCCAGATCTCACTCATTTTTTGGTTCATTTTGCCCAAAATTAAATCTATTTTCATTATGGAGAAATGTGATATCTATCGTCCCATTAACATAATCTTGAATGGAACAAACTATATAACTTGGGCCCATCAAATGAAGAGTTTCTTGATTGGTAGAAAGTTATGGCGCATTATTACTAGGGATGTATCTAAACCTGTGCAGAATAACGATTCAACCGAAGAAGATGTCAAGTTTACTGAACGATTAGAAGAATGAGACAACAAAAATCATCAAATAATGACTTGGATTGGTAACACTTCTACTCCTGTCATTCATGTTCAGTTTGATATGTTTGACAATGCTAAAGAATTGTGGGATTTTTTATCTACACGTTTTTAATATATCGGATTAGCTTATTATTATAGCTACATTGCACTCTTGTTAGTCTGAATCAGGATGTTAGTCAATCTGTCAATGAATATCTTGATACGCTTCAACCCATTTGGACTCAGCTAGATCAAGCTCAAATTAGCAAAGATCATCTTCGTCTTATTAAGGTTCTTATGTGTCTTCGACCAGAATATGAGTCTGTTCGTGTTGCCTTATTACATCGAAATCCTCTACCTACATTAGAGGCAGCAATTCGAGAAATTTTATTTGAAGAAAAACGACTTCGCATAATTCCATCTCCTCAGTCTGAAGTTGTTCTCGCAACCACAACCACAAAACACGTCTGAGTCTCTCTTTTGCAAGAACTGTAAGTCTCATGGTCACAAATTTGTTGATTGTCCTAAAATTGAGTGCAGGTATTGTTACAAACGGCGGCATATTCTAGACAACTGTCCCACTCGGCCACCACGCCCTCCAAGTCATGTTACAAAATCCAGGAATTTTTCTAAAGCTGGTTCTTCATCCGTTGTTGCTGCCACCCCATCAGGTGATCTCACTCCTCCAAGTTTTCAGATGAGTGATCTTTAGGATTTATTAAAACAGGTGATCTCATCCAATTCACCTGCTCTTACTGTTACATCAGGTAATTCATGGCTCCTAGACTCAGCATGTTGTAATCATATGACCTCAGATCTCTCTCATGTCATCATCTACCCCTGCAAAATCTCTTCCCCCCATTCATACTGTTGATGGTAATTGTATGACTATCTCTCACATTGGTAAAATAGACACACCTAATTTCAATTTTTCTAATACCTATTGTGAAATCTTGCTTTTAATCTTGTCTCTATGGGGAAATTATGTGAACTTGGCCTAAATGTTTGTTTCTCTTCTACTGGTTGTCAGGTTCAGGATCCGCAAACGAGACAGACGTTGGTATGGGTCGCAAAGTGGGAAGATTGTTTGAGCTCACATCACTCCAGTTGCCTACCTGGTCATCTATCTCTGCTTCTGTCACTAATTATGAACTATATCAATGGCACCTTCGACTTGGTCATGCTTCTTCTAAAAAACTTCGTCATTTAATTTCTGTTAATAGTCAGCATAATATCTCTAAATTTAATCATTTTGATTGTTTGAACTGCAAACTTGCAAAGCAACCTGCTTTATCATTCTCTACATTGTCTTCCATTTGTGATACTCCATTTGGATTAATTCACTCAGATATTTGAGGTCCTGCTCCTAATAGTACTGTCAATGGGTATCATTATTTTTTGTTATTTATTGATAATTACTCTCGTTTTACTTGTATATATTTTCTTAAAAATCGCTTTGACTTACCTCAAATTTACATCGTTTTTGCTAATATGATCCATACTCAGTTTTCTCGAACTATTAAAATTCTTCGCACCGATAATGCAATGGAATATAAGGATTCAAGTCTTATGTCTTTTCTCACTCAACAGGGCACTCTCATTCAACGATCTTGTCCACATACCTCACAACAAAATGAAGGGAATGAAAATCCCCGCGCAGCGGAAGACGATCGAATCGTCAAAGGTATCGTTACGCTATTTGAAATTTGCTAAAACGATCTAACTCTTAGATCTAAGTTAAACATACAAAAACTATGGAAGAAAACAGTATGAAGAACGAATTTACTTACTTGTTGAAGACTCTCTTCAATGTTTCTTCCAATGGTCACAAACACTTCGCGAACTATCACGATCTCTGAAACAAAACCCGAACAAACACCACCAAGTGGAACCTTGGTTGTTCTTCTTTTCGAAAGAAGGAGAATGATGGGATTCTTTTGAGTTTTGATGAGGAGAGAATTAGAGAAAAAAGGAGACTCTTCTCTTTGGTGAAATCCAAAAAAATAAGAGTGAAAGCATAATTTCCTTCTTGCAAGAAGGGATTAAATAGTGGAGTTAAAATCTCCACATTATCACCATTTTACCATAACCAGAGGTTATGCAAATCATATTTGCATAACCATATAATATAAGATATCTCATATCTCATATTGCAAATCACATTTGTAATAATTGTGGATTAATTAAATTGAATCACATCCAATTTAATTTCTCTCAATTAATTTCTCCAATTAGCCCTAATTCAACAATTAGCCTAACCTATAGTTTATTATGAATCATATTCACATTAAACTATATATTATATCATTCATATCTCATATAAATGACATAAATGCCCTTTAAGTGAAATTGAACACTTCAATTTCATACCAAAACATTAACCCTTCTTTTAACCCAGATTGAGCCAACCGAAGGACCTAATGGACCTAGAGTGACGGGCATCAATGATCCGAGATTAACCTATCAAACTCTTTGACCCGGTTAATCAACCTTCATTAGCTACGGTAACACTCCACTATAGCCCGTAGTTGCACTCCTGTCAGTGCAGAATATTACGTGTCCAATGATATAACCAATGCCCATGAGTCGACCCTTCACAGGTTGTTTGTAGACATGGCTGGGTCAAATTATGATGAACAACACATTGTGATGGTCTAACCATACATAACACCCTTCTCGGGCCAGTGAGAAGGTGGGCGCCCGTTGTCCAAGCCCTGGAGACAACACTTAAGGGAACAACCCCTCTAGTTTCCCTAAAGGCAGGAACAAGTGAATTCCATCTCGCGTAGTTAAGTTCCCGACTCCCTACTTGGTCCTGTCCCCGAGAGAGATAGGCATATTGGGCGAGTAATCGTGACCACCTCACCCGTATTAGTCAAAGGACGGACCCGCAGCATGGAGTCCTTAACACGCTCGGATTCGTGTCGAGTCACTAATGGTCATCTACGGTTATTAGTCCATACCACAATCAGCGGTGTTACATCGATGAGGTCTAACAATTCACGGTCCGGTCTTGTACAATCTCATTGCACAGGATGCCCCCACTCGCATGTCAACTACATGAACGAGTCAGATCACCTCGTTTGTATCTAGTACAACGCGGTCGCATCCACAGTGTATCCGAGGATTAGGTCTCCAACCCTATCCATATCATCAGAGACCGTTCGGGTCATTAACTCGAACGTGATCCTCCCCGTGTGTCCACTACACATTGCTCAAGTTCTAGTTCTCTCATAAATTCAATGACCCGGAACTTAGTTTATTGGGAAAGTTTGTAAATATTATGAGACACAAAGTAATGAAATAAATAACTCTTATTAATTTGCATGATGAATTTACAAACACGAGATTAGGACAAAAATCCCAACAAACTCCCACTTGGACTAAGCTATTGGAGAAAATACATTTTAGAAATGTACATAAATTACAATAAAGTAATACAATAAACTAGGGCATTGAATACCCGTTTACATATCTCCCACTTGCCCTAGTCAGGAAGCACTCGAAGACCTAGACTCTCTAGGTGACCCTCAAACACCTTAGCCGTGAGGGGCTTTGTAAATGGATCAGCTACGTTGTGCTCCGACGCTATCTGCGTGACTGTCACGTCTCCGCGGTGCACAATCTCCCGTATCAAATGATACTTGCGCTCAATGTGTTTGCCTCTCTTATGGCTCCGAGGCTCTCTGGAGTTGGCTCTCGCACCACCATATCACGCAACGATGATCGACAAGTTCATATTTGAAACAACTTCCAAATCCGTCATGAACTTCCTAAGCCAAACAACTTCCTTTGCAGCTTCACAAGCCGCAACATACTCCGCTTCCATAGTGGAATCAGTGATACATCCCTGCTTGATGTTTCGCCATACTACAGCTCCTCCATTCAGAATGAAGGCTGACCCCAAAGTTGATTTTCTAGAATCTTTATCGGTCTGAAAGTCAGAATCCGTGTACCCCGTAAGGATCAAATCCCCACTACCATACACTAAGATGTAGTTCCTCGTTCTCCTAAGATACTTGAGGATTGCCTTTACAACTGCCCAGTGATCTAATCCTGGATTGGACTGATACCTACTGACAATCCCTATTGCATAACAGATGTCGGGCCTAGTACACAACATGGCATACATCAGGCTCCCTACAGCTGAAGCATATGGGATCCGTCTCATATCCTGAACCTCTTGAGGAGTCTTAGGACACTGATCCTTAGACAAGTGAACCCTATGCCTAAAAGGTAGCAAGCCCTTTTTGGAGTTCTGCATCTTATATCTAGACAACATCTTGTCAATATAAGACGCCTGAGACAAAGCTAGCGTTCTGTTCTTCCGGTTAAGCACGGACTATCTGGATACCTAGAACATATTGAGCTTCTCCCAAATCTTTCATTTGGAATTGTGAAGCTAGCCACTTCTTAACGTCAGTAAGAAATTCTACTTCATTCCCAATGAGAAGAATATCATCCACATACAACACTAAAAATGCGACAGTTTTGTCAACGATTTTCTTGTATACACAAGGCTCGCCGACATTTTGATCAAAGCCATAAGATTTGATCGCCTCATCAAACCTTATATTCCAAGACCTCGAAGCTTGTTTCAGCCCATAAATGGACCTATGAAGCCGACAAACCTTTTGCTCTTGGCCTTGGTCAATGAACCCTTTGGGTTGGTCGATGTAGATGGTTTCATCAAGTTTGCCATTCAGAAAGGCTGTCTTGACGTCCATCTGCCATACCTCGTAGTCATAATACGCGACAATGGCCAGAAGGATCCTGATCGACTTTACCATGGTAACGGTGAAAAGGTTTTCTCATAGTCAACCCCTCCAACTTGGGTAAAACCTTTTGCCACTAGTCGGGCTTTGAAGGTCTGCACCTTCCCATCTACGCCACGTTTACGCTTATAGATCCATTTGCAACCAATAGGTTTGACCCCATCCGGTTGATCCACAAGCTCCTAGACAGAATTGAAGTACACAGACTCCATTTCCTGGTCCATAACTTTAATCCACTCGTCTTTGTCAACATCAACCATTGCCTGATCATAGGTCAATGGATCCTCACAGTCATCATCAGGAGCGACAACTGAGGTTTCAGCTAAACCCATGTAACGATCATGCTGTCTCACAACCCTCCCACTACGTCGAGGCATTCCCAACTCTTGGAAACGGATTTGACTAGACGTGCTAGGATCAACAACACTTGTTGACGATTTAGCCCCATCAAGAACTCTTGCCGATGTACCGCCCATTTCATTTAGCACAATTTTACTCCTTGGTAAATGATCCCTGACGTGGTCTTCCTCTAAGAAAGCGGCGTTTGTCGACACAAGCACCCTATTTTCCTTAGGATCATAAAACAGACCACCCCTAGTCTCTTTAGGGTAACCTACGAATAGGCACAATTTCGAACGGGGTTCTAACTTTTTCGGGTTTGACACCAACACGTGGGTCGGACATCCCTAAATTCTGAAGTGATATAAACTGCCTTTACGCCCACTCTCTAGCTCGAAAGGTGTTTCATAAACACTCTTTGACGAAACATTGTTCAAAATATAAACCGCAGCTCTCCCACTGCGTAACTCAAAAAATCGAATCGAGAGACGAGCATAGCTCATCATCGACCAACCATGTCCAACAAGGTTCTGCTTTCTCTCTCCGATACACCATTCTCATTGCGTGGCATACCAGTCTTTGAGAGTTGGGGACGTAATTACGTGTTCTATCATATAGTCCTAGAATTCGGTGTCCATGTACTCTCCACCTCGATCCGATCGAAGTGTTTTAAGCGATTTACCTAAGAGGTTCTCAACCTCAGTCTTGTACTCCTTGAACTTTTCAAGAGTTTCAGACTTCTTGTGCATTAGGTAAATATACCCATACCTCGAAAAATCGTCTATGAAAGACACGAAGTATTCATAACCACCTCGAGCTTTAATAAATTCTCCACCACAGAGGTCAAAATGTACTAACTCAAGGGCTCTTTGTCTCTACATCCTTTCCACTAAAAGAACGTTTGGTCATCTTGCCTCTCAAGGCATGACTCACACACCCCAGAAAGAGTTTTCTTCCAACTCGCTTAGAAGTCCACTCTTCACTAGTTTCTCAATCCTATTGAGATTAATGTGGTCTAACCGTAGATGCCAAAGATGAGCATTTTCCTTAGGAGAAACTTTCGCTCTCTTAGTTCGCGTTTCTGCCGTTTTAAACAATTCAGTATTCAAAACACTTTTGACTGAATTAGGTTTTAAAACATACAGATTATGCTCAAGTGAAGCTGAACAAATAAGATTGCCTTTGAAAGAAATAAACGCTTTATTGGATTCAAAGGAAACAGATAAACATTGTTCAATCAGGCAGGAAATGGAAACAAGGTTTCTAGTAAACCCTGGTACAATGTACAAATTATCTAATAATAAGTACTTTTCACCGAAATGGTAGCTTCACCGTACCGATCGCTGCAGCAGAGACAAGCTCCCGGATCTAACCCGTAGAATCACTTCACCCTCTCGCAGCGGCTGCCAGGAATCAATCCCCTGAAAAGAAGAACAAACATGGTTAGTGGCGCCCGAATCCAATATCCATTCAGAGTCACTACTCTCCACTAAACAGGTAAATCACATTTACCTTGATTCTTCCTCTCGGCTAGGAATTTGGGACAATTCCTCTTCCAGTGTCCGCCCCCATTGCAGTGGAAACACTTTCCTTTCTCTGCAACGTCCTTGACCTTCTTGCCCTTCTGGGCGGCAGCTCGGTCAGTTTTACCCTTCTTCCCTTTCTGGCGTGAAGGAGCAAAGGTTTCGTCTCAGAGATCGAACCCCTGTGATAAGACTCAGAGGCAACATTTGCCTCGCACTCTGCGTGCCACGACCCCGCTCAAGGACCGGAAATTCAGTAGCTCATTGAGGAGGGTAGTCGAGTTTAGCTAATTTTGTTCATAACAACATTGCTACTGGCCCAAGGAAACTCTTCGTAAGAGTCTCTGCAATAAAATCGACTTGGCTCGACTTCGCCGATCAAGCCCCGCTCATCTCAACCAGATTAAAGTGGGTCATCATGTTTAGAACATGTTCACGCGACGAGCACGACCCTCTTTCATTTGTGCGCGCTTAAGACGTATTTGAGCGAGTCATGCCGACTGAAAGGGATCGTTGTCCAAACATTTCTTGCAAGGACTCCATGATCTCTCTTAGCGGTGACCATCACCATGCTTTTTGCCAAAACATCGGACATGCCGGCAATGATATAGACCTTGGCCTTTTCATTGGCCCTGATCCATCGATTGTATGCATCACGAACACTTCGCGATGCAGTTGAGCCCGACATCTGAGGATACTCCTCAGAGAGCACGAACTTAATGTCGTCAGTTACCAAAATTGTGTTTATGTTGTTTTTCCAAGTTTGGTAATTATCTCCCACTAGTTTATCGGACGCGAGTAGAGCTATAATTGCGCTTAGACATATTTTAAAGTCTGAAAATTAAGAAAACTTTGTGTTAGTCTCGCAAAAACTTTTGAAATCCAATCAAGTTTTAGCAAAAAATGTTTCATGATTCCTAGGTCATTCAAAATTTTGCAATGATATCCTAAAGGCATAGAATGACCGCCACCGAAGGGTGAACAAAACACTCTTCCTTTAGGACGAGACTTTCTTGATCAGACCCTAATCTCAGAATAACTCTTATTCCATTAGGCGTCCAATTACCATTGTTCGGTCGAATTTATTAACACTTAACGAATTCTATGAGTGTCACCTCAATCTTTAAGTTTCCAAGCATCCGTCCCAAACAATAGCCACCGGAAGGTGAACCAAGAAGGAAAACCAACCAGAAATCAGATCCCTTTCGAGAATTCACGGTGTTCCGACTCCCATGATCGTGCCCTCCGAGCGGATTATCTCGTCCAGCCAAACTAGCGGAGCGGATCATAGGCGTCTCACGGTGTGAATCGAAAGAAGAGACCGTGGGTCCTGCCACAAGTCCCGCCCCCACTCACTATAAGTACTCTCTCCATCCACGATGATATTGACCTATACAAATGCCACCCGGCGGGGGAACGCTCCCATTTGCGCCACGAGGCCGAGTATAGATCTCACTGCATGGGACGTAATAGAGAATCGTGGTTGGAAAATCAAATGTATCTCATACACTTTATTTCCTCCCACTCAACACTTTAATTTTAATAGGGATTGACCTAGATAAATCGACTAAAATTTACCTAAGTCTACCAATATAACTCTTATATGGTATTATCCTAAGTTTATAATCACATTATTACTTAGGTCTATGTGAGTAAATTAAAACACTTTTAATTAGCGGCACTCACGATATGAATAATCTAAGAATCTCCAAACCGAATTCACTCCCAGGTCGGTTTCCAAATAGGGTGTTCATAAGCGCCAACTTAAATACCCACCTTTAGACAAAAACCTTCTTTAGACAGAGTTACTAATCACCTCCATTCATAGACTAAACTTTGATTTCCTAATTTCTAATCTCATTAGAAAAAAGAAAACCTAAGTCTAATTATTCAAGTTCTAAACTCTTTAAAACTAATAATTAACTTAGGTTGCATGCATTTCTATGTTATAGTGCTTGATCATTCATCACATGAATAACTATATACTATAACATAATATTATTCATCACATGAATATAAATGCATGAGCATACTTTAATCTAAAAATTATAACACTTATATTAATTAAATTAAACATGCATTTAATTATATTATAACTCTTATAATATAACCTATCATGCAAACTATATATTATAACTCTTATAATATAAATGATGCATGAATATGTTTAACCTAAGGTGAGATTTTAAATCTATATGACATACATTATGCACATAGAAATTAATTAAAATATACATCTCATGCATAAAATAATTAAATAGGAAAAATGGACCGATTTTTGGCACCTAGGGGCAATTATTTAATTAAATAACATTTATAACATTTATATTAATATTATTTAATAAAATAATTAAATAAATAATTAAAATACATTTTACATTAAATAAATAATAAAAAACTGAATTTAAAACTGCCCCACACTCTTGAACCGCCCACGTCTCGCGAACAGGAAGCTGCAACCGCCCACTACGCGTGTGGCGTTGCAACGTCGTGCAAGGCGGCGTTAACGCCGCCGCCGCGTCCAAATGTTGAGATCAGCGTGCTCCACGTCGTGGCGTTGCAACGCTACGCCTAGCGTTGCAACGCTGCTCTGCAGCCAAGCCAACGCCCACAAGGATAACGTTGAGACGCCTATGAACAGCGTCTCAACGCCATCGACAGAACAACAAACTCCTTTGCTGTTCTTCATCTAATTCCGCCCGTTTCCGCTCCGATTTCTTCACAACAACTCTTGCCACGAACGACTCGGATTTACAAACTCGATTTACAACAAAATGCCCAAAAACAACGGGCCCTTACATTGATCTCATCAACATAATTTGTAAATCTATTCTAGTGCCAAAAATCGAAACATCTTCCGCTCGTTTCCGCTCTGATTTCTTCACAGCAACTCTTGCCACGAACGACTCGGACTTACAGACTCGATTTACAACAAAATGCCCAAAAATAACGGGCCCTTACATTGATCTCATCAACATAATTTGTAAATCTATTCTAGTGCCAAAAACCGAAACATCCATCATGCAAATCAACATTCATCTCATGAAATTAAGGCAAAAATACCCACCTATTTTAACAAAAATCAGTGCATAACGAAGAACCATCGAAATGGCTCTAATACCAATTGAAGGGAATGAAAATCCCCGCGCAGCGGAAGACGATCGAATCGTCAAAGGTATCGTTACGCTACTTGAAATTTGCTAAAACGATCTAACTGTTAGATCTAAGTTAAACATACAAAAACTATGGAAGAAAACAATATGAAGAACGAATTTACTTACTTGTTGAAGACTCTCTTCAATGTTTCTTCCAATGGTCACGAACACTTCACCAACTATCACGATCTCTGAAACAAAACCCGAACAAACACCATCAAATTGGAACCTTGGTTGTTCTTCTTTTGGAAAGAAGGAGAATGGTGGGATTCTTTTGAGTTTTGGTGAGGAGAGAATTAGAGAGAAAAAGGAGACTCTTCTCTTTGGTGAAATCCAAAAAAATGAGAGTGAAAGCATAATTTCCTTCTTTCAAGAAGGGATTAAATAGTGGAGTTAAAATCTCCACATTATCACCATTTTACCACAACCATAGGTTATGCAAATCATATTTGCATAACCATATAATATAAGATATCTCATATCTCATATTGCAAATCACATTTGCAATAATTGTGGATTAATTAAATTGAATCACATCCAATTTAATTTCTCTCAATTAATTTCTCCAATTAGCCCTAATTCAACAATTAGGCTAACCAATAGTTTATTATGAATCACATTCACATTAAACTATATATTATATCATTCATATCTCATATAAATGACATAAATGCCCTTTAAGTGAAATTGAACACTTCAATTTCATACCAAAACATTAACCCTTCTTTTAACCCAGATTGAGCCAACCGAGGGACCTAATGGACCTAGAGTGACGGCTCCAATGATCCGAGATTAACCTATCAAACTCTTTGACCGGGTTAATCAACCTTCATTAGCTACTGGTAACACTCCACTAAAGCCCGTGAGCGCACTCCCGCTGCTCTGAGAATATTACGTGTCCACCGATATAACCAATGCCCATGAGTCGACCCTTCATTCACAAAGTTGTTCGTTGACACACCGGGTCAAATTACCGCTTTACCCCTCGTGTCTACCTCTTGTTCCTTAAGTCCCCACCGCTCCTCTAATGAACAACACATTGTAATGGTCCAACCATACACAACACCCTTCTGGGTCGGTGAGAAGGTGGGCGTCCGTTGTCCAAGCCCCGAGACAACACTTAAGGGAACAACCCTCTAGTTTCCCTAAAGGCGTGAACGAGTGAATTCCATCTCGCGTAGTTAAGTTCCCGCCTCCTACTTTGATCCTCGCCCCCGAGAAGATAGGCATATTAGGCGAGTAATCGTGACCACCTCTCACCCGTACTAGTCAAAGGATGCACCCCCGCATGATGAGTCCGTAACATGCCTGTGGATTCGTGTCGAGTCACTAATGGTCATCTACGGTTAGTAGTCCTTATTGTCAACGGTGTTACATCGTAGGTCTAACAATTCACGGTCCGGCTCTTGTACAATCTCATTGCATAGGATGCCCCACACTGCATATCAACCACATGAACGAGTCGATCACCTCGCTTGTATCTAATACAAAGCGGTCGCATCCACGATGTATCCGAGATTAGGTCTCCAATTCTATCCATATACTATAGACCGCCGTTCGGGTCATTAACTCAACGTGATCCTCCCCGTGTCCACTACACACCGCTCAAGTTCTAGTTCTCTCATAAATTTAATGACCCTGGAACTTAGTTTATTAGAAAATTTTGTAAATATTGCGAGACACAAAGTAATGAAATAAATAACTCTTATTAATTTCAAATAGTAATTTACAAACACGAGATTAGGACAAAAATCCCAACACAAAATGGGCGAGCAGAACGTAAACATCGCCACATTTTGGATTTTGTTCGTGCCCAACTTCTCTCTGCCTCTTGTCCTGAGAAGTTTTGGGGTGAGGCTGCTCTTACCTCTGTCTACACCATTAATTGACTTCCTTATTTAGTTTTCCAGAATATATCTCCCTTTGAGCGACTATATGGCACTTCTCCTTCCTTTTCTCACCTTAAAGTCTTTGGATGTGCATGTTTTGTTCTTCTTCATCCTCGTGAGCATACTAAATCAGAACCACGTGCACGTCTTTGTTGCTTTCTTGGCTACGGAACCGAACATAAAGGTTTTCGTTGCTGGGATCCTATTTCTAACCGACTATGCATATCCCGGCATGTTACCTTTTGGGAACATATTATGTTCTCTAGTCTCTCAAAATTTCATACCTCTCTCTCGAGTCATCAATATTTTTTTATAAATCTGTCTGAGGACCTTTTCCCATCCTATGAATCTCCTCATATATGTGAGCTTGATCAATCTGCATGAGTCCCTGCAGTCCCAGACCAACCATCTGTCACAATTGTTGAATCTGAACCTGATCCGACCCCTTATGTTCGTCGCTCAAGTCAGGTAAGAGAAACTCCTCACCATCTTCAAGATTATCATTGTTTTTCCACCATTGTTTCCTTAGTTGAACCTACCTCTTACACAGAGGCTAACACTAACCCACTCTGGCAACAAGCAATGAATGAGGAACTCCAGACTCTAGAAAAGACACACACGTGGGATTATGTTGATTTGCCCCCAGGCAAGAGACCGATTGGCTGTAAGTGGATCTATAAAATTAAAACAAACTTTGATGGCTCTATTGAACGTTATAAAGCACGTCTAGTTAGTTGCAAAAGGCCACTCCCAAGAATATGGCATTGATTATGAAGAGACTTTTGCTCCCGTTGCTCGAATGACTTCAGTTCGCAGTCTACTAGCTGTTGTAGCTGCCAAACAGTGGTCCCTTCTTCAGATGGATGTCAAAAATGCCTTTCTAAACGACACTTTATCTGAGGAAGTTTATATGACACCTCCTGATAGCACACAAAATGTGATATCCTTAGGCTTATTTATTGCTAGTTTTATGATAATTTCAGGGCTTTTATGTGTTTTAATCATTGAATTGCAGGTTAAGAGCTTAAACAAAACTTTTGGAGACATTTTGGATCACTCTCGAGATTTTTTTGGAGCTTAAAATAACATCAAATAGAAGTATAAGGAGCAATTCAAGCCAGTAGACCTGAGGTGATGACGTTGCAATGTCGTGCTTGTTGTTTTTGAACATAGAAGACCAATGCTAATAGCGTTGCACGCTGCCTTGTAGCGTCGCAACGCTATCTCGATAAGAAAATAACCTTGAAGGACCGTGGTGAGGGTGTTGCAACGCTGCCCTCAGCGTTGCAACGCCAGATCGATAAGAGCGCGCTCGCAAGAGTAGCGACGTTGCAACGTTGCCCTCAGCGTTGCAACGTCGTCGATAGTCTCCATATATGCTTACCGCCTAGGGCACAACGTTGCAACGCTGTCCCTAGTGTTGCAACGCTGTGCCGATTAACCTTATAAATACACGACTTTGCCATCTTTTAAAAGGAGCCAAATTTGATAGTTTTTGCACCCTAATTTCGAAATACACTCTCTAAGAGGAGAAAGAAGAGCATTCATTGGGAACCAAAGCATTCGTGGAGGTTCAGATCGTGACGGGAGCTCGGGGATGAGGGATCGACATCGACACATAAGTTTATTTTCTCTTTCTTTTAGATTGCAACACCGTTTTAAAGATGTTTCTATAACTTTAGCTTGGTTTTATTGTGATTTAGAGTGGCTAAACGTTGTAGCTAGGATTTGATTTGCATGTTTAAGACTTGTTTGCCTATGTATTGAACTATGTTTTATTATTTATTTTTTGCAATTCGTTCTTCAATTCTTTGATCTTGTTTTTTTAAGTGGAGTCGAGAGAAAGAAACTTAGATTAGAGCAAAGTTGTCAAAACTCTTAGAAGTCTGGCATGAGAATGACCTAGAAGTCTAAGGGAAACACATAAAAAAGTTGCTTAATATCGTGCATGCTTTTAAAATTCATAAGGAGACTTTAGAATTTATGGTGTGTGCAAGGCTCACTAAGAATCGAGAGATTTTCTTGAGTATCTTCACTTCTTGTTTATCAATTCATTATGTTAGTTCATTACATGTGTTAAATAGGGTTTTAACTTGTGAAGTCAATTTTCTCCAATTCTATCATATTCGTATCTCCAACGTTTCTTTATCTTTGTTTCATTATCTATCCATGTTTTGTTACTTTAGCTAAAATTTAGAATTAGTATCTTGGTAATTAATTAATCTAGAAACCCATTCCCGAGGACGATACTTGGAACCCTAAAATCACTATACTAAAACTTGACTCGTACACTTGCAGTATTACAATATAATTTTACGCAACACCTCCACGGGGTATTTCACCTCCACCTAAGAAAGTGTGTCTCCTTCAGCGTCCATTATATGGCTTAAAAAAAGCTCCACGAGCTTGGTTTGCAACATTTAGTTCAACTATAACCCAGCTTGAGTTTACTTCCAATTCTCATGATACGACATTATTTACACGATAGACACCTCATGATATTGTCCTCCTTCTCTTATACGTTGATGATATGATTATTACAGGTGATGACTCTCAAGTTATATCTGACTTACAAAGTTATCTTGGGAGGCATTTTGAAATGAAAGATTTGGGATCACTTAGTTATTTCCTTGGCCTTGAAGTGTCATCCTGCTCGGATGGATACTATTTATCTCAAGCGAAGTATGCTTCTGATCTTATCAGTCGCTCCTGTATTTTTCCAGACATTGCCTACGCTGTTCACATTGTTAGCCAGTTCATGGCTGCTCCTCGGACCATCCATTTTACTGCAGTGCTTCGTATTCTTCGCTATGTTAAAGGCTTGCTTGGTAGGAGTGTACAAGTAACCCGGTAACCCGACCAACCCGGACTACCCAACCCAAATCGTAAGAGTTGGGTAGGGTTAGATTTTTTTTCGGTTTGAGTTGGGTTAGAAGTTTGGAGAACCGAAAAGTTTGGGTCAGTTCTCGGGTTGGGCCTTTTAGGCTCGGGTTGACCCAACCCAACCCAACTCTCAAATTTTATATTTTTTAAATTTTATTTTAATTAAATATATACTTATAAATGAATTATTTGTTAATTTCTTATGTTTTCTTCTAGACTTCTAACAAAATGTTAAGATGTTATGGATTTTGAAGTTTGATATTTGAATTTTATGTGATTTTAGTTATTAATTCAAGAAAAAATATTTTAAATAATTTAAAAAATAATTAAAAAATAAAAAAGTTAACCCGGTGACCCAACCCAACCCAACCCGAAAATATTAGGTTTGATTTGGTTGGATTACTCTCATGAATAGGGTTGGTTGGGTTGAAGGAATAACCAACTCGAATTTTCGGATTGGTCAAAAAATCGCCCTCAACACAACCTAACCCGGCTTATGTACACCCCTATTGCTTGGTCATGGACTAAAGTTTTCTTCCCAATCATCATTAGTGTTATCTGACTATTCTGATGCTCATTGGGTGATTCCCTCATCTCGTTGCGCAGTAAGAAACAAACTGTTGTCTCGCGATCCAATACTGAATCTGAATATCGGGCACTCGCAGATGCTACATCTAAGTTACTCTTGCTCCGATGGCTTCTTGCTGATATGGGCATATCTCAAACTTTTGCTACTGTACTTCATTGTGACAATCAGAGAGCAATTCAAATTGCTCATAATGATGTCTTTCATGAACGTACAAAGCACATTGAGAATGACTGACACTTTGTGCGACATCATCTCTTGAGTGATATCCTTCACTTACAATCCATATCCACTATCGAGCAACCGATTGACATTTTTACGAAAGCGTTGCCCCCTGCCAGGTTCTCTCAATTACGGTACAAACTCAAGTTGGTTGCTACCTTACCACCTTGAGTTTGAGGGAGGGTGTGAACGAAATTACAAACATTTTAGGATTTGGATTTATTTACTTTCCTTTTCTGCATTATACTTTCCTTTCTTATTGTAATATACTTGGTATTTTTATACCCTAAATTGTTACTTGTAAAGATGAGTGAATAATCATACAGAAAGTTACAAAGTTCATCGGTCATTTTTTTACAAAATGACAAGTTTTCTCTCTAAAGTTTTTATGATGTGTATCTCTTACTTTATTATCTTTTTATCTTTTCATTCATTTTTCTCTATAATAGTTTTAACTTTCTTTGAATTTATTTATTTCTAATTTATTTATTCTTCCCTATCATTTTCGTATATTTTTAAATTTTTCTCACTAATTTTTTTTTATCTCTTTCTCTACCTTTTTTGTTCTTGTACTTTTTTTTTGTCTCTAACCCTTAATTCTTTTTCTGTTCAATCCTCATTATAAATTTTCTTCCTAAAAATTTTATCATCTCACCCAATTTTTTTGTTTATCTCATTTTTTACAAAATGACAAGTTTTCTCTCTAAACTTTTTAGAATGTGTATCTCTTACTTTATTATCTTTTTATTTTTTCATTCATTTTTCTCTATAATAATTTTAACTTTCTTTGAATTTATTTATTTCTAATTTTTTTGTTCCTTCCTATCATTTTCGTATACTTTTAAATTTTTCTCACTATTTTTTTTTATCTATTTCTCTACCTTTTTTGTTCTTGTACTTTTTTTGTCTCTAACCCTAAATTTTTTTCTGCTCAATCCTCATCATAAATTTTCTTCCTAAAAATTTTATCATCTCACCCAATTTTTTTTGTTTATCTCTCTATCTTTATCTCTCTAATATTTTAATTCGTCCATATCTCTGACTTAATGATTATAAAATCTCTTTTGAAAACAAACATTAATCATTTTTTAAAAAAATATTTTTAATTAAATTTAAATTCACATTTACAATGTTTGAATTAAATATTAAAATAATTTATAACTAAATAATTTTTTTAAAAAATTAATTATAATTAAATAATTAGCTTAAAACACTTATTTTAAAGTCACTCCCAAACATCCCTTTTGAAAATCACTTTTCATAAATCAATTATAAACAAATCAACTGTACTAAAATTAATATTTCTAAAATCATTCCCAAACATGTACAAAAAATTCTAAAAAAAATAACTTCTGATTAAATACCAGGAGAATTTTGCAAAAATACTATTCCATCAATTTCATCTTTTAAAAATTCATCTCAAACTCATCTAACTCACGAACATCGTACCAGTTTTCATGAGAGATTAATTTGAAAATTACCGAATTGACCTGAATAAATAGTATTAGCAATCACATTAAACCTTTTTTGTATCAATGTTTTTCTATTTCAATAACCACGCAAATCAAAATGTCAACGGGTTAAAAGGCATGTATTTGGACCAAACATGATCGATCTCTACCTTCATACGTTGTTGAACTAAAACAAAGAAAAAAAATCATATCAAATCAAAGGCAAATTTCCAATGCCATTTCACAATATATATTAGAATTGCGCCCGACCTAGAATAAAGAAGGAACGAAGAGGATAATTGTCCCTAATTATATGTTATAGATTCAAAAACGACGCTAAACTAAACCGAAATTCGATACTTTAAAGTCTTTCCTTTTGATTTATCTCTCAACTTTTTTCTAAGATATTGTCATTCCTTATGAAAATTTCTAGCTCTCGAACTCTGAACAAGGTTGCGATCGCTAAATCGGCGTGATCGCTAGTTCGTGAGATGGCGCGGTCGACGTAGATGGGGCAGATTGATTCTGGTTGCTGTTCATCTCTTGAAGGGCAGGAGGGTTGATGACAGTCATTTGCATGGTAACGTTATCAGAAAGATGGTTCCTCATCTCTCTGTGCTCTTGACATAGAGCACACCAATGCATGCAGCAATGCACCAAACATGGGTCGCATGGAGAGTTCTACAAAAGTAGGGCAAAATATTAGGGTTAACTAAAAATCTAACCATAAATTTTTATACAATAATGTAAAAGAGCAACTAAAATAAATAATTGCAAATATAGCAAGAATTAGAGTTGTCGTGTCGTACGAATCATTATAATCAATCAATATGTAGGTTAATTTATGGTAAAGTTTATCGACTAATTGTAAATTAATATCAGTGAGATCTGTGATAGAATTAAGATTAAATTAAATGTTTAGTCTCTAAGCTTTTAAGTTTGTGTCTATTTGATTTATGTAGTTTTAAAAGTGTCTAACAGATCCCTAAACTTTAAAAGTATCTAATAACTCCTCAGCGTTTTAATTTTGTATCTAATTCAGTCCTTTACCTATGCAACATTTTTGTAAAATTTATTAATCTATTTGACACTTAATTGGAAGTTTTAGGTAGACACAAAATTCAATTTTATGTCTATGACAATGATCTATTACATGCAAAATTAAAAATTTAAGGATTTATTAGACACTTTTAAAGTTTAGGAGTTTATTAGACACAAAATTAAAAATTTAAAGAGTTATTAGACATTTTTTTTAAAGTTCAAAGATCTATTAAACACACGCTTGAAAATTCAAAGTCTAAATATGTAACTTAACCTATTGTTAATCAATACATTAATTATTGATTTATATTGATCAATAACTACAGTATGGTTTGATAACCATTTGATTTTTGAAAATTGCTTCACTTATGAATTTCTTTATTTTGTTATCTACTACTCTCTAAAAATGTTTTTAAAATCCAAGCCAAATTTTTTAAAACTAAAAAAAAGTTTTTAAAAATGATTTTTTTTTTAAGTTTGACTAAAAATTATATAAAAGTTATTATAAAAAAGATGAAAAAACAAATATAATATTTAAAATAACATAAAACTAGAAACATAATCATTATCCAATGAACCTACATATAAAATTAAAAGAAAAACATACTGATTTATTATTATTCCAGTTAATCAACTATTAATGAGTTGTTTTTAAGAGAAACTATATTTTTAATTAGTTTTATAGCTATAAATAGTTCCAAATATTTAATAAAATTATGCCTCACATTTCAAATTCCCTAAATTTGTAACTAATATAAAAATCAGCATATGTGACAGAGAAAAAAAGTCTGGTGTGTTTTCCCCATTTTTCAAAAGAATCATGTTCATATGTCAGTAAGATAAAGTTCAAAGTATGATCCAAATCTCTGACAAACATTGCATCCTAAGAAAATCTTGTGCATCAAGTTGACCTAGCTAAGTGAAAACAAAAACAAAGTCCTATAAAAATATATAACATGTGTTCCTATATAAGTTGACCCCTTTGTTTTATCTTCTCACTTTTTATATATATCTTTTAGTTTTGGAAATTCTTGGAGAGTGGACTAAAGTAGAAATCTAAAATCTTAAGCCTAGTTTGATAACTATTTTGTTTTTTGTTTTTGAAAATTAAGCTTGTTTTCAACTCTTAATTCTCTACGGTGTGATTCATCTCCCTTGAAAAAGCATTTGAATGCTTAGCCAAATTAAAAAAAAAAAAAAATTTAAAAGCTACTTTTTTTAGTTTTTAAAATATGACTTGATTTTTTAAAACATAGATAAAATGTAGATAACAAAACAAGAAAATTCATACGTGGAAATAGTATTCATAGATTTATTTTTCATAAATAAAAAATTTAAAACCAAATGGTTATCAAACGGGGCCTCAATTTTTTCACATAAGTTTTTTAACCTAAGAGAAAGCTCCGTCTAGGTTGATCAGTAGTTTGAAATAAATAGTTTAGTAGAGAAACATGATGTAGAGCTATATAAATCTCTTTGGTATTTTTAACGATTAGTTTTCCGTTGTTATTTTCTTCTTTCACTTTGGTTAGAGTACTTGCAAAAAAAAAAAAGAAAAAAAGAAAAAGAAAAAGAAAAAGAGAATTATGGAGGCCCGTTTGAGAACCATTTAATTTTTAATTTTTAGAAATGGTGCTTATTTTGTGAGGAGATAAGTTAAAATGAAAGAGTAAATGGACCTTAAGATGATATTTCTTCTGCAATGATTGACGAAACAAACCAGCATAGATGCCACACATCCACCAAGCAAAAAAAAGGGTTTCAGATATCAAAAAAGAAGTTTGAGGATCAATGCCATGAAGAAGTGCTGTTGCTGCTGCCACTGCCATTCCTCCTTCTACACACATTGCATGACAAACACATGCATTTTGCCATGGTATCTCTTCTTTCAATGTCTCTACATTTTCCCCAAATAACACACATGGACACAACATCCCTCTCCAACCTCCATCCAAAATCAATTCATAATTATAAGACTAATTCATATATGTTTCTTATAATTAAATACAAAAAAGTAAGTTCTCGTTTGATAATCATTCATTTTGTTTTTAGTTTTTAGTTTTTGAAATTTAAACCTAAGAATACCACTTCTACCAATGAATTTATATTTCTTCTTATCTACTTTTTATTTATGTTTTCAAAAACCAAGCTAACTTTTCAAAACTAAAAAATAATAATTTTAAAAAACTTGACTTTGTTTTTAGAATTTACCTAAGAGTTCAAATGTTTACTTAAGGGAGATTATCTCTATTGTAGAGAAATTATGTGAAAAATAAGCTTAACTTTCAAAAACTAAAAACCAAAAACAAAATAATTATCAAACGGGAGCTTAGTTTTTAGTTTTTATAAATTAAGCTTAAAAATACTATTTCTACCAATATGTTTATATGTTTTCTTATTTACTTTCTACATGATTTCAAAAACTAAGTTAAGTTTCAAAAGTTAAAAAGAATAGTTTATAAAAACTTATTTTTGTTTTTAAAATTTGACTAGAAACTTAAATGATACCTGAAAATCATTAAAGAGAAATTGTGAAAAAACAAACATAATTTTTAAAATAATAAAAAAAAATCAAATGGTTATGAAACCGGAACCTAAGGTTCTATTTTAAAATATATTTTTTAAAAAAAATTGTACTTTTTTCTCCAAATTTCTATACAAATGGTTTCCATCTTTCTAAGAAATTACGATTGAATTCTTAGCCAAATTCAAAAAAAATAAATAAAAACTATATATTATTTTAGTTTTCAAACTTAACTTAAATTTAGGAAGAACCCCAAACTTGAAATTAGTGGGTTACCAGCCTAATTTTTTTAAAAAAGGAAACTTTTAATTTAAAATTCATGGGTGTGTATATGATTAAGGAAAGGAAAAATGAAATGGTAGTAAGATTATTCTTACAAGTCTTAGTATCTTGAAGACAACCACAAATGCCAGTTGTCCAATCTTCATCGGCGGGTGGCTGATAGCTTTCCGGTAGCGGCTGCCCACACTCCTCGCATCTATGAACAATCAACTGTACGTTTGTAGAAATAAATATATTAACATTAAAATAAAATAAATAAATAAACCAACATTTAAAAAATTCTAATATTCCAAAAAAAAAAAAAAGTGACCTGAGGCACTTGAATTGGTTGATTGAGCTCCCCAGGGGTGATATCCTCCAATGGCGATTGATCTTTCGTCAATCTCACATACCTTGATTGCGTATTTCCCTCAGCCATTATTTTTCTCCAAAATCAAACACAATAAACAATGTGCCAATTCAATATCTCTAACAATAATAATAATCAATTTTTGTAATGCTAGCTATCATTTTATGTTTCTATTTTTCTAACTATGAGGTTATAATTTGTGGATTAACACATCAAAATTCGCCTAGAGAACCCCCTATGAGGAGGTGTACAAGTTAAAAAAGGGGTTCGGTAAATTATGAGAAACTCCCAGACTTTTGTTAGAACTTCGGAAGATTTTGTGCATAGAAATGGCTTAGGGGATCGGAGGATTTTAGAGGTTTTTCATTATAAATTTGGCGGAAAAAAAAGGGTGATTTTTAAGAGCTAAGAATTCTTTAATGGGGATGGAAACTGATGTTTTCTCAAATCAAAAGCCCTCAATACCAAGTTTCTAAACCACATGTAAGGGAGATTCTAAATATAGAACTCAATGCAATAAGAGAAATTTTGGAACATTAAACCATTTGTTCCGAAATTTTAGACATTGACTATAATCAAAGTATTCAGAACAAAGATTTGATGATTGGCGATGAGAGGCTTTCGGAACTCCAAACAAAGATAGGATGAGAACAATGTAACGAATGCCGAGTGATTTGTAAGCTAACACTTTCACATTTTGTTTAATTAAAGAAGGATTATGAAGCACGAACACTCTAGTTTCGATAATGTATTCATGTTCGGAGAGAACATGTTTATGAAAACTAAGGGCAAGGGTACCATTGCAGAACTAAGAAAGAGATTTTCAAAGTTGAAGATCATCGATCAAGATTGAATTAGAGAGAAAAAATTTACACGACAAAATTTATTTTTTCTCATTTCCTTGAGATTCTTGCAATTTTGTCATTGGGGTTTAGGTCTAGGAAGAGCTTGTTGGTTTAATTTTGGTTATGAGTAGCTACTGTAGCCACATATTTTTGTCCGGTTTGCTTATTTATCGATTTTAATTATTAAATTTAAATTAGAGTTTTAATCTTATAATGTTTGTTTGTGGCATTTTTGCTAATTTTTTTGCTAAGTGTGAAAAGTAGGTTTTTTAAAAGAGGTGAGAAAGGTGATATTTCCTTTATACTAAACTTTTAGGTCAAATTCTAGCTTTTTCAAAATTTTCTTCCTTTTTGGTGCAAGTGCCCATTTTAAAGAAAATTGGAGTTTTGTTTTTTGCCTAAAAAGGGAAGGAGTTTGCCTTTATAAACCCTAGTTTTTAAAAACCCTAGGGGGGAATTCCAAGAAAGAAAAAAAACACAAAAAAAAACCACTCTCCACATCTCATCCACAATCATCTACACAAAAAAAAAAACAGAGAAATTACAAAGTAAGTTTTTTTACATAGCAGTTCTTTACAAAAAAAAAAAGAGAGTTTGGAATACAATAAGAACGATTGAGCTAGGCCGGAAGTTGCATTTGGTAGGGTTTGGACTCAAGGATCCGTACTTCAAAAGGGCAAGCTAGTTGTATTCCTCTCCCCACTTCTAAATCTGTTCTTGAATCACCCCTGAAAAACAGTAGTTGAGTAAGAGTTTTTTTTTGTTTTATTTGTTTTATTATCATTGTTATTGTTATTTGTTATTATCATTTTTGCATTGATCTATATTTTTTTTCTTTATGTTTGTGTTCTTATCCTACGTTATATTGCGGTGTTCTTCATTTTGTTACTAGTATCACATTCTTTTTTTTGTTATGCTACTGTTTTTTTTTTTTGCTAGTTTTATTCTCCCTATTTTTTTTTAATCCTAGATCTCTTATCCTTTGCTAGAAGTAAAAAAATGAGCCTAAAAGAAAATAATGTTTGAAACTAAATTTTTTTTTGAAGTATCATTGTACAAGCATGAAAAAAAACGAAAAAAAAGCAAACTAAAAAGAGAGAAGCAACATTGTTGTAAAAAACAAAAAATAACAAGAGAGTAAGTAACATACCTTCGTGGAAGAAGCTTCGTTTCTGTTTTGTGAAGTAAAAAAACGGCCATAAATTTGCGAAGAGTTGCTAAAAAAAAATCAGTAAGTTGATTTTGAGAGGGAGGAGAAAAGGTTGGAGTTTGAAAGAAGAAGAAATGGTAGGGCAAAAAAGAGAGAAGGAAAAGAAAGAAAAAGAGAAGAAGATGTGTTGAGTTTGAAAGAAAAGAGAGAAGGAGAAGAAGGGGTGTTGGAAAAAGAGAGAAATGAGAGAAAGAGAAAGAGAATTTAGGGTTTGAGAGAAAGAAATGGTAAAAAAGAAAGGAGTTGGTTGGGTTTTTGTTTTATTTTTTTAGAAGTAAAATTATTACTATTATTATTATAAAAGATTTTTCTGATGGGCGGCAAAACAGCCGACCATCTCAGTTTTTTTTTTTAATTTATTTATATATATTATATTATATTATTATTTTTATTATATTTTATTATATTTTTATTATAATAATAATATTATTATTATATATATATATATATATATATATAAAAGAAAAAAAGGGTGACTGATGGGCGGCAGACCTTCTTGTGTCAGTGGCCACTGACGCACGTCAAAATTTTTTTATTTTTTTTAAATCTTCTTATATATATATATATAAATATTTATATTATATAAAAATGTATTTTGTTACTCCGTTTTTTTTTCTTCTTTTTCTTTTTGTTTCTTTTTATGTATTTACTCAAAATTTTTTTTTACTATAATTATTATTTTGTTATTGTTATTTGTATTTTTTTGTGTTATACTTGTATAGTTAAAAATGTAAATATATCTCTTATTTATTTATAGTTAAAATTTTGATATAAACATTTTAAATTATGTATGGTTTATAGTCTTGTAATCTCTATTGTTTTTTTTTTATAAAAAAAAAGTGTCGACGACGAAATCTAGAAATATTTGGGGTCCGATTTTCTAGTTTTCCCGATGTGAGAAATTGATTCTTTGGAAGTCCAAGATCGATTTCAATACTTTTTTTTCTTTTTTTTGTAAATTCGTTTGCATATTTATTTGCTTTGATCAATTTGTTATCTTAAATGTGATATGCTTTTAATTTGCATTCTTATATTCCATTATTCAACTTAATTCTATTTTAGTTATCGCTCATGGTTTCAAACCTTATTTTCCAAACTTATTTTTTAAGCTTTTAACATGACGTGTTTATCTTGAGTTTATAAAGTCTTTTAACTAAAAAAATGTTACCTCAAATTTTTATAATTTTCTTTAAAATCGTCTTTATTTCTAAAAAAATTCCTACGACGGAATCTAGAAATATTTGGGAGTCCGATTTTCTAGAATTCTGATCATAATGAATTTAATTAAAACTTTTTTTTAAAAAAAAACTTTATTTTATAAGGGTTATCCTATGATGGATTTGAGAAAATTGTGATCTTTTTTTCATATTCTTGAGGTGATGTTATTTCCGGAATCTTGGAAATAATTTCTATATAGCCAAATTGACGGATTTTAATCCACTTTATGGGATCATGACTCCAAATATGGGAGTAATGAGGGGTAAAATAAGACATTGTTTTTTTTTTAAAAAAATCTTTTCTTTAACTAAATAATTTCTTTTTTCTTAAACTTTTTTTTTTTTACAAATTCAAGATTAAATTTGGCCACCGTTTTAAACGGGTGTTGTGGGGTGCTAACACCTTTCCCATTCACAAACAACTCCCGAATCCAAATCTGGTTTTCGCATACCATTTTTTTTTCTTCTTTTTTTTTTTAAAAAGTTGTTTTATTCTGTTTTGATGCCCAATCACACCATAAAAAAAAGATTGGTGGCGACTCCTTTAAATATCCCTTTTATGAGGACGTCGGCCGCTCCGCGGAACGTGGGGACAACTACATTTCTGGTTGTTTGGGAATTTGTTTAGCCATTAACTTTTATGGATTGATTTTCATATTGTTCTTGATTGAATGAGTTCGAATGTTCTATATATGTTTCTCGATTCTTCATGCTTTTAATTTGCTAATTAGGGTGATCCTAGATTTAAAGTCTTACCCTTGAGAGTGGTGTTTTATTGTTAGAACTAAGATGCGTAATTGAAGGGGTTTTAAGATCGAGAGAGATTTAGAATTCATTTAGAGGTTCATTAAAAGACTAGTTCATGAATGCATTTCCATCTTATTGGAACTATATTGAAATATTGGCTTCTTAATTGGCAAAGAAAATTCATGGGATAATCAAGATTGACCAAAAAGAATAAGTTGTTTTGATTAATCATCATTTTTTTTAAATTTTGGTCACACGTGATATGCACATGTGGTGTTTCTTTCTTTAATTCTCCATTTTTCCCTATTCTATTCTCGATTTTTTTAAAAAATATCACTTTCTCCTATTTTATTTAAATTGTACCTCATCTATTTTTAAAGATTTATATTGTAGTTACTATATTTTTACTTATTTAAAATCATTTAACATCTGCGATTATTTTTTTTTAACTTTTACCATCCTATTTTTTCAGTTATCAATATTGTTGGGTTTTTGGCAATATATTAGAAGTGAAATTGTCCCACATCTGAAAGGTGCAAGAAAGTGATGGGCTCCTGGCACTATAAAAGGAGTCTATGGCTTTGGTTTCAAAGCATCCCAATTAGAAATACTTTAAGCTTGGAGTACTAGCTCTGTTAAATTCCTCTTTATATTCTCCGGTCCGAGAGTGAGAAAAGTGTGAGTGGTATAAGCTTTGGGAGAGTGTTTTTGTAATTGGGGTCTGGAGAGAGAATTCTATGTGATTGTAACAATTTTTCACATAGTGAAAATTTCTTTCTGTCGTCGTGTTTTTTTCTCCTGGTTTGGAGTTTTTCCACGTAAATTCTTGTGTCTCTTATTTTGTTGGTATCTTTTAATTTCTCGGTTTATTTCTCGCTATTCCTAGTGGTGGGAGGTTTTTTCCCAACAAGTGGTATCGAGCTTTAGGTTTGTAGTTTCTTGAGTTTCGAGTATGCTCTGTGGTTGCGAGATTGTCCGAGCTTCCACATCGTAAAAGATTTCTTGAAACGGGTTATAGTTGTTCACTATTTGCAGATTCACTAGGAGGGGCACAGGATATGTCAAGCTTTATGAGTCCAGTAAAAAGATTGATGTGGAGAAATTTGACTGAAAGATGAACTTTGGCTGTGGCAAGTGCAAGTCAAAGATGTGCTACAATCTGGTTACACAAGGTTTTGAAGGAAGAAGACCAAGCCGTGGGTGTTCTGGGAAAATTAAGCGGTGATGGTGATCCAACTGAGTCCAAAGGGTGGTTCCAAAGAAACGCGTTACGAGAAGTCTAGCATGACAACTGGAATTGGAAGAAGAAGAAGAAAGACTTCGTGCAAAAGAAAGATTGTTGGGAAGACAAAGTGAGTATGGACACATGAAAAGAATTGTCCTAACAGAGCAGCAAGTTCGTCAAAAGGCTCTGGTCTCGGATGCTAACATGGTCTCTCTCTCGTCGGGAGATGGTGACATCTTCTCGAAGAAAGAGAATTCATCCTTATGGTATGTCCGCTTTGCCATGATAGAGGATGTGATGTTAGCGGTTCCACAAGTTTGCACACACCTGGTATTGACTTGGCGGCTATGCAAGGTGTGTGGTGGAAGTTATGTCGATGGTCAAGAACTTCCGGGTGAGCCAAGTAGGTGGAAGTTGCACCATAAATTTCAAATTTGGGTATATCGGCATGTGACGAAAAAAGAAAAGTCTTGGGAGGTGGCATTCCAAGTGGTCTACTTTATGGTGGAGTAGGTTATAGTTCTCTGTGTTGAGGATTATGATTGTCATAAAGACAATGATGCAGCAAGAGATGTGGATTCTTCAAATATCTTGTCAAGGTGGAAATTGTTGGGTTTTTGGCAATATATTAGAAGTGAAATTGTCCCACATCTGAAAGGTGCAAGAAAATGATGGGCTCCTGGCACTATAAAAGGAGTCTATGGCTTTGGTTTCAAAGCATCCCAATTAGAAATACTTCAAGCTTGGAGTACTAGCTCGTTAAATTCCCTCTTTATATTCTCCAGTCCGAGAGAGAGAAAAGGGTGTGAGTGGTATAAGCTTTGGGAGAGTGTTTTTGTAATTGGGGTCGGGGAGAGAATTCTATGTGATTGTAACAATTTTTCACATAGTGAAAATTTCTTTTTGTTCGTGGTTTTTTTCTCCGGGTTTGGAGTTTTTCCACGTAAATTCTTGTGTCTCTTATTTTGTTGGTATCTTTTAATTTCTCGGTTTATTTCTGCTTATTCCTAGTGGTGGGAGGTTTTTTTCCCAACAAATATATATATCAATTATCTAAATTATTATTTTTATTATTTTCGTTCATTTATTTGATTTTCTTCATTTTTGAATTTGTTCTCCAATTTTGATGTATGCCTTCATATTTTTATGTTTGTTTTTCATTTTTTCCTATGTTTTGTCTTCATCTTTAAGTTCTTTTTTAGGTTGTAACTTGGTTTTTTTCAGGTACAAATGTCTTTTCAATCCCTAAGTATATTATATGATGAGATTTGGAATGAATCCAATCAATACCATAACTTTAAGGCTGCAACTTTACTCGTTCCTTTGAATTCTAGTATTTTTTTTTCCATTTTTCTGATTCCATTCATAACAAACTCCATCTTTCCAATCAACAAGTTATTAATGATCAGTTGACTATTTATAGGGATGATTTTAATAATAAATCCAACATAATTAGAATATTATTGACGACATGGATGTTATGTGGGTTATATTCTATCATATGGTATTGCTAATTATAATCTATATGTTGTCGTTGATTATTTAAAAATTGTTGAATTTGATTGTTCTACTATATGGTTGCCTCTAATTATCTAGTATAGGTAAAAATGTGGATCATACTAAGAAGAAGGATGGAGAATTTAGATTGGTTGAATTTATTGACTTTGATCCTCCTTTAATTTGTTTGATTTGTCTACTAAGAAAAATCGTATCTTTGAAAGTAAGGTTGATTTGAAGAAAATTATTTACTTTCATGTGTTTGAAAAATATATTTGACTTTAGGACATTCAAATCATGGTAAATCGCTTGTTAAGATTCTTTTAATCTCAGTTTAGTATAAATAACAAATTTTCTAATTTAAACTACAAAATAAAAAAAAATCGAATCTATTTAAATTTTATCATTTTTTTTACATTGTATCTTCCAAAAATGTCGGATTATATTAAAAACAAAGTTGTAAGCAAGGTCTAAAATGTCGATGTCGATGGAAATATCGAGGTCTCAATTTCATGGAAATGTCGATGAAAATATCGATAAAATGTCGATGGATATTTCTGAAAAAATTTAAAAAATATATTTAAATTAGAAAATAAACCTTCAATCCTTTTCAAATAAGTTAAAATACTTGTCATAATATTATATTCACATTATGTTACATTTTGTTGTAATTTTCTTTAATATTTCATCAATTTTATACAATTATAATGGAAATGTCGATTCACCTCTAGTGTCGATGTTGAACCCATGAACGTGTAGAAATATCGATGGAAATATCGACATGTCGACGGAAATTTAATACCATGGTTGTAAGTACCTATATTCGAGGTTAAATGTGGCTCTTCTTCTTTTTTTTTTTTCTGTTCTTCCTCTTTGCGATTTTTCTGCCATTGACGGGAAGCTTGAATGAATTTCGAGCTTTTCATATCCTAAGATTTCTTTGTTTTACCAATGGATGCAATATTTACAGTTTTAAAACAAGGAGTAGTATTTCTGACTTTTTTGCCGAACAATCTATCGATCCAATCTTTATTACTTTTTTACTAGGCAGAGTATAAGTTTAAATTTGTACTTCTATTTTATTTTTTTTCGTATTTCAATTTTCATGTCCTTTTATTAGCTTGTTAATTTATTCTTAGTTATTATTTTTCTTTTTTTATGTAATCTTTTTTTAATTGTTGTGTATTTTTTCACATTAGTATGATTTTGTTTGGTTTATTTTTAAGAATTTTGAGTTGTTGCTTAAAGTCTAGAAAATGTGTTTGGATTTTGAATCCTATTATTTTTGGTTGTTTATGTTGGGTTTTATGTCCTAAAACTCGTTGTTTGTAAATTGAATGTATATTCTATTTTGGAATAAAAATGTTATTGAGTTTTCTTTAGTAAAGTTGTTATTGAATAAAATGAACTACGTACGTTTAACCCAAATCCAATAAATTAAGAACCCTTGGCTATAGAATGTATACTTGAACTTCATGTGGAGACATGAATGTGGATCAAGTTCGAGTAATAGCCAGAATGGTCTATAGTATAGGGATAAGGTTGGTTACCTTAACTTGGGGGCACTATGGACGTGACCCACTTTATATAATGAAAATGATATAACCCTAAATCGTTCATGTGGAGATATGCGAGTGGGGGTGTCCTATGCAATGAGTTTACATAAAATCAGATCGTGAAATAGTCATTTAGATTTTATAATCCCGTTTACTGTCATAACTGATTATTTCATATGATGACTTAGGTAACTCGATCTTAATTCTAAGCACTCTATGAACTCCTGTTTATTCAGGATTATCCTTTGATTTACATGGGCGAGAGTGGCCCGAGATTGCCAACTCAATAAGCCTACCATTTTGGGATAAGACCAAGTAGAAAGTTGAGAACATAGTCTTGCGAGATGAAATTTACTTTTATCCGCTTATGGATTAGTAGAGAGGTTGTTCCCTTAAGTGTTGACTAACAAGGGGCCGATGGTAGACCCACAAACTAATTGTTCATTAAAGGATTAATGGGACTTAAGGAATAAGAAGTAATTAGAGCGGTAAAAATGGTTAATTTGACTCAACTGTAATTACAAACAACTGTGAAAGATCGACTTACTAATTATGGTTATATCAAGTGGACAGAAATATATCTACAATCAGGATAGTGCAACCGCTGGGCTTTAGTGTAGTGTCCCGGTGGTTAACGAATGTTGATTAACTAGACTAAAGAGTTTGGTCGGTTGGTCTCGTATCAATTGGAGCTCATGATCGGAAGATCCATTAGGTTCTCCTTGCTACCTTGGACTAAGTCGTGTAACATTATGAGAGAAAAGAATTTGAATTGTTCAAATTTGGTTTTGGGAGTAGACGTTAATTATATGTGATATACTTAACGTATCATTGTTTAATTATGAATTAAACTATGATAAATGACATATTTCAATTGATTTAAATATTGGTCCAGTCTAATATATGAATAGAGATTCAGGTTGAGAGGTCGGTTTTGAGATCGAGATTGGTTCAATTATTTAATTTGATAATAAATTAAAATTAATTAAATTAATTAAATCATAACATTCATTAAATTAATTATAAATTGATTTTATTTTAAATTAATATTATATTAATTTTGAATTAAATTAATTAAATAAATTCAAATTCTTTTTTGAAAACAATTGGACCATGTTGGCTCTAGCTTCTCTAAATCTCAAATTAACCTTGATTGGACGTCTAATTGGTGCTAACCTCCATATCTTATGTGGTGTCTGTTTAGCAAGCTTAATGGAGCTTGTTAATGACAGTAAAAACAAGAGAAACACAAGGGACTAAAAGATTTTGCTGGAATTTTTATGCATTCTCGATTTTGGACCATTCCATCTCCTCTCTAAAAATTCTCACAAATTACGACCCCACAATTGTTCTAAGGCTTGAGGATAGTAGGAAATGTTTGATGGAGATCCGATCTCTTTGAGCAGCGGAAACGTGTTTAGAAGATCGAAAAACTTGTTTGTTTTGGTTTAATACAAATACCAATACATTGGTAAATTACAGAGAATAAGTAAACAAATCCTAATGTAATTAGGCATGGATTCTAGACATGCAAACATATGTTGTGAATTAATTAATTAAAGGGGAAAACAACAATTACTTTTGTAGTTCAAGTCACAACAACTCGTTGCTCCCTTTACACAACAACACAACAACACAAATAGGACTTCTCTGTTTTTCTTTTCCAACAGAACATAACCAAAATGGTAAACTTTCTATGTCTTTGGATTCAACTTAGACCAACCTTAGTGGGAAGGTGTCCCAACACTTGGAAGAGGTAGAAGAGGGAATTGATTGAGGTTGAGAGAGAATTTTTCAATAAAAAATTCATTGATTGATCAACTGATTTCTTCTTGTTTGAGAGGTTTAACGAAGATCAACTCTTTTCCCACTCCCTATCGATAGGGAGTAAGTGGAGAAGAGGGGAACGTGTCCTCCTGACACGTTCCCATTAATTAATTAATTAATTATTAAATTAATAAAATCAAATTTAATTAAATATTATATATTTAATTAATCTTTAAATATCATTGTTGGGGTTTATGTCCTAAAACTCGTGGTTTTGTAAACGGAATGTAAATTCTATTTTGCAATAAAGTTGTTATTGAGATTTATTCAGTAAAGGTGTTATTGAATAAAGTGAATTGTGTATTGTGTAACCTTAATCCAATAAAGAACCCTTGGCTATAGGATGAATACTTGAACTTTATGTGTGACATAAAAGTAGATCAAGTTCAAGTTATAGCCAGAACAGTTTATAGTATAAGGATAGGGTTGGGTACCTTATCCTGGGGACATTATGGACGCGACCCACTTTGTAGAGTACAAACGATGTGATCCTAAATCGTTCATGTGGAGACATGCGAGTGAGGGCGTCCTATGCAATGAGTTTGCATAAGACTGGACTGCGAAATAGTCACTTAGACTTTATAACTCCGTTTACTGTCTTAATTGACTATATTCATACGATGACCTAGGTAACTCGATCTTAATCCTGAGCGTTCTATGAACTCCTGTTTATTCAGATTATCCTTAGATTTGCATGAGTGAGAGTGGCCCGAGACTGCCGACTCAATAAGCCTCCCATTTCAGGGATAAGTTTGGGTAATAGCTGGGAACATAGTTCTACAAGATGGAATTCACTCCTACCCGCTTTAGGGATTAGCAGAGAGGTTGTTCCCTTAAATGCTGACTCCGGGTCTTGAACAAAGGACCCACCCCTCTTCTTAACCCGAGAGGGATTCGGTTTGCTGGTTGGACCACAAACCAATTGTTCATTAGAGGATCAGTGGGACTTAAGGAACAAGAGGTAATTACATGGGTAAAACAGTAATTTTGACCCAATTGTAATTACGAACGACCTGTGAAGGATCGACTTACTAATCATGGTTATATCGAGTGGAAAAAAATATATCTACAGTGAGGAGAGTGCAACCACTGGACTTTAGTGGAGCGCCCCGGTGATTAACGAATGTTGATTAGTTAGGCTAAAGAGTTTGGTCGGTTAATCTCGTATCGTTGTAGCTCATGATCTGTAGGTCTATTAGGTCCTCCTTACTAGCTCGGATTAAGCCTTGTAACATTTTGAGAGAAAAGAATTTGAATTGTTGAAATTCGAGTTTGGGAGAAATCGTTAACGAATCATAGCTTAATTATGAATTAAACTATGATTAAAAGGAGGTGTATATATTTAAATATGATTTAAATATTGGATCGGTTTACAGCATGAATAAAGATTCATGTTCGAAAAATCGATCGGGATTGGACAATTTATTTAATTTAATATTTAATATTAAATTAAATTAAAAATTAATTAATTAAATTATTTTTTGAATTATTTAATTAATTAAATTAATTTTAATTTAAAATCAATTTAATATTTATTTTGGAATTAAAATTAAGTGAAAAATGAAGGATTTTCATGATTTTCATGATTTTCATGAAAATCAACTTGCCCACTTGCCCAATCTCTCTCATCTTCAAATTGGCCAAAATTGGTCACCTCCATCTCAAAGAATCCTCATCACCATTGAGTTGTCACTCTAATGAAGCTTGTTGAAGCTTTATATAATGGTGATTTGAGGTAATTTGAGAGAATTTTTTGTAGAAAATGTTTCTAGCCCGAGTTAGTGACCTTTGTGGCTTTTTCTTCCAAATTCTCTCAACCTAGGATCCCACAATCCGTTCTAAGGCCTGAGGATAGTAGGAAAGACTCTAACGGTTGTCCACGAAGTGTTCGTGTTGAAAACCATCCACCGGGTGAAGAGAATTTGATCTTCAAAGTTGAGTTTCTTAACTCCCTGTTTTTCCAGCTTTGAGCATGCATTTTATTTTACAAAATTGATCAACTTAGAGTGTTCAAGATCCAAAATTGCTTCCGCTTTCTTAATCTAGACTCTTTCACTTGGTATCAGAGCACTCAATTTGATAAATTGTGTCTTGTGGTGGGTGTTTTTTGAAATACAATGTTTATGGGCGTCTAAAGTGCTCTTCTGGTTTTGGCATTTAAATTGAGCATCCATTTGTGCTTTATTTTCAAATTTCTCAAGCGTGTTTGAGCATTAATGTGTGTAGAATAAGATGTAAAAATTTGAAGTCGATCGGAGTTCGAGAAGGCCTCCAATTTGAAGAAAGAAGCTCGGAAGATCCTAAAAATCGAAAATAGAGAACTGCTTTTTTTTTTTATTCAAATTTGCTACAGTGACAAAAGTCTCTAGCCCGTGATTTAAAGAAGAAGGCTGACGCCATGATGACGTCAGCGAGACACTTATGTTGACTTTGACCCTGGTTCGTTGACTTTGACTGGTTCAATGGTTTTTGGACCGGTTCTAGTTCTTTTAGACCGGTTCCGACTATTTCGAGGCCGATTTTTTCATTTTGGAGGTCCGTTTCATTATTTGGTGGCTCGGTTCAGTCTTTTACAGCCTGGTTCAACCTTTTGAAGGTTCGATTCATACATTTGCAAATCGGTTCGACTTAAATTCGAAGTGGTTCGATGTTAATCCTAGATTATTATTGTAATAATTTAGTAGTTTGCTTGCATTACATGCCAAAACCAATCCCCTTTAGTGTGTTTAATAAATTATGCATTGTGAATGTATGTTTTAATTAAAATCCCTGATTATATGTGCATATAGTATGCCATATATATAGATTTTAAAATCCCACCATAGGAAGCATGCTCCATGCATTGAAAGTATGCTATAAGTGTTATAATATATTGTATGCATGTTTCTTGGGTTTCATAATAATTAATATAAGTGTTATATTAATTTATGAAACAAATATTATATGTTTTAGTTATAATTAATATAAGAGTTATATTAATTAAAAATTAAACATATAATTGTTATGCATTTTTTCATGTGATGGATTTGTTATAAATGTATGTTTATTCATGTGATGAATGATCAAACAATTTATAACATAGAAATGCATGTAACCTAAGGTTAATTAATTAGTTTTAAAATGGTTTTAGAACTGGAATTAATTAGACCTAAGGTTATCTAGTTCTAATAAGATTAGAATTAGGAAACCAATAATTTATAAACTTTGATTAAAGAGGGACTTTGACTAAGGAAGGTTCTGGCTAGGTTGGGGTACTTAAGCTGACGAAAACGGAACATTGCTACCTGGGAACTGACCTGGGAGTGAATTTAATCCATGGGTTTATAAATTATCTTTCGTGAGTGGCGTTTATTAAAAGTTAATAAATTGAACTCATAGACCTAGATTTATTAAATGGTTAATAGACTTAGGTAATTCCAGTATAATTGTTATATTGGTAGACTTAGGTCATATTGTTTTAGTCGGAATATGCCTAAGTAAAAGTATACCTAAACTGTTTAAAATACTTAGTGGGAGTGAAAAGGTATATATGATATATCAATTTCCTTTAACGCTCTCCGCAAAGTTCACACCGTGAGATTTATGCTCGGGCTCGTGATGTCAATAGGGCATCCCCATTCAGATGGTGTTTGCATAAATCAAGAGCAAGGTGAATGGAGAAAGTATTTATAGTAAGTGAGAGAAGGAAGCGTACGTGTCAACACATCCTACGGTCTCCTCCATTAGGTTGGACCGTGAGATTCCCATGTTGCGCCTGCAGGTTGCCCGAAGTAGCACCATGCCACCATCCATTCGGAGGGATGTAACATGGGATTCGGAACAACTCAAACTCCAGAAATGGATAGAGTCTCTTAGGTCCATTCCCAACTTTGTCTCTCCAATTCGGTAGCATTGTTGGGACCGACCTCTGAGGTCTGAAAATGGCAGGTCACACTTACAAGAATTGCTAAGTGTTAGTAAATTCTTGACCAAAGTAGCGATAACTAGAATGCTATAGGAATAAGAGTTATTCCGGTGTTAGCATTTAGTTAAGAATGTCTTGGTTCAGTGAAGGAGTGATTGATCGCCTCTCTGGTGGCGGTTGCTCGACTCACTGGAGTATCGCCCAAAACAATAATGAGTTTATGGGTACATTATTACTTTTGCTAAATTCTTAAATTGGATAGGTTACAAACAATTTGTAGATACCGTATTTGGTCCGTTATTTTTATTATTTTCAATTATTTTATTTTAGTTATGTTTGTTAAAAAAAAGTTATTTATTTATTTATTTTATTTTTTAAGATTTCAATCGTTTTCTTTTTCTTTTTCTCTTTATTATTTATTTATTTATTTTACTTATTTATTTTTACTTTATATTATTTAATTTTTTTTTAAAAGAAGGGTTTGCTTTTTTAGGGTCACGTATCTTTTTTCCTTCTCTTTTTTTTCACCTTCCCCAATCTCACTCTCCCACTCTCCCATTCTTCTCGTTCTGTTTTCCACATCGATTGATGAGCCGTTTTTCCTTTATAAACAGAGGAGGAGAGAAGTAAAAAAAAGGGAAGAGAAGGAGGAGAGAAGGATAAAAAAAGAGAAGAGAAGGAAGAGAGAGAAGGATAAAAAAAAGGGAAGGAAGAGATCGGTAGACATTGTCAAATTTCTCCATATCTAGGTCATACTTCAGGAATGACTAATTTTTTATGAGTTATGCATTTCTTTATATGACCTAAACTTTATTTTGGCTTTAATTTATATCTTCTATTTGCCTTTAGAAATAGATTTAGGGTTTGACTTTTTCAAATCTGCTTTAAATTCTCCTGTATATTTGTTTTTTGAAATAGATTTTTTTTATATACATTTTCATTATGTAGTATGTTCATATTCGTTTATTTATTTTTATTTATTTTTGGCCAATTTGTATATAAAATTATTTGGCCAATCTGTATATCATGTTGTTGTAAATTTTTGGTCAATTTGTATATTCGTATGTTTATTAAATTTTATTTGTTTAATTGGTCAACCAATCTGTATATTCATTTGTTGTAAATTTTATTTATTTTTTACCAATCTGTATATTCATTATTTTTTGGCCAACCTGTATATTTGTATGTTTATCTGTAAATTTTATTTGTTTTTTGGCCAATCTGTATTGTAAATTTTATCTTATTTTTTTTTGCCAATTTGTATATTCATTAGGTTGTTGTATTTGTTATGTAAATTTTATTTATTTTTGGCCAATTCCTATATTCGTATGTTTATGTGTAAATTTTATTTGTTTACTTTACCAATTTGTATATTCATTTAGGTTACTGTAAATTTTGGTTGTTTTTTTTTGCCAATCTGTATATTCATTTAGGTTGTTGTAAATTTTATTTATTTTTGACCAATTTGTATATTCTTTTTCTATAAATTTTATTTGTTATTTGGTGTTGTATGTTTATCTGTTAATCGATCTGTATATTTGTTTAGGTCATTATTTATTCATTTATTTATTTGATGAATCACTGTTTTTATCTTTTTTTTGTCAAGTAAATTTTGTTTATCAAACTATTTTTGTTTATTAAATTATATGTTTATTCACTTTATTTGTATATTTATTTGTTCAACCACGATACATATGTTTATTCCATTTATTTGGTCACTACATACCTTTTGTATGTTATATTTGCACTTTAAACTTTAATTGGGCTAGATTTAACCATTGTATTTAATGTTTGCATATTTTAACTGAGCTTACTGATGTTTTGATTGTTGAGATTTGGCCATTGTATCTAAATGCCTATTTAACAAATTTACTTATCCTTTTTTATTTCATTTGAATAAAATTGAAATTTACTTAATTTGTTAGCATAAATTTGACATTAAAATTAAGATTTCTGAAATAAGAATCATCTATTTTCAATAAAGTTTGAAATAAAACAAATTGCCCTTTTGAAAATGAGATTTCTGAAATAAGAACCCTCCAGTTTTTAAAATTAAATTTTGGCATCAAAGTTTGAAATAAAACAAATTTGCCCCTTTTTAAAATTGGATTTCTGAAATAAGAACCCTTCAATTTTTCAAAATTGTATTTTGGCATCAAAGTTTGAAATAAAATAAATTTGCCCCCTTTTAAAATTGGATTTCTGAAATAAGAACCCTCCAATTTTTAAAAAAATTACATTTTGGCATCAAAGATTGAAATAAAACAAATTTGCCCACTTTTAAAATTGGAATTTTGAAATAAGAACCCTCCAATTTTGAAAATTGCATTTTGGCATTAAAGTTTGAAATAAAACAAATTTGCCTTCTTTAAAATTTTATTTTTGAAATAAAACCCTCCAACTTTTCAAAATCAAATCTTGGTATCAAAGTTTGTAGTAAAACAAAGTTTGTCCCTTTTTATAATTGATTTTTTTTTAATAAAAAACTTCCCATACTTTTTTAAATTGAAATGTTGGCATCAAAGTTTGCAATAAAACAAATTTGCCATTTTTATAATTGAATTTCTGAAATAAGAATCCTTCAATTTTTCAAAATTACATTTTGGCAATGATGTTTGAAATAAAATAAATTGTCTCCTTTAAAAATAGATTTCTGATATAAGAATGTTCCGTTTTTAAAATTCTTTTATTAAATAACTTGTTTTGTAACAAATAAGGAGTTTATTTTGAAATATCAAAATAAATTTCAAATTTTTCTAATGGCCTTGAGCCACTCATAGTTATTAATTAATATTTTTCTTTTAAAATGTGGATTAATAATTTTTGGGACATTCAAATAAAATACAAAAAATATTTTTCTTTGAACCAATAAATAAAAAGGATAATTTTAAAATAAAATGTGGTAACCATTTTTTAAAAAACGGGTGTTGTAGGGGTGCTAACACCTTCCTTACACTCAATCGACTCCCGAACGTTTCACAGACCAACCTTTTCCTTTAAATTGGGTGACCAATCACACCCTATGATGATTGGTGGCGACTCCAAACCTTTACCTCGAAAGAGACCCTTGGGAGAGGACGTCGGCCGCTCCGCTCCGCGATGACGTTGCGAAAGCTTGGCGAATCCACTGGGGACTTTAGAGAGTCAAACCACTTAAATTTTATTTTTTCATTATCCTTTTTATTAATTATATTTGGTTCATTGTTTTTTCATTTTGTAATGTATTTATGTAATTTTATTTTGCATATTAACATGCATTTCCACACACCTTTCACAGCTCTATACCCGAGCTTTACCCTTCAGGATTAGAATCGAGGATGTAGTAGTGTCGACTTTCGAGGGGATTGCGAATGTCCCCGTGTAGGCGCATGAAAAATCCTCACTCAAGTTAATTTATTTGTTATTTTTTAACATTTAAATTAATTTGGGGGCCTTTGTCTCATAAGATTAGAATTTCATTCTCACATTATCTTCAACATTTTCATCGTTCAGGATAATTCAATTAAAATTAATTTGAGATTCTTTGTTTCCTAGGTTTAACCTTACATTATTTTTATCGCTTGAGTTAATTATCTTATAACATTGAGATTAATTCAAGGATCTTTATCTTTTAAGGTTGGAATTATCCTTCATCATTTTTATTATTCTTTATTTAATTTCTTTTTCGTTAACTTTATTTTATCATTTCATTTCTTTTGAAAAGGGTGGAGTATTCATGTTTTCTTTGTAAAAAAAAAAAAAAAAAACTCAGGATGTTTGTATATGCTCCTCCTAAAATAAAATGAAATTCCTTTTAGAGTTTTCTTTTATTTTTCTATTTATTTAATTTGTTTTGAAAAATTAAAAAAAAATGAATTTGAAACAAATTGTAGAGATTAATTTTCATACTCTTTTTTAAATAAAGTTTTTTTTTAAAAAAAATAAAAAGAGAAAAAATTCTTAAGTTTTTTTTTAGATTTAATGTTGCATATCTGTCAAATGTTTGAGTCTTAGAGTCATGCATCATTAAAAAGTTATAAAGGTCACGCACCATATATTTTTTTTTATCATATTTTCATTTAAGATAAAGTAGTGTCGACCTTCGAGGGGATTGTGAATGCCCCCGTGTAGGCGCATGAAAAATCTGCACTCAAATTGATTTACTTGTTATTTTATAACATTTAAATTAATTTGGGGGTCTTTTTTTAATTAAAATTCACATTCAACATTTTATTCACATTCATTTTGGTTATATTTTATTTCCATAAGAAAAATTGCATCATCTCACTCAAAAACATATTTTCTCATACATCTCCCTTTAGTGTTAGAATTTTCTTAGGGTAGAATAATGTCATTCTTTAATACCCTACACAAGATACTTTCTCATGTTAATGCATTCATTATATGCTTCACTTTCATTTTGGTATACCTTAGAATAAAACATGTCATGCATTTCAATCCATGCCCACTACAAGAATTTGGGCTTTTTATGACACTTCATATAAACCAAAAATGTGGGAGGGAGTAAAAAAAATGTCATAAAATGGTTGGAGGCGCGTTTTTGGCGGGAAACGGAGGAGATTCTCGGATTTACAAAATTTATGACATTTTTTCAATGTCATATTTTAATGACTTATATATGTCATGCATTTTTTAAAAAATATTTATTAAATAAAGGAAAACCTTTAAAATGTATTTAAATTATTAAAAAAATAATAATAAAGAAAGAAAGAAAGGATTTCTTTTTAAACCCTCACGCCCTACTTCTTCTTCGACAACCAGCCGCCTGAAATTTCTTTTTCTTCTCCTCAACGCCGGCAACTTTCCTCCTCGTCACCGACTAGCTAGCCGCTCGCCTCTCCTTTGCTGCAGACGCCGCCGCCAGACCGCTTCCCCGCCGCCAGATCCGCTTCCCCTCGCCGACTAGGAATAGTTTCGGGAAAAACCGACAGCCTCCCCATCCCCTTCTTCGATTTCCACTTCTCCCTTCACGTTAAACATCCACCATCCCTCTTTTATCTCCGGCCAACCCATCTTCACGGTATCTTCTTCCCAACCCGACTGCACCTTCATCGAACACAGGGTTGTTTGTCGTTGCAAGGTGGCGTTGCTCCAGGTTGTCGGCTAGCTTTGGATTGGTGGAACTTTTGGCTTGCTTTAAGAGCATTCAAGAAATTTGGTAAGTAGAACAAAACTGTTTGATATTGATCGAAGGCTTAATTAGGATGTTGATGATTCGGTTTAATCTTAATTAATATTATTGATATGCTTATGTGATATTTTTATGATGTTTCAATTGATGATGGGATGGAAAAAATTTTCTTCTTTGTCAAACTTTTATCAAAGGAATGATTTGCATCTCCTTCATAGTTTTTTTACTAGGAGTTTAAACTTTACCCACCATGTGTTCGATGAAATGCCTCAATGAAATATTTCGCAATTCATTATCTGTGGGACAATAATTTTTGCTCTTTCTTTGGCTAATACTTTAAAGATACCTCAACATTCACACCCCATAACAATTGAATCTCTCTAAGTGCAAGAGAACCCAAGTTTCTTATAAGGTTTGTTGCAACTGTGTATAGAATTGATTCCGCCATTGGTTTGTTATAAGTTACCATTTTTGAATTTATGCTATTAAGTTTTGATAATTTTACAAACTTTGAGTTTATTTGATTCATCTATTGCTCATTTTTTTGTTGGTTGTTTTATCTAAACTTATATATGTGTCTAACTTTTTATTCTCAAAGTTAGACATATATAATGATTAGTTTGAACCTTTAATGGTTATGGCGATGGAGTTTGGTTTGGTTATCTAGTTATTGGGTTGTTATAAGTGTGTTTTTACTTAAACAGGGGTATTTTGGGTTGAAGGTGTAACTGTGGATCTTATCTCCCATTTTTGGTTGTCGAAATCGAGTTTAGCAAGTGAATTGTAAGTATATGGATTTTTAATTACTTGTTATTTTGTTTTTATTTTGTTGGCTTTTGTTTAGCATTGGCCTTCTGAGAGTGTTTGATATTATTGTCTTTGATGAATGCTTGGCCATCCATTTTTGCTTTTAAAACTTGAAGGAAGTCAGCTCCATGTTGCTTGTTGCTGCTCGAATTGGGGATCGACCTGTTGTATTTGTTACTCACAGGTTTGTACATGATTATAGACTGTTCCATTGATTGTGTTTTAACTTCTTCAGCTGGATAGAATAGAAGTCTTTTCTTTAACTTCTGAAGGTTAGTCCTTGGGAACCAGTTGTATAGTTTTTGTGAGCATGTTATATGTGTTACTTGCTTTATTATGAATTCTTGAATGAGTCGTCCTCCTTGATGTATTTTTTACTTGTTAAACATGTTATGGTGATTGTGTGGTTGAACAAAAGGTCATGATGGTTGTAAATTCGTATTTGATAAGCATGATATAATTTTTATTATGATCTTGTGATATTGAGCATGTTGTTGTCTGAAAGTGACCTCATAAGCATGTTGTTTGTATGTTTGGTACATTATGAGTTTTAACATTTGAGAATTGTTATGTTAATAAATTTTGAGAAGTGTTAGTTAAGTCTTAAGTAAATCTATTGTGTCTTATAACTTTGGTTTTCTAGAAGTTTTATTTATTATGTTTGTGTAACTTTTGTGAGTTAATAAAGTTATTTTAGTTTGTTGTCACTAAAATTATTTGGTTTGTTCGAGTGTACTTAGTAGTTTAGTTTTAACATTTGAGAAGTGTTACATGTGTACATAATGCTATATTAGGTATTGATTCTACTATTGCCCATTACTTGTTGTTTGTTTTATCTAAACTTATATATGTGGCTAACTTTTTCTTCTCAAGGTTAGACATATATAATGCTTAGTTATAAGTATTAGTAAACATTTTTTTAGGAAAGTCATATAATTGTAGTATAAGCATTATAACCTTTTCTAACTAACTCATATTGGTTCGAACTTTTGTTGATGAGAAGTTTTGAACCTTTAATGGGTTATGGAAATGGAGTTTGGTTTGGTTATCAGGTTATTGAGTTGCTATAAGTGTGTTTTTACTTAAACAGGTACTTGTAAAAATTTTGGGTATTGTTGCAATTATGTCGTTATGCTGTCGAAATTTTGGTATTATGTAATTAGATGTAGGTACACCAATTTAGATATCATTTCTTCCCCTTAAGAGTATTCTTTAAAGGATTATGTTCAATATTTAAATGAATATTATTTTGTTTATTGTAGGATCAGGCAGAGCGGAGCACTCGCATAGTGGAAGAAGCATATTGGCATGTGAACACATTATATTAATGTAATATATACATTTTACCATAGTTTGATTGTAAACATTGTTTGTTGACTAATAGAATCTATCATAATACTTTTGTTCACAAATGGAAGATGTCATTAAATGAACTTTCTTGACACTTAAAACTATCAAAGTAACTAAATACATGACAATTCAAAACTGTCACCGAAAAAACATTTATGACAATTAAAATCTATCTAAGTAGGCAATATTATGACATTGAAAAAATATCATCTAAACAACATGCTTGACACTAATTTTCTGTCATAGACATAATTTCTATGACATTTAAAATCTGTCATTGTTTGATATATCTTGACGGAAAATTAAGATGGACAGGTTATTTCTTGACAATGTTTAATTGTCATACAAAAGTTTACCATGACACTTAAAAAATGTCGTGTATATGGCTTTCTCGACAAGATAAAATTGTCATAAAATAGTTAATTATGACAATTTTTTAAATGTGTCATGTATGGAGTTTCTATGATGGTGGCTTCTACGACGGATAAAAAATGTCATAAAATGTGTTCATGACACTTTTTCAGTGTCATAAAATCCCGAATTTCTACTAGTGGCCATATTTATTTTTGAGTCCTTGGTTCTCGTGCATCACATAAAATCTCCACCTTATGATTATGCAATTATGAGACATTGATACATTTAGGATCTAATATTACATTTCTCAATGAATGTTGAATATAAATTTGGAAATGTATCATGTTATTTGAGACAATTTTTTATTTTTTATTTTTAAAAAATAAAAAATTCATGCATCATTATCTCATTTGACATGCATAATGAGTAGTTGCATAATGTCATCTCATGCATGTTTGCAATCAAAATTCAAAATTTATTGCATTTTCATCACATCACATGCATTTATTAGAAAAAACTTGCATAGTTCCATTATTTTCTTTCTAAAAAAATAGCTCAACACCCACATGTTCACCATTCTTATAAGGTATGAGACAAAAAGTCATGAAAGAACAGAAGAAGATGAGACGAGCCATTGATTGTGTTCAAGAAGAAGTCACAAAGATCCAAAATGTTGGAATTAAAGAAGAATGAGACAAGACACTGATAAGATGTAAGAGCAAGCCTTAGTGCCTTAAAGAATACCATGCAAGAGTTGTAGGGCACTCAACAAAAAAACTTTCTTAGCTTTAAAATATAAAGTATGTGTAGGCTTTGAACAAGACAACTAAAATTTTCAAGCGTCAATAGATAGAGTTAGGAGCTTATATTTCTATGAGAAAGAAATGCCTAGTGCACATCAATGTGATATGTTTTCACTTTTCATCATCAATAAAGTATTTTTTTATTGGATGAATAATGACTCCTAATTATGACATGGGTAATGAAATATGATCAATTCATGACTTAGGCTACATACTTGAAAGAATGTGAATATGTAGAAATTGAGTTATTTTATTTTAGAAAAAAAAAAAAGATTAGAGGCTCATTACACATACATACATTTAGGTATAATTCATTTCATTCGATTGTTTTTTTTAAAAAAAGATTAATGTAAAATATATATATATATTTTGTTACAAATACATGTTCAATTTTTTACTCCTTCGATCATTTCAAAAGTTTACTCTGATCATTCTTGTTATGTTAAAACCTTAGCGAAATCTTGGTAAACTATAATGAGTCATCATTTGGAGGAAATGAAAGAAAGAATGAGGAAAAAAGAAAAAGAAAGACGAAGGAAAGGGGAAAAAAGCCAAAAAAAAAAAAAGAGAAGAGAATACTTTCACTTTCTCAAAGAAAATCTCCAAAGTTTTAGCCATTTTATCATCTTCTTTGATTCTTTTTTTTTTCCAAACTTTATTGTTGAGTTGAGCTCCCATTTAAGACAACTTTATTTTAACCTTTCCATTTCTCATGTGCTAAGTTTTTTTGTTACCATACCTCCAAACAAGGTTAATTATCACATTGGGCAAACCCCTCTTGAAGTGGAAAATCCAAAATTAATCACTATAAAATCTTGAGCCTAGCTTGCCACATGTGATTTTGTGATAAATCTCCTTGAGTTGTCAATTTACCATAAGTCCACTATATATTTTATTGTGTATCTCGGTACTTGTCTACCTACCAAGCCTTTTGTTAAGCCTGTCACATCTAATTATGTGACAAATATCCAAAAATTACCCACCAAATTTTATCAAGAGAACTTCGAAGGTTTTGAAATAGTGTTCGACTCTAATGATTGTATTGCTTCATAATTTAGACTTGTAAATTTCTCAAAAATTCTTATTTTCAATTTCTTTTGATCCAAACTTTGTTTTCATCTCTTTCCTTTGTCATCCTTCTTTCCTTGAATAGAAAGTGACTTTATGACTGAGGATAGTGATTTTGAGAACTAAGAAGTTAGTAACTTGAGAAATAGTCTCGAAGTCTCAATTTTTTTTCAATGAGTTTTGCTTTGGGGGCAATATCATTATGATACTAAGGAGCATTGTTGAAGAAACAACATGGAATAACTACTGAAGTTGCAAAAGATGGTCAATCTTCTATATCTGATTACATCATATCTTGCTAAGTCATATGTTTGGCCTAAAAAAAGAAGAAGAAAAATAAAAATAAAAGGAAAGAGGAAAAAAGAAATAGAAAAAGAAAGAGGGAAAAAGAGAAAAAAAAAAGAGCAAAAACAAAAAACAAAGGAAAAAAAAAGAAAAAAGAAAAAGGAAAGAGACAAAAGAAAAATATTTAAGGTCATGCAAGATTGTATAAGATTTAGCAATCGTGATTGATCAAGAAGTTACAACTCTGAATGCTATGAAGGATTTTATGTGCAAATCACCACATTGGGTAAAACCTACATCTTTGTTAAGCATGGGCAAAGCAACCATCAATTTCGCTAGGACAAGGTCATCATTTTCAAATTGGGGCAAACCCCTCATCTTTGTTATATTGAAGCAAAACGATGATCACTACATTGAATTAAGCCTATCATTTTTCAAATTGGGGCAAACCCCTCATGTTTTCTATATCGAAGCAAAACGATCATCTCTACATTGGAGTAAGACCATCATTTTCAAATTGGGACAAAACTTCATCTTTGTTAGATGGAAGGAAAGACAATTTCACTATATTGGAGTAAGACACTGTCATTATTTTCAAATTGGGAGCAAACCCCTTATCTTTCCTATATTGAAGGAAAACAGTCATTACTACATTGGAGTAAGGCTATCATTTTCAAATTGGAGCAAATCCCCCATCTTTGCTATACTGAAGCAAAATGATCACCACTACATTGAGGCAAAACTTCCATTTTTTTCTTCAATGAAGCAGAATAATCATCAATAAAGATTCATCCTTGATACACTGAGGCAAAACCTGCATTACTATACTGGGGCAAAAGGGTGTCATCATCTCATCACTCATGCAAGCTTCCTTTAAACTGGGGCAAAGTCCAAATAAAGGTCAAGGAATCACATTATTCTTACAGAGAAGCTTTCGATGTCGAGTGGTCCTTCACATTCAAGGATAGAAAGTTTAACTTCATGGAATAATTATGCTTAAGAAATGAAGACCATAAAGAGGATCTTGCATCAAATACCTTGAGCAGACTCAAAGATAGGATGAGGTATATGAGATGAACTCTTGAGGAGCTACTTCTAATTCTCGAAATCATTGCCCAAAGAAATTGGGTCATTTCAGCTCATTTATTTATTTGGATCATTTTCTAATATTTCAAACGTTGAAAATATAATTTCAATCTCTTATTGTTCCCATATTCTTTCATATTTCTCTCCTATTGAAGAAATGAGGAAAAAGAAAAACTTTTATGTTTCTCTATTGGCTTTCATCCCACACTTGTTTTCGAACCAAGTATATCTTCTTGTATTCAACCTTCTTGTTCATTACAATGCTAATGTTATGAAGCAGTTTAATCAAATGAGTTGTCAAATGCTATGAATTATTTTTGATAGTTCTCCAAACTAGCACATGAGACACTTCCAAAAGAACACCCACCATGCCTATATAGTCAAAGAATCTTTGATTGTCACACAAGGTCCCTTTTAAGTGAAAACAGACAATGAAAAGAAAAAAAAAAGAAGAAAAATTGACATGTTTCCTCCAAAAATGACTATATTATTCTTTTACCTTGATTCTTTGCTAAATATTGGCTGATAAGAAAGATATGGGTAGACAAAAATGGTTACTCTATTTAAAATGAAAAAACATTTTGTAATCATACATAATTGATTTCACGACATCTAGATCCCTATTTCTTGTGGATTTTTTTTCTCATATCATGATTATATTGTGAAAATACATCATCATGCATACATGTTGCATCATCAATCTATCCTTAGCATGCATATGCATCATTACATCATATTTTAGAGTCAATTAATCAATTAAGGCAAAACAAAGTCAAGACATATATTACTATACATAGCTAATCATATTATCATTGCTCATAGTCAATGAGCATGTTCAATTCGTGACACTGTGTCAAATAAATTTCGAAAAAAGTACTCATGTGCCTATTTTACATAGGTCATTCTCATGAAAACTAATTCATTGCATCTTGCATCAATATTACAGTTTGGATTGACATATCCACTCAACTCATTTTGGATGTTATTTTTCATTTCAATATGATTTTCATTAACACACATTTCATGCATGTAGGCATTTTTTATTCATGAAAATTTTCAACGTGTTCAAAAGAACTCTGTTATTTGTAATTGATCTTTCACCATAAAGTTTTGAAATAAAACCCATTGTCTTTTCAAGTAAATTTCTGAAATACGAAATCTCAGTTTCGCTTTTGGTTATGACAATAAAGTTTAAAAACCATTGTCTTTTGAAGCAAATTTCTGAAATACGAAATCTCTGCTTCGCATTTGGTATGACAATAAAGTTTTGAAATAAAAACCATTGTCTTTTGAAACAAACTTCTTAAATACGAAATCCCTGGTTCGTATTTGGTATGACAATAAAGTTTTGAAATAAAAATAATTGTCTTTTGAAGCAAATTTCTGAAATACGAAATCCCTGCTTCGCATTTGGTATAACAATAAAGTTTTGAAATAAAAACAATTGTCTTTTGAAGCAAATTTCTTAAATACGAAATCCTTGTTTCGTATTTGGTATGACAATAAAGTTTTGAAATAAAAACTATTGTCTTTTGAAGCAAAATTTTGAAATATGAAATCTCTGCTTCGCATTTGGTTATGACAATAAAGTTTTGAAATAAAAATCATTGTCTTTTTAAGCACATTTTTGAAATACGAAATCTCTGCTTCACAATTGAGTTTGGCAACAAAGTTTTGCAATAAAAACCGTTGTCTTTTAAAACACATTTTTAAAATACGAAATCTCAGCTTCGCTTTTGGTTATGACAATAAAGTTTTGAAATAAAAACCGTTGTCTTTTGAAGCAAATTTCTGAAATACGAAATCACAGCGTCGCATTTGATTGTGACAATAATGTTTTGAAATAAAAACAGGTCAATTTCAAAGCAAAATTATCAAATATGAAATCTTTGTTTTTCTTTGTGATTTTGACAACAAAGTTTTGAAATAAAAACTGTTGTCCCCTTTTAAAACAAATTTCTGAAATAAGAAAATTTTGTTTTATGTTTGATTTTGGCACCAAAGTTTTGAAATAAAAACCAGTCTATTTCAAAGTGAATTTCTGAAATATGAAATCTCTACTTTGCTTTGTGTTGACAAAGTTTTGAAATAAAAACCGTTTCCCCTTTTAAAACAAATTTCTGAAATAAGAAAATTTTGTTTTATGTTTGATTTTGGCACCAAAGTTTTGAAATAAAAACCGGTCTATTTCAAAGTGAATTTCTGAAATATGAAATCTCTACTTTGCCTTGTGATTTTGACAAAGTTTTGAAATAAAAACCATGTCTCCTTTAAAACAAATTTCTGAAATAATAAAATTTTGTTTTATGTTTGATTTTGGCACCAAAGTTTTGAAATAATAACCGATACATTTCAAAGTAAATTTCTGAAATATGAAATCTCTACTTTGCTTTGTGATTTTGGCAAAGTTTTGAAATAAAAACTATGTCTCCTCTAAAACAAATTTCTAAAATAAGAAATTTTCGTTTTTGGTTTGATTCTAGCACCAAAGTTTTGAAATAAAAATCGGTTCATTTCAAAGTAAATTTCTGAAATTTGAAATCTCTACTATGCTTTGTGATTTTGACAAAGTTTTGAAATAAAAACCATGTCTCCTTTAAAACAAATTTCTGAAATAAGAAATTTTTTGTTTTAGGTTTGATTCTAGCACCAAAGTTTTGAAATAAAAACTGATCCATTTTTAAGCAAATTTTTGAAGTACGAAATCATTGTGTTTGTTATGTGATTTTGACAATAATGTTTTGAAATAAAAACTGTTTTCTCTTGTAAAAAAATTTCTGAAATACGAAATCTTTGCTTAGTATTTGATTATGGCAACAAAGTTTTGAAATGAAAACTGTTGTCTCTTTTAAAACAAATTTCTGAAATAAGAAATTTTCGTTTTATGTTTTATTATGACACCAAAGTTTTGAAATAAAAACTGGTCCATTTTTAAGCAAATTTCCGAAGTATGAAATCTCTACTTTTCTTTGTGATTTTGACAACAAACTTTTGAAATAAAAACCGTTGTCCCCTTTAAAACAAATTTCTGAAATAAGAATTTTTGTTTTTGTTTGATTTTGGTAGCAATGTTTTAAAACAAAAAATTGGTTCATTTCAAAGTAAATTTCTGAATCCCAAAATCTTTGTTTTGCTCTGTAATTTATGACACATAATTTTGAAATAAAACAATTGTCATTTAAAACAAAATTTTAAAATAAGAAATTTTTGTGTTTATGTTTAATTTTCTCACCAAAGTTTTGAAATAAAAACCATGGTCCCTTTTGAAACAAAATTTCTGAAATAAGATTTTTTTTTTTTTGCATTTGATTTTGACAACAAATTTTTGAAATACAAACCGTTGTCGTCAAAAATACATTTGCCCCTTTTAAAACAAAGTTCTGAAATAAGAAATTTTTGTTTATGTTTGATTTTGGTACCAAAGTTTTAAAACAAAAATCGATCCATTTCTGAAATATGAAATCTATGTTTTACGATGTGATTTTGACAACAAAACTTTGAAATAAAAATTGTTGTCCCTTTAAAACAAATTTTTGAAATAAGAAATTTTTGTTTTTGTTTGATTTGACACCAAAGTTTTGACATAAAAACCGGTCCATTTCAAAGTAAATTTCTGAAATACGAAATCTCTGATTTGCTTTGCGGTTCTAACAACAAAGTTTTGAAATAAAAACTGTGTCCCCTTTAAAACAAATTTCTGAAATAAGAATTTTTGTTTTCTTATATTTGATTTTAATACCAAAGTTTTGAAATAAAAACTGTCCCTTTCAAAACAAATTTCGAAAATATGAAATCTCTGTTTGCTTTATCATTGTGACAACAAAGTTACTCTACCTTTTCCTTTGTCTACCCTTTCAATCCCTCAAGAATACACAGGGGGGGCAAACGGTAGATACCGTATTTAGTCCGATAATTTTTTTATTTTCAATTATTTTATTTTAGTTATGTTTGTTAAAAAAAAAGAGTTTTTTTATTTTATTTTATTTTTTAAATTTCAATCGTTTTGTTTTTTTTTTCTCTTTATTATTTACTTATTTATTTTACTTTTTATTTATTTTTTTTAAAAGAAGGATTTGCCTTTTTAGGTCACGTATCTTTTTCCTTCTTCTTTTTTCTCACCTTCCCCAATCTCACTCACCCACTCCCCCATTCTTGTCGTTCTGTTTTCCACATCCTTCCTCCATCTCCTCAATCAATCGATGGTGATGAGTTTTCCTTTATAAATAAGTGTGGAGGGAAAGGAAAAAGGGAGAGGAGAAAAGGATAAAAAAAAAGGGAAGGAAGAGATCGATAGACATATCGTCAAATTTCCCCACTTAGTTCATACTTCAGGCTTTAATCCATTTGAGTTATGCATTTCTTTATATGACCTAAGTTTTAATTTGGTTTTAATTTCTATCTTCTGTTTGCCTTTAGAAATAGATTTAGCGCTTGACTTTTCTTTTAAATTGTCCTGTTGATTTGCTTTTAGAAATACGTTTTTTTTATATACATTTTTTATTCTCATCCATTTGGTTACTGAATAGCATTTTTCTGAAAATAAATTGTAGTATGTTCTGAAATTGGTTTTAGTTTAATAATCTGTATATATTTGTTCAAGCTTTTCAAATTGGTTTTTCATTGTCTCTGTTTGTTTCCTTTTAGAAATAGGTTTAGGTTTGTTTTTTTTTTCATTTAGCTACTGTATCTTTTTAATTTAGATTTTAGTTTGTTTTAAATTTGGTTTAGTTTGGCATACCTATTTGTTAAATTGTTATCCGTATATTATTTGGGATTTGTATTTATTCAACCTGTATATTATTTGATTTTTGCATTTTATTGGGTTGTATCTATTTGTTTAGGTTGAATGTTTATCTTTGTTCACACGGGAATTCAATCAACGAATGGGAATGAGACACGTGTAATGAACTTGAACTTGTATTTATCCAAATATAGTGGATTACAATCTCTAATATTTCTCCTCTGATTCTTTCTCTCTCATATACGGCTTTTCTTGAGGGTTGAAACAACTTGTTCTCGATGTTGAAAACTTCAATGGATTCGTGGTGTGTTCTTGACGATTCCCTTGAAGCGTTCTTCATTCAGATGGTGTTTGATCTTCAAGATCTTCTGGAGATTTCACAGCTTTGTTTCTGAATTCTCTTTGGAGTCTCAAATTTCTAAACCTTGAAAATGAAGGAGAGAGGTCTCTATTTATAGAGTTCCTCTGGGCCTCCAGATGGGCTTGGGCCCGTTGGACTGGGCCTGCTCTTTCTTGGGTCAACTCCTTTGGGTTGGGTCAGGTTGGCTTTGGGCCAACCATTTTGGGTTGGGCCAATCTTTTTGGGTTTGGGCCTTCTGTCTTAGGCGGGGCTTGATTGATTTTGAGCCTACGTCTCTGGATCAGGCTTGGACTTTTGCTAATTAGGTCTTTAATTTAGACAAAGCCTACGTCTCTGGATCAGGCTTGGACTTTTGCTAATTAGGTCTTTAATTTAGACAAAGCCTACGTCCCTGGATCAGGCTTGGACTTTTGCTAATTAGGTCTTTAATTTAGACTTTTGTCTACCAAATTTTAAGAACCCCAATTGTATAGCCACCAATTTAATTTAGGAATGCTGCAGATTTTAATTTTTCATCAATGTCGAGTGATGACGTGGCAAACAAATGCCCATTTTCGAAATTTATGCACAATTATGTGTGTGAATTTCGAAAAAAGTTATTTTGGAATCAAAACATAAGATTTGCTCTAATTTGGATGAGGTTTGCTCATAGTTTGAATTCCGCTTGATGTATCAATTTAATCAAATATGAAATTTGGTTCATAACTTGATTTTTTTTCTTTGACACATATTTTTTCTTTATGTCAATATATCAAAATATGAATTTGAGTTAATATTTTGATTTTCTTTCTTTGACATAAAATTTAGTAGAGTTTATTTTCTACTTCAATTCAAAACAAATTTGAGTAAGGTTGAAAGTTCTATCCCAAAATTTTGAATTAGATTAGGATTTAGAAATTTTATTTCATATTTGTTTAAACATGGGATAAAATTTGGATACCAACGTTGACTTGGGACAGATTTAATTTTGGAATTTGGCCAAATTTTGATTGGAGAGAAATTTAATTTGAAATTTGGCAATTTGGGACGAAATTTTGAGTTATGCCCAAAATTCAATTTGAGAAACTTAATTGAGATTTGATTTGAAAATTTAAACCATTTTCCAAACTTTGATTGTTCCAGATTCAAGAGACTACTCTTTAATCGCTTGTCTGATATGAAATCTAAACAGAAAAAGCGGAAGGTAAACGTTTTTAACGCCAAGATTTTAAGAAATCCAAAGAGAAAATTGGAAGGGTTTGATCAGGAAGACCCCTATAAATACCACGGTAATTGGCTCTCTCACCATTCAATCATTTAATAGAGCTCGAGTGTTGAACTACTCATCGGAAGCCGATGACTCTTGTCGAGTCGGAGCCATGGAATTGCGTCGTTGTCGAAGCTTGCCGCTGAGTGTGTATTCGTGGGAGTTCTTCATCTGTTGCCATCAGATTCAATTGGTGAGTTGGACCAAGCCGGGCGTCATCAGAGTCGACACTGCGAAGGAGCCGAAGGCAGTCGTGGGGCTCTTTAAAGCTTGTCATCTTATTCGGGAGTTCTTAAATCCGCTGCTCGCCATAGCATCGAGCTGTCGTTTGCTGAAGCCAGAGGGAATGTGAGGGTTTGCAGAGAGGAAGAAGGTGAGGAAGGTGAGAAGACGAAGTCTAGACACTTATTTCAGGAAGAGAGAAATAATGAGAGAGAGAAAAAAATATAATGGGGCCACCTTCTATTTTCATTTTCATTTTCTATTTGATTTTTTTTTTTCTAAAGAAGACCAAACACGGAGGCCACCTTTTCCCCTTTTTTTTATTATTATTTTTAATCGTATGTTTTAACTTTTTTTTTTCTTTTTTGTGTATTTTTCATTTTTACCTTACCGTTTTTTTCCCCTTTTCTTATACATACATAAGTGTTCCAAACTTCCAACTTTTTTTTTTTTAGCCTTTTTTTTGGCTTCTTCTTTTTTTTTTTTTTTAATTTCTTTTCAAATCTTTTGAATTTTTTTTATCAACAACCCTTTTTTTCACTTTGTTTTTTTTTTTCTTTTTCCCTTTTCTTTTTTTCTTTTAACTTTTTTTTAGGCTAAGAACCCTAAGCCTTTTCACTTCAACTAGTCCGGACTTTGGAGAGGCCGCCGAACTTTGGACTTTGCCCCATTTTAAAATTGGATTTATGAAATAAGAACCCTCCAATTTTTTTAAAAATTGCATTTTGGCATCAAAGTTTGAAATAAAACAAATTTGCTCACTTTTAAAATTGGATTTCTGAAATAAGAACCCTCCAATTTGATGCCGTCGGACTTTGGAGATGCCGTCGGACTTTGGAGATGCCGTCGGACTTTGGAGATGCCGTCGGACTTTGGAGATGCCGTCGGACTTTGGAGATGCCGTCGGACTTGGACTTTGGAGATGCCGTCGGACTTGGACTTTGGAGATGCCGTCGGACTTGGACTTTGGAGATGCCGTCGGACTTGGACTTTGGAGATGCTGTCGGACTTGACTTTGGAGATGGAGATGCTTGGACTTTGGAGATGCCGTCGGACTTGGACTTTGGAGATGCCGTCGGACTTGGACTTTGGAGATGCTGTCGGACTTGACTTTGGAGATGGAGATGCTTGGACTTTGGAGATGCCGTCGGACTTGGACTTTGGAGATGGAGATGCCGTCGGACTTTGGAGATGCCGCCGCCGCGAGAGACTGGACTTGACTTTAGAGATGAAACCGCCGCCGACCGCCGCGGCGAGAGACCGGACTTGACTTTGGAGATGAAACCGCCGCGGCGAGAGACCGGACTTGACTTTGGAGATGAAACCGCCGTGGCGAGAGACCGGACTTGACTTTGGAGATGAAACCGCCGCCGCGAGAGACCGGACTTGACTTTGGAGATGAAAACTCATTCGAGTTTTTGAAGACGAAGCACCGCCAGAGTCTTTGAAGACGAATCGACGACGAGGTCCTTGTATGAACTTAACTTGCATTGTCGTCCTCACAATAATTCAACATCTTCAATTTTCAGCGTCACTATTGACAATAGGATTGAACACCTTCAATCCTTTTGTATTACCTCCAGTATGGCATATCTTAGTAGTTGCGACACACTTTTTTGTTTATTTTTTTGGGACTGAACTTAAAGTTTTCTTTAAGTTGCCTACGTACCCTTAAGAAAAGGGATCAAGTCAGAACGTAGTTCAAAAGATTTTTTGTTTGGCCGTTCACCTTTTAAGCTCGTGTGGGTTAGGAGCATCATGCAGTTTAGGCTCTTGCGACAAGGAGCTTTCACATTTTAAATGTCTTTGTCGTCACCATAGTCTTGATCAAGCCCTTCATTTGTAGGATTTGTTAAGACGATGAGATTTTTCTTGACTTCTTTTACGTCATCAACTTCTTCTGCTTCAATGTAGTAAACACCAACAGAGTTTCCTTCCTTTTCTTTCATGTGAAGGACATTTCTATAGAAGAATTTCTTTAAGGTCGTCGATTTTTCAGGTTGAGAATATTTTTTGTGTGACGACCGCCATCCCAGGTACTATTAGTTATTTTATTTAACACTTTATTAGCCGCTGTATTTAGTTGGATTGGTGTTTTAATCAAACTCGGCGAGAGGGAGACCGTAATTTTGTTTAGCTTATGTGAATTGTTCCTTAAGATGAGATTAATTATGAAATTAAAGGAAAAGGGCAATCTCAAGGGCGTTTTGGTGATTAGTGTTTAAATGAGGGGTGTGTAAAATTTAACCTAACCCTAGCCCTTAGTCTCCTTGGTATTTAACCATAAGAAAGAAAAAAACCCTAGAGCATGATCATCTCCTCCTCCTCATTGTATCAAAACCCAAACCCTAACCCTAAAACAACATACACTTTCACCTTCTCCTTCTCCTTAAAATTTTTGCCCTAACCTAAACCCTAGAATCATTGTCTTTGCCGCGATCGCACTCCATCCTCGGTCATCGGTGATCGCCGCCACCCGTGAGTTCGTGGACGTCGCGCACGAAGCTTCACCGCCACGCCACCAAAGCACGAGCAGGGTCACCATCAGTCGCGAATACCTGCAGCGCGCTGGAGCTCGAGTGTGGAGTTGCCACCGTCGATCTTCACAGTCGAGAACCCTTCCGATTGCTGCCGCCATTTCCGGTTCGCCCTGTCTTCACCGCGCGACCAGCCACTCCAAACACCTCGTCGCACGCCGCAGCCTGCCCGGAGGGGAGCCCACATCCGGCCGTTTCTTCTCGTGTAGTTCTCGCGCCGGCAAGCCTCGATTGAGGTCTGTTGCAACCACTCACGCCGGCGAGCTCACTACAGAAGACGCCTTGAAATACGCCGCGTTGCCGAACCACGAACCGCAACGCCACCGCCCATAATCGAAGAGTCGACCATCGCCACGAGGGATAGTGCCGCCGATCGCCGGAACTCGCCGCCGCTGCCGCGTCGCTGCCGTCCCACCATCGCACCAAATGACATTGGTTCGCTGCTTTCGCGCAACCGAGAGTACTCGAGGTCAAGTTTGTGAATTAGGTGAGCCACGCGAAACCCTCTTCGATTTTGGATTATAGGGTTATTCAGATCGGATTCGGATGAAAATATGTTTATGAGATTATTGCAGGAACGAACGGAATTTCAGGATCAAGATTCCCGAGTAGTTTCGGAACAAATAAACCAACATTTAGTTTGTTCTTCTGAGTTGAGGTAATTGGAACAAAATGAGAAGTTAGACGCTTTTGATACTTAGAATTGTTGTATTGGAGGAGTCATGCGTATGGGTAACAAAATTCTTGGTTTCGTGTTATTTGGAAGAGACCGCTAAATTAAGGGTTAGAAGGAAGTAGTGAGATCAAACCTCGAGGTAAGGGACCTTGTGCCGAATTTTTAATGGGATTAATTGAAAACGATTTTTATGATTTCATGCGAAAATAGTTTATAATTTTCTATACGAAAATATACGGATATTCATGTGAGAATACGTAATATTTTATGTGCAAATACTTCGATGCATCAAGTGGAAATAACCCATTATTTTATGTGAGATTATTCTCGTATGCTATGTAAAAGTATTCCATTATTTCATGTGAGGATAGGACAGTAGTTTGTATGAGAATGGTACCTGTTTTCTTGCAAAAGTATGATCTTCAAACCGTCCCATGAGAAAGTATGATTGATATATTGATGATGATGTTTGTGACATGTACTCATATTATGTGACCGATGGGACCTCACGCATGTTTTGTATGCCACGAAATGAATTAGTGAATAGTGTGGACATTGGTTATCCTGAGATCATTACGTGCATGGTCAAACATGCAATAGAGACCTATGGGTCAAAGTACAGGGGTCTGTGAGGGACTCAAAATGAAATGACTCAGGATGACTAGTCGGCCCCACAATTAAATAAGCAGTCATGGGTTAAAGACTGCAATTTTACTGAGCAAATATGGATTAAAGACTCGACAACTAAATAAGCAATCATGGATTAAAGGCGACCGATAACTAAATAAGCGAATATGGATTAAAGACTCACAATACTAGAAAGTTTTAGGTCCCATATATGTATGTTACGAATGAGTTTAGAGATCATGATTGTATGTGTATGCATATCCCAAACCTCAGTGAGCGAGGTTACTTACTGGTATTGTTTTGCAATACTCACCCTTTCTTTTAAAAAATGTTTTTCGTAAAGGAAAGGACGTGCAGGGCGAGTGACGGGGGAGCGTTACAAAAACCATGGGGACCGACATGTTTTCCGCACATTTCTGTTTTAAACTGATGTTATCTCTATGCTTTTATTTGGAGTTAAACTTAATTACGTTTTGATAGGCCATGCTAAAACGATGCTTTTATCTGATTTTAATGTTTTGTTTTTGGGATCCCTGAAATTATTTATGTTGAATGGAAATTTCTTTTAAGTTCTTTTATCTCTCGGCCTATAAATGCATGCATGTGTAGTAATGTCCCTAGGAAGTGGTCATAGAAAAGTAGGGGCGTTACATTTTGTTTCTCTTCCTTTCGGACTTGGGTTTCCTTGAATCTTTCTTTCTTTGACGTCTACCCTCATGTTTGTGGTTTCTAGATTGAACTAAGCACACTTCTTGGTTGTGAAGTAGACTATAGTGTATTTGGCTAAGCACACTTCTTGGTTGTGAAGTAGACTATAGTGTATTTGGCTACATGTGTCTGTCATCATTGCAACATGATTTGTTTGAGCTAATTCATCAAGGTCTAGCTCAATTTTTCCTTCTGTAACTAATCTTAGAATTAGCTCTTTTAAGGCGAAGCATTTTTCCACGGGATGACTGATAACTCGATGATACTTGCAATACTTGGGATCATCGATTTTTTCCATCTCTTCTGGGCGTTTACATTCTGGAAGTTCGATCAGTTGTGTGTCCAGTAGTTGTTCCAATATATCAGACATGTCAGAATCAGGAAAAGGATAGACTTTGTTTTGTCTTTCCTTTAAACTTAAGCGACGCTTTCTATTTTCTTGTCGCTTTTCAAATTTCTTGTATTTTTGTTTTGAAGACAACTTGAGAGGAGTTGTACTGACAACCATAGACTCTTCTGAAGTTTCCTCGATGTACTCTCTTTCCTTCTTCATGCTAGAGATTGGTAAGTCTTGATCTCTTTGGCTAGCAATACTCAACTGCATATCGTGGGCGCGAGTTGCTAGCTCTTCAAAAGTGCGAGGCTTTATTCCTTGGAGGATGTAAAGGAGTCCGCAGTGCATGCCTTGAATGCACATTTCGACAGTAGATAATTCAGTGAGACGATCTTTGCAATCAAGACTTGTGGCTCTCCAACGATTTATGTAGTCGACAACGAGTTCACCTTTTCGTTGTCTGGTGTTGGTGAGCTCGAACATGCTGACGACTCGTCTTGTGCTGTAGAAGCGATTTAGAAACTCCTTTTCGAACTATACCCAACTGTCTATTGACTCGGGCCCGGATCGCACGGTCGAAAGCATTTCCTTTCAATGTTCGTGATTTAACCGCTTGACTAGTAGATCTCCTCGCGTGCCAGCATTTTCACATGTCTCGATGAAATGCGCAACATGTTGTTTGGGGTTGCCTTTTCCATCGAATTGTTGGAACTTTGGTGGATGATATCCGATTGGCATTCTCAAATTGTCGATCCTCTTAGTATACGGTTTGGAATACAAAAGGGAACCTTGAGAAACTCCACCATATTGTGCTCTGATGGAGTTCGTTATCATGTCTTGAAGTTGTTGGACAGATAATTCAGCGATTGAAGTGGATGGTTGTGGTTGATCTTGTTGCACAACATTCTTGGAAGGTTGTGGTTGATCTTCTTGCACAACATTCTTTCCTTTGCTTTGATCTCTAACACAAGAGTTTGACTTTGTAAACCCGAGATCTTTCTTTGGAACTTCCTTATTAAAAAAAATAACAAAAGGAAAGAAGAAATGAATGTTTAAAACTTGGTTTTCCATGTTTTAAAAAGAAAAGAAATGAAGTGAAAGACAAAAGAAAAACAAGGAAGGAAAGTTTAAACCATTTTGGTTTGGTTTGCTTTAAAAGATAAAAGAAGAAAAGAAAATGAAAGAAAAGTTAAATATATTAAGTTTTGTTTTGGTTTGTAAAGAAAAGAAAAGAAAAGAAAGAAAGGGATAAAGGAAAGAAAAAAAAAGGAAAAAGAAAAGAAAAAGCAAAAAGGAAAAAAGACAAAATGTTATCTTTTCCACCGTTTGCCTTTTTAAAGGTTTATCTCTCCATTTTCCTTCTCATTTTATCAAAAGAAAAGACAGAGCTTCGTGGGAGAAGGAGAAAGGAAGAAGAAGAAAGCCATTTTCGTGATTTTGGAGCTGGAATTGCAGAAGAAAGGAGAAGAACTCAAGGGAATTATTATAGCAGCAAGGTGAATCATTCTGACATTGTCTGATGTTTTGATCTTCTCGAGCTCTACAAGAAGAGGTAAGTGTTGAAGTTTGCTTTTCCTGAAAGCTAACTCATTTGTAAACAAAGTTCATGATGGAATCTCGAGCAAATTCTTATGTTAAGTTACTGTTTTGTTAAGAGGAAGACAGAAGACAGAATTTGCTGTCAAATCCGAGAAGTCTCTGATGTTTTGGTTGTCCTGATCTGTAGAGTTGGAGTTAGAAGCTATAAAAGGTATGGTTCGAAAGCTTATTGAATTTCCTACAACTTTTGTGAAGGAATCGTGAGAAGAAAATGATTGGAAGATGTTGTAATCATCAGGTTAAGTTTCGGGTTGCAGCAGGAAATTAAATCTGGAACAGCAGCAGGGTCATTTTAGGGATTAAGCTACTGAGGTATTTTGGAACCAATACGTTAGGAATCTCAGTTTCATGTCTTCATATGACTTTTAGAGGGTTCAAAAAGGAAGAGTTTGGTATAAATTACATTATTTTTGGATAAGTAATGAATAAGTTATGGCTGTCTGAAAACAGGGCAGAAAATCTGAAAAATGCTGGAAAATTTGAAAGTGTGTTTTCTTGTAGTTTTAAGGTTAGAAATCATGAGCTCGAGGTTCTAATACATGGATTTGGTTTGTTTGACAGGCCAAGAGGAGATAGGTCGAGTGTACGGGCTAAGATTCTAGTTCGATCACTGTGAGTGACAAAAAGAACTTCGAAAATGAACCAAATGCTTGAAATATGCTTTAAGAAATGCAAGTTTTGCTAGAATGAAATATTTCAATGCTTTGTGTTTTATTTTGAACACATGTCTATGAGTATTCTTGTTTTCCTAGAAATGTTTCAAGTGTTCATTGTGACCCTAAAAGTTTTTATGAAATTTATACATGAGCATATGTCTAATGATTGCCAAAATTTATGGAAATGTTATGATTCCAAGCAGATATGTACTAGCAAGTATGTTTAAAAGATTTTCAGTTTTATGAACAAGCTGAGCAAGCTTGAGTTTTATGAAAGAAAAGATAAGCAGGCATGTTCAAATGTTTTTATGATGTTTTTCTGAGATGTTGAGCCCGAGGCTTTATGGTACCGTGTGCACACAAGTCATTTCATTTCATTGTCGACGCGTGAGTGAACTCCGTGACAACAAATACTATGGCGTGAGTGCTTTGGGGGCCCACTACGACAAAAAGACGATGGGAGTCTTTGGGCGGGCCCCACTACATCGTAGAACAAACGTAGATTGTGACATGTTTTAAAAAGAGTTTATATCATTTACATGCCTTACGAGATTTTAATGATATACTTGTTGGTTTCCTGAAAGTCTATTATGATTCTACGTTTACTTTCAACGCTTGAATACAAATGCATATGCTCATAGTTTTCAGGTGACATGTTTTACAAGTTATAGATTTTAAACACAATCCACTCACCGAGCTTCATAGCTCATTCTTTCAATGTTTTCAAACTTTTCGTAGAGATCGAGCTCCTGGTACACGAAAGTTCTCGCCATAGTCCGCTAAAGCTCCATAAGTTGTAATACTTTGTACGTGGCTGGCGTTGTATAGCAAGTCCATATGATTTGTAAATTATTTTGAGAGGACTATGTAGTTGTAGTTGTTTGTACATTAGGGGTTGTATAAACAATGGTTTGTCTTGTGTTGTTTCTGATGCTCCTGACTTCTTAGTTTCCAAGAGAGACTTATGAAGGGTTTCTCCTTGTGTATGTTTAATAGTTGTCCAGTTTCCGCTGTGTTATGTTAAAGTGTTCCATATGCAAACATAGTATGTTTATCAGGAGAACAGGGTCAACAGGTATTGTTAAGAGGTAAACAATGTCTGTTGGCTTCACGCCGCCTTTCAGGCTAAGTAGTAGGTAGTTAAGGAGGGGGTGTGACAGACTTGATTCAGCGACATCTTGATTCTCAATCTGACTCTTTAAGTATGCGATTTGAGAATCTCTTTCTTTAATCGCCTTCATTAAGTCGTTGATTTGTTCCTGCATCCTCGCCATTCTTTCTTCCATAGTGTTTGTTTCAGTCATCATGACGGACACTACGTCAGAATCAAAATCGAACAAAGGATTACACTTGATCAGGAACTTGTTGTTAGTTGATGCCCCCGACAGTGTCATTACTTCATCTTCTTGCAACCTCAACTCATTGGAGCAACTGTGGGTAATAGAACCCATGTATGAGTTGCTCATAAGAGAGATCATTGAAGAAGTCTGTTTGAATATCATCACTTCACTTCTGCTTTGAGATGAAAGAAAGAGATGAGAGGTAGAGATGGTCCCACTGGGCGTGCCAATTTGTTCACACGGGAATTCAATCAACGAATGGGAATGAGACACGTGTAATGAACTTGAACTTGTATTTATCTGAATATAGTGGATTACAATCTCTAATATTTCTCCTCTGATTCTTTCTCTCTCATATACGACTGTTTCGAGGGATTTGCAGTTTGTTGAAGGTCTTCAGCTTATAGCTTGCTGAAGGTCTTCGACTTGTAGCTTTTCTCGAGGGCTGAAACAGCTTGTTCTCGATGTTGAAAACTTCAATGGATTCGTGGTGTGTTCTTGACGATTCCCTTGAAGCGTTCTTCGTTCAGATGGTGTTTGATCTTCAAGAGTTTCTGGAGATTTCACAGCTTTGTTTCTGAATTCTCTCTAGAGTCTCAAATTTCTGAACCTTGAAAATGAAGGAGGGAGGTCTCTATTTATAGAGTTCCTCTAGGCCTCCAGATGGACTTAGGCCCGTTGGACTGGGCCTGCTTTTTCTTGGGCCAACTCCTTTGGGTTGGGCCAGGTTGGCTTTGGGCCAACCATTTTGGGTTGGGTCAATCTTTTTGGGTTTGGGCCTTTTGTTCTAGACCGGGCTTGATTGATTTTGAGCCTACGTCTCTGGATCAGGCTTGGACTTTTGCTAATTGAGTCTTTAATTTAGACTTTTGTCTACCAAATTTCAAGAAACCCAATTGTATAGCCACCAATTTAATTTAGGGATACTTGCAGATTTAATTTGTCTCTAATTAAATAATTTTTTCATCAATGTCGAGTGATGACGTGCCAATTTTGGATTCGCCGAAATTTCTATTCCAACAATCTTTATTATTTATTTGTTTATTCGACGTCAGGTATGTTTATCTGTAAATTTTATTTGTTTTTTTGGGTCAATCTGTATATTCGCGTTAGGTTGTATGTTTATATGTAAATTTTATTTATTTATTTGGTCAGTATATTTGTTTAGGTTGTTTATTATTTATTTATTTTTTTGGGTCAATCTGTATATTCATTAGGTTGTATGTTTATCTGTAAATTTTATTTTTGGTCAATATATTTGTTTGGGTTGTATATCTTGTAGGTTTATTTACTTTTGTAGATTTATTTGATCAAACACTGTTTAGATCATTTTTGTGTTTGTTGGTCATGTAAATTTTCTTTATTAAACTATTTTTGTTTATTATATCATATGTTTTATTCATTGTATTTGTATATTTATTTGTCCAACCACGATACATATGTTTATTATATTTATTTGATCACTGTATACTTTTTGGACACGCACTTTGTACTTTAATTTGGCTAGATTTAGCCATTGTATTTAATGTTTGCATATTTTAATTCAGCCTATTGCATGTTTTGATTGGTTAGATTTGGCCATTGTATCTATATGCATGTTTAACAAATTTTCCTATCTTTTTTAAAAATTATTTCATTTAAATAAAATTAAGATTTACTTAATTTGTTGGAATAAAAAAATTAGGATTTTGAAATAAGAATCTTCTATTTTCTCAACTTTAAATTTTGGCAATAAAATTTAAAATAAAACAAATTGCATTCTTGAAAATGAGATTTCTGAAATAAGAACCCTCCAGTTTTTTAAAATTGCATTTTGGCATCAAAGTTGAAATAAAACAAATTTGCCCCACTTTAAAATTGGATTTCTGAAATAAGAACCCTCCAATATTTTAAAAATGCATTTTGGCATCAAAGTTTGAAATAAAACAAATTTGCCCATTTTAAAATTAGATTTCTAAAATAAGAACATTCCAATTTTTCAAAATTGCATTTTGGTAGTATAGTTTGAAATAAAAAAAATTTGCCCATTTTCAAATTGGATTTCTGAAATAAGAACCCTCCAATATTTTAAAATTGCACTTTGGCATCAAAGTTTGAAATAAAACAATTTTGCCCTTTTAAAATTGAATTTCTGAAATAAGAATCCTTCAATTTTTCAAAATTGTATTTTGGCATCAAAATTTGAAATAAAACAAATTTGTCCCCTTTTAAAATTGGATTTCTGAAAGAAGGACCCTTCAATTTTTCAAAATTGTATTTTGGCATCAAAGTTTGAAATAAAATAAATTTGCCCCATTTTAAAATTGGATTTATGAAATAAGAACCCTCCAATTTTTTAAAAAATTGCATTTTGGCATCAAAGTTTGAAATAAAACAAATTTGCTCACTTTTAAAATTGGATTTCTGAAATAAGAACCCTCCAATTTTTTAAAAAATTGCATTCTGGCATCAAAGTTTGAAATAAAACAAATTTGCTCACTTTTAAAATTGGATTTCTGAAATAAAAACCCTCTAATTTTGAAAATTGCATTTTGGCATTAAAGTTTGAAATAAAACAAATTTGTCTTCTTTAAAATTTTATTTTTGAAATAAAAACCCTCCAACTTTTCAAAATTAAATCTTGGCATCAAATTTTTCAATAAAACAAAGTTTGCCCCTTTTTATAATTGAATTTTTTAATTAAAAACTCCCCATACTTTTTTAAATTGAAATTTTGGCATCAAAGTTTGCAATAAAACAAATTTGCCCTTTTTATAATTGAATTTCTGAAATAAGAATCATTCAATTTTTCAAAATTACATTTAGGCAATAATGTTTGAAATAAAATAATTTGCCTCGTTTAAAAATGGTTTTCTAAAATAAGAATGTTCCATTTTTTAAATTCTTTTATTAAATAACTTGTTTTTTTAACAAATAAGGAGTTTATTTTGAAATATCAAAATAAATTTCAAATTTTCCTAATGGCCTTGAGCCACTCATAGTTATTAATTCATATTTTATTTTTAAAGTGTGGATTAATAAATTTTGGGACAATCAAATAAAATGCAAAAAATATTTTTCTTTGAACCAATAAATAAAAGGATAATTTTAAAATAAAATGTGGTAACCGTTTTTCTAAAATGGGTATTGTAGGGGCGCTAACACCTTGCCTACACACAATCGACTCCCGAACCTAATTTCTGGTTACACAGATCAACCTTTTGCTTTAAATTTGGTGACCAATCACACCCTATGATGATTGGTGGCGACTCCAAACCTTTACGTCGAAAGTGACCCTTGGGAGAGGACATCGGCCGCTCCGCGTCGCGATGACGTTGCGACAGCTAGCTTAATTGATGAATTGACTATAAAATGTGATGTAATGATGCATATGCATGCTAAGGATAGATTGATGATGCAACATGTATGATGATGATGTATTTTCACAATATAATCATGATATGAGAAAAAAAATCCACAAGAAATAGGGGATCTGGATGTCGTGAAATCAATTATGATTACCAAATGTTTTTTATTTTAAACAGAGTAATCATTTTTACCTATTCACATCCTTCTTATCAGCCAATATTTAGCAAAGAATCAAGGTAAAAGAAAAAATATATCGTCAATATTGGAGGAAACATGTCTATTTTCCTTTTTTCTTTTCTTTTCTCATTTTTCATTGAACACTTTCACTTAAAAGGAATCTTATGTGTTAATCAAAGATCTTTCGAGCATATAGGCGTGGTGGGTTCTTTTGGAAGTATCTCATGTGCTAGTTTGGAGAACTATCAAAAGTATTTCATAGCATTGGACATATCATTTGATTAAATTGCTTCATAACAATAGCCTTGTAATGGACAAGAAGGTTGAATACAAGAAGATAAACCTGATTTGAAAACAAGTGTGAGAATAGAGAAAACACAAATGCCTCTTTTTTTTTCTTTCTTCAATAGGAGAGAAATATGAAAAAATATGGATACAAAAAATCTCTTGAACAATAAGAGATTGAAATTATATTTTCAACGTTTGAATTATTAGAAAATGATCCAAATGAATAAATGAGCCAAAGTGACCCCATTTCTTTGGACAACAATTTTGAGAACTAGAAGTAGCTCCTCAAGAGTTCATCTCATATATCTCACACTATCTTTGAGTCCACTCAAGGTATTTGATGAAACATCCTCGTTATTGTCTCCATTTCTTAAGCATAATTATTCCATGAAGTTAAACTTTCTATCCTTGAATGTGAAGGACCATTTGACATCGAAAGCTTCTCTGTAAGAATAATGTGATCCCTTAACCTTTATTTGGGTTTTGCTCCCGTTTAAAGGAAGCTAGCATGAGTGATTAGATGATGACACCCTTTTGCCCCAGTATAGTAATGCAGGTTTTGCCTCAGTGTATCAAGGATGAATCTTTATTGATGATTTTTCTGCCTTATTGAAAAAAAAAATGGAAGTTTTGCCTCAATGTACTGGTGATCATTTTGCTTCAGTATAGCAAAGATGAGGGATTTGCTCCAATTTGAAAATAAAGGTCTTACTCCAATGTAGTAATGATCGTTTTCCTTCAATATAGGAAAGATAAGAGATTTGCCCCCAATTTGAAAATAAGGACGGTGTCTTACTCCAATATAGTGAAAATTATCTTTCCTTTCGTCTAACAAAGATGAGGTTTTGTCCCAGTTTGAAAATGATGGTCTTACTCCAATGTAGAGATGATCATTCTGTTTCAATATAGCAAAAATGATGGTTTTTGCCCCAATTTAAAAATGACAGTCTTACTCCAATGTAATGGTGACTGTTTGTTTCAATATAGCAAAGATGAGGGTTTTGCCTCAATTTGAAAATGATGGTCTTCTCCAATGTAGTGATCATCGTTTTACTTTGATATAGCGAAGATGAGGGGTTTGCCCTAGTAAAATGATGGTCTTACTCTAATGTAGCGATGATCGTTCTTCTTCGATATAGAAAAAATGAGGGTTTTGCTCCACTAATAATCATGGTCTTCTCCAATGTAGTGATGATCGTTCTGCTTCAATATAGAAAGATGAGGGCTTTGCCCCAATTTGAAAAATGATGGGGTTAATCCAATTTAGTGATTATCGCTTTGCTTCAATATCACAAAGATGAAGTTTTGCCCCAATTTGAAAATGATTGTCTTCTCCAATGTAGTGATCATCGTTTTGCTTCAATATAACAAAGATGAGGTTTTGCCCCAATTTGAGAATGATGGTTTTCTCCAATGTAGTGATGACCGTTGTACTTTATATACAACAAAGATGAGGGGTTTGCTCCAATTTGAAAATGATGGCCTTGTCCTAGCGAAGTTGATGTTTGCTTTGCCCATGCATAACAAAGATGTAGGTTTTACCCAATGTGGTGATTTGCACATAAAATCCTTCATAGCATTTAGAGTTGTAACTTCTTGATCAATCATGATTGTTACAATCTTGTACAATCTTGCATGACCTTAAATATTTTTCTTTTGTCTCTTTCCTTTTTCTTTTTTTTTTCTTTCTTTTTTGTTTTTGTTTTTGCTTTTCTTCTTTTCTTTTTCTTTTTTCTTTAAGCCAAACATGTGACTTAGCAAGATATGATGTAATCAGACATAGAAGATTGACCATCCTTTGCAACTTCAGTGGTTATTCCATGATGTTTCTTCAACAATGCTCCTTAGTATCATGATGATGTTGCCCCCAAAGCAAAACTCATTGAAAGAAATTAAGACTTCGAGACTATTTCTCAAGTTACTAACTTCTTAGTTCTCAAAATCACTATCCTAAGTCATAAATTCACTTTCTATTAAAGGAAGAATGATACAAAGGAAAGAGACAAAAACAGAGTTTGGATCAAAAGAAATTGAAAATAACAATTTTTGAGAAATTTACAAGTCTAAATTATGAAGCAATACAATCATAAGAGTCCAACACTATTTCAAAACCTTCGAAGTTCTCTTGATAAAATTTGGTGGGTAATTTTTGGATATTTGTCACATAATTGGATGTGACAGGCTTAACAAAAGGCTTGGTAGGTAGACAAGTACCGAGATACACAATAAAATATATAGTGGACTTAGCAAATGGTCTTATGGTAAATTGACAACTCAAGGGGATTTATCACAAAATCACATGTGGCAAGCTAGGCTCAAGGTTTTATAGATTAATTTTGGATTTCCCACTTCAAGAGGAGTTTGCCCAGTGTGATAATTAACCTTGTTTGGAGGTATGGTAACAAAAAAACTTAGCACATGAGAAATGTGAAGGTTAAAACAAAGTTGTCTTAAATGGGAGCTCAACTCAACAATAAAGTTTGGGGAAAAAAAAAAGAATCAAAGAAGATGATAAAATGACTAAAACTTTGGAGATTTTCTTTGAAAAAATGAAAGCATTCTCTTCTTCTTCTTTTTTTTTTGCTTTTTTCCCCTTTCCTTCCTCTTTCTTTTTCTTTTCTCCTCATTCTTTTCTTTCATTTCCTCCAAATGATGACTCATTATAGCTTACCAAGATTTCGCTAAAGTTTTAACCTAACAAGAATGATCAGAGTAAACTTTTGAAATGATCGAAGTAGTAAAAAAATGAACATGTATTTGTAACAAAAATATATATATATATTTTACATAAATCTTTTTTTTTTAAAAAATCGAATGAAATGAATTATGCCTAAATGTATGTATGTGTAATGGGCCTCTAATCTCTTTTTTTTTTTCTAAAATAAAATAACTCAATTTCTACATATTCACATTCTTTCAAGTATGTAGCCTAAGTCATGAATTGATCATATTTCATTACCCATTTCATAATTAGGAGTCATTATTCATCCAATACAAAAAAAATACTCTATTGATGATGAAAAGTGAAAACAGATCACATTGATGTGCACTAGGCATTTCTTTCTCATAGAAATATAAGCTCATAACTCTATCCATTAACGCTTGAAAATTTTAGTTGTCTTGTTCAAAGCCTACAGATACTTTATTTTTTAAAGCTAAGAATTTTTTTTTGTTGAGTGCCCTACAACTCTTGCATGGTATTCTTAAGGCACTAAGACTTGCTCTTACATCTTGTCAATCTCTTGTCTCATTCCTCTTTAATTCCAACATTCTGGACCTTTGTGACTTCTTCTTGAACACAATCAATAGCTCGTCTCATCTTCTTCTGTTCTTTCATGACTTTTTGTCTCATACCTTATAAGAATGGTGAACATGTGGGTGTTGAGCTATTTTTTTAGAAAGAAAATAATGGAACTATGCAAGTTTTTTCTAATAAAATGCATGTGATGTGATGAAAATGCAATAAATTTTGAATTTTGATTGCAAACATGCATGACATGACATTATGCAAACTACTCATTATGCATGTCAAATGAGATAATGATGCATGTATTTTTTATTTTTAAAAATAAAAAATAAAAAAAAATTACAAATTGTCTCAAATAACATGATACATTTCCAAATTTATATTCAATAGTCATTGAGAAATGTAATGTTAGATCCTAAATGTATCAATGTGTCATAATTGCATAATCATAAGGTGGAGATTTTATGTGATGCATGAGAACCAAGGACTCAAAAATAAATATGGCATGGATTGAAATGCATGACATGTTTTATTCTAAGGTATACCAAAATGAAAGTGAAGCATATAATGAATGCATTAACATGAGAAACTATCTCTTGTAGGGTATTAAAGAATGACATTATTCTACCCTAAAGAAAATTCTAACCCTAAACGGAGATGTTTGAGAAAATATGTTGTTGAGTGAGACGATACAATTTTTCTTATGGAAATAAAATATAACCAAAATGAATGTGAATAAAAAGTTGAATGTGAAATTTAATTAAAACAAAACCCCCAAATTAATTTAACTGTTATAAAATAACTAGTAAATCAATTTGAGTGCAGATTTTTTTCATGCGCCGTGCATTCACAATCCCCTCGAAGGTCGACACTACTTTATCTTAAATGAAAATATGATAAAAAAAATATATGGTGCGTGACCTCTATAACTTTTTAATGATGCATGACTCTAAGACTCAAACATTTGACAGATATGCAACATTAAATCTAAAAAAAAAACTTAAGAATTTTTTCTCTTTTTATTTTTTTTTTAAAAAAATTTATTTAAAAAAGAGTATGAAAATTCATCTCTACAATTTGTTTCAAATTCATTTTTTTTTAATTTTTCAAAACAAATTAAATAAATAGAAAAAATAAAAGAAAACACTAAAAGGAATTTCATTTTATTTTAGGGGGGGCATATACAAACATCCTGAGTTTTTTTTTTTTTTTACAAAGAAAACATGAATATTCTACCCTTTTCAAAACAAATGAAATGATAAAATGAAGTTAACGAAAAAGAAATTAAATAAAGAATAATAAAAATGATGAAGGATAATTCCAACCATAAAAGATAAAAATCCTTGAATTAATCTCGATGTTATAAGATAATTAACTCAAGCGATAAAAATAATGTAATGTTAAACCTAGGAAACAAAGAATCTCAAATTAATTTTAATTGAATTATCATGAACGATGAAAATGTTGAAGATGATGTGAGAATGAAATTCTAATCCTATGAGGCAAAGGCCCCCAAATTAATTTTAATGTTAAAAAATAACAAATACATTAACTTGAGTGAGGATTTTTCGTGCGCCTACACGGGGGCATTCACAATCCCCTCGAAAGTCGACACTACTACATCCTAGATTCTAATCCTGAAGGGTAAAGCTCGGGTATAGAGCTGTGAAAGGTGTGTGGAAATGCATGTTAATGCAAAATAAAATTACATAAATACATTACAAAATGAAAAAACAATGAACCAAATATAATTTATAATTAATAAAAAGGATAATGAAAAAATAAAATTTAAGTGGCTTGACTCTCTAAAGTCTCCAGTGGAGTCGCCAAGCTGTCGCAACATCATCGCGACGTGGAGCGGTCGACGCCCTCTCCCAAGGGTCTCTTTCGAGGTAAAGGTTTGGAGTCGCCACCAATCATCATAGGGTGTGATTGGTCACACAATTTAAATGAAAAGGTTGGTCTGTGAAACCAGAAATTAGGTTCAGGAGTCGATTGAGTGTAAGGAAGATGTTGCGCCCCTACAACACCCGTTTTTTAAAAAACGGTTACCACCTTTTATTTTAAAATTATCTTTTTTATTTATTGGTTCAAAGAAAAATATTTTTTGTATTTTATTTGAATGTCCCAAAATTTATTAATCCAAAATTTATTAATCCACATTTTAAAACAAAAATAGTTTGATAAACAAAATTTACTTGACAAAAAAAAAGAAAAAAAAAGAAAAAAATCAGTGATTCATCAAATAAATAAATGAATAAATAATGACCTAAACAAATATACAGATCGATTTACAGATAAACATACAACAATATATAGATTGGCCAAATAACAAATAAAATTTATAGAAAAACATACGAATATACAAATTGGCCAAAAATAAATAAAATTTACAACAACCTAAATGAATATACAGATTGGCAAAAAAAAAAAAAAATTACAGCAACTTAAATGACTATACAAATTGGTAAGTAAACAAATAAAATTTACACATAAACATAGGAATATAGGAATTGACCAAAAATAAATAAAATTTACCTAACGAATACAACAACCTAATGAATATACAGATTGACCAAAAAAACAAATAAAATTTACAGATAAACATACGAATATACAGATTGGCCAAAAAATAACGAATATACAGATTGGTAAAAAATAAATAAAATTTACAACAAATGAATATACAGATTGGTTGGCCAAATAAACAAATAAAATTTAATAAACATACGAATATACAAATTGTTCAAAAATTTACAACATCCTGATATACAGATTGGCCAAATAATTTTATATACAAATTGGCCAAAAATAAAAAAAAAACAAAAAAAAAACTAAACGAATATGAACATACTACAGAATGAAAATGTATATTAAAAAAACAAACCTTTTTTTTTTTAAAAAAAAATAATAAAAATAAAAATAAAAATAAAAAAGTAAAATAATTAAATAAATAATAAAGAGAAAAAGAAAACGATTGAAATTTGAAAAAATAAAATAAAATAAATAAATAAAAAACTTTTTTTTTTAACAAACATAACTAAAATAAAATAATTGAAAATAATAAAAATAACCGACCAAATACGGTACCTACAGTTTGCCCCCTTTGTGTATTCTTGAGGAATTGAAAGGGTAAACAAAGGAAAAGATAAAGTATTTGGGTAGTGAATTTTTATTTCGAGGGAGTGATAAAGACTTTGACCTCGACTAAACAATAAGGTTCACAACAGTTTTTATTTCAAAACTTTGTTGTCACTATGACAAAGCAAACAGAGATTTCGTATTTTCGAAATTTGTTTTGGAGGAGACAGTTTTTTTTCAAAACTTTGGTATTAGAATCAAATATAAGACAAAAATTTCTTATTTCAAAAATTTGTTTTAAAGGAGACAACGGTTTTTATTTCAAAACTTTGTTGTTAGAATCGCAAAGCAAAACAGAGATTTCGTATTTCAGAAATTTACTTTGAAATGGACCGGTTTTTATTTCAACACTTTGGTGCAAAATCAAACAAAAACAAAAATTTCTTATTTCAGAAATTTGTTTTAAAGGGGCAACGGTTTTTATTTCAAAGTTTTGTTGTCAAATCACATCGTAAAACATAGATTTCATATTTCAGATCAATTTTTGTTTTAAAACTTTGGTACCAAAATCAAACATAAAACAAAAATTTCTTGTTTCAGAATTTTGTTTTAAAAAGGGCAAATGTATTTTGACGACAACGGTTTTTATTTCAAAAATTTGTTGTCAAAATCAAATGAAAAACAAAAATTTCTTATTTCAGAAATTTTTTTCAAAAGAGACATGGTTTTTATTTCAAAACTTTGGTGTGAAAATTAAACATAAACACAAAGATTTCTTATTTAAAAAATCTGTTCTAAATGACAATGATTTTATTTCAAAACTCTGTGTCATAAATTACAGAGCAAAACAAAGATTTTGTATTTCAAAAATTTAAGATTTTGTATTTCAAAAATTTACTTTGAAATGGACCAATTTTTTTGTTTTAAAACATTCGTATCAAAATCAAACAAAAACAAAAATTTCTTATTTCAGAAATTTGTTTTAAATGGGACAACGATTTTTATTTCAAAACTTTGTTGTCAAAATCACAAAGAAAAGTAGAGATTTCGTACTTCGAAAATTTGCTTAAAAAAAGATCAGTTTTTATTTCAAAACTTTGGTGTCATAATAAAACATAAAACGAAAATTTCTTATTTCAGAAATTTGTTTTAAAAGAGACAACAATTTTCATTTTAAAACTTTGTTGTCATAATCAAATACGAACCAAAGATTTCGTACTTCGAAAATTTGCTTAAAAATGGATCGGTTTTTATTTCAAAACTTTGGTGTTTGAATCAAACCTAAAACGAAAATTTCTTATTTTAGAAATTTGTTTTAAATGAGACATGGTTTTTATTTCAAAACTTTGTCAAAATCACAAAGCAAAACAAAGATTTCATATTTCAGAAATTTACTTTGTAATGGACTGGTTTTTATTTCAAAACTTTGGTGCCAAAATCAAACATAAAACAAAATTCTTATTTCAGAATTTTTTTCTAAAAGGGAAAAATGGTTTTTATTTCAAAACTTTGTTGCCAAAATCAATTGTGAAACAGAGATTTCGTATTTCAGAAATGTGCTTCAAAAGACAACGATTTTTATTGAAAACGTTGTGTCCAAAATTAATTGTGAAGCAGAGATTTCGTATTTCAGAAATGTGCTCCAGAAGACAATGGTTTTGATTTCAAAACTTTATTGTCATAACTAAATGCGAAGCAGAGATTTCATATTTCACAAATCTGTTTAAAGAGATAAAGGTTTTTATTTCAAAACTTTATTGTCATACCAAATGCCAAACAGAGATTTCGTATTTCAGAAATTTGCTTCAAAAGACAATGATTTTTATTTCAAAACTTTATTGTCAAAAATCAATTACAAAGAGCAGAGTTATTTTGAATACGTTTGTAACGACCCTAAAATTCGAGACGAATCTACGCTAGGGAAGTTACTCCGCTACACCGTTCGCGCCGAAATTTTGACAACATAACGGCATAGCAAGGAGAAAACCAAAATTTTTCCTTGAACCTAATAAGCAGAAGAAACACTTCAAAGAAACAAGAATGCCCAACCACCACCAAACTTCAATCAGAAAATGGGTTGGGCTACAACCAGAGTTCCAAAGCACCTTCTCTTAGATAAAATAAACATACAGCGGAACAAAACTCAATAACTAAGAAGTACAAGTGAAAAACAAAGTGTCGCGCGACTAGACATACAAAGTGGAAACTAAAACAGGACAATGACAAATGAAAACTCGAAGCCCAAAGGAAACAAGAAGGAAACAGGGTCCCACAGCCTCAACAGGTCGTTGTCATCGTCCTCCGCCTCAGGCTTTCTTACCTGCAACCAAAAACAACAAAGTAGACGGGTGAGTATAAAAATACTCAGTAAGTATCCCACTCACGTCCAACCAAGCAAACAAACAACCAATCAAAACTCGTCTTCTCACTCACCCAACCCCAAACTGGTCTCACATTTAGCACGCTTTGCCCTGAGCCCCTCTGTGGTAATAACTCAAGCTCTACCATCGGTCTTGGAACTTTGATTGATGATGCAATGAGAGAAATCAACTCTCACGCCACACGCTGGCATAGAGCAGAGCAGGTACGTATCCTACACGTCCTATGGGGAATCACCCCTAACCCAGCCTAGGATCATGGAAAGCAACCACTACCTGGTGGGGATGCACCCCAGGCTCTCATAATACACTAGCATGGTGCAGTGCGGTACGTAACCAACACACCCATTGGGGAATCGCCCCTAGGCTAGGTCGGGATAATGGAAAGCAATCGCTCCCGATCTCAATGGGGACGCACCCCAATCTCACGAGCGTGGAGTGAGCCTATATATATTTTTTCCGAAGTTTATTTGACACAATGTTACGGATTGAATATGCTCATTGACTATGAGCAATGATAATATGATTAGCTATGTATGATAATACATGCCCTGAATTTGTTTTGCCTTAATTGATGAATTGACTCTAAAATATGATGTAATGATGCATATGCATGCTAAGGATAGATTGATGATGCAACATGTATGATGATGATGTATTTTCACAATATAATCATGATATGAGAAAAAAAATCCACAAGAAATAGGGATTTGGATGTCGTGAAATCCATTATGATTACCAAATGTTTTTTCATTTTAAACAGAGTAATAATTTTTACCTACTCACATCCTTTTTATCAGCCAATATTTAGCAAAAAATCAAGGTAAAAGAAAAAATATATTGTCAATATTGGAGGAAACATGTCTATTTTCCTTTTTTTCTTTTCTTTTCTCATTTTTCATTGAACACTTTCACTTAAAAGGAATCTTATGTGTTAATCAAAGATCGTTCGAGCATATAGGCGTGGTGGGTTCTTTTGGAAGTGTCTTATGTGCTAGTTTGGAGAACTTTCAAAAGTATTTCATAGTATTGGACATCTCATTTGATTAAATTGCTGCATAACAATAGCCTTGTAATGGACAAGAAGGTTGAATACAAGAAGATAAACCTGATTTGAAAACAAGTGTGAGAATAGAGAAAATAGAAATGCCTCTATTTTTTTTCTTTCTTCAATAGGAGAGAAATATGAAAAAATATGGGTACAAAAAATCTCTTGAACAATAAGAGATTAAAATTATATTTTCAACGTTTGAAGTATTAGAAAATGATCCAAATGAATAAATGAGCTAAAGTGACTCCATTTCTTTGGACAACAATTTTGAGAACTAGAAGTAGCTCCTCAAGAGTTCATCTGATATATCTCACATTATCTTTGAGTCCACTCAAGGTATTTGACGAAAGATCCTCGTTATTGTCTCCATTTCTTAAGCATAATTATTCCATGAAGTTAAACTTTCTATCCTTGAATGTGAAGGACCACTCGACATCGAAAGCTTCTTTGTAAGAATAATGTGATCCCTTAACCTTTATTTGGGGTTTGCTCCAGTTTAAAGCAAGCTTGCATGAGTGATGAGATGATGACACCCTTTTGCCCCAGTATAGTAATGCAGGTTTTGCCTCAGTGTATCAAGGATGAATCTTTATTGATGATTGTTCTGCCTTATTGAAAAAAAAAATGGAAGCTTTGCCTCAATGTAGTGGTGATCATTTTGCTTCAGTATAGCGAAGATGAGGGATTTGCTCCAATTTGAAAATAATGGTCTTACTCCAATGTAGTAATGATCGTTTTCCTTCAATATAGGAAAGATAAGAGATTTGCCCCCAATTTGAAAATAAGGACGGTCTCTTACTCAATATAGTGAAACTTATCTTTCCTTTCGTCTAACAAAGATGAGGTTTTGTCCCAATTTGAAAATGATGGTCTTACTCCAATGTAGAGATGACCGTTCTGTTTCAATATAGCAAAAATGATGGTTTTTGCCCCAATTGAAAATTGACAGTCTTACTCCAATGTAATGGTGACTGTTTGTTTCAATATAACAAAGATGAGGATTTTTCCTCAATTTGAAAATGATGGTCTTCTCCAATGTAGTGATCATCGTTTTACTTTGATATAGCGAAGATAAGGGGTTTGCCCCAGTAAAATGATGGTCTTACTCTAATATAGCGATGACCGTTCTGCTTCGATATTGAAAAAATTAGGGTTTTGCTCCACTAATAATGATGGTCTTCTCCAATGTAGTGATGATCGTTCTGCTTCGATAGAGAAAGATGAGGGCTTTGCCCCAATTTGAAAAATGATGGGGTTAATCCAATGTAGTGATCATCGCTTTGCTTCAATATAACAAAGATGAGGTTTTGCCCCAATTTGAAAATGATGGTTTTCTCCAATGTAGTGATGACCGTTGTACTTTATATACAACAAAGATGAGGGGTTTGCCCAAATTTGAAAATGATGGCCTTGTCCTAGCGAAGTTGATGGTTGCTTTGCTCATGCTTAACAAAGATGTAGGTTTTACCCAATGTGGTGATTTGCACATAAAATCCTTCATAGCATTTAGAGTTGTAACTTCTTGATCAATCATGATTGTTACAATCTTGTACAATCTTGCATGACCTTAAATATTTTTCTTTTGTCTCTTTCCTTTTTCTATTTTTTTCTTTCTTTTTTGTTTTTGTTTTTGCTTTTCTTCTTTTCTTTTTCTTTTTTCTTTAAGCCAAACATGTGACTTAGCAAGATATGATGTAATCAGACATAGAAGATTGACCATCCTTTGCAACTTCAGTGGTTATTCCATGATGTTTCTTCAACAATGCTCCTTAGTATCATGATGATGATGTTGCCCCCAAAGCAAAACTCATGGAAAGAAATTGAGATTTCGAGACTATTTCTCAAGTTACTAACTTCTTAGTTCTCAAAATCACTATCCTCAGTCATAAAGTCACTTTCTATTCAAGGAAGAAAGATATAAAGGAAAGAGATGTAAACAGATTTTGGATCAAAAGAAATTGAAAATAAGAATTTTTGAGAAATTTACAAGTCTAAATTATGAAGCAATACAATCATAAGAGTCCAACACTATTTCAAAACCTTTTAAGTTCTCTTGATAAAATTTGGTGGGTAATTTTTGGATATTTGTCACATAATTGGATGTGACAGGCTTAACAAAAGGCTTGGTAGGTAGACAAGTACCGAGATACACAATAAAATATATAGTGGACTTAGCAAATGGTCTTATGGTAAATTGACAACTCAAGGGGATTTATCACAAAATCACATGTGGCAAGCTAGGGTCAAGGTTTTATAGTGATTAATTTTGGATTTCGCACTCCAAGAGGGGTTTGTCCAGTGTGATAATTAACCTTGTTTGGAGGTATGGTAACAAAAAAACTTAGCACATGAGGAATGTGAAGGTTAAAACAAAGTTGTCTTAAATGGGAGCTCAACTCAACAATAAAGTTGGGGAAAAAAAAAAGAATCAAAGAAATGATAAAATGGCTAAACCTTTGGAGATTTTCTTTGAGAAAGTGAAAACATTATTATTATTTTTTTTTGCTTTTTTCCCCTTTCCTTCCTCTTCCTCTTTCTTTTTCTCTTTTCCTCATTCTTTTCTTTCATTTCCTCCAAATGATGACTCATTAGAGTTTACCAAGATTTCGCTAAGGTTTTAACCTAACAAGAATGATTAGAGTAAACTTTTGAAATGATCGAAGGAGTAAAAAAATTAACATGTATTTGTAACATAAACCTTTTTTTTTAAAAAAAATCAAATGAAATGAATTATGCCTAAATGTATGCATGTGTAATGGGCCTCTAATCTCTTTTTTTTTTTTTTCTAAAATAAAATAACTCAATTTCTACATAGTCACATTCTTTCAAGTATGTAGCCTAAGTCATGAATTGATCATATTTCATTACCCATTTCATAATTAGGCGTCAGTATTCATCCAATAAAAAAAAATACTTTATTGATGATGAAAAGTGAAAACAGATCACATTGATGTGCACTAGGCATTTCTTTCTCATAGAAATATAAGTTCCTAACTCTATCCATTATTGACGCTTGAAAATTTTAGTTGTCTTGTTCAAAGCCTACACATACTTTATATTTTAAAGCTAAGAAAGTTTTTTTTTTGTTGAGTGCCCTACAACATTTTGGATCTTTGTGACTTCTTCTTGAACACAATCAATGGCTCGTCTCATCTTCTTCTGTTCTTTCATGACTTTTTGTCTCATACCTTATAAGAATGGTAAACATGTGGGTGTTGAGCTATTTTTTTAGAAAGAAAATAATGGAACTATACAAGTTTTTTCTAATAAAATGCATGTGATGTGATGAAAATGTAATAAATTTTGAATTTTGAATGCAAACATGCATGCATGACATTATTCAACTACTCATTATGCATGTCAAATGAGATAATGATGCATGAATCTTTTATTTTTTAAAAATAAAAAATAAAAAAAATTACAAATTGTCTCAAATAACATGATACATTTCCAAATTTATATTCAATAGTCATTGAGAAATGTAATGTTAGATCCTAAATGTATCAATGTGTCATAATTGCATAATCATAAGGTGGAGATTTTATGTGATGCATGAGAACCAAGGACTCAAAAATAAATATGGCATGGATTGAAATGCATGACATGTTTTATTCTAAGGTATACCAAAATGAAAGGAATGCATTAACATGAGAAAGTATCTTGTGTAGGGTATTAAAGAATGACATTATTCTACCCTAAGAAAATTCTAACCCTAAACGGAGATGTATGAGAAAATATGTTTTTGAGTGAGATGATGCAATTTTTCTTATGGAAATAAAATATAACCAAAGTGAATGTGAATAAAAAGTTGAATGTGAATTTTAATTAAAACAAAACCCCCAAATTAATTTAAATGTTATAAAATAACAAGTAAATCAATTTGAGTGCAGATTTTTCATGCGCCTACATGGGGGCATTCACAATCCCCTCGAAGGTCGACACTACTTTATCTTAAATGAAAATATGATTAAAAAAATATATGGTGCGTGACCTCTATAACTTTTTAATGATGCATGACTCTAAGACTCAAACAACATTAAATCTAAAAAAAAACCTTAAGAATTTTTTCTCTTTTTTTAAAAAAAAAACATTTATTTCAAAAAGAGTATGAAAATTCATCTCTACAATTTGTTTCAAATTCATTTTTTTTTATTTTTCAAAACAAATTAAATAAATAGAAAAATAAAAGAAAATTCTAAAAGGAATTTCATTTTATTTTGGGAGGAGCATATACAAACATCATGAGTTTTTTTTTTACAAAGAAAACATGAATACTCTACCCTTTTGAAAAGAAATGAAATGATAAAATGAAGTTAACGAAAAAGAAATTAAATAAATAATAATAAAAATGATGAAGGATAATTCCAACCTTAAAAGATAAAGATCCTTGAATTAATCTCAATGTTATAAGATAATTAACTCAAGCGATAAAAATAATGTAAGGTTAAACCTAGGAAACAAAGAATCTCAAATTAATTTTAATTGAATTATCTTGAACGATGAAAATGTTGAAGATGATGTGAGGATGAGATTCTAATCCTATGAGACAAAGGCCCCCAAATTAATTTAAATGTTAAAAAATAACAAATAAATTAACTTGAGTGAGGATTTTTTCGTGCGCCTACACGGGGCATTCGCAATCCCCTCGAAAGTCGACACTACTACATCCTCGATTCTAATCGTTAAGGGTAAAGCTCGGGTATAGAGCTGTGAAAGGTGTGTGGAAATGCATGTTATTATGCAAAATAAAATTACATAAATACATTACAAAATGAAAAAACAATGAACCAAATATATTTAATAAAAAGGATAATGAAAAAATAAAATTTAAGTGGTTTGACTCTTTAAAGTCCCAGTGGAGTCGCCAAGCTGTCGCAACGTCATCGCGGCGCGGAGCAGCCGACGTACTCTGCCAAGGGTCTCTTTTGAGGTAAAGGTTTGGAGTCGCCACCAATCATCATAGGGTGTGATTGATCACCAAATTTAAAGGAAAAGGTTGGTCTCTGAAACCAGAAATTAGGTTCGGGAGTCGATTGAGTGTAAGAAAGGTGTTAGCACCCCAACAATACCAGTTTTTTAAAAAACGATTACCACATTTTATTTTAAAATTATCCTTTTTATTTATTGGTTCAAATAAAAATATTTTTTGTATTTTATTTGAATGCCCCAAAATTTAGTAATCAACATTTTAAAAGAAAAATATGAATTAATAACTATGAGTGGCTCAAGGCTATTAGAAAATTTGAAATTTATTTTGATATTTCAAAATAAACTCCTTATTTGTTAAAAACAAGTTATTTAATAGAATAATTTTAAAAACGAAACATTCTTATATCAGAAATCTATTTTTAAAGGAGGCGGTTGACATAGAAATTTCGACCAATCCCCAGTTTCCACGTCGTTATTCCAAATTAATGACGAAGTTGTAAAGGATTAAATTTGGGACCGATGATAAGTTGACACGTGTCCTAAATTTAGTTGGAAGACAAGAATTGACAAATTCTAAAAGTTAAGGGTCAACATGCAATTTTCCAAAATAATTAAATTTAATTTTGGTCAAATTGGATTATATGGAATTGGGTAAGATAAATAAAACCCAAATCCAAATGACTAGACCCAAATCCAATAAAGCCCATGTTCAGTTGTTGGGCCCAAAAGCCACTAAAGCCCAAACCCACATGTCTTGAAAAGCTCTATAAATAGAGAGTTTCCCTTCATTCCAAAGGTTCAGAAATTTCACTCTCAAGAGAACCCAGGGAGAATTCAGAGCAAAGTCTAAACTGCTGAATGCTCCCTGAAGTTCTTAGTGTTGAACGCTGCAAGATGAGTCTTTAGCTGTTGAACGCTACATGCTGAAGGACTTCAACAAACTACAAGCTGAAGTCCTTCAACAAGCTACAAGCCGAAAACCTTCAACACGCTGCAAGCCGAAGGCCTTCAACAAGCCACAAGCCGAAGACCTACAATACGCTGCAAGCCGAAGACCTTTAACAAACAACAAGTCGAAAGATCTTCAACGTACTACAAGTCGAAGATCTTCAACAAGCTACAAGCTGAAGTCCTTTTGCAAGTCGAAGTCCTTCAACAAGCTACAAGCGGAAGACCTTCAACAAGTTGGAAGCCGAAGTCCTTCCACACGCAATGAGCCGAAGACCTTCTCCAAGCTACAAGCCGGAGTCCTTCAACAAGCTACAAGCTGAAATCCTTTTGCAAGTCGAAGTCCTTCAATAAGCTACAAGCTGAAATCCTTTTGCAAGTCGAAGTCCTTCAACAAGCTACAAGCGGAAGTCCTTCAACAAGTTGGAAGCCGAAGTCCATCCACACGCAATGAGTCGAAGACCTTCTCCAAGCTACAAGCCGAAGTCCTTCAACAAGCTAGAAGCTGAATACCTTCAACACGCTGCAAGTCGCAAGTCGAAGGCCTTCAACAAGCAACAAGCCGAAGACCTTTCAACAAGCTGCAAAATCCTCAAGACAAGTCTACACATGAGAATAAGCTGCAAAGCCCTCAAGACAAGTCTACGTTCGAGAATAAGCTGCGAAGCCTTCAAATCAAATCTACGTCCGAGAACAAGCTGTAAAGCCCTCAGACAAATTACACTTGAGAGAGAGAAAAAATCAGAGGATAAACATTAGAGATTGTAACTCACAACATTCAAATTAATACAAACACGACGTTCAATTACACGTGTCTCATTTCTATTTCTTTACTGAAATCACGTGTAAACAAATTGGCACGTCTGGTGGGACGATCTCTACCTCTCATCTCTTTCTCTCACCTCAAAGCAGAAGTAAAGTAATGTCGTTCAAGACTTCTTCGATTATCATTGTCATGAGCAATTTGTACACGGGTTCTACTGCCCATAGTTGCTCTAATGAACTAAGGTTGGAAGACGATGAAGTAACAACACTGTCGGGGGCATCAACTAACAACAAGTTTCTGGTCGAGTGTAACCCTTTGTTCGATTTTTATTATGACGTAGTGTCTGTCATGATGACTTAAACAAGCACTAAGGAAGAGAGATTGACAAAGATGCAAGAGTGAATCAACAACTTGATGAAAGTGATTGAAGAAAGAGATTCTCAAATCGCATACTTAAAGAATCAGATTGAGAATCCAAATGCCGCTAAATCAAGTCATACTTCTGTGGTCGAAGATCGAAACAAAAAGAAGGTTGTTGTGTAAGAAGATCAACCACAACCCTCTACTTCGATCACTTCACTATCAGTCCAACAACTGCATGACATGATAACTAACTCCGTCAGAACTCAATATGATGGGGGTTCTCAAATTTCTGTCTTGTATTCTAAATCATATACTAAGAGAATTGATAATTTGAGAATGCCAATTAGATACAAACCACCAAAATTCCAACAATTTGATGGAAAAGGAAACCCTAAGTAACATGTTACGCATTTCATTGAGACATGTGAAAATGCTGGCACGCAAGGAGATCTACTAGTCAAACAGTTTGTTCGAACATTTAAGGGGAATGCTTTTAACTGATACATTGATCTGATACCCAAATCGACAGACAGTTGGGAACAACTTGAAAAAGAGTTTCTCAACCGATTCTACAGCACAAGACGTACCGTCAGCATGTTCGAGTTCACCAACATTAGACAACGAAAAGGTGAACCTATCGTCGACTACATAAATCGTTGGAGAGCCATGAGTCTCGATTGTAAAGATCGTCTCGTTGAACTGTCAGCTGTTGAAATGTGCATTCAAGGCATGCATTGGGGTCTTCTTTACATCTTCCAAGGTATAAAGCCTCACACCTTTGAAGAGCTAGCAACTCGCGCCCACGATATGGAATTGAGTATTGCTAGTCGAAGAGACAAAAAACCTTCTAACTTCTAGCATAAAGGAAGAAGGAAGTGACATTGAGGCGACTCTAGAAGAGTCTATGGTTGTCAGTACAATCCCTCTCAAGTTGTCTTCAAAGCAAAAATACAAGAAGATCGAAAAACAACAAGAAAATGAAAGATGTCGCTTAAGTCTAAAGGAAAGACGAAATAAAGTCTATCCCTTTCCGGATTCTGACATTCCTAACATGTTTGAACAACTACTGGGCATAGGACTGATCAAACTTCCAAAGTGTAAGCGGACGAAAGAGATGAACAAAGTCGATGATCCCAACTATTGCAAGTATCATCGAGTCGTCAGTCACCCGGTGGAGAAATATTTCATCCTAAAGGAGTTAATCATAAGGTCACCTAAAGAAGGAAAATTGAGCTAAACCTTAATGAAGTAGCTCAATCAAATCATGTTACTATAACAACAAGTACATGCAGTCAAACACACTCTAGTTCGCTTCAAGATCAAGAAGTGTGCCTAGTCCAGTTTGAGACCATGGAACCTATAGTTGTTTGGTTTCAACATGAGGTGCCAAGAAATGAACCTCAATATACGATCAAACCTACCAATGATAAAGGCAAAGGTCGAGTTCTGGTGACTCATTTGAAGAAGTAAAGACAAAGTTTAGCTTCAAACAGTTTTTGTCAATTTAGAAGCCTCAAATGCAAGGGCAAACATCGAAGAAAGAAGAATCCAAGGAAACCTAAGTCTGAAAGGAAGAGAAAAAAAATCATCCTCAACCTTGCCAATTGGTGACCTTGAAAGAATTCTTCTTGAGAGATTTTCTTCCTAGCGAAAGAGAGGAAGAAAACTCTGCATGTTCATACTACATTGAGATAAATGAAGCTGACGACACAAAAGAAGTCAAGCAAAAGACTTCCGTCTTCGGTCACATCAAGCCTTCAACTACTAAACCTTCAGTCTTCCAAAGGATGAGTATGGTCGCGACAAAAGAAGAAAACCAAGGTCCAACTCCTGCCTCACCTCGACCTTCAACCTACCAAAGATTAAGTGTCTCCACATCAAAGAACGATCGACCTTCAACATCTATTTTGATCGCCTCAAAGTAACAAGCGATCAACATGAAAGAAAGATGAAATCCTTGAAGGTAGAACTATTCGATGACGTGAACAACGACCAAAAGATTCAAAGTCTTGTTCCTTCACGTATGAAAAGGAAGTTCTCTGTTCTCATAAACGCAGAGAGTTCCTTGAAAGTGAAGAAAAATCTCATCATCTTAACAAATCCTACAAATGAAGGACACGATCAAGACCATGATGATGAAAACAACATCTAAGATGTAAAGAAAGCTCCTTATCGCAAGAGCCTAAACTGCATGAAGCTCCTGGCCCGCATGAGCTTAAAAGGTGAATGACAAAAAAAAAAAAACTACGTTATGACTTAATCCCTTTTGTTCAAATGGTACATAGGCAACTTTTAAAAAAAAAACTTTTAAGTTCAATGTCTAAAAAATCCATCCTCATGAAAATAAGACATTGCAAGTTGGATGCATACATGCCAGCTTCATTCCTCTCAAGTTCGATTTGTTGCTCATTTGTTCTCCACTAAACTTTGAGCTCTGTTCCCCTCAAGTTCGATTCGTTGCTCATTCTCTTAAAGTTTGAGCTTCGTTTCCCTCCAAGTTCGATTCGTTGCTCATTCTCCTAAAGTTTGAGCTTCGTTCCCTTCAAGTTTGGTTCGTTGTTCATTCTCCTAAAGTTTGAGCTCTGTTCCCATAAAGTTCGGTTCGCTGCTTATTCTCCTAAAGTTCGACATTTGTTCTCCTCAAGTTTGGTTCGTCACCCATTCTTCTAAAGTTCAAACTTCGTTCCCCTCAAGTTTGGTTCATCGCCCACCCTTAAAGTACTGACTTCGTTCCTCTCAAGTTTGGTTCGTCGCTCACCTCTCTAAACTTTGAGCTTTAACCACTTCAAGTTTGGTTCGTCGCTCACCCATCTAAACTTTGAGCTTCAAGCTTTATTTGTCGCTCTCCCTTAGAATTTGAGCTTTGTTCCTCACAAGTTTGGTTTGTGGCTCTCTCCTAAGTTTGAGCTTTGTTCCCTTAAAGTTTGGTTCGTCGCTCACCCCTAAAGTACTAGCTTCATTCCTCTCAAGTTTGGTTCATCGCTCACCCCTAAAGTACTTGCTTCGTTCCTCTCAAGTTTGGTTCGTCACTCACCTCTCTAAACTTTGAGCTTCGACCACTTAAAGTTCGGTTCGTCGCTCACCCCTCTAAACTTTGAGCTTCAACCTCTTCAAGTTCGGTTCGTAGCTCATTCTCCTAAAGTTCGAGCTTCGTTCTCCTCAAGTTTGGTTTGTCGCTCATTCTTCTAAAGTTCAAGCTTCGTTCCCCTCAAGTTCGGTTCATCGCTGACTTTTCTCTAAATTTCGAGCTTCATTTCCTTCAAGTTCGGATCGTTGCTCACCTCTTAAAGTTTGAGATTTGACAACTTCAAATTTGGTTCGACGCTCTCCCCTAGGTTTGAGCTTTGTTTCCCCCAAGTTTGGTTCGTCGCTCACCCTCTAAACTTTGAGCTTCAACCTTTTCAAGTTTGGTTTGTCGCTCACCCCCAAAGTACCGGCTTCGTTCCTCTCAAGTTTTGTTCGTCGCTCACCCTCTAAACTTTGAGCTTCAACCTCTTCAAGTTCGGTTTGTTGCTCACTCCTATAAACTTTGAGCTTCAACCCCTTCATGCTCGGTTTGTCGCTCTCCCCTAAGTTCGAGCTTTGCTCATCTCAAGTTTGGTTTGTCGCTCTCTCCTAAGTTCGAGCTTCATTCCCCTTCAAGTTTGGTTCGTCGCTCACCCCCAAAGTACCGGCTTCGTTCCTTTGAACTTTGGTTCGTTGCTCACCCTCTAAACTTTGAGCTTCAACCTCTTCAAGTTTGGTTCGCCGCTCACCCCAAAAGTACCGGCTTCGTTCCTCTCAAGTTTGGTTCGTCGCTCACCCTCTAAACTTTGAGCTTCAACCTCTTCAAGTTCGGTTCGTCGCTTACCCCTCTAAACTTTGATCTTCAACCCCTTCAAGTTCGGTTTGTCGCTCTCCCCTAAGTTAAAGCTTTGTTCCTGTCAAGTTTGGTCTGTCGCTCTCTCCTAAGTTCGAGTTTCGTTCCCCTTCAAGTTTGGTTCGTCGCTCACCCCCAAAGTACCGACTTCGTTTCTATCAAGTTTGGTTTGTTGCTCACCCCTCTAAACTTTGAGCTTTGACTTCTTCAAGTTTGGTTTGTCGCTTTCTCCTAAAGTTGAGCTTCGTTCCCCTCAAATTCGGTTCGTCTCTCATTCGCCTAAAATTCGAGCTTCATTCTCCTCAAGTTTGGTTTATCGCTTCCCTAAAGTCTGAGTTACGTTCCCCTCAAGTATGGATCGTCATTGACTGTCCTAAAATTTGAGCTTGAACCCCCTCAAGTATGGTTCATCGCTCACCCTAGTTCGAGCTTCGTTTCCCTCTAATTTGGTTCGTTGCTCATCTACTTTGAGGTCGAATTTGGCCCACCTCAAGCTTAGGTTCAAGCATTACTCATTTGAGATTCAGGTATGCACTTCACTCTCTTAAAGTTAAAGTCTGAGCGTTGATCGCTTACAAGTTTGGTGTTTCGCTTCTAAGTTCGACGTTCTGCCTCAAAATATAGCAGTTCGCCAACTAGTATGGCACTTCAACTCTAAGTTCGACGTTCTGCCTTCAAGTTTGGTGTTCCACTTGTTTTGAGATTGTTTTTCAAAGTTAAGTGTTGCCTACTTCACAATTAGTGATTTGTTCATTTCAAGTTTGACATATCGCTCCTTCATGAAGTTAGGATACTTCATCCTTCAACACTCGTTCCTCCGTCAAATCAGGAGGTTTCATCTATCGACGTTGGCTCATTCGCCACGTCAAGAGATTTCATTTGTGGGTGTTCGCTCCTTCGTTCGATCAAGATCAAAACTTCACCCATCATCACTCACTTCTTCACTAAGTTAGGAGGTTTCAACAACAACATCATGGAGTAAATACTGATGAACCCGGTAGAAAAAAAGTACAAAAAAGGAAAAAATACAAAAAAAAACAAAAAAAAACAAAAAAAGGAAGACAAAGTAGATATGAGATGCGACATACATTATAAGTTGTTTCTGACATAACATCAAATAGCAACAGAGTTGCAAGAACCCCATAGGCCTTGTTAGGGTCGAGTGTTCCTGAACAAACCTCGAAAAGGGTCCTATAAAAAAAATGAGGGGTTGCAGTCAACAAAAAAAAAAAGAGGAGTCAGAGAGTCCTGTAGCTGCAAGTACACCCGACACCGACAAAGGGTCCCACAAGTGTATATGTGCTCGGAACGAGGAAGTCCTGTAGCTGTAAGTACACCCGACATCCATAAGGGTCCCACAAGTGTATATGCGCTCGAAACTAAGAAGTCCTATAGCTGCAAGTACACCCAACACCGACAAGGGTCCCACAAGTGTATATGCGCTCGGAACGAGGAAGTCCTGTAGCTGCAAGTACACCCGACACCGACAAGGGTCCCACAAGTGTATATGCGCTCGGAACGAGGAAGTCCTGTAGCTGCAAGTACACCCGACACCGACAAGGGTCCCACAAGTGTATATGTGCTCGGAACGAGGAAGTCTTGTAGCTGCAAGTACACCCGACACCGACAAGGGTCCCACAAGTGTATATGTGCTCAGAACGAGAAAGTCCTGCAACTGCAAGTACATCCGGCACCGACAAGGGTCCCACAAGCGTATATGAGCCAGGAACATGTGGAGTTCCGTAGCTGCAAATACACCCGACACCGACAAGGGTCCCACAAGTGAATATGCGCTAGGAACATCCGACAACTGCAAGTTCACCCGAAATCGACGAGGGTCCCAAAAGTGCACTTGTGCTAAGAGGGCACCGTATTTGCAAAAAAAAAAAAAAAAAAAAAAAAAAACTACTTACCTATTTACCTTTCAATGGATGAAGCCTTTTGTTTTAGGAGGGAGATGCTTGCAAGACTGCAATTATTAAGTTGTAAAAAAAAAGGATAAGTACATAGATGATTAAAAAAAAAGAAAAAAAAAAAGTCAAGGTTTGGGACTCGCCTCACACCTTAGTATGAAGGTCTTGCGCTCTGTTAGGGTGAATTGATGGAAGTCTCACCTCCTCTATTTATACTTGAGAAGAGGATAAAGGCCAGATTTCAAAATGAAAGTTGGAATTCAAATAGGAGTTAGAATTGGGATTGGAATAGGATTTCATCTCAAATCAAAATTTGATTTATCTTATCTCCAATCGAAAATCGTGCAAATCCTATCTCAAAATCCAAATTTTATCCCAAATCAAGATTAGATAAAGTTAATTCTATCAAGTTTAAAATCATAGTAGAATTTTAATTTTATCTTGTCAAAAAAAATTGGGCATAATCCAAATTTTATCCCAAATCAAGATTAGATAAGATTGATTCTATCAAGTTTAAATCATGGTAGAATTTTAATTTTATCTGGCCAAACAAAATTTGGGCATACTCCAAATCTTATCACAAATCAAGGTTGAGAAGTTGAAATCTGGGCATACTCGAAATTCAAATGCCACTCCAAGTTAAAAAAAAATTGGGTAGAACTCCAAATCTACTCCAATTTGTCCAAATTTTATGTCAGAAAATCAAAGTACTGACACAAATTCATATTTTGATTTTGTTGGCATGAAAATGTGTCAAGTAAAAAAAAATCTAAATTATGAACCAAATTCATAGTTTGATTAAATTATACATTAAATAGAGTCAACTTAGGAGCAAACATCTTAAATTTTGATTCCAAATTATCTTTTTTCGAGATTCACTCACATATATACTTGTGCCTAAATCTCGAAAAGGGGCATTTGTTGACATAGAAATTTCGACAAATCCCCAGTTGCCACGTTGTTATTTCAAATTAAAGTTGTAAATGATTAAATTTTGGACCGATGATAAGTTGACACGTGTCCTAAATTTAGTTAGAAGACAAGAATTGAAAATTTCTAAAAGTTAAGGGTCAACATGCAATTTGCCAAAATAATTAAATATAATTTTGGTCAAATTGGATTATATGGAATTGGGTAAGATAAATAAAACCCAAATCCAAATAACTAGGCCCAAATCCAATAAATCCCAAGTTCAAGTTGTTGGGCCTAGAAGCCACTAAAGCCAAAACCCACATGCCTTGGAAAGCTCTATAAATAAAGAGTTTCGCTTCATTCCAAAGGTTCAGAAATTTCACTCTCGAGAGAACCTAAAGAGAATTCAGAGCAAGGTCTAAACTGTTGAATGCTCCCTTAAGTTCTTAGTGCTGAACGCTGCAAGATGAGTCTTTAGTTGTTGAACGCTACAAGTTGAAGGACTTCAACAAACTACAAGCCGAAGTCCTTCACTTCAACACGCTGCAAGCTGAAGGCCTTCAACAAGCCATAAGCCGAAGACCTTCATTACGCTTCAAGCTGAAGGCCTTCAACAAGTAACAAGTCGAAAGATCTTCAAGGTACTACAAGTCGAAGATATTCAACAAGCTACAAGCTGAAGTCCTTTTGCAAGTCGAAGTCCTTCAACAAGCTACAAGCGGAAGTCCTACAACAAGTTGGAAGTCGAAGTCCTTCCACACGCAATGAGACGAAGACCTTCTCCAAGCTACAAGCCGAAGTCCTTCAACAAGCTACAAGCTGAAGTTCTTTTGCAAGTCGAAGTCCTTCAACAAGCTACAAGCGGAAGTCCTTCAACAAGTTGGAAGCCGAAGTCCTTCCACACGCAATGAGTCGAAGACCTTCTCCAAGCTACAAGCCGAATGTCTTTAACAAGCTACAAGCTGAATACCTTCAACACGCTGCAAGTCGCAAGTCGAAAGCCTTCAACAATCAACAAGCCGAAGACTTTCAACAAGCTGCAAAATCCTCAAGACAAGTCTACACATGAGAATAAGCTGCAAAGCCCTCAAGACAAGTCTACATTCGAGAATAAGCTACGAACCCCTCGAATCAAATCTATGTCCGAGAACAAGCTGTAAAGTCCTCAGACAAATTACACTTGAGAGAGAGAAAAAATCAGAGGATAAACATTAGAGATTGTAACTCACAACATTCAAATTAATACAAACACAACGTTCAATTACACGTGTCTCATTTCTATTTCTTTACTAATATCACGTGTAAACAAAGGCAATTTATTTTATTTCAAACATCATTGCCAAAATGTAATTTTGAAAAATTGAAGGATTCTTATTTCAGAAATTCAATTATAAAAAGGGAAAATTTGTTTTATTGCAAATTTTGATGCCAAAATTTCAATTTAAAAAAGTATGGGAGTTTTTAATTAAAAAAAAATCAATTATAAAAAGGGGCAAACTTTGTTTTACTGCAAACTTTGATGCCAAGATTTGATTTTGAAAAGTTGGAGGGTTTTATTTCAAAAATAAAATTTTAAAGAAGGCAAATTTGTTTTATTTCAAACTTTAATGCCAAAATGCAATTTTAAAAATTGGAGGGTTCTTATTTCATAAATCCAATTTTAAAAGTGGGCAAATTTGTTTTATTTCAAACTTTGATGCCAAAATGCAATTTTTTTAAAAAAAAAATTGGAGGATTCTTATTTTAGAAATCCAATTTTAAAAGGGGACAAATTTGTTTTATTTCAAACTTTGATGACAAAATACAATTTTGAAAAATTGAAAGGTTCTTATTTCAGAAATCCAATTTTAATTTTAAAAACTGGAGGGTTTTTATTTCAGAAATCTCATTTTCAAAAGGGCAATTTGTTTTATTTCAAACTTTATTGCCAAAATTTAAAGTTGAGAAAATAGAGGATTCTTATTTTAGAAATCCTAATTTTAATGTCAAATTTATCCCAACAAATTAAGTAAATTTCAATTTTATTCAAATGAAATAAAAAAAAGATAAATAAATTTGTTTAATAGGCATTTAGAAAAAATGACCAAATCTGAACAATTAAAACATCTGTAAGTTGAATTAAAATATGCAAACATTAAATACAATGGTTAAATGTAGCCTAATTAAAGTTTAAAGTGCAAATATAGCATCCAAAAGGTATGCAGTGACCAAATAAATGGAATAAACATATGTATCGTGGTTGAACAAATAAATATATAAATACAGTGAATAAACATATAATTTAATAAACAAAAATAGTTTGATAAACAAAATTTACTTGACAAAAAAAAAGAAAAAAAAAGAAGAAAAAATCAGTGATTCATCAAATAAATAAATGAATAAATAATGACCTAAACAAATATACATATCGATTTACAGATAAACATAAACAATATACAGATTGACCAAATAACAAATAAAATTTATAGAAAAACATACGAATATACAAATTGGCCAAAAATAAATAAAATTTACAACAACTTAAATGAATATATAGATTGGAAAAAAAAAACAACAAAAATTTACAACAACCTAAATGAATATACAAATTGGTCAAGTAAACAAATAAAATTTACACATAAACATACGAATATAGGAATTGGCCAAAAATAAATAAAATTTACATGACGAATACAACAACCTAATGAATATACAGATTGGCCAAAAAAATAGATAAAATTTATAGATAAACATACAAATATAAAGATTGGCCAAAAAATAGATAAAATTTACAGATAAACATACGAATATACAGATTTGTCAAAAATAAATAAAATTTGCAACAAATGAATATACAGATTGGTTGGCCAAATAAACAAATAAAATTTAATAAACATACGAATATACAAATTGACCAAAAATTTACAACAACCTGATCTACAGATTGGCCAAATAATTTTATATACAAATTGACCAAAAAAAAAAAACTAAATGAATATGAACATACTACAAAATGAAAATGTGTATAAAAAAAATCTATTTCTAAAAGCAAATATACAGGAGAATTTAAAGCAGATTTGAAAAAGTCAAACCCTAAATCTATTTCTAAAGGCAAACAGAAGATAGAAATTAAAACCAAATTAAAGTTTAGGTCATATAAAGAAACGCATAACTCAGAAAAATTTAGTCTTAACTGTAGTATGACCTAGATGGAGAAATTTGACGATGTCTACCGATCTCTTCCTTCCCTTTTTTTATCCTTCTCTCTCCTCATTCTCTTCCTTTTTTTATCCTTCTCTCCTCCTCTGTTTATAAAGGAAAAACTCCTCACCATTGATTGATTGAGGAGATGGAGAAGGATGTGGAAAAGAGAACGAGAAGAATGGGGGAGTGGGAGAGTGGAAAAGTGAGATTGGGGAAGGTGAGAAAAAAGATGAGGGAAAAAGATACGTGACCCTAAAAAAAGCAAACCCTTCTTTTAAAAAAAATAAAAAAAAGTAAAATAATTTAATAAATAATAAAAAGAAAAAGAAAACGATTGAAATTTTAAAAAATAAAATAAAATAAATAAATATTTTTTTTAACAAACATAACTAAAACAAAATAATTGAAAATAATAAAATAACAGACCAAATACCGTATCTACACAATTCACTAATAGAATTCATTCTTTTTCAGCATGTCGAGCTCTTTATCAATAAACTCAGCGGCGACAATTATGGAACCTGGAAATCAAACTTGAATACGATTCTTGTTCTTGATGATCTGAGATTCGTCTTAACGGAGGAATGTCCTCCCCCTCCCAGCTCGACAGCAAACCGAATTGTTCGGGATGTATATGACAGATGGATTAGGGCTAATGAGAAGGCCCGAGTCTACATCTTAGCCAACATATCTGATGGGTTGTCTAAGAAGCATGAGAGCATGGTGATTGCACACAAAATGTGTTATCCTTAGGCTTAAATTATGTTAGTTTTGTGATAATTTCAGGGCTTTCACGTAATTAATTTGTTGAATTTCAGGTTAAAGAGCAATATAAGGATGGATGAAGAATTATGGGTGAAAAAGGAGCCAAAGATTGCCTAAGGGAGCCAAAATTGACTTTAAATGGAAGACGGAAGGCCAAACCAAGCCATCAAATCCGTGGGGATGGTGTTGCAACGCCCTGCGTGCAGCCACTCAACCATAAGAGCCTTTGTCGATGGCGTTGCAACGCGCTTTGCTGCGGCGTTACGCCCAACACACAAAGAAAGAAGCCATGTAGATCCGCAGCGATGGCGTTGCAACGCTGCCTTTCAACGTTGCAACGTCACTTCGATAAGCAGAAGGCGTGCAAGGGTAGCAGCGTTGCAACGTTGTCCTCAGTGTTGCAATGCTACTTCGATAGGCAAAAGGTGCGCGAGGGTAGTAGTGTTGCAACGCTGCCCTCAGCGTTGCAACGCTGCTAGATACTTTCCTTTTTTTATTTTATTTGCCTAGGGCACGACGTTGCAACGCCATGCCCAGCGTTGCAACGTCGTGTCGTTATTATAAAAAGAAAGTGATGCTTTTTGTTTTGGGAGAACCTTTTTGGAGAGATTTTCACACTATTGTCTAAATATCATTGTGAGAGATTGTAAGAAGACTTTGGAGAGATTTCAAGGAGAAGACTTTTTGGAGATCGGGGTTCGTGATAAGTGTTGGGGTCGTTGCCGTTCACGCCACGAGAGTTCTTTTTTCGTTCTTTTCACTTTGATTGTTGAACTATGGTTTTGTATTTGAGTTTAGTAGGATTTATAGTGGACATGAGTAGCTAAACTTGTTATCTTAGGGATAGATGTAACCTTTTAATTATGTTATTTTGTTGAATTGGCTGCTTTTGGATTATTGTAATGCTTTTATTGATGCAATTGCATCCTTAATGCTTATAGACTCTTGATCACGTTTTATTTGTTGTTAGGTCTGAATTTATTCTTGTGAAAGATATTTTAGATCTGATCTCAATTGCATGACTCATAGTTACTTTGACATGAGAATGATTGAAGTGGTATTAGAAACCCATAAGAATTGAACTTAGTGTCATGTTTGATTTTTAGGTTGAACATAGATGTTTAATTCTATGTCTTGCATGAGATTCACTTGCCTCGAGAGAGGTTATTTGTTATATTAGTTTCTTGGTTTATAAAAGCAATGCAATAACCCATTAGCATGATCTCAATAAAATAGTTAATTAATTGGTGAAATGTAGTCCTTAAGTGGGTGTTTGGTTTATGGGGTTGGGTTGAGTTGAGTTGGGTTAATAACCCAACTCCTTGTTTGTTTCACCAACAATTATAACCGGTGACTTAATAACCCAACCCCATGAAGTTGAGTTATTAACTCAACCGTACGGTACTTTCCGGCGGCGATCCGACAACTTTTCAACGACGGTCCGGCGAGTCTCCGATGACGATCCGACGAGTCTCCGATGACGGTCCGACGAGTCTCCGACGATGGTCCGGCGACTCTCCGACCACTTCCCTGACGACTGTCTGGCGAGATGAAGAATGCGGAGAAAAGAAGAAGATGAGGAGAGTTTTGAAGTGTATCTTTAAGTTGCTAATACTCTAGTTTAAATAGACACCAAAAAGTCTTAATCATTTTAGAATAAGGAATTTCAATCCTTTTAGAAAAAGAAATCCTACACAAACAGAAATCCTAATCCTTTTTTAAACTTTGAAACAACATTTTCTAAATCCCGTTCTGATTATCCAAAGATTCAAATTTAAAACAAATACAATTAAAGCATCTAATTTTACGGGACGCCACAATATACTCATCTAAGAAAAACTTTCGTCCTCGAAAGTTGCTAGAATTTTACAACGGTCACATCTTCGAGTCATAATCTAAACTTAAACTCTAAACTACGTTTGCACAAGAACAAAGAAGTCAAAAGTATACCATAACAAGTGTCAACACACAAGCATCTCAAATGACTTTAACTAGATTTCCTGCGAGAGACTATAAGGATCGTTGCCTACGATGTAGGCGAGTATGCAGAATCTAAGACTCATGCTCTGATACCAACGGTAACAACCCTAATTTTTCAAACTCAAAATTTCCTAGGGACGTTACTAAGCAACATTGACTACACCGAAAATTTCGGTAGCATAACGACGCTACTAGGACCTTGATGACATATCTAATATTTTGTAGATATGCAACTTCAATATGACATAAAATATTTAAGTATGTTGACATATTTTTAACATCTTCACAAGGTAAACTATTTATTCTATTCTAAAGATGTCCATAGACAATGCATGTGTTTAGACAAATTTAAATAAACACTCTTCATATGCAAAGTATTAATACTAAATTAAGACCTACCTAAATTAAAATAAAAAAGTAGTGGTGAACACGTGTATAAAAAAAGGAATAAAGTTCATATTGAAGAGTAAACGTTCTAAATAATGAATTTTATTGGAAAAGAAATATTGATATCAAACTCAATATCCATTACTTTTGCAAATACTCCTAACATACATTTGATAAATGGTAATATGTGTAATTTTATAATTGATCACATAATTGAGTTTTGAAATTGTAGACAAATGTGTTTGTATTTGATTTGTTGTGAAAACAAAGTAAGGAAAAAAAGTCACAAAAAAAATCAAACCTTTCACTTTACCTAAGATAAAAATGATTTTTAGGGGAGAAGAAAAATTGTTATTAATCTCAATATTCAGTACTGTTCTAAATATCCCATATATCTTGCAAATGGTAATATATATTGTAAATTTGTAATTGATCTCATAATGGAGTTTTGAAATTGTAGACAAATATGTTTTGGAATTGATTTGGTGGAAACAAAAAAGTAAAGAAAAAAGTCACAAAAAATCAGACTTATTCACTTTACAAAAAACTGCATCAGATACCCCTGACATAATAACTCAACTTTGCAAACCAAACACTGACTTCTTGACTCAACTCAACTCAACTCTGCAAACCAAACACTGATTTCCAGAACTCACTGACAAAACAACTCTGCACAACTCAACCCAACTCAACTCAACTCAACCCAATTATGCGATCCAAACGCCCCCTAAGATATTTGTCTCTCCTGATTGTTCTCAATTTTCACTATTTGATTTTGTGTTTCACCTCACCTTAAGTTTAATTTTCTAGATAAAATTGAGTGGTGTTATTGATAGCAATTAATTGAATTAAATAACCCAATCCTGTGGACGATACTCGTACTTAAATTCACTATATTAAAACTTGACCCGTACACTTGCGGTCTTGCAAAATTTATGCAACACATGGTCATCGCGAAGGAGATCATGGGATCGTTACAGGCGATGTTCGGACAACCGTCCTCATCGGTCCATTATGATGCTCTCAAATACGTTTACAACTCCCGTATGAAGAAGGGAGCCTCTGTTGGGGAACATGTCCTTGACATGATGGTCAACTTCAACGTGACTGAAGTAAATGGGGTTGTCATAGATGAGAAAAGTCAGGTAACCTTTATTATGGATTCTCTTCCGAAGAGTTTGTTGCCATTCCGCACCAATGCGGTGATGAATAAAATAGAATATAACCTGACTACTCTCCTCAACGAGCTTCAGACTTTTGAATCCCTGATGAAATCAAAAGGAAAAGAGAAGGAGGCAAACGTTGTCACTTCGAAGAAGTTCCTAAAAGGATCGTCCTCAGGGACCAAGTCTGGTCCTTCTTTTACCAAGAATAAGAGTATTCAGAAGAAGAAGAAGGACAAAGGGAAGGGACAAGCTCCCACACGCAAGACTAAGACCACAGGAAAATGTTTCCATTGTGGTGGTGACGGGCACTAGAAGAGGAACTGCCCAAAGTACCTTGCAAAAAAAAAAGCTGAGAAGGAAAAACAAGGTAAATATGATTTACTTGTTGTTGAAACATGTTTAGTGGAACATGATGATTCCTTTGGATATTAGATTCGTGAGCCACTAACCATGTTTGTTCTTCTTTTCAGAAACTAGTTCTGGCAAAGAACTTTGATGGGAGATAACTCTCGTGGTTGGAACGGAAAAGGTTGTCTCAGCCAAAGCAGTGGGAGCAGTGAAGTTGTTGTTTAGAAATAAATTCATTTTATTATAAAATCTACTTTTGGTTCCTGGAATCAAAAGAAATCTTGTATCTATCTCTTGTTTACTTGAACATATGTATAAAGTATCTTTTGATCATAATGAAGCATTCATTTACAAAAGAGGTGTACGAATATGTTATACTAAACTTGAAAACAACTTATATGTGTTAAGACCAACAGAGGTAAAAGCTATTTTGAACATCGAGATGTTTAAAACAGCTGATACTCAAAATAAAAGGCAGAAACTTTCTCCTAGTACCTATCTTTGGAACTTGAGACTAGGCCACATTAATCTCAATAGGATTGGGAGATTGGTCAAGAGTGGTCTCCTAAGTCAGTTAGAGGACAATTATTTACCACCATGCGAGTCCTGTCTGTAAGCCCTAAACTCTATTTTCTTTTATCATTTTGCACTTGTTCATGATGTTTTGAAATATGCAAAATCGTATAGGTTGCACTAAATGATGTCGTGATCGGATTTGGGAATCTATTGAATTTGGAGCTACAATGTGTCTAAGTTTCATAAGGAGATAGGTAAGCCATTGAAATAAGCATATTAAAAGTTGCATTGAAGTAAGTTAAAATCATTAGCAAATTGGAGAAGTTTTAGGTGCATCATGTATTGAATGGAAGATCTTATATCTCACAAACTTAGGATAAGTTGGCTAAATGCTTAGGGTTTATTTACTCACTTATTTTGGTGTTTTAAAAAGGTGATTATGATGTAAATATTGAAGTAGGAGCTGGCCAAAGGTGGTGAAGCCTCGGAGTTAAACATGGCAAGTAGGTGCTGTCAAATTCGCAGAAAAACAGCAAGCAGCTGGAAAATGGGTCATCTTCAAACGATCATATCTCTCAATTTACTGAGTTAAATTCGTTGATTTTTTAGTCAAAATCTCATAAAATGAGTGTAGAATACGAAACTGGTCGACCTTTGGGAAAATACAGAGAGGACGAAGGAGAAAAGTGCAGATTAGTGAGAGGTGTTCAAAGTTCTCGGGTAGCAGAACAGTGTGAGGAGTTCAGTCTGTTTTGAGCTCATTAGGAGGAATTAGAAGCTGAAATTTTGAGGTAAGTAAGCTGAGATGTTTTCCTTGAGGTTTATCAAAAAATATTTTATGGTTGTGTTGATAAATTTTGAGGAACCCAAGCTGAAAGTTGAACCTGTAATTTTAGGTGCAAGGGAAAAACTGCTAGCAAGAGATTGAAGGAGATTCTCTTCCATTTCTATATACCTTACAACCAATTGTGTGTATGGCTATTCTGAATTGAGTTATGGGACTGAATTAGATCTGTTTCTAAGGTGCATAAGGAAAGGAATTGATGTTACTAATTTAATTTTCAGGGCAAACGGAGATAGGAAAAGCGTATAACCTTGGGAACTCTTTTGGTGATTGTGAGTGACTCTATTTTAGAATTATGCTTGACCTATGTTTTTCTTCAAAAACATAATTGTTGATCATTGAATCCTGTTTGAACTAATTATGTATAGCTTCATGGAGTTTCTAACATAAAGTTCATGATGGAACCTAAGCATGTTTTGAATTAGTTTGTAACTATAAATCCAAGTATGGAAACTAAATTATGAAAGTATGTTTTCCTTTAGAGAATGTTTTGTGTAAATCCACTTGGGAACATGTTTAGAAGATAATGTGAAAATGTCGAGAAATTGTTGTATGCCCTTGTTTGTGGTTAACCCCTAATACTGAAGGACATTCGAGAAGGTACTTAGGGGGGAATGAATCATAATTTCCCGATACTGAAGGACAATGAGAAGGTATTCGGGTAGTAAATGGTCTTACTTAATACTGAAGGACATAGAGAAGGTATTAGGGAAAACCAAAGGGCCAAAGGTATTCCACGTGCACGTGAGAGAGGTATGAACCTTATTGGTATAAATGTAACTCTACCACCTCTATGGTTCGAAAGTGGTATCACGCCATGCGTTTTATTGTTATGAGCTTCTACATTATTGATCTATCTACCCTCAATATAATACTACATTATGAGTTGTGTGCTATGCATAAGTGGTGACTTAAACCTGTAAATTGGAAGCATGGTTTGTTTATGTTTACAAACAGATGTTAAGCTATTTTCTACTTATAGTCTGCCATTATTATTCTTCACCTGTGAGCTTATAATAGACACTCACTGGGCTTCCTAGCTCACGTTTTCATTATGTCTACTCTTCCCAGGTAGCAGACGAGTTTCCAGTGCTTAGCCTTGACAAGACCTACTTGCCACCACGCCATTTAACTCCTTGTATATACACTTTCTTTTGTATATGGTTTGTAGTGAGAACATATTAGATGGGTTGTAATAAACTTGGAAGCTTTATGATTACCTAAAGAACATAGTAATGGAAGTGAATGTGTTTCATTTATATGTGTATATCAGTGCTTAATTTTGCTTGTTCAAACGTGTTGTGTTACGTTTAATTTAAGTTAAGTCTTGGGTTAGTCAAGGAAAGCCAACAAGAGGTTTGGTTATCTTTGTCTTTGCATCTCTTCCTAGGTTAGGCAAGTAAGCTGGGACGGGGTGTGACAACTTGGTATCAGAGCAAAAGGTTTTGGGAAGGGAACTAGGTTCATGCATTAAGAGGTAGTTTACGTCACCTCAGGATTTGGAGATGTCCGGCACACGTGCTGGTGTCCAATCCAAAGAAATTGGAACATCGTTCAAAATTATGCCTATTCGTAGGATACTCTAATGAAATGAAAGGTGATCTGTTTTATAATCCTCAAGAGGACAAGGTGCTTGTTTCGACAAATGCCACGTTCTTAGAGGAAGACCACATGAGAGATCATCAGCCTCGTACCAGGATTGTCTTGAGTGAAATTTCCAGGGAAGCTACAAATGCAGGATTCCTGATTGGCGTTAAGCAATGGCTAGCGACCCAATTCCAAATGAAAGATTTGGGAGAGGCACAGTTTGTTCTTGGAATCCAAATTGTTCAGAATCGCAAGAACAAAACGCTAGCACTGTCTCAGGCATCTTATATTGACAAGATGTTGGTTAGATATAATATGCTGAATTCCAAGAAGGATTTTTTACCTTTCAGGTATGAAATTCATTTGTCTAAAGAACAGTGTCCTAAGACACCTCAAGAAATTGAGGATATGAGACGCATTCCCTATGCATCTGTTGTCGGTAGTCTGATGTATGCCATGCTATGTACTAGACCCGACATATGCTATGCAGTGGGAATAGTCAGCAGGTATCAGTCTAATCCAGGATATGATCACTGGACAACCGTTAAGAACACTCAAGTATCTTAGGAGAACGAGGGACTATATGCTTGTGTATGACGCAAAGGATTTGATCCTTGCAGGATACACTGACTCTGATTTTCAGACTGATGTAGATTCTAGGAAATCCACATCAGGATCAGTGTTCACTCTTAACGGATGAGCTATAGTATGGAGGAGTATAAAGCAAGGTTGTATTGCTGACTCCACCATGGAGGTTGAGTATGTCGCAGCTTGTGAAGCAGCGAAGGAAGCTGTATGGCTTAGGAAGTTCTTGACTGATTTGGAAGTTGTTCCAAATATGAATTTGCCTATCACCCTTTATTGTGATAATAGTGGTGCAGTGGCAAATTCTAAAGAACCTAGAAGCCATAAGCACGGAAAGCACATAGAGCGCAAGTACCATCTCATCAGAGAGATTGTGCAACGAGGAGACGTGATCATCACGCAGATCGCTTCGGAGCACAACATTACTGATCCGTTTACAAAGCCCCTCACGACTAAAGTGTTTGAGGGACACCTAGAGAGTCTAGGACTACAGGTTGTAAAGTAGGGCAGTTTTTCTTTGCTCAGCATGTTTTACCCCACAGACGTTTTAGTCCAAGTGGGAGTTTGTTGGGTTTTATGTCCTAAAACTCGTGGTTTTGTAAACTGAATATATATTCTATTTTGCAATAAAGTTGTTATTGAGATTTATTTAGTAAAGGTGTTATTGAATAAAGTGAATTGTGTATTGTGTAACCTTAATTCAATAAAGAACCTTTGTCTATAGGATGAATACTTGAACTTTATGTGTGACATAAAAGCACTTCAAGTTATAGCCATAACAGTCTATAGTATAAGGATAGGGTTGGGTACCTTATCTTGGGGACACTATGGGCGCGACCCACTTTGTAGAGTACAAACGATGTGATCCTAAATCGTTCATGTGGAGACATGCGAGTGGGGGCGTCCTATGCAATGAGTTTGCATAAGATCGATCAAATAATAGTCACTCAGACTTTATAACTCCGTTTACTGTCTTAATTGACTATATTCATACGATGACCTAGGTAACTCGATCTTAATCCTGAGCGTTCTATGAACTCCTGTTTATTCAGATTATCCTTAGATTTTCATGGGTGAGAGTGGCCCGAGACTGCCGACTCAATAAGCCTCCCATTTCAGGGATAAGTCTGGGTAGATAGCTGGGAACATAGTTCTGTAAGATGGAATTCACTCCTACCCACTTTAGGGATTAGTAGAGAGGTTGTTCCCTTAAGTGCTGACTCCGGGTCTTGAACAAAGGGTCCACCCCTCTCATTGGCCCGAGAGGGATTCGATTTGTTGGTTGAACCACAAACCAATTGTTCATTAGAGGATCAGCTTTAGGAACAAAAGGTAATTACAGGGGTAAAACGGTAATTTGGACCCAGTTGTAATTACGAACGACCTGTGAAGGATCGACTTACTAATCATGATTATATAGAGTGGACAGAAATATATCTACAGTGAGAAGAGTGCAGCCACTGGGTTTTAGTGGAGTGCCCCGGTGATTAACGAATCTTGATTAGCTAGGCTAAAGAATTTGGTCAGTTAATCTTGTATCGTTGGAGCTCATGATCTGTAGATCTATTAGAACCTCCTTACTAGCTCGTACTAAGCCTTGTAACATTTTGACAGAAAAGAATTTGAATTGTTCAAATTCGAGTTTGGGAGAAAGCGTTAACGAATCATAGCTTAATTATGAATTAAATTATGATTAAAAGGAGGTGTATATATTTAAATATGATTTAAATATTCGATCGGTTTATAGCATGAATAAAGATTCATGTTCGAAAAATCGATCGGGATTGGACAATTTATTTAAATTAATATTTAATATTAAATTAAATTAAAAATTAATTAATTAAATTATTTTTTGAATTATTTAATTAATTAAATTAATTTTAATTTAAAATCAATTTAATATTGATTTTGGAATTAAAATTAAATAAAAAATTAAGGATTTTCATGATTTTCATGAAAATCAACTTGCCCACTTGCCCAATCCTTCTCATCTTCAAATTGGCCAAAATTGGCCACCTCCATCTCAAAGCATCCTCATCACCCTTGAGTTGTCACTCTAATGAACCTTGTTGAAGCTTTATATAATGGTTATTTGAGGTAATTTGAGGGAATTTTTTGCAGAAAACGTTTCTAGCCCGAGTTAGTGACCTTTGTAGTTTTTTCTTCCAAATCCTCTCAACCTAGGATCCCACAATCCGTTCTAAGGGCTGAGGATAGTAGGGAAGACTATAACGGTTGTCCACGAAGTGTTCGTGTTGAAAACCATCCACCGGGTAAAGAGAATTTGATCTTCAAAGTTGAGTTTGTTAACTCCCTGTTTTTCCAGCTTTGAGCATGCATTTTATTTTACAAAATTGATCAACTTAGAGTGTTCAAGATCCAAAATTGCTCCCGCTTTCTTAATCTCGACTCTTCAATTGGTATCAGAGCAATTTTGAGCACTCAATTTGATCAATTGTGTCTTGTGGTGGGTGTTTTTTGAAATACAATTTTTCTAGGCGTCTAAAGTGTTCTTCTAGATTTAGAATTTAAATTGAGCATCCATTTGTGCTTTATTTCCAAATTGCTCAAGCGTGTTTGAGCATTAATGTGTGTAGAATAAGCTGTAAAAATTTGAAGTCGATCGGAGTTCGGAAAGGCCTCCAATTTGAAGAAAGAAGCTCGGAAGGTCCTAAAAATCGAAAACAGAGAGCTGCTGCTTTTTTTTTTAATCAAATTTGCTACAGTGACAAAAGTCTCCCGCCCGTGATTTGAAGAAGAAGGCTGACGCCATGATGACGTCAGCAGACACTTATGTTGACTTTGACCCTGGTTCGTTTACTCTGACGTCGTGATTTAATGGGAACGTGTCCTCCTGACACGTTCCCATTCATTAATTAATTAATAATTAATTAATTATTAAATTAATTAAATGAAATTTAATTAATCATTTAATTAAATATCATATATTTAATTAAAATCAAATCATATTTAATCTATTTCTCTTCTAACCTATAGTTTTAATGCACATCTCATGCACATTATATTTAACCTATAGTTTTTAAATATGATTCACATTCACATTTAAATTAATATTTGAACTCTTTCAAATATTTAATTCTCTCATATAATTTAATATGAATCATATTCACATTAAATTTATAATATAAAGTTCCAAAACTTTATATTATAACAGATCTATGTACATTAATGTTTATTACCTAATGAATTTGAACATTTCAAATTCAAACGATCTAAAAACCCTTTACGAGCTAGAAGGTGGACCTAATAGACCTATAGATCAGAAGCTCCAACGATACGAGTGTTGCGTAAATTTTATTAATATTGCAGTACCGTAGTGTACGGGTCAAGTTTTAGTATAGTGATTTTAGAGTCCAAGTATCGTCCTTGGGAATGGATTTCTAGATTAATTAATTACTAAGATGTATCTTCAATTTTATCTAAAGAAACAGAACATGGATAAGTGATGAAAGTAAAAACAAACAACAGACTAACATGTGCAGACACGAATTGATAGATTTGAGGAAAGTGATTTTACAACTTAATGACTCAACTCACACATGCAATGAACCAATGAGGTGAATTTATAACAAGAAGTAAAATACTCAAGAAAATCTCTCGATTCTTAGTGACCCTCGCACATGCAATAAACTCCATAGTCTCCATATGAACCTACGACATGCACGACATTAAGCAACTTCTTTATGTGTTTCCCTAAGATTTCTAGGTCATTCTCATGCCAGATTTCTAAGGGTTTTGACAACTTTGCTCTAATTTAAGTTTTATCTCTCGAGTCCACTTAAACCAACAAATTAAGAGTTAAGAATGAATTGCCAAAAATAAGAACAAAACATGCTTCAATTCATAGTAAAAAAGTCTCAAAAAGTAAATCAAATCCTAACTACAACATTTAGCTACTCTAAATCACATGAAAATCAAACTAAACATGTAGAAAACCTCTCAAACGGAGTTACAATCTGAAAAAAAAGGACATTAAACTTATGTGTCGATGTCGGTCCTTCATATCCGAGCTCCCGTCTTCGATCTCGAACCTCCACGAATGCTTTGGCTCCCAAAAACGTTCTTTTCTCTCTTCTTACAAAGTGTATTTCAAAATTAGGGTGGCAAATGTACAAAATTCGGCTCCCATTGTAATGAGAACAACATGTTCTATTTATAGGCTCAATCGGTACAGCGTTGCAACATTGTACCCTACGCGGCTGGTCATATAAGGCATGTCTCGATGGCGTTGCAACGCTGAGGACAGCGTTGCAACGCCACTACCCTAACGCGCGCGCCTCTTATCGATCTGGCGTTGCAACACTAAAAGGCAGCGTTGCAACACCCTCGTCACGGTTCCTCATGCTCGTTCCCTTATCGAGATAGCGTTGCAACGCTATCGGCAATGTACTTCAATGCTTTATGGCTGCACGTTCGGAGTTGCAACGTCATCACCTCGGGTCTTCAAGCTTGGTTTGGTTCTTTCACTTCCACTTGATGTTATTTTAAGCTCCAAATAGTCTCGTTTCAATCCCGAGTGATCCAAAATGTCTCCAATTGTTCTGTTTAAGCTCTTATCCTGGAATTGAATGATTTAGACACGTAAAAGCCCTGAAATCATCATAAAACTAGCAATAATTAAGGCTAAGGATAACACATTTTGTGTGCTATCAAACACCCCCAAACTTAAACTTTTGCTAGTCCCGAGCAAAAACAGAGTTAAACATTAGATTGTTCTTAAACATACATTTGATTCAAGCCTAACAATTTAAGAGAAAATCTGGCAATCACAGGAAACACTCAAACATAACACTTCAGCAAGCAATTTAAAACTTTTCCTAAGTGTTCCTACGTGTGTGTGTGATTAGCCTATGTTCCCTTCATTTTTACTAAGCCCCAGATGAAATTTATTAGGCTCTCCATTCAACTTCCCCCTACACTAGTCATAAAACCTTTTTCTTTAGCAAACAAACAACAAAAACCAACTATTTCACATATTATACAGGTCATGCACTTCACATTGTTATTCACCCTATCCTGCTGTTTAACTCTCAAATCTGTTCTTAGATCTATCGAGGTGACATCAAACTTCTAAGCCTAATAACTTTGTTTTAAGCATTTCAAAACTACAGGAACACATGCTATGTGCATAATAGTGTAGGAACAACTCAAGAAAAGTTTTAAATTAACTCAAATTCATGTCATGTTCTCAGGTTTCAGCAGAATCACAAAGATTTCCAATTATATCTCATCCTAGGCTATCATACTCATACTTATGTAAAAGATCAATCAGCAATTCCAGCACATACTCAGGACATTCATAACAAATAAACAACATCCCACCCCCAAACTTAAACTAAACATTGTCCCCAATGTTTGCAGAAATAAGCACAAAGTAAGTATAAGGGTAAGAGTGAACAATACTGTCCTGAGTTATGGAGATCTTTCTGAGTTCCTTGGATAGCCAAAACATGTGTGTTGGAGTTCCTCAGAACGGGAGCATGGATTTCCAACGAAGGATGACATCATCACAACCTACATAGCAAAACAAACAAACTAGTAAATAAACTAGGAACCGAAAAACAACTAGAACAAACTAAAGATAGAAAACAACAAAAATGTAAAGCTTGGGTTGCCTCCCAAGAAGTGCTTTCTTTAACGTCTTTAGCTAGACTGTACTCCCTCAGGGTGTTTATTTCCTTGCTTGCAGTGCCTGGAGTGATGTGTTCATTTGGCCAATCTGGGTCTCTATATTCTTTATTGCAGCTCCATGACTAGTCACTATATCAGATAGACTGGTGACTGCATTCTCCAGCTTGTTGAACCGACTTCTAGATTCAGCTATAAAGGAGTGCAATGTTTCTTCCATAGATGGTTTCCTCTCTGATGTAGAAGCATGCCCTGTAGAAGGATTCAACACATTTTTGTTGTTAGCATAAGAGAAAATCTCATGATACCTCAAACCTGGATTATAATGTGTTGGGAGGTTATTCTGAGTCTGGCTTCCTCCATAGTTGTTGCTTCAGTTGTTCAGGTAGTGTAATTGCTCCATAGTGGATTCTCCATTGGGCTGGGAGCATTGAGAGGATATCCCTGTTTGTGGTGATCCTGCAAAATTATTCAGAGCATGAGTGAGAGATGCCATATGAGATCTAAGAGAGGCTATCTCATCCAGTTGATACAATCCAGCTACTGGCTTAGATCTGTCATTATCTGTAGGCCACTGGTAGCTGGCAGTTGAAACTTCCTCAAGGAGGGCACGTTTTTACGCACGATTTTACGCCATGAAAGCCCTCCAAAGATGGCATCCGAATGGTCCCGGTCTTACCTTCAAGTCCATTATAAAACAGTTGTACCTGGAGCCAATCTGGGTAGCCATGTTGTGGGCACCTCCTGAGCATGTCCTTGTACCGTTCCCATACCTCAAATAGTTGCTCTCCCTCCTGCTGCCTGAATGTTCCTATCTCTGTCCTTAACTTTGCAGTTTTCACAGGTGGAAAGAATTTAGTCATGAAGGCTTGGGCCAACTCCTCCCTAGAAGTGATACTGGTTGAAGGAAGGGACCCTAGCCATTCTTTGGCTCTACCCTGCAAAGAGAAAGGAAAGAGACGTAAGCGAATATTATCAGCAGAGATACCATTCATTTTAAATGCACCACAAATTTCTAAGAAATTTTGCAGGATTGAGATCAAGTTTCCTAGGTCATCTTAGTGAAATAGAAACCTAGCTAGTCAATGGAGTTACATCTAGTGGTTACTATTTCGCGGTCCGGTCTTATGTAATCTCATTACATAGGATATCTCCAATCACATGTCATCTACACGAATACGTTAGGATCACAGTTTTTGTATCATATACAAAGTGGGCCACATCCATAGTTTTACCAGGGTAAGGTACCCAAACCTTATCCCCTTACTATAGACCTTTTAGGTTGTATCTCGAACTGAGATCCTTTATATGTACACTACATTCAGTTCAAGATACATTTTACAGCCTTGGATGTTTAGTTTATTGGATTTAGGGTTAAAACAAAAGGCAATATCGTAAATAATGAATCAATAACTCTTTATTGAAATAATAACACTTTATTACAATAATTAGATCAAAATTACAAACTACGAATTTTAGGGCACAAACCCCAACAATGTTGGGTTTTATGCCCTAAAATTCGTAGTTTGTAATATTGTTCTAATTAAATCAATAAAGTGTTATTATTTATTTCATGATTTCTGTATATTGCCCTTATATTAACCCTAAATCCAATAAACGAACATTTGAGATTGTTATATGTCTCTTAAACTTAATGTAGTAGACATATAAGGATCTCAGTTCGAGAAACAGTCTAAATGGTCTATAGTAAAGGGATAAGGTTAGGTACCTCATCCTGTTAATACTATGGATATGACCCACTTTGTATTTGATACAAACACAGTGATCCTACGTGTTCGTGTAGACGACATGTGAGTGGAGATATCCTATGTGATGAGATCACATAAGACCAGACAACGAAATAGTAACCATTAGATGTAACTCCTTTGACTAGTTAGGTTTCTATTTCAATATGATGACCTAGGCAACTTGATCTCAATCCTGAGCAGGTTACGAACTCCTGTTTGCGAGGGATTGTCCTTTGACTAGTATGGGTGAGAGTGGACCGAGACGCCGACTCAATATGCCTACCTTCTTAGGGACAAGACCGAGCAGGCGGCCGGGAACTTAACCTAAGAAGATGGAATTCACTCATTCTCAACTTTAGGATAAGTAGATGAATGTTCCCTTAAGTGGTGTCTCCGGGACTTGAACAAAGGGTTCACCCCTCTCATTGGCCCGAGAGGGACTTCTGTTTATTGGTAGGACCATAAACAAGTTGTTCATTAAAGGAGCACTGAGACTTAAGGTAAAAGATGTAATCCAGGGGTAAAACGGTAATTTGACCCAGCTGGTGTTACGAACATTCGTGAAGGATTGACTTGCTGTCATTGGTCAACATACATGGACATACAAATATATCTGTAGTGAGAAGAGTGCAACTGCAGGATTATAGTAGAGTGTTCTCGCAACTAATGAATGTTGATTAGGGGGTTAATGAGATTAACCGAATAATCTTGTATCGTTGGAGCTTCTGATCTGTAGGTCCACTAGGTCCACTTCCTAACTCGTAAAGGGTTTTTAGATTATTAGAATTTGAAAGGTTTAAATTCAATTAGGGAATAAGCATGATATATAGAGATACATTATAATATAAAGTTTTTATGTACATTAAAACTTTATAGTATAAATTTAATTTCAATATGATTAAAAGTAAATTAATTGAGAGAATTAAATATTTGAAGGAGTTCAAAATATTATTTAAATGTGAATGAGATTCATATTTAAAACTATAGGTTAAAATTCAATGTGCATAAGATGTACATTAAAACTATAGGTTAGAAGGCAAAATGATTAAATGTGATTTAATCATAAATAAACTAAATTTAATATATGATATTTAATTTAGTTTTTGGTTAAATGTGATTTAATCAAAATAATATTAATATATAATTAAATATGATTTAATTATATTATTTATGAATTAAATTAAATAATTAAATAAGTTATTTTTTAATTTAATTTAATTTAATTAAGGGAACGTGCCATTTTGACACGTTCCCACTACCCCATCATCTCCCTGGAAGAGGGAGTGGGGTGTCCCTTCTCTTTATTCAATCGATGGATGATCGAATTGGTCGATCGATTGATTTTGTGAAATCATTCTTCCTCTCTCAATTTTCTCCAAATACTTTCCCTTTCCCGACTGTTGGAGACCTCCCACAAGGTGAAATCTAAACATCCAGAGGATAGGAAGTGATTTCTTTTGGTAGTGTTCTGGTTTTACAGAAAAGAAGGTTACAAAGGAAAATTGTTGGAATTGCAAGGTGTTGCAAACTAAAAGCCAAAAGGTAATTTTTTCTTAACCTTTAGATTAGAAAAACTAATTCAACATGTTTCTACTGCAAATTCATGCCTAAATTGCTTATCCATAGTTAATTTGTCAATGTACTGGTATTTGGGTTTGCCAAACCAAAACGAGAATTTTATCCAAATTTAACTTCCGCTGTGCAATTGGGATCTAGATTCCATCAGGGAAGACAGTAGAGGTGGTCCACGAAGTGTTCGTTATTCAAAATTCACAACTGACTTGGAGAATTTGAGCTACAAAGGTACAATTTCTGCTACTCTATTTTTCTCAATTTTGAGCATGTTTTTGTATGGTTAAATCAATGCAATTAGAGTGCTTAAGATCCAAATTGCATCCGCTTGCATGATATTCACTCTTTCAGTTTTGATTACTAAATTCATCTATTTTATTTTAGATTTTGATTTAAAATTAAATTTAATTACCTGATAATTAAAAATCTTGAGGGTGTAGGATTTAAATATCGACTTTCATTCCACCTTAGAGAAGTCTAGTCCTTATGCGCTAGTTAGGGGTGGTTTGATCATTTAACAATTACTAATTATAATTGTTAATAATGATTTGATCATTTTTTAAAGAGTTAGGATCGCGTGACCATTTTTAAAATGTGAAATAAAAAAGGGGGTTTCTATATGAATAGCCTACTATAAAGACCTATAACATAGTTGACCAAAACCAAATATTTTTTACAAATATAGCCAACGGGTCTTATTTATTATATAAAAAGTCATTGTTCATTTACTAAATAGCCCTCATGCATTATTTGACAGTTTTAAAACAATACAAATATGATAAATAAGCAACGTTCCATACATTGTCAAATATTAGAAAAGAGCTTTTATATTCAAGGATCTTGAAAAAGGAAACAATAGTTTCATTTATGTGATTTCGGTTGAAGATAATTACTATCTACCGTCATCTAAGACCCTGGAATATTGATAAAAGAAGAAAAGAAAAAAAAATCTGGAAAGAAGAAGGAGAAGACGGTGGCGTACATATAGCCTACCGACATGTTCCCCTTCCTTCAATCTTTCTCTTGGTATGAAGACGATATTAGATATTTGCTCTAGGATTTTTCTATAACTATTTTCTAAATAAATCAAGTTATTTTCTCTCAAATTTTTGGTGCAATAAACATTGTTCAATGACGAATGTTTATGGGCTTTCTGAAGGGAATCTCGTGAGCAGCGGAAATGTGGTTTAAGATCAATTTGCTTGTTTATTTGGGTTTATTCAAAATACCAGAACATTGGGTAAAAACAGAGAATAAACAGTATTAATCTAATCTAATTAGACATGGATCTAAAAACATGCAAACATGCTGTAAAAGCTCTTAAAGTAAAATGGAAGATACTGTTACCTTTGTAGTTTTCACAATCAGCAACTCCTTGCTCCAATTGAACAATAACACAACAACAACAAAAAGTTTCTTTTCTTCTATTCTTCTTATCCAAAAGAACACAACCACTCAGCAAACCTTCTATTCTCTGAGTTTCTACTTAGATCCAATCCTTGGTGGAAAAGATTCCAACTACTTTGGAAGGAGGAAGGGAATTTTGTTGAGAGAGAAAATTCTTTTTCTTGCACACCAACCATCGATCACTGAATTCTTCAATTCGTGAAGAAAAATACTTCCAGAGGGCAACTCCCCACTCCCTATCGATAGGGAGATGAGGGAGTTGTGGGAACGTGTCAGGGTGACACGTTCCCATTAATTATATTATTAAAATAATAATTAAACATTTTAATTATTAATTAATATATAAATAATTAAATCTTATTTTATTATATATATTAATATTTTAATTAAATCTAATTTAATTAAAATCAAATATAAATATGATTAAATCATATTTAATCATTTTCCCTCTAGTCTATAGTTTTAATGCACATCTTATGCACATTAAATTCTAACCTATAGTTTTTAAATATGAATCTCATTCACATTTAAATTAATATTTGAACACTTTCAAATATTTAATTCTCTCAAATAATTTAATATGAATCATATTCACATTAAATTATTAATATAAAGTTTCGTAACTTTATATTATAATGTATCTATATACAATAATGTTTATTCCATAATTGAATTTGAATATTTCAAATTCAAACGATATAAGAACCTTTTACGAGCTAGAAGGTGGATCTAATGGACCTACAGATCAGAAGCTCCAACGATACGAGATTGCTCGGTTAATCTCATTAACCTCCTAATCAACATTCCTTAACTGCAGGAACACTCCACTAAAGTCCCGCAACTGCACTCTTCTCACTGCAGATATATTTCTGTGTCCACGGATATTGACCAATAATAGCAAGTCAATCCTTCACAAATGTTCGTAACACTAGCTGGGTCAAATTACCGTTTTACCCCTAGGTTACATCTTTTACCTTAAGTACCAGTGCTCCTCTAATGAACAATTTGTTTGTGGTCCTACCAACAAACAGAAGTCCCTCTCAGGCCAATGAGAGGGTCGGGCCCTTTGTTCAAGTCCTGGAGACACCACTTAAGGGAACATTCCTCTACTTACCCTAATAGGAGGGAAGGAGTGAATTCCATCTTGCTAAGTTAAGTCTCCAACCGCTCACTCGGTCTTGTCCCCAAGAAGGTAGGCATATTGAGTCAGCGAATCTGCCCACTCTCACCCATACTAGTCAAACAACAATCCCTCGCAAACAGGAGTTCATAACCTGCTCAGGATTGAGATCAAGTTTCCTAGATCTTCCTAGTGAAATAGAAACCTAACTAATCAACGGAGTTACATCTAGCGGTTACTATTTTGCGGTCCGGTCTTATGCGATCTCATCACATAGGATATCCCCACTCACATGTCGTCTACACGAACACGCTAGGATCACTGGGTTTGTATCATATACAAAGTGGGCCATATCCATTACCAGGGTAAGGTACCCAAACCTTATCTCCTTACTACAGACCCTTTAGGTTGTATCTCGAACCGAGATCCTTTATATGTACACTACATTCAGTTCAAGACACATTTTACCGTCTTGGGTATTAGTTTATTGTATTTAGGGTTAATACAAGGGAAATACTGAGCAATAACTCTTTATTACAATAATTAGAACAAAAATTACAAACTACGAGTCTTATGGCACAAACTCGACTTGAACTAAAACTCTAGTGGGGTACATTACAATCTAAAACAGTGGTTAGAGTTACAAAATACAATAAACTAGGGCATCCATATACCCATTACATATCTCACACTTGCCCTAGATTATCATATGTACATATCTCATAGACCTAGACTTTACAGATGACCCTCGAACACTTTAGCCGTGAGAACTTTGTAAACGGATCAACAATGTTGTGCTCCAAAGCGATCTTCGTGACTGTCACATCTCCTCGTTGCACTATTTCTCGTATCAAGTGATACTTCCTCTCGATGTGCTTGTCTCGCTTGTGGTTGTGAGGTCCCTTCGAATTGGCTACCGCACCACTATTGTCACAGTATAAGGTGATGAGAAATTCCATATTTGGAACAACTTCCAAATTAGTAAGGAATTTCCTTAGCCAAACAACCTCTTTAGCTGCTTCACAAGCAGCGACATACTTTGCCTCCATTGTGGAGTCAGCGATGCATCCCTGCTTGATGCTTCACCACACTATAGCTCCCCTGTTAAGGGTGAAAACTGATCCCGATGTGGATTTCCTAGAATCCTTATCGGTCTAAAAATCAGAATCAGTGTATCCAGTAAGGATTAAATCCTTAGGCACATACACAAACGTATAGTCCCTCGTTCTCTTAAGATACTTGAGGATATTTTTAACTGCGGTCCAGTGGTCTAACCCTGGATTGGACTTGTACCTACTGACTATTCTCACTCATAACAAATGTCTGGCCTCGTGCACAACATATCATACATTAAGCTACCTACTGCAGAGGCATAGGGAATATGTCTCATATCCTCAACTTCTTGAGCCGTCTTAGGACACTTTTCCTTAGATAGATGAACTCCATGCATGAAGGGTAATAAACCCCTTCTTGAAATTCTGAATCAAATATCGGGCCAACATTTTGTCGATATAAGATGCTTGAGACAGAGCTAGCGTTCTGTTCTTACGATTCCTGAAAATTTGAATCCTAAGAATATACTACGCCTCTCCCAAATCTTTCATTTGAAATTGGGTCGCCAACCACTTCTTTATGTCAGTTAGGTATCCTATATCATTCCCAATGAGTAAGATATCATCCACATAAAGTACTAAAAAAGATACTTTGTTATTGATGATTCTCTTGTAAACAAAAGACTTATCAACATTTTGGTCAAAGCCATAAGACTTGATCGCAGTATCAAAATCTTATGTTCCAAGATCTGGATGCTTGTTTCAACCCATAAATGGATCGATTCAGCTTGCAAACTTTTTACTCCTGACCTTGGGTTATGAACCCTTCGAGCTGAGACATATAGATGCTCTCGTCAAGATTACCATTCAAAAAGGCAATCTTAACATCCATTTGCCAAATCTCATAATCATAAAATGCGGCTATGGACAAGAGTATCCTGATAGACTTAAGCATAGCAACAGAGGAAAAAGTTTCCTCACAGTCAACTCCTTCCCTTTGGGTAAAACCCTTTGCTACAATTCTGGCCTTAAAGGTCTGTATCTTTCCGGCTGCATCTCTCTTTCTCTTATAAATTCATTTGCACCCTATGGGTCTTACCCCTTCAGGCTGGTCTACAAGTTCCCAAACTGAATTGAAGTACATTGACTCCATTTCAAGGTCCATGACTTTGATCCATTGGTCCTTACCTATGTCATTCACTGTCTGTTCATAAGACAATGGATCCTCTACACCGTCATCAGGTATGACAACTTGAGTTTCAGCTAAACCCAAGTAGCGGTCAGGTTGGGAACAACCCTCCCACTGCGTCGAGACATTCCTAGCGATGAAAAGGACGAGACTAACTCAATGTGCCGACTTCTTCACCAACTCTTGATGAAGGTCCAGCTTGATCACCAACTCTTGTTGACTCATCTGTAGCTTCATTTAATACTAACTTACTACGCGGTTTATTGTTCCTCATGTGATCTTCCTCCAAGAAAGTGGCGTTTGTCGATACAATCACCTTGTTTTCTTGTGGGTCGTAGAAAAGACCACCTCTCGTTTCTTTGGGGTAGCCAACAAATTGGCATAATCTTGAACGAGGTTCTAGTTTCTTTGGGTTTGTCAGCAACACGTGTGCCGGACAACCCCAAATCCTGAAGTGTTGTAAACTAGGTTTATGCCCCTTCCATAACTCAGAAGGTGTTTATGAAACACTCTTTGATGGAACAATGTTCAAGATTTGAACCGCAGTCTCTACTTGGTAACCCCAAAACGAGGCTGGCAATTGAGCATAACTCATCATAGATTGAACCATGTCTAACAAGGTTCTATTTCTCCTTTCAGATACACCATTCTGCTGAGGTGTATTAGGTGTCGAGAGTTGAGATTGGATTCCATGTTCTATCAAATAGTTCTGGAATCTTAGATCCATATACTCTCCACCTCGATCGGATCGAAGTGTCTTAATGGTTTTCCCTAATGCATTATCTACTTCTGCCTTATACTCTATGAACTTTTCAAGAGCCTCAGACTTATGATTGAAGGGATCGAATCTCGCAGCGGAAGCGATTGTGAATTGCGTGTTCATGATATTGTTACATAGATCTCATACAAGAACAAATTACAATGATTAAGCATGCAACTCTAAATAGGACAACAAGAAGATTACCTTTGAAGAACGCTTTCTTCACGAGCTCCTTCTCCAACGATCACGATCTCAACAAAACGAACCTGATCCGTGTGAAATTTTGCCACTAGATCTTCTTCATTGTGTATAAAATCGAGAGAGAAAGGTTCTGCAAAATAGTGAGAGAAGAAGAAGAATCCACTATATGTCAATGATAGCTGAAACCTTCAGATTATATAAAAGGCTGAAGGAGATAGGCTAGATAATGTACAAGGAAAGCAAATCAACTAAAATCATGGGCTTGATTTTAGCAGTCCAGGAAAGGAAATAAATATAAGGAAATATTGAAAAAAACGTGTTTACAAAGACAACTGTTAATGAGGTCTAATCACAGCTCATGTTGGATTGATTTAGCTATTGTCAGGGCTTGACTTATGCTGTGAGTTGGCATGATGAGTTGTGTGATTAAGGCCTTAATTATGAGTTGTACTCCTTCCTTTCCTTTCATTGTTTACACGTTGTTCTCTAGGTGAGGGAGGAATGTGGGTTCCTTTAGGGTGAGATGTGGAGGTATGAGAGAATTGTATTTGGAACTCTTTCCAACAATACAAAATGTGGAACTCTAGGGTTGCAAGAAAAACTTATATCAAAGTTGCATCTTATGCAACTATTTATAGGAAAATAGGATGAAAATTACCATCCTATCCCTCCTTCATTCTCTCATTAGTATATAGTTAATTTGTGAATCTAATTCACATTAAAACTATATATTATATCAATATATATCACATATAATTGATATTATATTATATCAATTATATCACATATAATTGATATAACACCTCATATATGAAATTGAACATTTTAATCTCATTCCTAACTTTATACCCTCAATATTACTATGTTGAGCCAACGGAGGGACCTAATGGACCTACAGTTCATGAGCTCCAATGATGTGAGATTAACTGATCAAACTCTTTGATCTGGTTAATCAATATTCATTAACTACAAGTCACTCCACTATAGACTCGTAGTTGCATTCTCCTCACTGTAGATTATATTATGTCTATTGATATAATCACTACCCATGAGTCGACCCTTCACAGGTTTTTCATAATCACAGTTGGGTCAAATTACCGTTTTACCCCTGTGATTACCTCTTTGTTCCTTAAGCACCACTAATCCTCTAATGAACAACAAGTCTATGGTCCTACCATAAACTCAAACCCTCTTAAGCTAGTTTAGAGGGCGGGGCCCCATTGTTCAAGACCTGGACTCAGTTCTTAAGGGAACAACCTATCTAATTCCTTAGTCGAGGAATGAGTGAATTCCGTCTTGAAGAGTTAAATTTCCAGCTACCTACGAGGTTCTATCCCTGAGAAGGTAGGCTTATTCAGTCAGCTATAGGCCACTCTCACCCATACTAGTCTAATGGCAAACCCCTATAAGCAGGAGTTCTTAACTTGCTAAGGATTCAAGTCGAGTCACTAATGACCATCTATAAATTATCAGTCATACCCTGTTAACGGTGTTATACTGGTTAGACTAATAATTTGCAGTCCGGTCTTGTATGAACTCTTTATACAGAATGCCCCCACTCGCATGTTATCCACATGAATGAGTTGGATTATCTCATTTGTACTAATTACAAAGTGGGTCGCATCCATGGTGTTACTAGAATAAGGTTTCCAACCTCATTCTTATACCATAGACCATTTAGGATATACTCTTGAACACAATCCAAATAGTGTCTACTACAATGATATTCAAGATTTATTATAACCTTGGAGCTTAGTTTATTGGATTTATAAAGCAAGAAGATAATTCTATCAAATCAAATAACTGTTTATTCATTTGACTAAAATTACACAAGTTTAGGGCACATATCCCAACAATTTCCCACTTGACCTAAAGCTTGTGGAGTACATAAAACATTACAATAATGTAAAATACAATAAACTAGGGCATTTAAACCCTGTGTACAATATACTCCCACTTGCCTTAGTTGGGGAAGACTTGTAAACCTAGACCTTCTAGGTGACTCTCAAATACTTTACCCGTGAGAGCCTTTGTAAAAGGATCAACAATGTTGTGCTCGGAGGCTATCTTCGTGACGATCACGTCTCCTCGATACACGATCTCCCGGATGAGATGATATTTCCGCTCAATATGCTTACCCCTCTTGTGACTTCGGGGTTCCCTTGAATTTGCCACGGCACCACTGTTATCACAATACAACGTGATAGACAAACTCATATTTGGAACAACTTCCAAATCTAACATAAATTTCCTTAACAAGCCGACCTCTTTAGCTGCTTCACAAGCTGTTACATATTCAACCTCCATGGTGGAATCAACAATGCATCCCTACTTGACGCTTGACCATACTACAACTCCTCCGTTAAGCAGGACTCATACTGGTAAGTCATTTTTCCCTCTAAGCAGGACTCATACTGGTAAGGCATTTTCTTCTAACTCATTTAGAAGTCCACTTCTTACCAATCTCTCAATCCTGTTGAGGTTAATGTGACCTAACCGAAGGTGCCAAAGTTGAGCATTTTCTTTAGGAGAAATGTTACATTTCTTAGTTTGTGTGTTTGCAGTTTTAAATAATTCAGTGTTCAAAACAATTTTGACTGAATTAGGCCTTAAAACATACAACCCATTTTCTAATGAAGATACACATATTTCAATACCATTCTTAAAAATAAACACTTTATTAGAAGAAAAGGATATTGAAATACATTGTTCTAGTAAACCCCGGTATCACTAGTAAACACTGGTATCACTAGTACATTGTTCAACAACATATGTTTCTTGCCAAACAATAGCTTCATGGTGTCCACTACTACAGCTGAGACAACTTCCCCATTTCCAACACAGAGTGTTATCTTTCATTCTTGTAGCTGCTGTCAGGAACTAATTCCCTGAAAAGAATAATGACATGATTAGTGGCTCCCGAATCCAATATTCAGGCACAATTATCACCATCCACTAAACAAGCTTCTAAGCAAAGTATATCATATTTACCTTCTTTCTTCTTTTCTGCAATGTACTTCAGATAGTGTCGTTTTCAAGGCCCATCTTCATTGCAGTGGAAACATTTTCCTTTGTCTGCAACTTTTTTTACCTTCTTGCCCTTCTGGGGAACAGCTTTGTCAACCCGTTCCCCTTACCAACCTTCTTCATTTTCTTCTTCTTGCCTTTCAGGCTTGCGGAAGATGAAGCCATTGATTTTGTTCCAGAGGTTGAACCTCCGTGATTACTCCTACTGGAAACATTTGCCTCACCTTTCGATCCCTTGATTTTCATCAGAGATTGGAAGGTTTGGAGTTGATTCAGAAGAGAGGTAAGGTTAAAAGTAAACTTGTTCATAAAAGTGTTACTTCGAAACTGTAGAAAACTCTATGGTAGAGTTTCTAATATAAAGCTGACCTGACTCGATTCGTTGTTAGAAGCACCATTCGACTTTGTCGTGTTGAAGTGAACCATCATATCGAGAACATGATCCCGAACAGATGATCCATCCACCATTCTAGCGTTGAAGATGTATTTGAGGGCATTGTGCCTGACCTGAACAGACTGTTGTCCGAACATACCCTACAACGAATCCATGATTTCCTTGGCGGTCATCATACCCTCGTGCTTCTTGGATAGTATGTCTGACATACTTGCCAAGATGTAGACCTTGGCCTTACCATGTGCCTTGATCCATCTATCGTATGCATCACGAACATTTCGTGACACATTCGAGTTTGGCACCTGAGGACACTCCTCAGTAAACACAAACTTTAGATCGTCCGCAACCAAGATGATATTAAGATTGTTTTTCCAGGTCATCATATTTTCTCCGGTTAATTTTTCAGTAGCCAATAAGGAAATGATTGAGCTATTCATATTGTTGAAATACAAAACACTTGTAATAATTTCTCGCTAAACCTTCAATTAATCCAATCATTTTTAGCTAATTATCTAATGATTCCTAAGTCATTAATAATTGGCAATGATACTTCAAAGTTTTAGAATGTATGACACCGAAGGGTAATCATAAACACTCCTCCTCTTAATCAAGACATTCTTGACCAAAACCTAATACCAGAATAACTTTTATTCCTATAGGCTTTAGTTACCATTCTTCGGTCTGGATACTATTACAACTAATGTATCTGTTGGGATTTTTGTCCTAATCTCGTGTTTGTAATATATTGTTTGAAATTAATAAGAGTTATTCATTTCATCACTTTGTATCTCGCAATATTTATAAACTTTTCCAATAAACTAAGCTCCAGGGTCATTGATTTTATGAGAGAACTAGAACTTGAACGGTGTGTAGTGGACACACAGGGAGGATCACGTTCGAGTTAATGACCCGAACGGTCTAAGGTATATGGATAGGGTTGGAGACCTAATCCTAGATACACTGTGGATGCGACCCGCTTTGTAGATAGATCATGAGCGAGGTGATCCGACTCGTTCATGTGGTTAACATGCTAGTGGGGGCATCCCGCAATGAGATTGTACAAGACCGGACCGTGAATTATTAGACCTCACGATGTAACACACACCGCTGGATGAGGACTAATAACTTCGTAGATGACCATTAGTGACTCGACACGAATCCCGAGCGTGTTACGGACTCCCATCTGCGAAGTCCGTCCTTTGACTAGTACGGGTGAGGGTGGTCACAGTTACTCGCCGAATATGCCTATATTCTCAGGGACAGGACCAAGTAGGGAGTTGAGAACTTAACTACGCGAGATGGAATTCACTCGTTCCCGCCTTTACGGAAACTAGAGGGGTTGTTCCCTTAAGTGCTGTCTCCAGGGCTTGGACAAAGGGCACCCACCTTCTCACTGCTGGCCCGAGAAAGGTGTTGTGTATGGTTGGACCATCACAATATGTCTTTCATTAGAGGAGCAGTGGGGACTTAAGGAACAAGAAGTAGACACAGGGGTAAAACGGTAATTTGACTTTAGGGAAACTAGTGGGGTAATTTGACTATGCAAGAACGAATTCACTCGTTCCCGACTTTAGGGAAACTAGTGGGGTTGTTCCCTTAAGTGTTGTCTCCAGGGCTTGAACAACGGGGCCCCACTCTCTCACTGGCCTGAGAGGGTTGTTGTTTATGGTTGGACCATACAACGTAGTTGTTCATTAGAGGAGCAGTGGAACTTAAGAAGCAAGAGGTAGACACGGGGGTAAAACGGTAATTTGACCTAGCAGTGTCTACGAACGACCTGTGAAGGGTCGACTCATGGGTATTGGTTATATCGTTGGACACAACTTGTCCTACAGTGATGAGAGTGCAACAACGGGTTTTAGTGGAGTGTTACCGTAGCTAATGAATGTTGAATAACGGGTCAAAGAGTTTGACAGGTTAGTCTCGGATCATTGGAGCTCGTCACGTGTAGGTCCATTAGGTCCCTCGGTTGGCTCAAATTGGACAAATTGAGGGTTTACAGTTTTGTGTGAATTTGAAGTGTTCAAATTCATTATTTGGGTATTTATGTCATTTATATGGGATATAGATGACATAATATATAGTTTAATGTGAATGAGATTCATAATAAACTATAATAAACTATAGTATAGCCTAATTGATTAATTAGTGCTAATTGGAGAAATTGAATTGAGAGAAATTAAATTGAATGTGATTCAATTGAAAAATTCCACATTTATGCAAATGAGATTTGTATAATAAGGTATGAGATACCTTATATTATGTGATATGCAAATATGATTTGTATATCATATAGTTGTGGTAATATTGTGATTTGGTGGAGATTTTAACTTCATCACACAATAGTATATAAAGGCTTTGCAAGAAGCTTTTAGAAAAGCTCTTGCCATTTTTTTGGATTTTGATCTAAAGAGAGCAAGTGAATTCTCTCTCAACTCTCTCTTAATTCTCTCATTATCTCCTCACCCAAAACCAAAGGGAGTCTCACTCACCCTCCCTCAACCTCTCGAGAACAATCGAGAAGACCATGTGGAAGTGTCTTGCTGTTCGGATCGAGGTTCATGTTCGTGGAGTTCGTCCGTTCGAGCGAGATCGTGACCGGAGGAGAAAAGCGTTGAAGAATGGTTCTTCAACAAGTAAGTAGCATTATTCTTACTGTTTTTCTTTTGTTTTATTCATGTTTAGCCTAGAATTAAAGTAGTTTAGCTCAATTTTAAGAAAGAATTACACAATGGATCAACGATGTTTCACAGCGTCTTCCGCTGCGAGAATTTCAAATCCCTTCAATTGGTATCAGAGCAAATCATTGCTCTTCGTTGTGTATTCTGTGAATTCTTAAAATTAGGTCGGTAACATTAATTTTCATGAGATGAATGTTAATGGTTTGCATTTTTGGATGTTTTCGGTTTTTCGCACATAATTTAGATTTACATTAAAGTTGATGAGATCAATGTAAGGGACCGTTGTTTTGGGCATTTTTTTAATGTAAATCGAGTCTGTAAGTCTGTATCGTTCGTGGCAAGAGTTGTCGTGAAGAAAACGGAGCGAACACGGGCGATTTTGGTCGAAAAACAGCAAAAATTGTTTGCTAGAAATTCATCAGCGTCGCGACGCTGTTCATCAGTGTTGCGACGCCATCCATGCTGCTAGAGAGGCTGCTGCAGTGCAGCGTTGCAACGCCACAGCGTTGAGAATGGTAGGCAAGACGTTGTACACTACAACGTTGCAACGCCGCAAACAGAGTGGAGCATGGAGCGTGAGAAACGCGCGGAAGTGGCTTTCGGGCGCGCGGTTCGAGCCGGGAGTTACGTGAATCGCTTATTTATTTAATTGTAAAATTATTTTATAAATGTATTTATTTACATATTTTAATTAATATTAATATAATTTTTATATTAATGTTAATTAATTTAATTTTATTCCCCTAGGGTGCCAAAAATCGGTCGAATAATGCTATTTAATTATTTATGCATGAGATGTATGATTTAATTACTTCTATGTGCATAATGTATGCCATATAGATTTAAAATCTCACCTTATGTTAAACATTTCATGCATCATATTTATATTATAAGAGTTATAATATATAGTATGCATGATAGGATTATATTATAAGAGTTATAATATAATGTTTGCGTGATTTAATTTATTTTATATTAATGTTATATTTAATTCTTAGATTAAAAGCATGCTCATGCATTTAATTCATGTGATGAATGTATGATATAGTATAGTATTATTCATGTGATGAATGATCAAACACTATAACATAGAAATGCATGCAACCTAAGTTAATTATTATTTTTAAAATGTTTAGAACTTGAATAATTAGACTTAGGTTTTCTAGTTCTAATAAGATTAGAATTAGGAAATCAAATATGACCTTTGAACTGTTTTATTTATTTTATTTATTTATTTAATTGTAAAATTATTTTATAAATGTATTTATTTACATATTTTAATTAATATTAATATAATTTTTATATTAATGTTAATTAATTTAATTTTATTCCCCTAGGGTGCCAAAAATCGGTCGAATAATGCTATTTAATTATTTATGCATGAGATGTATGATTTAATTACTTCTATGTGCATAATGTATGCCATATAGATTTAAAATCTCACCTTATGTTAAACATTTCATGCATCATATTTATATTATAAGAGTTATAATATATAGTATGCATGATAGGATTATATTATAAGAGTTATAATATAATGTTTGCGTGATTTAATTTATTTTATATTAATGTTATATTTAATTCTTAGATTAAAAGCATGCTCATGCATTTAATTCATGTGATGAATGTATGATATAGTATAGTATTATTCATGTGATGAATGATCAAACACTATAACATAGAAATGCATGCAACCTAAGTTAATTATTATTTTTAAAATGTTTAGAACTTGAATAATTAGACTTAGGTTTTCTAGTTCTAATAAGATTAGAATTAGGAAATCAAATATGACCTTTGAATGGAGACTGATAAGTAACTGAGTAAGGAAAGTTTTGTCTAAAAATTTGGGGTATTTTTAAGTTGACGCTTGCATGAGCACTCCTACCAGAAACCGACACAGGGTGAATTTGGTCCTAGATTCTTAGGTTATATTCTCGTGAGTGCCGTTAATTAAGAGTTAATTAATTTACTCACATAGACCTAAGTTAATAATGTGATTATAGACTCAGGCTAATCCAATATAAGAGTTATATTGGTAGACTTAGGTAAATTTTAGCCGATTTATCTAGGTCAATCCCGTTTATTTCAAAGTGCTGAGTGAGAGGAAATAAAGTGTATGAGATACATTTAATTTTCCATCCACAAATCTCCGTTAAGTTCGAACCGTGAGATCCATGCTCGGCCTCGTGGCGCAAATGGGAGCGTCCCCCTACGGGTGGCATTTGTATGGGTCAATATCAACGTGAATGGAGAGAGTACTTATAGTGAGTGGGAGCGAGACCTGTGAAAACGGGACCCACGGTCTCTTCTTTTGATTCACACCGTGAGACGCCTATGATCCGCCTGCTAGTTTGGCCTGGACCAGACAATCCCTACAGAGGGCCTTCATCATGGGAGTCGGAACACCGTGAATTCTCGAAAGGGATACGATTTCCTTGTTGGTTTTCCTTCTTAGTCCTTCCTACGACGGCTATTGTTTGGATGGATACTTGGAAATTTAAAGATTGAGGGTGACACTCACAGGATTCATTAAGAGTTAATGGATTCAGACCGAAAAATGGTAACTGGATGCCTAATGGAATAAGAGTTATTCTGGTATTAGGGTCTGGTCGAGAAAGTCTCGTCCTAGAGGAGGAGTGGATTTGTCTACCCTACGGTGGCGGTTATTCTAAACCTCTAGGGTATCATTGCAAATTTTAAATGACCTAGGGATCATAGGATAAAATTTTGCTAAAACCCGATTGGATTTTCAAAAGTTTTTGCGAGACTAATACAAAGTTTTTTTTTCATTTTTCAGCAACAAAATGTCAAACACTTTTAATGCTCCTTTAGCTTCCGTTAAGTTAGTCGGCGATAGTATTTCGTAGAAAAACAATATCGACACGATTTTTGTAAATGACGACCAAGAGTTCGCGCTCACTAAGGAGGGTTCTTAGGTGCCCGGTTCAACTGAATTCAACGATCTACAAACCTTCCAGTCTTTGGTGCAAACCAGGGGACAGGAAGTTGAGGCAAGTGTTGCCTTAAGACCTTTTCACAGGGGTTCGACCTTTGGGATAAAGTTTGTAGACTCTTCATACCCTAAGGGAAAGAAGAAGAAGTTTAAAAAGGTTAAGGTTGACCACGCTGCCGCCCTAAAAGGCAAAAAAATCAAGAATGTTGCCAGAAAGTATTTTTACTGCAACAGGGACAGACACCTGAAAAGGAGTTGTCCCAAGTTCCTTGATGAAAAGAAGATGACAGGTAAATAGATTTACTTGTCACAGAAACTTGTTTAGTGGAGAGTAATGACTCTCCTTGGATATTGGATTCAGGCGCCACTAACCATGTTTGCTCTTCTTTTCAAGGATTAAGTTCTGCTGGCAAACATTTGCAAGAGGGTGAGATAACACTCAGGGTTGGATCCGGAGAAGTTGTCTCAGCTGCAGCAATAGGCATGGTGAAGCTGTTTTTTGGCGGGAAGTACTTATTATTGGATAATTTGTACATAGTTCATGGGTTTACAAGAAACCTAGTTTCTATTTCCGCCTATTAGAACAAAATATTTACTTCTTTCTTTCAAGAGTAATAAAGCGTTTATTTCTCGAAATGGAAATTTGATTTGTTCTGCAGCTTGAGAGCAATTTGTATGTTTTGAACCCAAATTCGGTCAAAAGTGTTTTGAATACCTAATTGTTTAAAAAAATTTGAAAGCGAACTAAGAGATTAAAAGTTTCTCCAAAAGAAAGTGTCCATCTTTGGCATCTACGGTTAGGCCACATTAATCCCAATAGGATTGAAAGACTAGTGAAGAGTGGACTTCTAAGCGAGTTGGAAGAAAACTCTTTACCGGTGTGTGAGTAATGCCTTGAAGGCAAAATGACCAAACGTCCTTTTAGTGAAAAAGGATATAGAGCCAAGGAGCCCCTTGAGCTTATACATTCTGACCTCTGTGGTCCGATGAATGTTAAAGCACGAGGAGATTACGAATACTTCGTATCTTTCATAGATGACTATTCGAGGTATGGGTACATTTACCTAATTCATAGGAAGTCTGAAACACTTGAAAAGTTCAAGGAGTTCAAGACTGAGGTTGAGAACCTGTTTGGTAAAACGATTAAAACATTTCGAACGGATCGAGGTGGAGAGTATATGGACACTGAATTCCAGGACTATATGATAGAACATGGAATTACGTCCCAACTCTCAGCACCTCGTATGCCACAACAGAATGGTCTCTCGGAGAGGAGAAATAGAACCCTGTTGGACATGGTTCGGTCGATGATGAGCTATGCTCGTCTCCCTGATTCTTTTTGGGGTTACAATGTGGAGACTGCGGTTTACATTTTGAACACAGTTCCGTCGAAAAGTGTTTGTGAAACACCTTTCAAACTCTAGCATGGTCGTAAAACCAGCTTACGCCATTTCAGAATTTGGGGATGCCCGACCCATGTGTTTGTGTCAAATCCGAAGAAGTTGGAATCCCGTTCAAAGTTGTGCCTCTTTGTAGGTTACCCAAAAGAGACTAGAGGTGGTTTCTTTTACGATCCTAAGGATAATAGGGTGCTTGTGTCGACAAATGCCACATTCCTTGAGGAAGACCACATCAGAGATCACTTACCAAGGAGTAAGATTGTGTTGAATGAAATTGACAGTTCATCAGCAAGAGTTGCTGATGGTGCTAGTACGTCAACAAGTGTTGTTAATCCTAGCTCGTCTAGTCAAGTTCGTTCCCAAGAGTTGGGAATGCCTCGACATTGTGGGAGGGTTGTGAGACAGCCTGAACGTTACATGGGTTTAGCTGAAACCCAGGTTGTCACTCCTGATGATGACTGTGAGGATCCATTGACCTATGATCAGACAATGCTGACGTTGAAAAAGAAGAATGGATTAAAGCTATGGACCAGGAGATGGAGTCGATGTACTTCAATTCCATCTGGGAGCTTGTGGATCAACAGGATGGGGTATAATATAATGTATGCATGTTTTAATTTATTTAAATATAAGTGTTATATTTTTAAATTAAAAGCATGCTCGTGCATTTAATTCATGTGATGAATGTATGTTATAGTATAGTATTATTTATGTGATGGATGATCAAGCACTATAACATAGAAATGCATGCAACCGAAGTTAATTATTAGTTTTAATGAGTTTAGAACTTGAATAATTAGACTTAGGTTTTCTATTTTCTAATAAGATTAGAAATTAGGAAATCAAATATAACCTTTGAATGGAGACTGATAAGTAACTCTGTCTAAGGAAGGTTTTGTCTAAGGTCGGGGTATTTAAGTTGACGCTTGCAACACACCCCTACACGAAACCGACACAGGAGTGAATTCGGTCCGGAGATTCTTAGGTTATATTCTCGTGAGTGTCGTTAATTAAGAGTTAATTAATTTACTCACATAGACCTAAGTTATAATGTGATTATAGACTTAGGTTAATACCATATAAGAGTTATATGGGTAGACTTAGGTAAATTTTAGCCGGTTTATCTAGGTCAATCCCTATTAAAATTAAAGTGCTGAGTGGGAGAAAATATAGTGTATGAGATACATTTGATTTTCCAACCACAAATCTCCGTTAAGTCCGCACCGTGAGATCTATACTCGGCCTCGTGGCGCAAATGGGAGCGTTCCCCTTCGGGTGGCATTTGTATAGGTCAATATCATCGTGGATGGAGAGAGTACTTATAGTGAGTGGGAGCGGGACTTGTGAAAACGAGACCCATGGTCTCTTCTTTCGATTCACACCGCGAGACGCCTATGATCTGCCTGCTAGTTTGGCCTAGACCAGACAATCCTTTCGGAGGGCTTGATCATGGGAGTCGAAACACCGTGAATTCCCGAAAGGGATACAGTTTCCTGATTGGTTTTCCTTCTTGGTTCACCCTTCGGTGGCTATTGTTTGGACGGATACTTGGAAACTTAAAGATTGAGGGTGAAACTCGCAGAATTCGTTAAGTGTTAATGAATTCGACCGAACAATGGTAATTGGATGCCTAATGGAATAAGAGTTATTATGGGATTAGGGTCTGATCGAGAAAGTCTCGTCCTAGAGGAGGAGTGTTCTGTTCACCCTTCGGTGGCGGTCATTCTAAACCTTTAGGGTATCAATGCAAAATTTTGAATGACCTAGGGATCATGAAACATTTTTTTGCTAAAACTTGATTGGATTTCAAAAAGTTTTTTGCGAGACTAATACAAAGTTTTTCTTATTTTTCAGCAAAAAATGTCTAGCGCTATAATAGCTTTACTCGCATCCGATAAGTTAGTGGGAGATAATTACCAGAGTTGGAAAAACAACATTAACACAATTTTGGTAACTGACAACATAAAGTTCGTGCTGTCTGAGGAGTGTCCTCAGATGCCGAGCTCGACCGCGTCGCGAAGTGTTCGCGATGCGTACGATCGTGGATCAGGGCCAATGAAAAGGCCAAGGTCTACATAATTGCCAGCATGTCTGATGTCTTGGCAAAGAAGCATGAGCTGATGGTTTCGGCCAAGGAGATCATGGAGTCCTTGCAGAAAATGTTTGGACAACGATTCTTTCAGTCCTGCATGACTGACGCTCAAATCGTCTTCAACGCTCGGATGAAAGAGGGGTCGTCTGCGTCCGTGAACATGTTCTAGACATGATGACCCACTTTAATCGGCCGAGATGAACGGGGCTTCGATTGACGAGTCGAGCAGTCGATTTATTTTGGAGACTCTTCCAAGAGAGTTTCCTTGGCCAGAGCAATCTTTGTTATAAACAAAATTAGCTACACTCTGACTACCCTCCTCAATGAGCTACAGAATTTCCAATCCTTGAACAGGGTCAAGGAATCTGAGGCAAATGTTGCCTATAGATCTTATCACAGGGGTTCGACCTCTAGAACGAAACCTCTTGCTCTTTCACGCCTGAAAGGGAAGAAGATGATGAAGAGGGGTAAAACTAACCGTGCTGCCGCCCACAAGGGCAAGAAGGTCAAGAAGGTTGTAGAGAAAGGAAAGTGTTTCTACTGCAATGGGGGCGGACACTGGAAGAGGAACTGTCCCAAATTCCTGGCCGAGAGGAAGAATCAAGGTAAATGTGATTTACTTGTGACAGAAACATGTTTAGTGGAAAGTAGTGACTCTACCTGGATATTGGATTCGGGCGCCACTAACCACGTTTGTTCTTCTTTTCAGGGGATTGATTCCTGGCAGCCGCTGCGAGAGGGTGAGGTGACTCTACGGGTTGAATCCGGGGAGCTTGCTCTGCTGCAGCGATCGACACGGTGAAGCTACACTTTGGCGGGAAGTACTTATTGTTGGACAATTTGTACATAGTTCGAGGGTTTACTAGAAACCTTGTTTCCATTTCCTACTTAATTGAACATTGTATTTCTGTTTCTTTTGAATTGAATAAAGCATTTATTTCTTTCAAAGGGAATGTTATTTGTTCAGCTTCACTCGAATATAATCTGTATGTTTTGAAACCTAATTCGGTCAAAAGTGTTTTGAATACTGAATTGTTTAAAACTGCAGAAACACGAACGAAGAAAGCAAAAATTTCTCCTAAAGAAAATGCCCATCTTTGGCATCTACGGTTAGGCCACATTAATCTCAATAGGATTGAGAAACTAGTGAAGAGTGGACTTCTAAACGAGTTGAAAGAAAACTCTTTGTCGGTGTGTGAGTCATGCCTTGAGGGCAAAATGACCAAACGCCATTTTAGTGAAAAAGGATATAGAGCCAAAGAGCCTCTTGAGTTAGTACATTCTGACCTCTATGGTCCGATGAATGTTAAAGCTCGGGGCGGTTATGAGTATTTCGTGTCTTTCATAGACGATTACTCCAGATATGGGTATATTTACCTAATGCACAGGAAGTCTGAAACTCTTGAAAAGTTTAAAGAGTACAAGACTGAGGTTGAGAACCTCTTAGGTAAATCGCTTAAAACACTTCGATCGGATCGAGGTGGAGAGTACATGGACACTGAATTCTAGGACTATATGATAGAACACAGAATTACGTCCCAACTCTCGTGCTGGTATGCCACAAAGCAGAATGGTGTATCGGAGAGAGAAACAGAACCTTGTTGGACATGGTTCATTCGATGATGAGCTATGCTCGTCTCCCTGATTCTTTTTGGGGTACGCAGTGGAGACTGTGATTTATATTTTGAACAACGTTCCGTCGAAGAGTGTTTGTGAAACACCTTTCGAGCTCTAGAGTGGACGTAAAGGTAGTTTACATCACTTCAAGATTTGGGGATGCCCGACCCACGTGTTGGTGTCAAACCCGAAAAAGTTGGAACTTTGTTCGAAATTGTGCCTATTCGTAGGTTACCCTAAAGAGACTAGGGGTGGTCTATTTTTTGATCCTAAGGAAAATAGGGTGCTTGTGTCGACAAACGCCAATTTCCTAGAGGAAGACCACGTCAGGGATCATTTACAAAGGAGTAAAATTGTGTTGAATGAAATGGATAGTACATCAGCAAGAGTTGCTGATGGGGCTAGTACGTCAACAAGTGTTGTTGATCCTAGCACGTCTAGTCAAATCCGTTCCCAAGAGTTGGGAATGCCTCGACGTAGTGGGAGGACTATGATACAGCCAGATCGCTACATGGGTTTAGCTGAAACCTCAGTTGTCGCTCCTGATGATGACTGTGAGGATCCATTGACCTATCATCAGGCAATGGTTGATGTTGACAAAGACGAGTGGATTAAAGCTATGGACCAGGAAATGGAGTCTATGTACTTCAATTCTGTATGGGAGCTTGTGGATCAACCGGATGGGGTAAAACCTATTGTTTGCAAATGGATCTACAAGCGTAAACGTGGCGTAGATGGGAAGGTACAGACCTTCAAAGCCCGACTAGTGGCAAAGGGTTTTATCCAGGTTGAAGGGGTTGACTATGAGGAGACCTTTTCACCTGTTGCCATGGTAGTGTCAATCAGGATCCTTCTAGCCATTGCCGCGTATTATGACTACGAGGTATGGCAGATGGACGTCAAGACAGCCTTTCTGAATGGCAAACTTGATGAGACCATCTACATCGACCAGCCCAAATGGTAGGTCCATTTATGGGTTGAAACAAGCTTCGAGGTCTTGAAATATAAGGTTTGATGAGGCGATCAAATCTTATGGCTTTGATCAAAATGTCGACGAGCCTTGTGTCTACAAGAAAATCATTGACAAAACTGTCGCATTTTTGGTGTTGTATGTGGACGATATTCTTCTCATTGGGAATGAGGTAGAATTTCTTACTGAAGTTAAGAAGTGGCTAGCTTCGCAATTCCAAATGAAAGATTTGGGAGAAGCTCAGTATATTCTAGGTATCCAGATAGTCCTAACCTAAGAATAGAAACGCTAGCCTTGTCTCAAAGCGCCTTATATTGACAAGATGTTGTCTAGATATAAGATGTAGAACTCCAAGAAGGGCTTGCTTGCCTTTCAGCGCGTGGGGTTCACTTGTCTAAGGATCGAGTGTCCTAAGACTCCTCAAGATGTTGAGGATATGAGGCCTGATTCCATATGCTTGGTGTTTGTAGGAGCTTTGATGTATGCCATGCCGTGTACTAGGCCCGACATCCATTATGCAAGAGGGAATTGTCGAGAGATATCACCAATCCAGATTAGATCACCGGATAACCGTAAAGGCAATCCTCAAGTATCTTAGGAGAACGAGAAACTACGACTTAGTGTATGGCGGTGGGGATTTGATCCTTACGGGATACACGGATTCGATTTTCGGACCGATAAGGATTCTAGGAAATCCACTTGAGTCGACCTTCATTTTGAATGGAGGAGTCAGAGTATGGCGAAGCATCAAGCGAGGATGCATTGCACGATTCCACTATGGAAGCGGAGTATGTTGCGGCTTGTGAAGTCGCAGCGGAAGTCGTTTGGCTTAGGAAGTTCATGACAGATTTGGAAGTTGTTCCAAATATGAACTTGTCGATCACACTATTATGTGATAACAGTGGTGCAGTAGCCAACTCACGTGAGCCTCGGAGCCATAAGAGAGGCAAACATATTGAGCGCAAGTATCATCCGATACAGAAAATTGTGCACCGCGGAGACGTGGCGGTCCACGCAGATAAGCGTCGAGCACAACGTGGCGATCCATTTACAAAACCCCTCACGGCTAAGGTGTTTGAGGGTCACCTAGAGAGTCTAGGTCTTCGAGAGCTTCCTGACTACGGCAAGTGACAGACGTGTAAACGGATATTCAATGCCCTTGTTTATTGTATTACTTCATTGTAATTTATGTACATTTCAGAAATGTATTTCCTCCACTAGCTTAGTCCAAGTGGGAGTTTGTTGGGATTTTTGTCCTAATCTCGTGTTTGTAATATATTGTTTGAAATTAGTAAGATTTATTCATTTCATCACTTTGTATCTCGCAATATTTATAAACTTTTCCAATAAACTAAGCTCCAGGGTCATTGATTTTATGAAAGAACTAGAACTTGAACGGTGTGTAGCGGGCACACAGGGAGGATCACGTTCGAGTTAATAACCCGAACGGTCTACAGTATATGGATAAGGTTGGAGACCTAATCCTGGATACACTGTGGATGCGGCCCGCTTTGTATTAGATACAGACGAGGTGATCTGACTCGTTCATGTGGTTGACATGCGAGTGGGGGCATCTGTGCAATGAGATTGTACAAGACCGATCGTGAATTATTAGACCTCCGATGTAACACCGCTGATGATGAGGACTAATAACTTCGTAAATGACCATTAGTGACTCGTCCCGAATCTCGAGCGTGTTACGGACTCCTGTCTGCGGGGGTCTATCCTTTGACTAGTACGGGTGAGGGTGGTCATAGTTACTCGCCCAATATGCCTATCTTCTAAGGGACAGGACCAAGTAGAGAGCTGGGAACTTAACTACGCGAGATGGAATTCACTCGTTCCGCCTTTAGGAAACTAGAGAGTTGTTCCCTTAAGTCTTTGTCTCGGGGCTTGGAAAACGAGCGCCACCTTCTCACCGGCCCGAGAAGGGTGTTGTGTATGGTTGGACCATCACAATATGTTGTTCATTAGAGGAGCAGTGGGGACTTAAGGAACAAGAAGTAGACACAGGTAAAAATAGTAATTTGACCCAGTAGTGTCTCTGAACAACTGTGAAGGGTCGACTCATGGGCATTGGTTATTCAAAGGTGGACACGTAATATTCTCGCGATCGACGAGTGCACTACGGGCTATAGTGGAGTGTTACCGTAGCTAATGAATGTTGGTTAACTTTGGTCAAAGAGTTTGACAGTTAATCTCGGATCATTGGAGCCCGCCACTTTGTAGGTCCATTAAGTCCCTCGGTTGGCTCAATCAAGGTTAAAAGAAGGGTTAATGTTTTGGTATGAAATTGAAGTGTTCAATTTCACTTTAAAAAGTATTTATGTCATTTATATGAGATATGAATGATATAATATATAGTTTAATGTGGATGAGATTCATAATAAACTATAGGTTAGCCTAATTGTTGAATTAGGGTGATTGGAGAAATTAATTGAGAGAAATTAAATTGGATGTGATTCAATTTAATTAATCCTCAATTATTGCAAATGAGATTTGCAATATGAGATATGAGATATCTTATATTATGTGGTTATGCAAATGAGATTTGCATAACCTATGGTTGTGGTAAATTGGTAATAATGTGAAGATTTTAACTCCATGATTATTCCACTATATAATCCCTTCTTGCAAGAAGGAATTCATGCTAACTCTCTCATTTTTGGAATTTCAACCAAAAGAAGAGAATTCTCTCTCAAGCAATTCTCTCAACTCTCCTCCCTCTCCAAAACTAAGATCTCACCATCTTCCTTCTTTCCAAAAGAAGAACAACCGAGTTTCCAAGTGGTTGTGACCGGATCTTGTTCGTGAGTTCAAGTTTTCGTTGAGATTGAGAAGCACGAAGAGTTCGTGACCAAAGAAGGAAGTTGAAGAACAGTCTACAACAAGTAAGTACGTTCTTCTCACTGTTTTTCTTCCTTACCTTGCATGTTTAGCCTAGGTCTAAGTGTTAGATCGGTTTTAACAAATCCGAGTTGTATATTGATACCACGACGATTCGATCGTCTTCCGCTGCGCGGGGATTTTCATTCCCTTCAGTATCCTGTGAGTGTAACCCTCTATCTTTGGATTCCAGAGTCCCGATCCAACAAAATTCGCCGAAGGGAGGACTAGGTTGGAAAATAAACTAAGGTAATCTTTATCCTTTTCAGGTGTTCACTGTGTTCCGATTCCTATGATCAAAGCCTTCCGAAGGGATTGTTTTGTCCAGGCCAAACTAGTAGGTTGATCATAGTAATCTCACGGTGTGAACTGATAAAAGAGACCATGGTTTTGTTTTCACAGTTCCCGCTCCCACTCACTATAAGTACCCTCTCCATTCACCTTGATATTGATCCATACAAATACCATCCGAAGGGAGACGCTCCCGTTTGGGCCATGAGGCCAAGTATGGATCTCATGGTGTGAATTTCTCGGAGAATGTAGGTGGAAAACTTGATGTATCATATACATCTATTTCCTCCCACTAAGTACTTTAAGTATTTTAGGGATTTTTACCTAGGTTAAATCCGGCTAATGATTTTACCTAAGTCTATCAATATAACCCTTTATATTGAATTTTACCTAAGTCTACAAACCTAAAGTTTCTAGTTTATCAACCCTTAATAAACTTTGCTGACATTTTAATAATTTATAGACTCTAAGATTAATTCACTCCCAGGTTAGTTCCCAGGTAGGGATGTTCCGTTTATGTCAGCTTAAATATCCCAGCCTAGATAGAACCTTCCTTAGACAGAGTTCCTCTTAATCATAGTCTATAAATTATTCGATCCCTAGTTCTAATCTTATTAGAACTAGATAACCTAAGATCTATTAATTCCAAGTTCTAAACATTCTAAAAACTAATAATTAATCTTAGGTGACATGCATACTATGTTATATTTGCTTGATCATCCATCACATGAATAATAAACATACATAACATATTCATCTCATGAATCATAATGCATGTCAATGTTATCCAATAATTAATATAACATCTTATATTAATAATGATGCATGAAAATGCTTAACCTAAGGTGGGAGTTTCTAAATAGCATACATGATGCATGGATATAATTATACAACAATTGCATAAATTAAATAGCAAAATTAGACCATTTTTGGCACCCTAAAATTAATTTCAATTAATATAATCTAATTATATTAATTAAAATTAATAATATTAAATAAAATTAAATATAAAACGTTTTTATATTTAATAATAATAAAAAATACGTTTTCGTCCGATTGGAAACCTCCGTGAAACGCTGATACCAGCATTACAACGCTGCTTCCTGTCTGTTTCTGCCCATTGGAGCGCGTTGCGAAACGCCTTCGGCGTTGCAACGCTTCCTCTTGTCGCGTGCCTTGATCTGTAAGCGCGGTGTTGCAACGCTGATGAACAGCGTTGCAACGCTGCACGCAGACAACAATCAGTCTCCACCATTTTTGCTCGTTTTCGCTCCGTTCTTCTCAGCAACCACTTTGTCTCGATCGACACAGACTTACAGACTCGATTTACATAATAAAATGCCCAAAACAATAGGCCTTTACATTGAACAATTCAACGAAATTATGTAAATCTATGTGCCAAAAATGAAAACATCTAATTTTGCAAACCGATCATACATCTCATGAAATCAGTAAATCCCACCTTTGTTCTTGATAAATCAAGAACAAAATCAAGAACACAATTGGCGCTCTAATACCAACTAAAGAGATCGAATCCCGTAGCGGAAGCGATTGTGAATCGTGTGTTCATGATATTGTTACATAGATCTCATACAATAACAAATTACTATGATTAAGCATGCAATTCTAAATAGGACAACAAGAAGATTGCCTTTTAAGAACGCTTTGTTCACGAGCTCCTTCTCCAACGATCACGATCTCAGAAAAACGAACCCGATCTGTGTGAAATTCTGCCACTAGATCTTCTCCGTTGTTCTCTAGGTGAGCGAGGAATGTGGGTTCCTTTAGGGTGAGATGTGGAGGTATGAGAGAATTGTATTTGGAACTCTTTCCAACAATACAAAATGTGGAGCTCTTGGGTTGCAAGAAAAACTAATATCAAAGTTGCATCTTATGCAACTATATATAGGGAAATAGGATGGAAATTACCATCTTGTCCCTCATTCATTCTCTCATTAGTATATAGTTAATTTGTGAATCTAATTCACATTAAAACTATATATTATATCAATTATATCACATATAATTGATATAACACCTCATATATGAAATTGAACACTTCAATCTCATTCCTAACTTTATACCCTCAATATTACCATGTTGAGCCAATGTAGGGACCTAATGGACCTACAATTCATTAGCTCCAATGATGTTAGATTAACTGATCAAACTCTTTGATTTGGTTAATCAATATTCATTAACTACAAGTCACTCCACTATGGACTTGTAGTTGCATTCTCCTCACTGTAGACTATATTGTGTCCATTCATATAATCACTACCTATGAGTCGACCCTTCACAGGTTGTTCATAATCACAGTTGGGTAAAATTACCGTTTTACCCCTGTGATTACCTCTTTGTTCCTTAAGCACCACTCATCCTCTAATGAACAACAAACACTACAAGAAAATTGACTTTTTTCGAAGGTCACAACCTTCGAAAAAGTACTAAACAAACCTTCGATAAATCTTTTTTCGAAGGTTAACAGAACCTTCAAAAAGTGTAGAAATGGATCCTATCGAAAAAGCTTTTATAAAAATATATTTGTAAAATACAGAATTGAGAAAGAATAATATTCTTCTATTCACATTTGAGCTCTATGACAAATATATATAGGTGTACAAAGAAACCCTAATACTAAAGGATGTACAATTACGATAAAGGAAAACAATATATATATTATAACACTCCCCCTCAAGCTGGAGAAAATATGTCAAACATGCCCAGCTTGTTACACAGATAATTTATTCTTGCTCCATTTAAAGCTTTAGTAAGAATATCTCCCAATTGCTCTCCAGTCTTCACATATCCTGTGGACACCAAACTTCGTTGTATTTTCTCGCGAATAAAGTGACAATCCACTTCAATATGTTTAGTTCTCTCATGAAACACTGTGTTAGAAGCAATGTGAAGTGCGGCTTGATTATCACACCACAATTTAGCTGGCATAAACATACTAAATCCAATCTCAGACAGAAATTGATGTATCCATACTATTTCACACACAGACTGCGACATAGCTCTATATTCTGACTCAACACTCGAACGTGATACCACATTTTGCTTCTTACTCTTCCACGATACCAAATTTCCTCCTACAAAAATACAATATCCAGATGTAGATCTTCTATCTTCTTTAGATCCTACCCAGTCAGCATCAGAAAAATATTCAATCTTTGTATGACCGTGATCTCTATATAAAATCTCACGTCCAGGTGCAGCTTTTAAGTAGCACAAAATTTGTTCAACTGCAACCCAATGATCCACGGTAGGTGAAGACATATATTGGCTCACAACACTCACTGAATAAGCTATGTCTGGTCGTGTTACTGTCAGATAATTCAACTTTCCAACCAATCTTCTATATCTCTCAGGATCTTTAAATGTTTCTCCTTCTTTGGTGAGTTGCAAATTTGGTATCATCGGAGTACTACATGGTTTAGCTACTAATTTTCCTGTCTCAGATAGCAAATCAAGTACATATTTCCGTTGCGACAGAAAGATACCTTTCTTACTTCTCATCACTTCAATGCCCAAGAAATACTTTAATGTTCCTAGATCCTTAGTATGAAACTGACCCTGAAGGAAAGTTTTCAAAGAGGATATACCTGAAGTATCATCTCCAGTGATAACGATGTCATCGACATACACTACAAGCAGTGTAATACCCTTCTCAGATCGTTGATAAAAGACAGAATGATCAGATGTGCTTTTCTTCATTCCAAACTGCTCAAGTGCTTGGCTAAATTTACCAAACCATGCACGTGGGCTCTGTTTCAATCCATACAAAGATTTTCTAAGACGACAAACTTTATCACTCTCCCCCTGAGCAACAAAACCAGGTGGTTGCTCCATATATACTTCTTCTTGAAGATCACCATGGAGAAAGACATTCTTAATATCAAGCTGATGCAAGGGCCAACCGTGAGTAGCAACCATAGAAATAAATAATCGAATAGAAGTCAATTTAGCAACTGGAGAGAATGTGTCAAAATAATCTATCCCATAAGTCTGAGCATAACCTTTAGCAACTAAGCAGGCTTTCAAGCGAGCAACAGATCCGTCGGGATTAACTTTAATGGCGAAAACCCATTTACATCCAATAGCCTTCTTTCCTGCAGGACGAGATACCAAATCCCAAGTACCATTATCATCTAAAGCATGCATCTCTTCGATCATTGCATTACGCTAGCCAGGATGAGATAAAGGTTCATGAACAGAGTTAGGAAGACAGGTAGAATCAAGGGATGTAACAAAAGAATATGTAGGTTGTGACAATTGGTGATAAGAGACACAAGAAGCAATAGGGTAGGTGCGCGGTGCGTTTACCTTTACGAAGAAGGCAATGGGAAGCTCATCACGAGTTCTGGATCGGATGTCGAAGAATCTTACGGCATAGGACATGTGTCCAAGGTTTTTTTGTGTTATACGTCCGTGTGTGAACTTGGGTAATAGGCGACGCAGTGATGGGATGGAAGTCAAGGAGGCGAAGTAGTAGAGAGATGAAGGAGAGACGATCTCATAGATAAGTGTGTCGTCCTCCTCCACGACATGAACTCGACGATGATGGGGTAAAAGGTAAATCTTAAAAAAAACGTAACATCGGGAGAGACAAGATACTTGTTAAGACTAGGACAATAACAACGATACCCTTTTTGAACTCGAGAATAACCCAAAAATATGCATTTTAAGGACTTAGGATCTAAGTTAAATGCGATGAGGACCGATATCTCGAACAAAACAAGTGCAACCAAATATTTTGGGTGCAATTGGGAACAAAGGTTTTGTTGGACAAAGAACACGATAAGGGATCTCACCATGAAGAATCAAAGAAGGCATTATATTTATCAAAAAGCAAGTCATGGAAATCGCATCGCCCAAAAATGTTTTGGTACATTCATTTGAAAGGACAAATCTCTAGTTGTTTCAAGTAAGTGTCGATTTTTTTCGTTCAAAGAACCCCATTTTGGGATGGAGTATCAGTAAGAGGATTGGTGAAGAATGCCATGTATACACAAGTAAGATCCCAACATGTTAGAAAAATATTCACCCGCATTATCGGTTTCATAAAATTTTAATAGAGGCATTAAACTGATTCGAATCTCAACATGGAAATTGCAAAAATGAGTAAGTAACTTTCGAGATCGACTTTTCATTAAATATAACCAAGTCGGAGCGTGAACAATCGTCGACAAAAGTAACAAAATATCGAAATCCAGCTTTGGACATTCTGAGAACACGGACCGGACATCGAATGGACTAATTCAAATGGAGCACTAGCTCGTTTATCGACCCTAAGACTCGAACTAAGACGATGAAATTTTGCAAACCGACACGACTCACAATCCAATGAAGACAAAGAAAGAAACTCGGATACATTTTCTTCAACACGGTAAGGATGGATGACCTAAACGACAATGGACCTCAAATGGGGATGCAACACGAGCAAGCCACAACTTTTGGTATCTCATGATAAAAATGTAAAGGCCTTGGACTCATATCCTTTACCAATAATCTTCTTCGTCATACGATCCTGAAATAAACAATAACCAGGAAAGAATGAGATAAGGCAATTAAGGTCATGAGTGAGTTTACTAACAGAAATCAAATTAAATGAAAGTCGAGGCAAGTGTAAGACAGAAGATAAAGAGAGTGAAGGCGTGAGGTTAATGGTTCCAGATCCAAGAACAGAAGACGTCGAACCATCTCACTAAAGTAACAGATGGAAAAGTTGCAGAGAGAGAGAGAGAGGTACAAAATAGGCTAGAATTACACATCATATGAGTTTGTGGCACCGAGTCGATGACCCATTTGGTGGCAGATGTAAGGAGACAATGATTCTTACCTGAGTCAGCAATAGTTGCAATAGGATTCGATGAAGAAGATGCTTGTAGTGAATCTTGGTACAACTGGAATCTAGCAAAGTCATCTGCAGAAATAGTTACCGTTCACTCAGGTGTATCATTTGTAGACGCAATCTGAGCCACTTTAGGTCTTTGCCCCTATTCAACAACTTCCAACGATCCACGTTTCAAGTGACACAGCTTCGACAATAGTTACATTATAATCTCTTGTGACTCTTGTCGTCGATGATGATCAAAACCAAGTCTCTGATGGTTCCTAGCAGCGGACCCATGTCTCTGATAATCAGAACCTGGTCTTTGATGACCTGGCTTACCATTCATTCCTTTAGTGACCTTAGGATCATTGCGACTAACTAAAGCAGCACTTTGGGTGAGAAAATGAAAGAGCGGACGAAGAATTTTCTGTCCGGAGAATTCTACTAAAAACTTCATCCAAAGTGGGGATCTCGAAACTTGAGAGAATTTGTGATTTTGCCATATCAAATTCAGAAGAAAGCCCATTGAGAAAGCTCATGATACCCATCTTTTCTCTTTGAGCTTGTTGAACCTTTATGTCTGCACTAAATGGGAGTAAAGTGTTCAATTCGCATATGTCTTCTTAACTTTGCATAAAATAATTCGTGATGAGATCGGTCTCCTGTTTACTTTGATAAAGAGTCATGCAGACTTCATACATTCGGTTAACTTGCTATTTTCCTGAGTATAAGAATTCTAAAAATTCGAGAAGTTTTTTTACAGAGTCACAGTGATTTACCAATCCAACTACCTCACCCTCAATTGAATTCTTGATTTGAATATACAAACGAAGCGTCATCACGCAACCAAGTCCTCCTTGTATCATCCTCGGTGGATCCCGATCGATGTGATCATCCATCTCGATTAGCCGTAAATAGAGCCTAATTGTTCGACTCCAATCATAATAGTTTGAACCATTCAACTTATGCTCCGTGATCTTTGACGAGAGGGGAACCAAATTGGGTACAACTATAGGCTTCATCTCAGCCATTGTTAAGACAAAACAGTAGGTTAATCTTCAAGGAAACAGAAAAATCATATCTGAACAGTACCAAAAAGTGCCCTAATCTCACCCAAATGAAAAAACCGAGACAAACCAAGGTTTGGTGTCAAATCCGAGGTGATAGACAGGCCGAAAATCATGAACGAAGACAAACCCAGGCGGCGGCTCGCTGATCGGAGCTCCCATGCGCTCCCACGCGCCGGCGCGTGGCGGCAGAGGCAGAATGCTTGGGCGCGCGTGAGCCTCACTCATGCTGCGCGTCGCGAATCGGCGACGATACTCGACTCTTTCTGGCGCGGCGACGCTCCTCCTCAGGTAGGTGGTGTCGACAAACGGCCACCCTAAGATGATGACCCAAACTTCAAACCCTAACCTTACTTGGGAGGAAGAAACCCTAATTTTCAAATGCAAACCTTAAACCCTAGGGTGCTCTGATACCATGTAAAATACAGAATTGAGAAAGAATAATATTCTTCTATTCACATTTGAGCTCTATGACAAATATATATAGGTGTACAAAGAAACCCTAATACTAAAGGATGTACAATTACGATAAAGGACAACAATATATATATTATAACAATATTAACCTTCGAAAATGATTATTTTTCAAAGGTCATATATCTTCGAAAATTGTCAAATTGTTTATTGATAATTATTCATTTTCAATTATCTTTTTTCGAAGGTTTTTATTATTTTTAAAGGTTTATAATACTATTTTCAAAGATTTTAAAGCCTTTAGAAATACTTCTTTATCGAGATTCATAAATCCTTCGAAAAAGCTCTTGCAAAAAGTTTTAGCACATGAATACAATAACTACTTACATGTAATTCCCTGAATGGAAAGTACAAAGGCATAGACAAAATAATTTTGACATGATCTCATAAATTGTTTGTTGGGATTTTTGTCATAATCTTGTGTTTGTAAATTACTATTTGAAATCAATAAGAGTTATTTATTTCATTACTTTGTGTCTCGCAATATTTACAAACTTTTCCAATAAACTAAGCTTCAGGGTCATTGAATTTATGAGAGAACTAGAACTTGAACGATGTGTAGTGGACACACAGGGAGGATCACGTTCGAGTTAATGACCCGAACGGTCTACAGTATATGGATAGGGTTGAAGACCTAATCCTGGATACGCTGTGGATGTGGCCGCTTTATATTAGATACAAACGAGGTGATCTGACTCATTCATGTGGTTGACATGCGAGTGGGGGCATCCTGTGCAATGAGATTGTACAAGACCGGACCGTGAATTATTAGACCTCACGATGTAACACCGCTTGTGATGAGACTAATAACTTCATAGATCACCATTAATGACTCGACTTGAATCCTGAGCGTGTTAAGGACTCCTGTCTGCGGGGGTCTGTCCTTTGACTAGTACGGGTGAGGGTGGTCACAGTTACTCGCCCAATAAGCCTATCTTCTCAGGGGTAGGACCAAGCAGGGAGCTGGAAACTTAACTACGCGAGATGGAATTCACTCGTTTCCGCCTTTAGGGAAACTAGAGGGATTGTTCCCTTAAGTACTGTCTCCAGGGCTTGGACAACGGGCGCCCACCTTCTCGATATGTTGTTCATTAGAGGAGCGGTGGGGACTTAAGGAACAAGAGGTAGACACAGAGGTAAAATGGTAATTTGACCCAATCGTGTCTACGAACAACCTGTAAAGGGTCGACTCATGGGTATTGGTTATATCAGTGGACACGTAATATTCTGCACTGACGGGAGTGCAACTACGGGCTATAGTGGAGTGTTACCGTAGCTAATGAATGTTGATTAACCGGGTCAAAGAGTTTGATAGGTTAATCTCGGATCATTGGAGCCCGTCACTGTAGGTCCATTAGGTCTATCGGTTGGCTCCATCTGGGTTAAAAGAAGGGTTAGAGTTTTGGTATAAAATTGAAGTGTTCAATTTCACTTAGAGTAATTTATATCATTTATATGAGATATGAGTGATATAATATATAGTTTAATGTGAATGAGATTCATAATAAACTGTAGGTTAGCCTAATTATTGAATTAGGGCTAATTGGAGAAATTAATTGAGAGAAATTAAATTGGATGTGATTCAATTTAATTAATCCACAATTATTGCAAATGTGATTTGCAATATGAGATATGAGATGTCTTATATTATATGGTTATGCAAATATGATTTGCATAACCTATGGTTGTGGTAAAATGGTAATAATGTGGAGATTTTACTCCATGATTATTCCATTATTTAAATCCTTCTTGCAAGAAGGATGGTAGGTCAATCTCTCATTTTTTGGATTTCACCAAAGAGAAGAGATTCATTCTCTCAACATTTTCTATTAACTCTCCTCTCTCTCCAAAATCAAGATCCCACCATCTTCCTTCTTTCCAAAAGAAGAACAACTGAGTTTCCAAGTGGTTATGACCGGATCTTGTTCGTTAGTTCGAGTTTTCATTGAGATCGAGAAGCACGAAGTGTTCGTGACTAAGGAAGAAATTTTGAAGAGAGTCTTCAACAAGTAAATATTGTTTTTCTTACTGATTTTCTTCCATAGAATTGTATGTTTAACTTAGATCTAAGTGTTAGATCGTTTTAATGAATTTCAAGTAGCGTAACGATACCTTGACGATTCAATCGTCTTCCGCTGCGCGGGGATTTTCATTCCCTTCATTGTTTATATAGACAAAATAACTACAAAAGTTATGGAACATTTAACTACTACATAATCAATTCATAACAAATTGTTTACGCATCTCTGCCATCATTGTTTGAAATCTATCTTCAAAACGATTTTCTAATTCAACAATTTGATCTTTGAGGGCTTGTACCTCGACTTTTCTTTGTCGTTCAGATTCTTGAAGACGTTGTTTTAACTCATTAAGACGACGTTCAAGATCACGTACATTGGAAGATGATCCAAACAACTCAGAAGGAGTAACACCTACCCCATAACCACGAACACGTCCATGTTTCTCTGGTCCAAAAACTTGTACAAAAATCTCGTCCTCGTTCATGTCAAGTGTACCATCAACCACTTGAGAAGCATATGATTTGAGTTTCGACTAGAAATAAAAAATCAAAATTAACCGCATATGTACAAAGAAGCAAAAGATAGATAATTGCATAGGAAACATAAAGCAAAAGGAAAACAAGCGCCAATGTAAACCATGAATCAATAAAAACTGTAAAGAAATTTCATGGAATAAAAATTGTAAAGAAGTTCACAAGTTATCCTCCTTCTAGTATCTAGATCCCTACCTTCCATGTCTCTCCTAATGAATTTCAACATAATTCATTTCAATTAGTTCCTTATCATCATTCTTCAATCTCACATTGGGAATTACTATGCTCTTACAAATCTTAGCTATCACTCCCTCGCCTGCAAATAAGGTGTAAAAACCCAAGTTTTTCGGTCCAAATCCCCTAGGGAAGTTACTAAACAGCACCGTCAGAGCCAGAATTTTGACAGTATAACGGCGTTGCTAGACAAAACCCACATTTTTTCCTGACCTGTTTAAAACATAAAAGCACTTCAAAAGATTTACAAAACACCCAACCTCTTCTAAATTACATTCAACAGATGGTTGGGCTTCCAACAGATCAAAAATACTCAAATAAGACGGAATTCAACATGATCACAACTTTAACTAACACCTATATGCAACTAACAACTTCAAAGGAAAGAAAAAGAGCATTGTGAAAGTATTCATGCCACAATGGATTTGAGGAAACGACAACTAAACAATTCTTATAGGCAGCTTCTCATGCCACAATATCATCATTAATGATTAAGGCAATGACATGAAAAAGAGCAGATAATGTGGTACTATTTCTACTGTTACAAATTTTATCACAACTCTTCACAAATACAACCATTCCATTATGTCTCATATTAAAGATAAAAGTATCACTACTTACCATTTTTTCTTGAATAGTTTCATTCACAGTCATTCTATTATTTCTCAAATGTGTTAGCTCCCAAATTCTGATTCAACTAGGTTCTTTATTCGTGTCCCGAATCTATATTTAAGTTAAAAATATATTAGATCATTTGACTAAATTAAAAGAAGTTCCTGCATGTAACGCCCCTACTTTTCTAAGGCTGATTTCCTAGGGACATTACTATCATGCATGCATTTGCGGCCCCAAAATGACTTTAAATAGATAAAACTTGATAATAAGAATCAGTTTAATTTGAGATCCCATAAATACAAAGCATTTAAAAAATACATAATTAACTTTGGCCTCAATTTAAAGGTCATTAGGCTACCTAAGCGGAAAACTAAAATCATTAAAATATACTTTCTAAATCATGTATGCGAAAATCATGACTTGATTCTCATGGCTTCTGTAGCGCATCCCCGTCACTCGCCTTTACCTGAAAATATTTTAAAAATGGAGAAAACAAAATAAAGGTAAAGGGGTGAGTATTTTAAAATACCCAGTAAGTGGGGGTTGAAAAATGCAAAGACATGCAACATGACTTTATTTTAAACATGACTTTCAAATATGACTGTTATTCGTGACTTTTAAAATCATAAAACTTTCTATAGTGGGACCTAAAACTTTCTTTCATAAAATCATGACTTTTCTCTTTGGCTATATGTGGTCAATTGAGTCTACCTGAGTCTTTTCATATTGAGTCCCTCACAGACCCCTATAGGTTTGAGTCCCTCACAGACCCCTATACATTTGAGTCCCTCATAGACCCCTATAAGTTTGAGTCCCTCACAGACTCCTATAAGTTTGACCCATACTAGAATAGGGATTACCTTTGAAGACACAATTCTTCTCGTTATCCATTTTTCGTCTACGATCTCCAAGTTCTCAACGATCGAACAACTCCAATGAATCTTCTCGGTTGTTCTCTAGGAGAGGGAGAGGAGTGGAAACTCCTTTTTGGAAGAGGGATTGTTGTAAAGAGAAAGTCTTTTGCTAGAATGCAAAACTTGCCAAATGGCTTAAGTGCTCTAATTTGCATCCAAATGGATGCTTTTATAGCCAATATGGGTGGAGACAAATTCTCCACTCATTATGCCACTATATCCACTAATTATGCCTTATGCAAAATCAATTTGCATAAACGCTTAATATAAGGTATCAAATATCTTATTATGTAAATCATACATAAAGGGGGAATTAAATTGAATCATATTAAATTTATATATCTCTCAAATTAATTTCTCTAATTATGCCTTAATTCCATAATTAGGCAATAATATAGTTAATATGAATCATATTCACATTAAACTATATTATATATCCATTACATCATATATATAATTGATATAATTCCCTAAATTGAATTTGAACATTTAAAATTCATTCCAAAACTTTATACCCTCATTATTTCCATATTGAGCCAACTGAGGGACCTACTGGACCTACAGATCATGAGCCCCAACGATACGAGATCAACTAATCAAACTATTTGATCCCATTAATCAACATTCGTTAACTACGAGTCACTCCACTAAAGACTCGTAGTTGCACTCTCCTCACTGTAGGACAAGTTGTGTCTATTGATATAACCAATGCCCGTGAGTCAACCCTTCACAGGTCGTTCGTAGTCACAGCTGGTCAATTTACCATTTTACCTCTAAGACTACTTCTTGCACCTTAAGCACCATTGATTCTCTAATGAACAACAAGTTTATGGTCCGACCATAAACAACATCCCTCTCGGACCAGCAAGAAGGAGGGGCCCCATTGTTCAAGACCTGGATATAGGTCTTAAGAGAACAACCTATCTACTTAGCCTAGTTCGGGAACGAGTGAATTCTTTCTTGCGAAGTTAAGTCCCCAGCTCCCTACGAGGTTTCATCCATGAGAAGGTTGGCATATTGAGTCGGCAACTGTGGCCACTCTCACTGGTACTAGTCTAAGGATAAACCCCACAGACAGGAGTTCGTAACTTGCTCAGGATTCAGGTTGAGTCACTAATGGTCATCATTGAATTATTAACCATAATCTATCAACGACGTTATTAGAGTGGTCTAGTAATTCTTCATCCTGTTTGTACAATCTCATCGCACAGGATGCCCCCACTCGCATGTCAACTACATGAATGAGCTGGATCACCTCGTTTGTATCAAATACAAAGTGGGTAGCATCTATAGTGTTACTAGGATGAGGTTCCCAACCTTATCCATGTACTATAGACTATTCGCGTCATCTACTTGAACTTGATCCTAGCTATGTGCCAACTACACACGGTTCAAGATCTCCTAAATGTGGCCCTGGAGCTTAGTTTATTGGATTTAAGTTTGTAATTGCGAGAATACAAGGTTTAAGGAAAAAATAACACTTTTATTTATTTCCTTGAAAAAATTACAAATATACGAGTTTAGGGCATAAATCGGCATTACATATGATGTATGTTCAATTTTAAGAAAAATAGTAACGCAACGAAAGTAACACGATTCACATTGCTTCCGCTGCGGGATTCAATCCCATCAAGAACTGTGTATCTGAGAGGAGAAATAGAACCTTGTTAGACACGGTTCGGTCTATGATGAGCTATGCTCAACTGCCTAGTTCGTTTTGGGTATATGCAGTAGAGGTTGCTGCATATATTTTGAACATGGTTCTCTCTAAGAGTGTTTTAGAAACACCCTATGAGTTATGGAAAAGGCGTAAAGGTAGTTTACATCACTTCATGATTTGGGGATGTCCTTGATGGTTTCGAAAACCTTATGCACAGTAGAAGCCAATTGGATCTATTGGCTCGTTTTTCATTTGGTTAAAAGAAATACCAGTACATTGAAAAAAACATCGATAAACAATTAAAACATGGACTTAAAACTAGAAGCTTTTAGAAACTGTCCCTAAACTAAAAGGAAAAAAGAGTTTTACCTTTTTGGCTTATAGAATTACACAACAATGGGATTGTTCTGCTGCAAACCAAAATCACCAACTTTTTGTGTTTAACTAAAAACACATAACACTACTAAAGAGAAAACCTCCTATTCACTGAGTTCTTTTAGACATTTTGTGAGAAATCTATCTAAAAAGCTTTGAAAACTTTTAGAGAGAATTTTTCTTTCCAAAACAAAAAGCTTGTTTTCACAACTCTTGTTCAATCCCCTCTCTCCAAACTCCCATCTGTTTTATCGATAGAGGAAGGGGAGAGTGTTGGGATGTATGTCCTCATCTCGTGTAGTTTGTAATATTCCATGTTGTAAATAAATAAGAGTTATTTATTTGAACTATGTGTGATAAATAAGAGTTATTTATTTAAACTTTGTGTCTTGCATTTTTTATAAACTTAATCCAATAAACTAAGCTTCAGGGTCATTGTATTAATGAGAGAACTAAGAACTTGAACGGTGTGTAGTGGACACACAATGAGGATCACGTTCGAGTTAATGACCCGAACGGTCTACAGTATATGGATAGGGCTGGAGACCTAATCCTGGATACACTGTGGATGCGGTTCGCTTTGTATTAGATACAAACGAGGTGATCTGACTCATTCATGTGGTTGGCATGCGAGTGGGGGCATCCTTTGCAATGAGATTGTACAAGACCGGACCGTGGATTATTAGACTTACTGATGAAACACCGTTAACAGTATAGGGCTAATAATTTCGTAGATGACCATTAGTGACTCGAGCTTAATCCTGAGCGTGCTACGGGCTCCTGTTTGAGGGGGTCTGCCCTTTGACTAGTACGGGTGAGGGTGGCCACTGTTGCTCGCCCAATATGTCTATCGTCTCAGGGATAGGACCACGTGGGGAGCTGGGAACTTGACTATGCAAGAACGAATTCACTCGTTCCCGACTTTAGGGAAACTAGTGGGGTTGTTCCCTTAAGTGTTGTCTCCAGGGCTTGAACAACGGGGCCCCACTCTCTCACTGGCCTGAGAGGGTTGTTGTTTATGGTTGGACCATACAACGTAGTTGTTCATTAGAGGAGCAGTGGAACTTAAGAAGCAAGAGGTAGACACGGGGTAAAGCGGTAATTTGACCTAGCGGTGTCTCTGAGACGACTGTGAAGGGTCGACTCATGGGTATTGGTTATATCGTTGGACACAACTTGTCCTACTGATGATGAGAGAGTGCAACAACGGGTTTTAGTGGAGTGTTACCGTAGCTAATGAATGTTGAATAACGGTCAAAGAGTTTGAGTTAGTCTCGGATCATTGGAGCTCGTCACGTGTAGGTCCATTAGGTCCCTCGGTTGGCTCAAATTGGACAAATTGAGGGTTTACTGATTTTGTGTGAATTTGAAGTGTTCAAATTCATTATTTGGGTATTTATGTCATTTATATGGGATATAGATGACATAATATATAGTTTAATGTGAATGAGATTCATAATAAACTATAATAAACTATAGTATAGCCTAATTGATTAATTAGTGCTAATTGGAGAAATTGAATTGAGAGAAATTAAATTGAATGTGATTCAATTGAAAAATTCCACATTTATGCAAATGAGATTTGTATAATAAGGTATGAGATACCTTATATTATGTGATATGCAAATATGATTTGTATATCATATAGTTGTGGTAATATTGTGATTTGGTGGAGATTTTAACTTCATCACACAATAGTATATAAAGGCTTTGCAAGAAGCTTTTAGAAAAGCTCTTGCCATTTTTTGGATTTTGATCTAAAGAGAGCAAGTGAATTCTCTCTCAACTCTCTCTTAATTCTCTCATTATCTCCTCACCCCCAAAACCAAAGGGAGTCTCACTCACCCTCCTCAACCTCTCGAGAACAATCGAGAAGACCATGTGGAAGTGTCTTCTTTGTTGGATCGAGGTTCATGTTCGTGGAGTTCGTCCGTCAGTTCGAGCGAGATCGTGACCGGAGGAGAAAAAGCGTTGAAGAATGGTTCTTCAACAAGTAAGTAGCATTATTCTTACTTTATTTTTCTTCCATTTTATTCATGTTTAGCCTAGAATTAAAGTAGTTTAGCTCAATTTTAAGAAAGAATTACACAATGGATCAACGATGTTTCACAGCGTCTTCCGCTGCGAGAATTTCAAATCCCTTCAATTGGTATCAGAGCAAATCATTGCTCTTCGTTGTGTATTCTGTGAATTCTTAAAATTAGGTCGGTAACATTAATTTTCATGAGATGAATGTTAATGGTTTGCATTTTTGGATGTTTTCGGTTTTTCGCACATAATTTAGATTTACATTAAAGTTGATGAGATCAATGTAAGGGACCGTTGTTTTGGGCATTTTTTTAATGTAAATCGAGTGCAGTAAGTCCAGTATCGTTCGTGGCAAGAGTTGTCGTGAAGAAAACGGAGCGAACACGGGCGATTTTGGTCGAAAAACAAAGAAAAATTGTTTGCTAGAAATTCATCAGCGTCGCGACGCTGTTCATCAGTGTTGCGACGCCATCCATGCTGCTAGAGAGGCTGCTGCAGTGCAGCGTCGCAACGCCACAGCGTTGAGAATGGTAGGCAAGACGTTATACACTACAACGTTGCAACGCTGCAGCGTAGTGGAGCATGGAGCGTGAGAAACGCGCGGAAGTGGCTTCAGGGGCGGCGGTTCGAGCTGGGAGTTACGTAACTGTTTTATTTATTTAATTGTAAAATTATTTTATAAATGTATTTATTTACATATTTTAATTAATATTAATATAATTTTTATATTAATGTTAATTAATTTAATTTTATTCCCCTAGGGTGCCAAAAATCGGTCGAATAATGCTATTTAATTATTTATGCATGAGATGTATGATTTAATTACTTCTATGTGCATAATGTATGCCATATAGATTTAAAATCTCACCTTATGTTAAACATTTCATGCATCATATTTATATTATAAGAGTTATAATATATAGTATGCATGATAGGATTATATTATAAGAGTTATAATATAATGTTTGCGTGATTTAATTTATTTTATATTAATGTTATATTTAATTCTTAGATTAAAAGCATGCTCATGCATTTAATTCATGTGATGAATGTATGATATAGTATAGTATTATTCATGTGATGAATGATCAAACACTATAACATAGAAATGCATGCAACCTAAGTTAATTATTATTTTTAAAATGTTTAGAACTTGAATAATTAGACTTAGGTTTTCTAGTTCTAATAAGATTAGAATTAGGAAATCAAATATGACCTTTGAACTGTTTTATTTATTTTATTTATTTATTTAATTGTAAAATTATTTTATAAATGTATTTATTTACATATTTTAATTAATATTAATATAATTTTTATATTAATGTTAATTAATTTAATTTTATTCCCCTAGGGTGCCAAAAATCGATTAATAATGCTATTTAATTATTTATGCATGAGATGTATGATTTAATTACTTCTATGTGCATAATGTATGCCATATAGATTTAAAATCTCACCTTATGTTAAACATTTCATGCATCATATTTATATTATAAGAGTTATAATATATAGTATGCATGATAGGATTATATTATAAGAGTTATAATATAATGTTTGCGTGATTTAATTTATTTTATATTAATGTTATATTTCTTAGATTAAAAGCATGCTCATGCATTTAATTCATGTGATGAATGTATGATATAGTATAGTATTATTCATGTGATGAATGATCAAACACTATAACATAGAAATGCATGCAACCTAAGTTAATTATTATTTTTAAAATGTTTAGAACTTGAATAATTAGACTTAGGTTTTCTAGTTCTAATAAGATTAGAATTAGGAAATCAAATATGACCTTTGAATGGAGACTGATAAGTAACTGAGTAAGGAAAGTTTTGTCTAAGGCTGGGGTATTTAAGTTGACGCTTGCGGAGCACTCCTACCTGGAAACCGACCTGGGAGTGAATTTGGTCCGGAGATTCTTAGGTTATATTCTCGTGAGTGCCGTTAATTAAGAGTTAATTAATTTACTCACATAGACCTAAGTTAATAATGTGATTATAGACTCAGGCTAATCCAATATAAGAGTTATATTGGTAGACTTAGGTAAATTTTAGCCGATTTATCTAGGTCAATCCCGTTTATTTCAAAGTGCTGAGTGAGAGGAAATAAAGTGTATGAGATACATTTAATTTTCCATCCACAAATCTCCGTTAAGTTCGAACCGTGAGATCCATGCTCGGCCTCGTGGCGCAAATGGGAGCGTCCCCCTACGGGTGGCATTTGTATGGGTCAATATCAACGTGAATGGAGAGAGTACTTATAGTGAGTGGGAGCGAGACCTGTGAAAACGGGACCCACGGTCTCTTCTTTTGATTCACACCGTGAGACGCCTATGATCCGCTGCTAGTTTGGCTGGACCAGACAATCCCTTACAGAGGGCCTTCATCATGGGAGTCGGAACACCGTGAATTCTCGAAAGGGATACGATTTCCTTGTTGGTTTTCCTTCTTAGTCCTTCCTCGACGGCTATTGTTTGGATGGATACTTGGAAATTTAAAGATTGAGGGTGACACTCACGGGATTCATTAAGAGTTAATGGATTCGCACCAGAAAAATGGTAAATGGATGCCTAATGGAATAAGAGTTATTCTGGTATTAGGGTCTGGTCGAGAAAGTCTCGTCCTAGAGGAGGAGTGGATTTGTCTACCCTACGGTGGCGGTTATTCTAAACCTCTAGGGTATCATTGCAAATTTTAAATGACCTAGGGATCATAGGATAAAATTTTGCTAAAACCCGATTGGATTTTCAAAAGTTTTTGTGAGACTAATACAAAGTTTTTTTCATTTTTCAAAGAACAAAATGTCAAACACTTTTAATGCTCCTTTAGCTTCCGTTAAGTTAGTCGGCGATAGTATTTCGTAGAAAAACAATATCGACACGATTTTTGTAAATGACGACCAAGAGTTCGCGCTCACTAAGGAGGGTCCTTAGGTGCCCGGTTCAACTGAATTCAACGATCTACAAACCTTCCAGTCTTTGGTGCAAACCAGGGGACAGGAAGTTGAGGCAAGTGTTGCCTTAAGACCTTTTCACAGGGGTTCGACCTTTGGGATAAAGTTTGTAGACTCTTCATACCCTAAGGGAAAGAAGAAGAAGTTTAAAAAGGTTAAGGTTGACCACGCTGCCGCCCTAAAAGGCAAAAAAATCAAGAATGTTGCCAGAAAGTATTTTTATCGCAATGGGACGACGACACACTGAAAAGGAGTTGTCCCAAGTTCCTTGATGAAAAGAATATGACAGGTAAATAGATTTACTTGTCACAGAAACTTGTTTAGTGGAGAGTAATGACTCTCCTTGGATATTGGATTCAGGCGCCACTAACCATGTTTGCTCTTCTTTTCAAGGATTAAGTTCCTGCCTGGCAGCGGTTGCAAGAGGGTGAGATAACACTCAGGGTTGGATCCGGAGAAGTTGTCTCAGCTGCAGCAATAGGCATGGTGAAGCTGTTTTTTGGCGGGAAGTACTTATTATTGGATAATTTGTACATAGTTCATGGGTTTACAAGAAACCTAGTTTCTATTTCCTGCCTATTAGAACAAAATATTTCTGTTTCTTTCAAGAGTAATAAAGCGTTTATTTCTCGAAATGGAAATTTGATTTGTTCTGCTTCGCTTGAGAGCAATTTGTATGTTTTGAACCCAAATTCGGTCAAAAGTGTTTTGAATACCTAATTGTTTAAAACAGCTGAAACGCGAACTAAGAGATTAAAAGTTTCTCCAAAAGAAAGTGTCCATCTTTGGCATCTACGGTTAGGCCACATTAATCCCAATAGGATTGAAAGACTAGTGAAGAGTGGACTTCTAAGCGAGTTGGAAGAAAACTATTTACCGGTGTGTGAGTAATGCCTTGAAGGCAAAATGACCAAACGTCCTTTTAGTGAAAAAGGATATAGAGCCAAGGAGCCCCTTGAGCTTATACATTCTGACCTCTGTGGTCCGATGAATGTTAAAGCACGAGGAGATTACGAATACTTCGTATCTTTCATAGATGACTATTCGAGGTATGGGTACATTTACCTAATTCATAGGAAGTCTGAAACACTTGAAAAGTTCAAGGAGTTCAAGACTGAGGTTGAGAACCTGTTTGGTAAAACGATTAAAACATTTCGAACGGATCGAGGTGGAGAGTATATGGACACTGAATTCCAGGACTATATGATAGAACATGGAATTACGTCCCAACTCTCAGCACCTCGTATGCCACAACAGAATGGTCTCTCGTCGAGAGAGAAATAGAACCTGTTGGACATGGTTCGGTCGATGATGAGCTATGCTCGTCTCCCCGATTCTTTTGGGGTTACAATGTGGAGATCATGGTTTACATTTTGAACACGATTCTCAGTCGAAAAGTGTTTGTGAAACACCTTTCAAACTCTAGCATGGTCGTAAAACCAGACTTACGCCATTTCAGAATTTGGGGATGCCCGACCCATGTGTTTGTGTCAAATCCGAAGAAGTTGGAATCCCGTTCAAAGTTGTGCCTCTTTGTAGGTTACCCAAAAGAGACTAGAGGTGGTTTCTTTTACGATCCTAAGGATAATAGGGTGCTTGTGTCGACAAATGCCACATTCCTTGAGGAAGACCACATCAGAGATCACTTACCAAGGAGTAAGATTGTGTTGAATGAAATTGACAGTTCATCAGCAAGAGTTGCTGATGGTGCTAGTACGTCAACAAGTGTTGTTAATCCTAGCTCGTCTAGTCAAGTTCGTTCCCAAGAGTTGGGAATGCCTCGACATTGTGGGAGGGTTGTGAGAGACGGCTGAGAACGTTACATGGGTTTAGTTTGAAACCCGTTGTCACTCCTGATGATGACTGTGAGGATCCATTGACCTATGATCAGACAATGCTGACGTTGAAAAAGAAGAATGGATTAAAGCTATGGACCAGGAGATGAAGTCGATGTACTTCAATTCCATCTGGGAGCTTGTGGATCAACAGGATGGGGTAAAACCTATTGGTTGTAAGTGGATCTACAAGCGTAAACGTGGCGTAGATGGGAAGGTGCAGACCTTCAAAGCTCGACTAGTGGCAAAGGATTTTACCCAGGTGGAAGGGGTTGACTATGAGGAAACCTTTTCACCTGTTGCCATGGTAAAGTCGATTAGAATTCTTCTGGTCATTGCCGCATATTATGACTATGAGGTATGGCAGATGGATGTCAAGACCACCTTTCTGAATGGCAACCTTGACGAGACCATCTACATGGACCAGCCCAAGGGGTTTATAGCCCAAGGCCAAGAGTAAAAGGTTTGTCGGCTTCAAAGGTCTATTTATGGACTTAAACAAGCCTTCCGGTCTTGGAATATAAGGTTTGATGAGGCGATCAAATCTTATAGTTTTGATCAGAACGTTGACGAGCCTTGTGTCTACAAGAAAATCGTCGACAAAACTATCACATTTCTTATATTGTACGTGGATGATATCCTTCTCATTGGGAATGAGGTAGGATTTCTTACTGACATTAAGGAATGGTTGGGTTCGCAATTCCAAATGAAAGATTTGGGAGAGGCACAGTATGTTCTAGGTATCCAGATAGTCCGGAACCGAAAGAACAGAATGTTGGTCATGTCTCAGGCATCTCACATTGACAAGATATTGTCTAGATATAAGATGCAGAACTTCAAGAAGGGTTTGCTGCCTTTCAGGCATGGGGTTTCACTTGTCTAAGGATCAATGTCGTAAGACTCCTCAAGAGGTTGAGGATATGAGACGAATCCCCTATGCTTCAGCTGTAGGGAGCCTGATGTATGCCATGTTGTGTACTAGGCCTGACATCTGTTATGCAGTTGAGATTGTCAGTAGGTATCAATCCAATCAAGGATTAGATCACTGGAAAGCCGTAAAGGAAATCCTCAAGTATCTTAGGAGAACGAGGAACTACAACCTTGTGTATGGGAGTGGGGATTTGATCTTTACGGGATACACAGATTCTGACTTTCAGACCGATAAGGATTCTAGGAAATCCACTTCGGGGTCAACCTTCATTCTGAATGGAGGAGTTGTAGTGTGGCGAAGCATCAAGCAGGGATGCATCGTTGATTCCACGATGGAAGTCGAGTATGTTGCGGCTTGTGAAGCTGCAAAGGAAGCTATTTGGCTCAGGAAGTTCATGACGGATTTGGAAGTTGTTCCAAATATGAACTTGCCAATCACGCTGTTTTGTGACAACAGTTATGCAATAGCCAACTCGAGAGAACCTCGGAGTCATAAAAGGGGCAAGCACATTGAGCGTAAGTATCACTTAATATGGTAGATTGTGCACCGTGGAGATGTGATGTTCACGCAGATAGCTTCGGAGCACAACGTTGCTGATCCATTTACAAAGGCCCTCACGGCTAAGGTGTTTGAGGGTCACCTAGAGAGTCTAGGTCTTCGAGTGCTTCCTGACTAGAGCAAGTGGAAGTATTGTAAAGCGGTATTCAATGTCCTAGTTTATTGTATTACTTTACTATACATTTGAGAAATGTATCATGCACTCCACTAGCTTAGTCCAAGTGGGAGTTTGTTGGGATGCATGTCCTCATCTCGTGTAGTTTATAATATTCCAAGTTTGTAAATAAATAAGAGTTATTTATTTGAACTCTGGGTGCTAAATAAGAGTTATTTATTTAAACTTTGTGTCTCGCATTTTTCATAAACTTAATCCAATAAACTAAGCTCCAGGGTCATTGTATTAATGAGAGAACTAAGAACTTAAACGGTGTGTAGTGGACACACAGGGAGGATCACGTTCGAGTTAATGACCCGAACGTACTATAGTATATGGATAGGATTGGAGACCTAATCCTGGATACACTGTGAATGCGACCCACTTTGTATTAGATACAAACGAGGTGATCTGACTCGTTCATGTGGTTGACATGCGAGTTAGGGCATCTTGTGCAATGAGATTGTACAAGACCGGACCATAGATTATTAGACTTACTGATGTAACACCGTTAACAGTATAGGGCTAATAATTTCGTAGATGACCATTAGTGACTCAAGCTTAATCCTGAGCGTGTTACGGACTCCTGTTTGAGGGGGTCTACCCTTTGACTAGTACGGGTGAGGGTGGCCACTGTTGCTCGCCCAATATGCCTATCTTCTTAGGGACAGGACCACGTGGGGAGCTGGGAACTTGACTACGCAAGAAGGAATTCACTTGTTCCCGACTTTAGGGAAACTAGAGGGGTTGTTCCCTTAAGTGTTGTCTCCAGGGCTTGAAGAACGGGGCCCCACTCTCTCACTGGCCTGAGAAGGTTGTTTTTTATGGTTGGACCATACAACGTAGTTGTTCCTTACAGGAGCAGTGTGACTTAAGGAGAAAGAGGTAGACACAGGGATAAAACGGTAATTTGACCTAGCAGTGTCTATGAACAACCTATGAAGGGTCGACTCATGGGTATTGGTTATATCGTTGGACACAACTTGTCCTGCAGTGATGACAGTGCAGCTACGGGCTTTAGTGGATTGTTACCGTAGCTAATGAATCTTGAATAACCGGGTCAAAGAGTTTGACAGGTTAGTCTCGGATCATTGAAGGTCGTCACGAGTAGGTCCATTATGTCCCTCGGTTGGCTCAAATTGGACAAATTGAGGGTTTATAGTTTGGTGTGAATTTGAAGTGTTCAAATTCATTATTTGGGTATTTATGTCATTTATATGGGATATAGATGACATAATATATAGTTTAATGTGAATGAGATTCATAATAAACTATAGTATAGCCTAATTGATTAATTAGTGCTAATTGGAGAAATTGAATTGAGAGAAATTAAATTGAATGTGATTCAATTTAAAAAATCCACATTTATGCAAATGAGATTTGTATAATAAGGTATGAGATACCTTATATTATGTGATATGCAAATATGATTTGTATATCATATAGTTGTGGTAATATTGTGATTTGATGGAGATTTTAACTCCATCACACAATAGTATATAAAGGTTTTGCAAGAAGCTTTTATAAAAGCTCTTGCCATTTTTTAGATTTTGATCCAAAGAGAGCAAGTGAATTCTCTCTCAACTCTCTCTCAACTCTCTCTCAATTCTCTCATTCTCACCTCACCCAAAACCAAAGGGAGTCTCACTCACTCTCCCTCAACCTCTCGAGAATAACCGAGAAGACCCTGTGGAAGTGTCTTGTTGTTCGGATCGAGGTTCGTGTTCGAGGAGTTCGTCCGTTCGAGAGAGATCGTGACTGGGGGAGAAAAGCGTTGAAGAAGAGTTCTTCAACAAGTAAGTAGCATTATTCTTACTGTTTTTCTTCTGTTTTATGCATGTTTAGCCTAGAATTAAAGTTGTTTAGTTCAATCTTAAGAAAGAACTACACAACTGATCAACGACGTTTCACAATGTCTTCCGCTGCGGGAATTCCAAATCCCTTCAGAGAGAGTGTTAGCTTAGTGGGAGAGTGGGTTTGTGTATAATGCACGTTCTCAAAATTAAAATAATTTAATTAATTTAATTAACCTTTAATAAAACTAATTAACATTTAAATCATATTAAATGCATATCTATTATAACTTATAGTTTTAATTAATTTAATTAAATGAAATTTAATTAAGTTAATTAAACTTACAAATTAACTAATTCTCTAATTAACTAATTTATAAAATAAATATCATATATTTATTTTATTATGATTAAATCACATTTAATCATTCTTCTTTAACCTATAGTTTTAATATACATCTTATGTGCATTAAAATTTAATCTATAGTTTTTAATATGAACCCACTTCACATTCAAACAATACTTGAACTCTTTCAAATATTTAATTCTCTCAAACTTTAACTTTGAATCATATCCAAAATTAAATTTATATAATAAAGTTTTAATCAACATAAAAACTTTATACTATAATGTATCTTCATACATAAAATTAATTCCCAAAGTAAATTTGGACATTTCTAATTCTAATTACGTACTAGAAATTTCAGAATCCTTTATGAGCTAGGAAGTGGACCTAATGAACCTACAGATAAGAAGCTCCAACGATATGAGATTAATTGGCTAATCTCATTAACCGCTCAATCAACATTCCTTAACTGCGAGTACACTCCACTAAAGACCCGCAACTGCATCTTCTTACTGCATATATTTTTTTGTGTTTATGGATAAAATACCAATAACAACAAGTCAATCCGTCACGAATGTCTGTAACACCAACTGGGTAAAATTACTATTTTACCCCTGGATTAAATCTATGGCCTGAAGTACAAGTGCTCCTCTAATGAACACCTTGTTTATGGTTCAACCAATAAACAGAAATCCCTCTCGGGCCAGTGAGAGGGTAGGACCCTTTATTCAAGTCCCGGAGGCACTACTTAAGGGAACACTCATCTACTTACCCTAAGTTGGAGTATGAGTGAATTGCATCTTGCTAGGTTAAGTCCTCAGCTGCCCACATGGTTTTGTCCCCAAGAAGGTAGGCTTATTGAGTCGGCGTCTCAGGCTAATCTCACCCATACTAGTCAAAGGGCAATCCCTCGCAAACATGAGTTCCTAACCTGCTCAAGATTAAGATCAAGTTGTCTAGGTCATTCTATTGAAATAGAAACCTAATTAGTTAATGAAGTTACATCTATCGGTTACTATTTCGTGGTCCGGTCTTATGTGAACTCATCACATAGGATACCCCCACTCACATGTCACCTACATGAATGCGTTGGATCATTACATTTGTATCAAATACAAAGTGAGTTGTATCCATAGTGTGAACATGGTAAGTCACCCAACCTCATCCCTATACTATAGACCCTTTAGATTGTTTCTTGAACCTTGATCCCCGTATGTCTCCACACACAGTCCAAGACACATAATACAACCTAGGATGTTAGTTTATTGGATTGGGGTTAATTTAAGAAAAACTACATAAAATTAAACCACATTTGAATGAACAGTGATAATAACATTTTATTGAATAAATTGGAACAAATTACAAAATACAAACTACGAGTTTTAGGGCATAAAACCCAACAGTCCTACACATGTGTTGGTTCCCAATCCAAATAAATTGGAACATTGTTCAAAATTATGCATATTCGTAAGATACTCCAAGGAAACGAAAGGTGGTCTATTTTATGATGCACAAGAGGACAAAGTGCTTGTGTCGACAAACGTCACGTTCTTAGAGGAACACCACATGAGAGATCATCGACCTCAAAGCAAAACCGTTTTAAGCGAAATTTCTAGGAAAGCTATATATAAACCAACAAGAGTTGTTGATCAAGCTGGTCATACTTAATGATGGCATTAAGGATCCATTGATCTATAAACAAGCAATGAATGACATAGATAGGGACCAGTGGATTAAAGCCATAGATCTTGAAATGAAGTCAATATACTTCAATTCACTCTGTAAACTTGTAGACCAACAAGTTAGGGAAAGACATATCGGTTGCAAGTGGATCTACAAGAGGAAACGAGACCAAGGCGGTAAGGCGCAAGCCTTTAAGGCTCGAGTTATGGCAAAGGATTATACCCAACAGGAAGGGGTGGACTATGAAGAAACCTTCTCCCTTGTTGTTATGCTTAAGTTGATTAGAACACTTTTGTCCATTGCCACGTTTTATGATTATGAAATTTGGCAAATGGATGTCAATACAACCTTTCTGAATGACAATCTTGAAAATAGTATCTATATGGATCAACGAGGGGTTCATAATTCAGGATCAAGAGCAAAAGTTTTGCAAGCTTAAACGGTCCATCTATGGATTGAAACAAGCAACTAGATCCTGGAAAATAAGATTTGATAGTGCGATCAAATCTTATGGCCTTGTATTGACGAACCTTGTGTTTACAAGAAGATAGTCAATACTACTGTAGCTTTTTTAGTCTTATACGTAAACAAAATCGTACTCATTGGGAATGATATAGTATTCCTAACTAACGTTAAGCAATGGCTAGCAACCCAATTCCAAATGAAAGATTTTGGAGAGGCTCAATTTGTCCTTAGAATCCAAATTGTTCGAAATCGCAAGAACAAAACGCTAACACTTTCTCAGGCATCATATATTGACAAGATGTTGGTGATATAAGATACAAAATTCCAAGAAGGGTTCATTACCTTTCAGGCATGGAATTCATTTGTCAAAGGAGAAGTGCCCAAAGACACCTCGAGAAGTTGAGGATATGAGACACATTCCCTATGCATCAGTTGTTGATAGTCTGATGTACGCAATGTTGTGTACTCGACCCGACATATGCTATGTAGTGGGAATTGTCAGCAGGTATCAGTACAATCTAGGATATAATCATTGGAATGCAGTTAAGAACATCCTCAAGTATCTTAGGAGAACAAGGGGTTATATGCTTGTGTATGACGCTATGGATTTGATCGTTGCAGGATACACTGGCTCTAATATTCAGACTGATGTAGATTCAAGGAAATCCACATCGGGATCAGTGTTCATTCTTAACTGAGGAGCAATAGTTTGGAGGAGTATAAAGCAAGGTTTTATTGTTGACTAAACCATGGAGGCTGAGTACGTCGCAACTTGCGAAACAACAAAGGACATTATATGGCTTAGGAGATTCTTAACTGATTTGGAAGTTGTTTCAAATATGAATTTGTCTATCACCCTTTATTGTGATAATAGTGGTGTAGTGGCAAATTCTAAAGAACTTAAAAGCCATAAGCACAGAAAACATATTGAGCGCAAATATGATCTCATCAGGGAGATTGTGCAACGAGGAGGCATGATCGTCACGCATATCGCTTTGGAGCACAACATTGCTGATCTGTTTACAAAGCCCCTCACGACTAAAGTGTTTGAAGAACACCTAGAGAGTCTAGGACTACGGTTTGTACATTAAGGGAGTTTTCTAACTCAGCATGTTAGAATCCACTAACATTTTAGTCCAATTGGGAGTTTGTTGGGTTTTATATCCTAAAACTCGTGGTTTGTAAACTAAATGTATATTCTATTTTGCAATAAAGATGTTATTAAGGTTTGTTCAGTAAAGGTGTTATTGAATAAAGTGAATTGTGTATTCTATAACTCAAATCCAATAAGCTAAGAACCCTTGGCTATAGAGGATGTATACTTGAACTTTATGTTTGACATTAAAGTGGATCAAGTTCGAGTAAATAACCAGAACGGTCTATAGTATCCATAGGACTAGGTACCTTATCCTGGGGACATTATGGGTGCGACCCACATTGTATAGTACTGACGATGTGATCTTGAATCGTTAATGTGGAGACATGCAAGTGGCAGCGTCCTATGCAATGAGTTTGCATAAGACGAAACAGAGACTGTGGGTTATTTTTACTATTTCTCGGTTTAGAGACATGCGAGTGGCGGCATCCTATGCAATTCAAACTATAATAACCCACAGACTATTATAACCCTTTGTAATATTTTGATAGAAAATAATTTGAATTGTAAAAATTCGATTTCGGGAGAAAGCATTAATTATATGTGATATATTTAACATGACATAACTTAATTATGAATTAAAATATGACAAAGAAGAAATGAACCTAATTAAATTTGATTTAAATATTGGTTCGGTTTAAAACATGAATAGGGTTTCATGTTCGAAAAATCAATTTTGAGATCGGAGTTGGTCAAATTGTTTAATTTAATATTTGATATTAAATTAAAATTATTTAATTAACTAAATTATTTATTTAATTAAATAATGAATTTTAAAATTAATTTTGAATTAAAATAAAAGAGAAATTCAAGTTTTATCTTGAATTTCAACTTGCCAACTTGACTCATCTTAGTCATTCTCAAAATTCACCAAAATTGGGCATCTATTTGGTGATTAATCTTCCTACTTTTGTGTTGTCACTCTGAGTAAACTTAGTGAAGCTTGTTGTGGCTTTAATGGGAAAAGATTAACACAAAACTGGTAGAATTTTGCAGAAATTCAAGAACACCTCTATTTTTAACCTATCTCACTTCGTCCTCCGTCACCATTGTCATCACCGTCAGACCTCTTAGTCGTCGTCGTTGTTCTGATCGTTGAGTGTTGGGTCGCACGCGAAACCTTTTCGTCATCATAGTCCTTGCCATAATTGAATTTATCAATGCTATTGAACATATTGCTTTCAGGTTTCTCATCTTTTTATTTATCTCTTTTCTTATAAAATTGAGGGATTGGGAAAAAAATTTACAACTTCTCCAAAGTAATCAATTCAAAAAGGATTAAAACACACATATATTAGCCTATGATATCAACATGATGATATTTGAGTGGTAAAATTTTCTTGTTTTTGTTTTTCTATAAATGTTGATTGGGAACTTGGATCTCATTTGTTGTTTCTGTTTTTTGTTCATTCTTGTACAAGGATCTCAGTAAAGATAAAAGAGAGAGAGGAAAATGTTAATGTCAGAATTTAGATCATCGGATCAATAGTGAATTTGTAATTTTCAAGAAAGTATCTAATGATTGTCCTACAATCACAAAGTAAAATGAGCACCGGTGTGATGCTAAGCCACTCACACCTTGATGCTCAAGTTCGTCTAAAATTCGATAAAATTTAGAGAACAATATGTGTGTGAAAATTCTCATTTATGATAATTATTTAGTCTTTGTATGCTTGTGATTGTTATCAATATTATTGGATGAAAATTAGAAAATGGTTGAGTGTATTAACATAATGTTGTAGAATTTTTAAATTAAGAAAGTGGACAAAAGAAAGCAAAAGAAAATGAATATCACACTTATTTGATGTTTTTATGCAGGAAATTAAAGATGACAACATATTTGAACTTTTAAGAAAAATTTGCAATTTTCCCAAAAAGTTAGAAATTTTGTGGAATCTTGTCTCTCCACGATTTTAGCTATAATTTTGGGCATAATTGTGTGTTCTACAAGAAGGAAACCCTAGCCCAAGTCCTCTATAAGTAGGAGAGGAGAAGCCACAAAATGAGGACCCATTTTTCTGTTGTTTCCAGCCTCTCATTTTTGTTGTTTTACATTTTTTTTGTTGTATTTTTTGCGGTCAAATTTCTGCTGTCATTTTTCTGCTGCCAATTTTTTGTTGTCAACTATCTACCGTTGTTTTTTTCCTTCTACTTTCCAGCCCCTTTTCAAATTCAAAACTCAATTCTTCCTCGTTGAAAGTTGAAGAAAGTGAAGATTCAATTCCCTTTGAAAAAAGTGGAGTTGAATTGATTGGGTACGAAGTGAAAAAGGGTTTGTTGTATTTTTTTCACTTTTATAATTTATTTTCTTCTTATTTAAGTCATTTGTTTCTATTTTAGGAACTTAGTTGTGTTGTATTTTTATTCATTTAATTAATTGTATTTCGAGCTTTAAGTTTGTTGTTCAAATTTCATTGTATTATCGACATTAAGTTCTTAGTTCCTAATAAAATTTTCAACTTGTATGAATTAATTTTCTTCTTGCTAAATGATAACTCTTTATCAAAGAGTTACTTCCACCTTAATTGAGCTCAAAAACCTAACTAATTAATTAATCATGGCATTTAATTAAGTTATTCTTGCACTTTATTAATCTAATTATGTATCAATTTGCCAAGTTTGAGAAAAGTTAATTTTAATTTCATATATTGTAAAAATTGGAGAAAATTAATTAATTTTTACTTGGTTTGAATTTAATTAGGTGCATGGAATTAACTTTGTTAGAAAGTTAAATTTATCCAACAACTCATTTAATTTGGAGGCTTTCTACACAAGTTGCATATCAAGAGGCTTATAGAAGAAGCTAAAGAGGCTTATGAAAGAAGCTAGAGAGGAGGCTTATTGGAGAAGTTTGATTAAACTTGTCCCCCAAGTTTACTCTTTCTAACCCTTTTCTAAGGGTCATTGCCGAAAATAGAGAAAGAGAGGAAGAAAAGTGGGCAACTTAGTATTCCATAGATTTTGTAGAGAGGAACTCAAGAGTTCTCAAGGGCTTGAAGGGAGATTGAAGACCCGTTGGAGCTTGTCGACAAAGGGAGATTCTTTTCCTTTCTCCTTATTTACTCGATTTCCCTTCTTTTCCTCATCTTTGTATATCATAATGCATTCTAATTTAATTTATTTGTATTTTCTTGTTGTAATCATGAACTAATTGCATTAGGTAGGGGTTTGAGTACGCTTTATGTAATAGGGTTTTTCCATATTGAAGAATATGCTTATTTGTGATTGATTATGATTGTATTTATGGTTTAATGGATTTATGATTTGCCAACCTAAGCCCATATTGCTTTCTTTACCATAATAAATAGGGAGTAAGCGGAGTGTCATAATCACCTTAGGTCATGTAAAGGGTGGATACTTGCGATGAAAGAATGGATAGGTTAACAAGAATTAATCTTCCACCTAGGGTACTAAAACATGGAACTTCACAAGGTAATTAGTGAGAATCAATTACTAGAAAATATTGGGTGTTATGAGAATAAACTCGAGTTAAGCATGTGTAACACAAATGAAGTATTGTGTATGACTTGATATGAGAAAACCGAATCACATAAAGGAAACCTCAAATTCGAGCCTATTTTAATATAGTGATTTGAGTACAAAGTATCGTCCTTAGGAATGGGTTTCTAGATTGATTAAATACCAAGATACTAATTCTAAATTTTATCTAAAGCAACACAACATTGATAGGAAGTGAAAACAAAGATAGAAAAATACATATATAAGTGGAGACACGAATATGATAGAATTGTAGGGAAATTGATTTCACAAATTAATTCCTTATTTAACACATGCAATGAACTATGGTTTCGAATTTATAAACAATAAGTAAAAATACTCAAAAGAATCTCTCGACCCATGGTGAGCCTCGTGCACAACGATAAATCCTAAAGTTTCCTTATAAATTATAAAAGCATGCATGACATTAAACAACTTCTTTATATGTTTCCCAAAGAATTCTAGGTCACTCTCGTGCCCGGATTTCTAAGTGTTTTGGCAACTTTGCTCTAATCTAAGCTTCTTTCTCTCGAGTGCACTTAAACCAACAAGATCAATGAATTTAAGAACGAATTGCCAAAAATAAATAACACAACAAAGTTCAAAACATAATCAAATAAATTCAAAACATGTTATTTAATCCATAACTACAACAATTAGGTACTCAAAAATCACCATAATAAAAAGGTAAAGTCATAGGATAGTCTTTAAACTAAGTTACAAACTAAAAGAAAGAGAAATCAAACTCTATGTGTTGATGTCGGTCCCTCGTTTCCGAGCTCCCGTCACGATCTCGAGCCTCCACAAACGCTTTGGCTTCCAAGGACTGCTCTTCTTTCTCCCTTTAGAGTGTGTATTTTGAAATTAGGGCTAAGAACTATCAAATTCGGCTCCCCCTTAAGAGTTTGGCAAAATGTTATATTTATAGTGCAATTGGCATAGCGTTGAAACGCTATGCCTTATGCGGCAGCAAATATGGAAATTTCCACCGGCGTTGCAACGCTAAGGCGAGCGTTGCAACGCCGCTACCTTAACGCGCGCCCAGCTTATCGAACTAGCGTTGCAACGCCATCGCCACGAATCTTCAATGCCAAATGGTTGCACGTTGGGTGTTGCAACGCCATCCTCTCGGGTCCATTGACTTGGTTTGGCCTTCCTCCTTCCATTTAATGTTATTTTTAGCTCCAAAAAACCTCGATTTGAACCCGAGTAATCCATAATATCTCCAAATGGTCTGTTTAAGCTCTTAACCTGAAATTGGATGATTTAAACACGTAAATGCTCTGAAATTATCATAAAAACTAGCAATGTATAAGCCTAAGGATAACACATTTTGTTTGCTATTAGGAGATGATACTCGGTACTCAAACACCGTTTATTTTATTACTTGTTGCAATTGACTGTGTATACTTGCACATTAGTAGTGTAGTTTGCATGATAATTCATTGCACACTGCGCACGCATCACTAAAGTTTGATTCTAGTTTGTGTTTGTTTTATTTTTATATTTAATTAAGTTATTTTCATTACTACATTCAAGAAGTATCTATTTTTTTTCTTCATTCTTAGTTATGAATTTTTATTATTTTAAAGCTTTGTTTTTCACTTTTATAATGAGAAGCTAATTTTTCCATAGGGGTTCAAGTTTATGATTGCCCTAGAGGAAAGATGTCAAGCTCGATAGCAAAAACAACTCTAGCTAACGCTTGAACCAAGTATGCTTTTGGTGAGTGAAATGTTGGGTAAACCCTAGTTGGCCAACTAGTGTTACTTGTCAAGCTTAAGCTTAATACCATAAGGGTTAAGTGAAGAAAATGTCACAAAAGCAATGGATGAAAAGGCTAGACATAAGTCCTGAAACTTCGACCCTAGACATAGGGCGAGACTCCAAAACCACTAGAGTTGTGTGCCAAATTACCTGAGTTAGATTTACCATAGACATATAAGTTTAATCACTTAACCTCCTAAAGATACTTCATAGAAGGTCAAATGGGAGTTGAACTCGGTTTACATAGTTTTTGTGTTAGTTAGAATTGCAATTGCATTCTAGTTGCATTATCTTTTGTAAAGGGCATAAGCATTCTTGAATCTCTTGAATTCCCTTGCTTTGTAATCACTTTTCGGTAGCTAAAACCACCCAAAAATCATCTTTTTACACCCACGGTTACCTTTCATTGCAGTTTGTCAACAATTTGTGTCATCTCAATAAGTTTTATTAAATTTGTTCTCTTTGGTACGGTACTCTGGAATACTCCAGTTTAATATTACTTCGATCATGTGCACTTGCGTGTAGCCGATCAGTGTGTGTTGAAGAATTTACCATTTACAAATGATACTATCGATTATATAGCAATCGCCCTTTGTAATCGAAAATTACCTCACAATTATTCTTCTAATTATTAAATAATTGCTCACTATTGTAATGATTTTCCGTAAAAAATCTAATTTTTCTTTACGAATTCAAATGATCCTCTTATAAACCATGGTCAATCTAGGAGGATTGCTCATTAGAGACTTGATCAACCTATATAGGTCGGTCTCCAAGGGCTTGTTGGGGTGTATGCCCTAATCGTATGTAGTTTGTAATTTTTATTGTTGTAAATAAATAAGAGTTATTTATTCGAACTTTGTGTCCCATATATTTTATAAACTTAATCTAATAAACTAAGCTCCAGGGTCATTGTATAATGCGAGAACTAGAACTTGAACGGTGTGTAGTGGACACACGAGGAGGATCGCGTTCGAGTTACTGACCCGAACGGTCTACAGTATATGGATAGGGTTTAAAACCTAATCCTGGTTACACTGTAGATGCGCCTTGCTTTGTATTTGATACAAACGAGGTGATCCAGCTCGTTCATGTAGTTAACATGCGCGTGGGGGCATCCTGTGCAATGCGATTGTACAAGACCGGACCGTGAATTATTAAACCTACTGATGTAACACCATTAACAGGATTGGACTAATAACTTCGTGGATGACCATTAGTGACTCGTCCTTAATCCTGAGCGTGTTACGAACCCTTATCTGCGGGGGTCTGTCCTTTGACTAGTACGGGTGAGGGTGGCCACAGTTGCTCACCAAATATGCCTGCCTTCTTAGGGATAGGACCACGTGGGGAGCTGGGAGCTTAACTACGCAAGATGGAATTCACTCGTTCCTGAATTAGGAAAACTAGAGGGGTTGTTCCCTTAAGTGTTGCCTCCAGGGCTTGGACAACGGGCGCCTACGCTCTCACTGGCCCAAGAGGGATGTTGTTTATGATTGGACCATGCAACGTAGTTGTTCATTAGAGGAGAGTGGCACTTAAGGAGCTAGAGGTAGACACAGGGATAAAACGATAATTTGACCCTGTTGTGACTACGAACAACCTGTGAAAGGACAACTCACGGGCATTGGTTATATTGATGGACACAACTTGTCCTACAGTGATGGGAGTGCAGCTACGAGCTTTAGTGGAGTGTTACCATATGCTAATGAATGTTGAATAACCGGGTCAAAGAGTTTGATAGGTTAGTCTCAGATCATTGGAGCGCGTCATCTGTAGGTCCATTTGGTCCATCGGTTGGCTCAAATTGGACAAAATTAAGAGTTTACAGTTTGGTGTGAATTTGAAGTGTTCAAATTTATTAATTGAGTATTTATGTCATTTATATATGATATAGTTGCCATAATATATAGTTTGATGTGAATGAGATTCATAATAAATTATAGTATAGCCTAATTGATTAATTAGTGCTAATTAGAGAAATTAAATTGAGTGTGATTCAATTTAAAATTCCACAATTATGCAAATGAGATTTGTATAATAAGGTATGAGATACCTTATATTATGTGATATGCAAATATGATTTGCGTATCATATAATTGTGGTAAAATGGTGAATTGGTGGAGATTTTAACTCCACACACATCATTATATAAAGGCTTTGTGATAAGCCTTTGGTAAGTCATTCTGGCATTTTTTGGATATTCACTTCCAAGAGCAAAGAGAATTCCCTCCCAAAATCAAAGAGAGTTCCACCACTCTCCTTCAACCTACCGAGAACAACCAAGAAGTCCTTTTGGAGGTGTCCCTGTTGTTCGGTTCGAGGAACGAGATCGTTGGTACGAGAGAGTTCGTGACCACCGGAGGAGAAAATACTGAAGAAGAGTTCTTCAAGAGGTTAGTAACATTTGCTTACTGTTTTCTTCTCTTTACCGTATGTTTAGCCTAGTTTATATGTGATGCATTCAATTTTAAGAATACCGTTTCACAACAAATCAACGACGTTTCATAATGTCTTCCGTTGCGGGAAATCCATTCCCTTCAATTGGTATCAGAGCCAATCATTTGCCTTTGTTGTGCATGTTGTGATTTCTACAAAATTAGGTGGGTAGCCTTAATTTCATGAGATGAATTTGTGGTTTGCATGTTGGATGTTTCGGTTTTTGGCACTTAGAATAGGTTTACATTAATGTTGATGAGATCAATGTAAGGGCCCGTTGTTTTGGGCATTTTTTAATGTAAATCGATTATGTAAGTCCGTGTCGTTCGTGGCATGAGATGCTGTGACAAAACGGAGCAGAAACGAACGAAAATGGCGAAAAACAGCAAGCTGTGTTACTAGAAGATTCACTGGCATTACGACGCTATTCTTGGGTGTCACAACGCCATCCGCACGGACGGGCCGCCTGCTGCAGTGCAGCGTTGCGACGCAAAGGGTTGCGTTGCAATGCCGCTTGCATTGAGAACGCATGCCTGATGTTGTACGTTGTAGCGTTGCAACGCCGCCACAGCGTAGTGGAGCAGTTCCAGTGTTATTTCCGCGCGTAGTGGATAGTTGGAAGGTGGATTTGGTGGCTCGAGACGTGTTGAAGCCATTTTTTATTTAATTTATATTATTTATGTAAATTAAGTATTATTTTAATTTAATTTAATTAATATTAATATTAATGTTATATTAATGTTAATTAATTAAATTAATGTCCCTAGGGTGTCAAAATCGGTCTAATATTGCTATTTATTTTATTTTTATGCAATTGTTGTATGAAAATTCTATATGCATAATGTATGTCATATAGATTTAAAATCCCACCTTAGGTTAAACATTTCATGCATCATTTTATATTATAATTGTTATAATATATACTATGCATGTTAGGATTATATTATAAGTGTTATAATATGAGGCATGTGTTTTAATTTAATTAATATAAGAGTTATATTTCTTAGATTAAAAGCATTGACATGCATTTATACATGTAATGTATGTATATTATATAGTTTAATTATTCATGTGATGAATGATCAAACACCATAATATAGAAAATGCATGTAACCTAAGCTAATTATTAGTTTTAAATGGTTAAGAACTTGAATAATTAGACTTAGGTTTTCTAGTTCTAATAAGATTAGAATTAGGAAATCAATATGACTTATGAATGGTGACTAATTAGTAACTCTGTCTAAGGAAGGTTCTGTCTAAGACTGGGGTATTTAAGCTGACGCTTTGCGGAACACCCCTACCTGGGAATCGACCTATGAGTGAATTTGGTCCGGAGATTAATAGGTTATATTTCGTGAGTGTCGTTAATTAAGAGTTAATTTTATATACTCACTTAGACCTAAGTTAATAATGAGATTATAGACTTAGGCTAATCCAATATAAGTGTTATATTGGTAGACTTAGGTAAATAATAACCGGTTTATCTAGATCAATCCCGATTAATTTAAAGTGTTGAGTGGGAGGAAATAAAGTGTATAAGATACATTTAATTTTCCATCCACAAATCTCTGTTAAGTCACACCATGAGATCCATACTCGACCTCGTGGCCCAAATGGGAGCGTCCCCCCTACGGATGGTATTTGTATGGGTCAATATTCAACGTAAATGGAGAGAGTACTTATAGTGAGTGGGAACGGGACCTGTGAAAACGGGACCCACGGTCTCTTCTATTGATTCACTCCGTGAGACGCCCATGATCCGCCTGCTAGTTTGGCCTGGACCAGACAATCCCTTTGGATGCCTTGATCATGGGAGTCGGAACATCGTGAATTCCCGAAAGGGATACGATTTCATTGTTGGTTTTCCTTCGTAGTCCTCCCTTTGGTGGCTATTGTTTGGACGAATACTTGGAAATTAAAAGATAGAGGGTGACACTCATGGGATTCATTAAGAGTTAATGGATTCAGACCGAAAAAATGGTAACTGGATGCCTAATGGAATAAGAGTTATTCTGGTATTAGGGTCAAGTCGAGAAAGTCTCGTCCTAGAGGAGGATTGATTCTATCTACCCTTCGGTGGTGGTCATTCTAAACCTTTGGGGTATATTGCAATTTTTTATGACTTAGGGATCATAGAATAAAATTTGCTAAAACATGATTGGATTTTCAAAGTTTTTTGCAACACTAATACAAAATTTTGCTATTTCAGCCAACAAAATGTCGAGTTCAATTTTAGCCCTGTTAGCTTCTGACAAACTCATACTAGATAATTTTCAAACGTGGAAAAAAAATATCAACACAATCTTAGTTACCGACGACCTAAAGTTCGCGCTCATTGAGGAGTGTCCTCAACTGCTGAGCTCGACCGCGTCGCGAAGTGTCCGTGATGCGTACGATCGATGGATAAGGGCTAACGAGAAAGCCAAAGTCTATATCATTGCCAGCTTGTTTGAAGTCTTGGCAAAGAAGCATGAAGTTATGATCACCGCGAATGAGATCATGGAATCGCTGCAGAACATGTTTGGACAACAGTTCTTTCAGGTTCGGCTGATGCCCTCAAACACGTTTTCAATGCAAGGATGAAGGAGGGGACTATTGGGATATGTGCCCTAAACTTGTGTAATTTTAGTCAAATGAATAAAGAGTTATTTGATTTGATAGAATTATCTTCTCACTTTATAAATCCAATAAACTAAGCTCCAAGGTTATAATGAATCTTGAGCATCAGTGTAGTAGAAGTGTCCCTGTTGTTCGGTTCGAGGAACAAGATTGTTGAGATCGTTGGTACGAGAGAGTTCGTGACCGGAGGAGAAAAGACTAAATAAGAGTTCTTCAAGAGGTTAGTAACATTTGCTTACTGTTTTCTTCTCTTTACAGTATGTTTAGCCTAGTTTGTATGTGATGCATTCAATTTTAAGAAAACCGTTTCACAACGAATCAACGACGTTTTGATAACGTCTTCCGCTGCGGAAAATCCATTCCCTTCAAGTCCAACTAGGCTTCTACCGACCCATATGGGTCAACAAACTACGCCGTGAGCAACCCACTTAGGTTGACCAACTAGGGCCTTTGGGCGACCGTCATAGGTCATCTAAACTGGGCCTTGGCTAACCCACATGGGTCGACCAACTAGCTCGTGACTGACCCACATGAGTCGGTCAATCAAGGTGTTGGCTGACCTACATAGGTCAGACTTGGAGACCTTGGTCGTGCCTTTGACAACGTATGAACATGACTTGGTCCGATAGCCGACTTCCTTGCGAGTGGGGAACTCCCTCTTGACAAGGGTGAAGTGCGACGGTTGAAATACAAGGTTGCAAGGTATGTAATACAAGGGGTAAGTTATACAAAAGGAGTTATTCTCTTTCTTTCTTCAGGTGTCTCACACCCGTAGAAATGGAGTATGTTATGTGGGAGATACAAGAGGGTGTGTGCGACAATAACTTAGGAGCCCGATCCCTCGCACTCATGATAATTCGACACGACTACTATTGGCTACCATGATGCGAGATGCTTGAAAGTTTGTCAGATCCTGCGATTGGTGTCAACGTTTCATTGTAATTATTTGTTAATCCCCGAGCCAATTTCGAATGTATTGAGCCCGTGGTTGTTCGCATAATAGAGAATTGATCTCATCAGACCATTACCTCGAGGAGAGGCCAGACTATGTACGCTATGGAAGTCGTCAACTATTTTACCAAGTAGGTAAAGGTAGAGGCCTTAGCCATAATAACTGAAAAGAAGGTGACTGATTTTGTTTGGAAAAACATTATTTGTCGATTTGGCATACCTAGTGTTTTGATTAGTGACAGTGGATGCCACTTTGACAATAGTGTGTTCCAAAAGTTTTGTTGAATTGAGCATCAAGCATTGTTGTTTTTCCTCTCCTGCTCACCCACGGGCTAATAGAAAAAGTGGAGGTCGTTAACAAGATCATCAAGAAGAATCTGAAAAATAAATTCGTAGATGACCATTAGTGACTCGACCTGAATCCTGAGCGTATTACGGACTCCTGTCTGCGGGGGTCTGTCCTTTGACTAGTACGGGTGAGGGTAGTATCAGTTACTTGCCCAATATGCTTATCTTCTCGTGACGTAAACCAAGTAGAGAGTCTGAGGAACCTACTTACGCGAGATGGAATTCACTCGCCTCCGCGTATAGGGAATCTAGAGGGTTGTTCCCTTAAGTGTTGTCTCCGTGGCTTGGACAACGGCGCCCACCTTCTCACCGCCCGAGAAGGGTGTTGTGTATGGTTGGACCATCACAATATGTTGTTCATTAGAGGAGCCGTGGGGACTTATGGAACAATATGTAGACACAGGGGTAAAGCGGTAATTTGACCAAACGTGTCTCACGAACAACCCGTGAAGGGTCGACTCATGGGCATTGGTTATATCGGTGGACACGTAATATTCTACATCGATGGGAGTACACTGCAGGTTTTTAGTGGAGTGTTATCGTAGCTAATGAACATTGGTTGACCGGGGTAAAAGAGTTTGACGGTTAACCTCAAATCATTGGAGCCCGTCAATGTAGGTCCATTAGGTCCCTTGGTTGGCTCAATCTGGGATAAAAGAAGAAGGGTTAATGTTTTGGCATGAAATTGAAGTGTTCAATTTCACTTTAAGAGTATTTATATCATATAGATGATATAATATATAGTTTAATATGAATGAGATTCATAATGAACTATATATTAGCCTAATTGTTGAATTAAAGGCTAATTGGAGAAATTGATAGAGAGAAAATAAATTGAATGTGATTCAATTTAATTAAATCCACAATTATTGCAAATGAGATTTGCAACATAAGATATGAGATATCTTATATTATATAATTATGTAAATAAGATTTACATAACATATGGTTGTGGTAAAGTGGTAATAATGTGAAGTTGTGAAGTTCATCATTCCACTATATAAACCCTTTGTAAGATGGGTTTGGTAAGCTAAGCAAAGCTAAGTTCTCATTTTTGGATTTTGACCTAAGAATCCAAAAGTGAACTCTCTCCATTCTCTCATTTCTCCTATCTTTCCCAAAAACAAAAGTTCCCACCAACTTTCCTTCTCCAAAAGAGAACAACCAAGAAGATCATTTGGTAGTGTTTGGGATCTGATCGTGGAAGAGTTCGTAGAGATCGAGAAGCACGAAGAGTTCGTGATTAACAAGGAGAGTTTGTTGAATTGGTCTACAACAAGTAAGTGTTTTTCTTCTTGCTGTAAAATTTCAGCATGTTTAGCCTAGATCTAATAGTTAGATCAATTTTAATAAGCATGTTGCATGATGATACCACGACGATTCGATCGTCTTCCGTTGCGCGGGGATTCTCAATCCCTTCACCATCGTCTTTGTCGTAGTGGGGCCAACCCAACACTCACGACAACATTGTTGTCACGGAGTACACTCAACGTCGACAACAAAAAATGACTTGTGTGCACGCGGTACTCTACAGCCTCAGGCTCAATATCTCAGTCATTTACTTATTCAAGTCCTAGAAAAATACATGAAAATACTTGAAAATGCCTGCTTATCTTTTTCTTTCGAAAAACTCAAGCTTACTCAGCTTGTTCATGGAAACTGAAAATCTTTAAATAATACTTGCTAGTACATGCTTGCTTGAAATCATAACATTTCCACAAAACTTCGGTAATGAATAAGCATATGCTCACATATAAATTTCATTGTGAAAACTAGGCTCACAACGAGCACTTGAAATCATTTCTAGGAAATCATGTATGCTCATAAGTATGTGCTCAAAAGAAAACATAAAGAATTTAAGTCATTTCATTCTAGGGAAATCATGTGTTTTTCCTTAAGCATAATTCAAGCATATAAATCGTTTTCGAAGTTCGTTTTGTCACTCACAGCGTCAGAACTAGAACATTGACCCGTATACTCGACCTATTTCCTCTTGGCCTGTCAAACAAACCAAAACCAAGCATTAGAACCTCGAGCTCATGAATTTAACCCTAAGATTACAAAAACCATTCTATCTATTTTCCAGCATTCTACAGATTTTATACACTGACTTCACACACTCATAACTTCTTCATTACTTAGGAAAAAAGGATGTACTTTATATCAAACTCTTTCTTTTTGAACCCTCTAAAATGCATCTGAAGAAATAAAATTGAAATTCTAAAAGGATTTGTCCGTAAATACCTTGAAAGTTGCTTCCTCAACAATAAGCTCCTTCTATTTCCAAATTCATTTTCCTGCTAAACCCTGAACTTAACCTGACATTTAAGGCAACTTACAATCATTTTCTACTCACGACTCTTCACAAGAGTTTTAAAAAATTAAATAAGCTTTTCAACCATACCTATTTATAGCTTCTGATTCGAATTCTACCGTTCAACACGACTTAAAAACCAGAGATTTTTTCAGATTTGACAGCAATTCTTCTCCTCTTCCTTCCCTTTCACAAATCAGTAACTTAAAGTTAGAATTTGCTCTAGCTTCCTTTACAAAATTTGTTCCAAAATGAGTTAACTTTCAATAAAATTAAACCTCACCTCTTAGCTCTTCTTTTGGAGCTCAAAACGTTTCAAATATCAGAATTGGACAAAATTAATCACAAAACCTTTCTATGCAACCTTGAATTTAGCTTTCCCCTTTCTTCTTCTTCCTTCAACCCTCTCCCACAAAACTCTCTGATTTCCTTTGATAAAATAGGAGCAAATGGGGTGAAATTCAATTAAAAAGATGTTAGGTGGTGGTGGGTTTATCAATTTCTTTTTTATATATATATTTTTTCCTTTCTTTCTTTCTTCCTTTTTCTTTTCTTTTCTTTTCTTTTTCTTTTCTTTATTTTTTTTCCAAAAACAAAACAAATCCAAAACTTAATAAAACATTTCTTTTCCTTTCTTTCTTTTTTTTTTTTTTTTTTTTTTTAAAGGATTCCAAAGACAAATCTCGGGTTTACATCTCTTCCATTTCTTTTTGTCCTTTAATTTTTACTGATCTTATACAATGAGGACAATATACAATTTAGGTTGTGGTGGAAATTATTATTGTGCTTTAATGATGTGTTTAGCGTGATTGGTTGAGTGCTTAAGCATTTAAGCTCAGACCTATCTTGTGGGTTGTTGTTGTGCTTTGATGAGGAGTCCTTGAACATTTGAGCTCATATTATTGATTGATTTGAGCTCATATTATTGACTGATTGTGTTAAACATGTAATTTTTTATTGATTGTGTGAAATTTTTTAGTTTTTTATTGGAAATCTAAAAAAAAAATTGAAAACTTTGAGCTTTATTGTGGGATGAAGTAGTTTCTTTGTGCATGATCATGGCATCTTAGGATTTGCTAATTTTGCTAATTATATGCATCTTATGAGAAGTTGAGCATGTTGTTCTAATTTGAGTCTCTTTAAAAAAAATCTTGCATTACTTGAACACTTTTGAGAAAATATTAGCCCTTCTTGCATGGTTTCGAAGTCCTAGAGTAGCTTTATAAGGACAAGATGTTCATTGTCACCTCGATAGGCTTTAGGCCTACCTTAGGGTTATTTTTGCATGAGAACTTGTAATGCAAAGCTTAGGAGGAAAAAATGTGCTTATCTGCCTAGAAAAATTTAAAAAAAAATATTGGGTAGAAAAGAAATTTTTTTAAGAAAATTGCGAAAAAGTATAGACTTGTTGTGTGCATATGGATCAAGGTGAAAATAGCTACCCCTATTGTGATCAGTTAGGTTATCCATTGAGTGAGTGCTATGCATAAGGGTCCCTATGATAGGTGTGTGAAAGCTAGCCCCTTTGAGGTAAAAGAATTCAAGTTTAGCTTGGGTTTGTTTGAGTTTAAACACCTGGGCTTAACAATACTTGTTTGATTATTACTTACTCTTTTGTTAGTTCTTTGGATAGTGTAGAGAGAAGATAGATTTAGGTCCTTGTAAATCTATTTCGCGCTTGTAGGGAGCATGTTAGAATGACTGATTGCACACACGCACTCAAGGATTTTCAAGAATGTTATTTTTTTTTAAAAAAAAAATGCTTATAGGTGGATAGTGGGTTGTTTAGTGCTTCTCATTCATGCACTTTTAGTTAGTCAAATGAGCATTGAGGATTAAGTCATGCATGATATTTCCATTGATTCCTATTTAAGCTCTTATGGGCTCGAGGACTAGCAAGATTTAGGTTGGGGGTTGTGATAGAACCTGTAAAGTCCTATTTAATAATACTTATTTCTTGCTAGTTAAAGGAATTTTATGTGGTTTATTGTTATTTTGTAGGGATTTGAGCAATTTACATATTTTGGAGAGTTTGCAACATTTTGAAGTTAATTTGGACCAAATCAAAGATGATTCAAGGAACTAATTTTTATATCAATTTTGACAGATCAAACCATGAAATTTGAAGATTCAAATATATTCAAATTTGGTATTAGATCGAAGCTTATTGAATGCCCTTTCCAACGGTATAAGATCTGTTGCATTCCACTAAGTATTCTAAATGTTATGGTATTTTGAGTGGTCACTGCTTTTGCTGGAAAATAATTTGTGTCAATTTTTGTCTCCATTATCTTGATAATTACATTTATAAATATAGACAAATTAGATACCATTTTAAAGCTCTCTGAAAGAGTTTTTCATCTATATAAAAATCATGTCAATCCACATCTTGGAGAAGAAGTTATTAGCAAAAAAAACTAAAGACTTATTGAATGTCATTTCCAACGGTATAAGATTCGTTGCGTTCCACTAAGTATTCTAAATGTTATGATATTTTGAGTGGTCACTGCTTTTGCTAGAAAAAAAATTGTGTCAATTTTTGTCTCCATTACTAGCTAATTACATTTATAAATATAGCCAAATTAGATACCATTTTAAAGCTCTCTAAAAGAATTTTTCATCTATATAAAGATCATGTCAATCCACATATTGGAGAAGAAGTTATTAGCAAAAAACTAAAGATTGTGCAGTCTAGAAACTTTCCTTATTTGCCACCTTCTGCATTTGTTTTGAGAATTTAGAATAGGATTTTTGGATTTTGGATATATTTTCCAGCATTTTGCAAGATAGAAAATTATTTTCTTTATTTTATTTTATTTTAAATATTATTTCCTAATTGTTTTAGAAAAATATCTTTCTTGAATTTAGGGTTTCTTGCTTGCAAAGGTTATTTAAGCCTTCTTTTGAACCAAGCAAGGAGAGCCCCTTAATGTAATCCTTTGAGACAATAGTTTTTAGTTTTTTCTCTCTTTATTATTTTTTTTTTGGAATTATATCGAACCAATGACATATCTTGGCTACCTCATCACGATTAGCGGCTAAGTTAAGTATTCCAATTCATAGCTCGATTATAGTCAGTTGCAAACTTTGTGAGGCTTGTACTTCAATTAAATTTTCTTAAATTAGCAAGTATTTTTTAATTTTCGTATTTATTTTAAGAGTGAGTAATTTTGATTGAACTGACGCCTCAATTGTTTTTACATGCTTTACTGTTATTCTTGATGCATGATTTGTAATTGTCATGTCACTTGACCTTGTAGCAATAAAGTTATAACTTGTGTGTGATTCATGGGTTTCCATATTTTTGTAGCTAGCATGTTTAACGCTAGGAAATTTAAAAAAAAAAACATGTTAATTAGTTTAAGGGTACTTAATCTAACTAGGTGTGTTGGTTCTTCCAAAGTACATAATGCCTTTATCCTAATTATTTAGGAATGGTTTCGTACAAAATTATTAGGATAATTAGCGTTAACTTTGACGTTTGTTGAAGTTGATGGTTTTAGGGGATTTGGAATTCCCGCAGCGGAAGACGTTGTGAAACGTCATTGATCCATTGTGTAATTCTTATCTTAAAATTGAACTAAACTACTTTAATTCTAGGTTAAACATGCTATTAAGAAGAAGAAAACTGTAGGGAATACGCTACTTACTTGTTGAAGAACTCTTATTCAACGCTTTCCCTCTCCGCTCACGATCTCTCTCGATCCAACGTTCTCCTCGAACACGAACCTCGATCCAAACAGCAAGACACTTCCAAAACGTCTTCTCAGTTGTTCTCGGGAGGTTGAGGGAGAGTAGGTGGGACTCCCTTTGGATTTTGAGTGAGGAGAGAATGAGAGAATTGAGAGAGAGTTGAGAGAGATTGGAGGTCTCTTGGAACTTAAATTTCCAAAAAATGAGAACCAACCTTACCAAAGACTTCTCACCAAGCCTTTAAATAATAGTGAGATTTGGAGTTAATATCTCTACTAAACTACCATTTTACCACAACTATATGATATGCAAATCATATTTGCATATCACATAATATAAGGTATCTCATACTTTATTATACAAATCTCATTTGCATAAATGTAGAATTTTAAATTGAAACACATTCAATTTAATTTCTCTCAATTCAATTTCTCCAATTAGCACTAATTAATCAATTAGGTTATTCGATAGTTTATTATGAATCTCATTCACATCAAACTATATATTATGTCATCTATATCTCATATAAATGACATAAATACCCAAATAATCAATTTGAACACTTTAAATTCACACCAAACTTTAAACCCTTAATTTGTCCAATTTGGGCCAACCGAGGGACCTAATGGACCTACACGTGACGAGCTCCAATGATCCGAGACTAACCTGTCAAACTCTTTGACCCAGTTATTCAACATTCATTAGCTACGGTAACACTCAACTAAAACCCGTAGCTACACTCTCATCACTGTAGGACAAGTTGTGTCCATCGATATAACCAATACCCATGAGTCGACCCTTCACAGGTTGTTCGTAGACACTGTTGGGTCAAATTAACGTTTTACCCTTGTGTCTATCTCTTGCTCCTTAAGTCCCACTGCTCCTCTAATGAAAACCTACGTTGCATGGTCAAACCATAAACAACAACTCTCTCAGGCGAGTGAGAGAGTGGGGCCCCGTTGTGCAAGCCCTGGAGACAGCACTTAAGGGAACAACCCCTCTACTTTTCCTAAGTCGGGAACGAGTGAATTCCTTCTTGCGTAGTCAAGTTCTCATCTCCCCACGTGGTCCTGTCCCTGAGAAGATAGGCATATTTAACGAGCAACAGTGGCCACCCTCACCCGTACTAGTCAAAGGACAGACCCCCGCAGACAGGAGTCCGTAACACACTCAGGATTAAGGTCGAGTCACTAATGGTCATCTACGAAATTATTAGCCCTATACTGTTAACGGTGTTACATTAGTAAGTCTAATAATCCACGGTCCGGTCTTGTACAATCTCATTTCACGGGATACCCCCACTCGCATGTCAACCACATGAACGAGTCAGATCACCTCATTTGTATCTAATACAAAGCGGGTCGCATCCACAGGGTATCCAGGATTAGGTCTCCAATCCTATCCATATACTGTAGACCGTTCGGGTCATTAACTCGAACGTGATCCTCCATGTGTGTCCACTACACACCGTTCAAGTTCTTAGTTATTTCATAATACAATGACCCTGGAGCTTAGTTTATTGAATTAAGTTTATGAAAAATGCGAGACACAAAGTTCAAATAAATAACTCTTATTTATCACACAAAGTTCAATTAAATAACTCTTATTTATTTACAACTTGGAATATTACAAACTACACGAGATGATGACATACATCCCAACATTTTGGGGTTTCCTATCAAGTTGACTAAGTGTTTGCATAATTCAGTTAAAATGTTTCAAATGCCTATGATCGATTTTGCAATTGGTTAAAACTGTACATTTGGATTGGACGTTGGTAATTAGATTTTACCTATCTTTGTTTTTATTTGCATATGGTTTATTTTATTTTTTAAAAAAAACAACCCCCTTTTTATTTTCTTTTGCAAATTTAATTTGAAAAATTAATATTTGGTTTTCTAAGATCGACCCGATCCACTCAATACTACAAGTAGCTTAGGATAAGTTTTATAAATTTTAATTTGACGAGCCCTCGATAAGCTCGCATCAAGCCGAAAGATAGCAAGGCAGTAGGGGTGCGAGCCTAAGACTCATGAACAGTCCCATTAGCGATATCCTTCAAAAAGTTTTCCAAATTAGCACAATCGCCCATGGTTGTACGAGAATCAGAAAGATAACTTTTTGAAGTAGCATCGCAGAGTTCCATGTATTCTGTACCCAAGAAGTCGAAGGACATGTCGGATGGTGGTCGTGGCAATCTCATGTACCAATTAACTCTGACCTATTGGGATTTATACCCTAAACTTGTGTAATTTTGATCAAATAAATAAAGAGTTATTTGTTTTGATCAAATTATATTCTTGTTATATAAATCCAATAAACTAAGCTCCAAGTTTATAATATATCTTGAACATCACTGTAGTGGACACTATTTGGATTGTGTTCAAGAATAAAACCTAAATGGTCTATGGTATAAGAATAAGGTTGGAAACCTCATTCTGCTAACACCATGGATGCGACCCACTTTGTAATTAGTACAAATGAGGTAATCCAACTCATTCATGTAGTTGACATGCGAGTGGGAGCATCCTGTATGAAGAGTTCATACAAGACCAGACTGCAAATTATTAGTCTAACCAGTGTAACACCGTTAACAGGATAAGACTGATAATTTATAGATGGTCATTAGTGACTCAACCTAAATCCTGAGTAAGTTAAGAACTCCTACTTATAGGGGTTTGTCCTTAGACTAGTATGGGTGAGAGTGGCCTGTAGCCGACTCAATAAGCCTACCTTCTCTGGGACAGAACCTCGTAGGTAGCTGGGGACTTAACTGTGCAAGATGGAATTCACTCATTCCTACACCAAGGAATTAGATAAGTTGTTCCCTTAAAAACTGACTCTAGGTCTTGAACAATGGGGCCCCACCCTCTAACTGACTTAAGAGGGTACGAGTCTATGGTAGGACCTTAGACTTGTTGTTCATTAGAGGATCAGTGGTGCTTAAGGAACAAAGAGGTAGTCACAGGGGTAAAACGATAATTTGACCCAACTGTGATTACGAAGAACCTGTGAAGGGTCGACTCATGGGTAATGATTATATCAGTTGACACAATATAATCTACAGTGAGGAGAGTGCAGCTACAAGTCTATAGTGGAGTCACTTGTAGTTAATGAATATTGATTAATTGGATCAAAGAGTTTGATCAGTTAATCACACATCATTGGAGCTCATGAAGGTCCATTAGGTCCCTCCATTGGCTCAACATGGTTATATTGAGGGTATAAAGTTAGGAATGAAATTGAAGTGTTCAATTTTATATATGAGGTGTTATATCAGTTATATGTGATATAATTGTTATAATATATGGTTTTAATGTGAATTAGATTCGCATATAAACTATATACTAATGAGAGAATGAAAGAGGGATAGGATGGTAATTTCATGCCTATTTCCCTATATATAGTTACATGAGATGCAATTTGAGGTGAAGGCTTTTCAACAAAACCCTTGCATTCTCTCACACATGGTGTTGGAAAGAGTTCCAACTACAATCTTAAAAATATCTCACCTCACCTAAAGGGAACCCACCTTCCTCCCTCACCTAGAGAACAACGGAGAAGATCCGGTGGTAGTGTCGGTGATCGTTCGGGTTCATGTTGCTGAGATCGTGAACGTGGGAGAAGGAGCACTTGAAGAAAGAGTTCTTCAAAGGTAATGTCTTGTTGTCCATCTTGTAGAAATGCATGCTTAATCTAGTTAGATTAGTTCTTGATTGTAATCCATGTAACAAAATTAAGAACACGCGATGTACAATCGCTTCCGCTGCGGGATTCGATCCCTTCAATTGGTATCAGAACCAATTGTGTTCTTAATTTTCGTTCTGGATTCATCAAGAACGAGGTGGGATTTACTGTTTTTCATGAGATGAATGAACGGTTTGCAATTTGACATTTTCAATTTTGGCACTTAGATTTACATAATTTCGTTGAATCGTTCAATGTAAGGGCCTATTGTTTTGGGCATTTTATTATGTAAATCGAGTATGTAAGTCCGAGTCGATCGAGGCAAGGTTGTTGCTGAGAAGATCAGATCGAAAACGAGCAAGAAATGGAGCATTTTCCTTGTTGTTTGTGTGCAGCATTGCAACGCTGTTCATTGGTGTTGCAACACTGCGCTTGCGGAAGGAGGCGCGCATCTGAAGGCAGCGTCCTTCAGCGTTGCAACGCCGAAGGCATTTTGCAACGCGCTCCAACGGGCAGAAATGGACAAGGCACAACGTTGCAACGCTGCCATCAGCATTGCAACGCCGAAGGCGTTTCAGAAGGCCTTCAAACGGACGGAAAAACGTATTTTTATATATATTAAATATAAAAACGTTTTATATTTAATTTATTTTTATTTTATTTAATTTTAATTTATATAATTAGATTGTATTAATTAAAATTGAATTTAGGGTACTAAAATTGGTCTAATTTTGCTATTTAAATTATGCAATTGTTGTGTAATTATTGTCATGCATAATGTATGCTTTTAATTTAGAAATCCCACCATAGGTTAAACATTTTCATACATCATTTATAATATAAAGAGTTATATTATATAGTTTGCATGATTAATTAATATAAAGTGTTATATTAATTTATGGACAGCATTGACATGCATTATATATCATGAGATGATTATGCTATGTATGTCTTATTATTCATGAGATGAATGATCAAGCACTATAACATAGTATGCATGCCACCTAAGGTAAATTATTAGTTTTAAAATGTTTAGAACTTGGAAATAATATACCTTAGGTTATCTAGTTCTAATTAGATTAGAATTAGGAACCAAGCAATTTATAAACAATGATTAAAAGAGGAACTTTGTCTAAGGAAAGTTTTGTCTAGGGTGGGGTATTTAAGCTGACGAAAACGGAACACCCCTACCTGGAAACTGACCTGTGAGTGAAATTTAATCAAAGAGTTTATAAATTATAGTAGCGTCAACGGGTTTATTAAGGGGTTAATAAATTCGAAATCGTAGGCTTAATAGAAAGAGTTATATTAGCAAACTTACGATAAAATCAATATAAGAGTTATATTGATTATGAATATAAGAGTTATATTGATAAGTTTAGGTAAAACCATTAGTCGGGTTTAAGCCTAAGTAAGATTCCTATAGATTTAAAGTATCCAGTGGGAGGAAAAGTGTATATGATACATATTTTTCTACCTACGTATCTCCGGGAAGTTCACACCGTGAGACTCATACTTGGCCTCGTGGCGCAAACGGGAGCGTCCCCCTTCGGATGGTGTTTGTATGAGTCAATATCAAGGTGAATGGAGAGGATACTTATAGTGTGTGGGAGCAAGTTTATTGAAAACAAAACCTATGGTCTCTTCAGTCGGTTTACACCATAAGATCACTATGGTCAACCTGCTAGTTTGGCCTGGACCAGACAATCCCTTCGGAGGGCTTGATCATAGGGGATCGAACACAGTAGACACCCGAAAGGGATAAAGATTTCCTTAGTCTGTTTTTCAATCTAGTCCACCCTTCGGTGGATTTTATTGGATGTGGACTCTGGGATCTAAAGACAGAGGGTTACACTCACGAGGTACATAAGTAGTGTATGTATCCTGACCGAATAATGGTAACTAAATCCTATAGGAATAAGAGTTATTCTGGCATTAGGTTTTGGTCAAGAATGTCTTGATCTAGAGGAGTAGTATTTTTTATTACCCTTCGGTGTCATACATTCTAAATCTTTGGAGTATCATTACAAATTATGAATGACCTAGGAATCATTTGATAATTAGCTAAAACATGATTGGATTAGAATTATAGCAAGAAACTCATACAAGTTTTGTTTGTAAATTTTCAGCAAAATGTCTAGCTCTATAATTTCCTTATTGGGTGCGGAAAAGTTAACCGGAGAGAATATGATGACATGGATAAACAAACTCAACACTATATTGGTAGTGGATGATCTGAAGTTTGTGCTAACTGAGGAGTGTCCTCAGGTGCCCGACTCGAATGCGTCACAAAATGTTCGTGATGCATATGATCGATGGATCAAGGCCAATGATAAAGCCAAGGTCTATATGCTGGCAAGTATGTCTCACATATTAGCCAAGAAGCATGAGGACATGATGACCGCTAAGGAAATCATGGATTTCGTGCAGGGTATGTTTGGACAACAGTCCACACAGGCCCGACACAATGCCCTCAAGTACATATTCAACTCAAGGATGCCAGAGCGTTCATCTGTTCAGGATCATGTCCTGGATATGATTGTACACTTAAACATCGTGGAGTCGAATGGTGCTTCCATCGATGAATCGAGTCAGGTCAGCTTCATTCTGAAAACCCTTCCATATAGGTTCCTATAGTTTAGAAGTAACGTTGTTATGAACAAGCTTACTTTTAATCTCACCTTCCTTCTGAATGAACTCCAGACCTTTCAATCTTTGATGAAAATTCAGGGATCGAAAGGTGAGGCAAATGTTGCCAGTAGGAGTTATCACAAAGGTTCGACCTCTGGAACAAAAACAATGGCTTCATATTCTTCTAACCTTAATGGGAAGAAGAAGAACATGAAGAAGGTTGGTAAAGGGAAACGAGCTGACAAAGTTGCCGCCCAGAAGGGCAAGAAAGTCAAAGAAGTTGCAGATAAAGGAAAGTGTTTCCATTGCAACGAAGACGGACATTGGAAACGGAACTGTCCGAAGTACATTGCAGAAAAGAAGGAAGGTAAATATGATATACTTTGCTTAGAAGCTTGTTTAATGGATAATGATAAAACTGCTTGGATACTTGATTCAGGCGTCACTAATCATGTTTGATCTTCTTTTTAGGGAATTGATTCTGGCAAGCAGCTCTGAAAAGGAGAGATAACGCTCCGGTTGGAAATGGAGAAGTCGTCTCAGCTGTAGCAGTAGGCACGATGAAGCTTTATTTTGGCAAGAAATATATGTTGTTAGACAATATATTAGTGATACTAGGGTTTACTAGAAACCTTATTTCAATTTCTTGCCTTATAGAACAATGTATTTTTGTTTCTTTCTATATGAATAAAGTGTTTATTTTGAAGAAAGGTGTGGAAATATGTTCAGCTTCATTAGAAAATGAGTTGTATGTTTTAAGGCCTAATTCAGTCAAAATGGTTTTGAACACTGAATTATTTAAAACTTCAAACACACAAACTAAGAAACGTAAAATTTCTCCTAAAGAAAATGCTCATCTTTGGCATCTTAGATTGGGTCACATTAATCTCAATAGGATTGAGAGATTGGTAAAGAATGGACTTCTAAATGAGTTAGAAGAAAATACTTTACACAGATGTGAATCCTGCCTAGAAGGCAAAATGACTAAAAGACCTTTTAGTGGAAAAGGTTATAGAGCCAAAGAACCTCTTGAGCTTATACATTCAGACCTTTGTGGTCCGATGAATGTTAAAGCCAGAGGCGGTTATGAATATTTCGTCTCTTTTATAGATGATTATTCTAGATTTGGGCATATTTACCTAATGCATCACAAGTCTGAAGCACTTGAAAAGTTCAAGGAATTCAAGACTGAAGTTGAAAATCAATTAGGTAAAACGATTAAGACACTTCAATCTGATCGAGGTGGAGAGTACATGGATTTAAAATTTCAGAACTATATGACAGAACATGGAATTACATCCCAACTCTCAGCTCCCGGTACACCACACCGAAACGGTGTATCGGAAAGGAGAAATAGAACCTTGTTGGGCATTGTTCGATTAATGATGAGTTATGCTCATCTCCCTAGTTCCTTTTGGGGTTATGCTGTAGAGACTGCGGTATACATTTTGAACAATGTGTCATCAAAAAGTGTTTCTGAAACACCTTTTGAACTCTGGAAAGGACGTAAAGGTAGTTTATGTCATTTCAGAATATGGGGTTGTCCAGCACATGTGCTTGTGACAAATCCAAAGAAGTTGGATTCACGTTCAAAGTTGTGTCTATTCGTAGACTACCCAAAAGAAACAAGAGGTGGTTTATTCTATGATCCTAAGGAAGATAAGGTTTTTGTGTCGACAAATGCCACTTTCTTAGAGAAGGACCACATAAGGGACCACAAACCAAGAAGCAAAATTGTGTTAAGTGAGTTAGACGGAACAATAGCAAAGGTTGCTAATAAAACTGGTACGTCAACAAGAGTTGTTGATACTAGCTTGCCTAGTCAAGAGAGTCCATATCAAGAGTTGAGTATGCCTCGACGTAGTGAGAGGGTTATGACACAACCTGACCGTTACATGGGTTTATCTAAAACCCAAGTTGTTATGCCATATGACGACTGCGAGGATCCATCGGCTTACAATCAAGTGATGGTTGACAAAGACAAAGACAAGTGGGTCATAGCCATGGACCAAGAAATGGAGTCTATGCACTTCAATTCTGTTAGGGATCTTGTAGATAAACCTGTCGAGGTAAAACCTATAGGTTGTAAGTGGATCTACAAGAGAAAGCGTGGTGTAGATGGAAAGGTGCAAACCTTTAAAGCTAGACTAGTAGCAAAGGGTTATACCCAGGTTGAAGGGGTTGACTATGAGGAAACCTTTTCACCTGTTGCTATGGTAAAGTCCATCCGTATCCTACTTGTCATTGTCGCATATTATGACTATGAGGTATGGCAAATGGATGTCAAGACAACCTTTTTGAATGACAATCTTGAGGAAAACATCTACATGGACCAACCCAAAGGGTTCATTCAACCAGGACAAGAGCAAAAGGTTTGCAGGCTTAAAAGGTCAATTTATGGACTAAAACAAGCCTCTTGGTGCTGGAACATAAGATTTGATGAGGCAATCAAATCTTTTGGTTTTGACCAGAATGATGAGAACCTTGTGTCTACAAGAAAATCATCAATAGTTCTGTCGCATTCCTAGTTCTATATGTGGATGATATCCTACTCATTGGGAATTAGGTAGGGTATCTTACTGACATTAAGAATTGGCTAGCTACGCAATTCCAAATGAAAGATTTGGGTAAAGCGCAGTTTGTTCTTGGGATCCAAATCGTCCGGAACCGCAAGATTAAAACACTAGCCCTGTCTCAGACATCTTACATCGACAAAGTGTTGTTGAGGTTTAAGATGCAAGACTCCAAAAAGGGTTTATTGCCTTTTAGACATGGAGTTCATTTGTCTAAGGAACATTGTCCTAAGACACCTTGAGGAGTTTAGGATATGAGACGGATTCCTTACGCATCAGTTGTTGGGAGCCTGATGTACGTCATGTTGTGTACTAGGCAAGACATCTATTTTGCAGTTGGAATGGTCAGTAGGTATCAATCCAATCCAGGACTTGAACACTGAACAGCGGTTAAAACAATCCTTAAGTATCTACGGAGAACAAGGAACTACATGCTTGTGTATGGGGCTAAGGATTTGATCCTTACAGGATACACTGATTGATTCGACTTTCGGTGATAAAGATTCTCAGAAATCTACATCAGGGTCAGTATTCACTCTTAACGGAGGAGTTGTAGTATGGCGAAGCGTCAAGCAGGGATGCATCGTTGATTCCACCATGGAAGCCGAATATGTAGCAGCTTGTGAAGAAGCTAAAGAGGCTGTTTGGTTATGGAAATTCATGCTAAATTTGGAAGTTGTTCCAAATATGAGTATGTCCATCACGTTGTATTGTGATAACAGTGGTGCGTGGCAAATTCAAGGGAACCCCGAAGTCACAAGAGGGAAAAGCATATTGAGCGGAAATATCATCTCATCCGGGAGATCGTGCATCGAGGAGACGTGATCGTCACGAATATAGCCTCGGAGCACAATGTTGCTGATCCTTTTACAAAGGCTCTCACTGCTAAAGTGTTTGAGAGTCACCTAGAATGTCTAGGTTTACAAGTTTTCCCCAACTAGTACAAGTGGGAGTATTCTGTATAAAGGGTTTAAATGCCCTAGTTTATTGTATTTACATTACCGTAATGTTTTAGTACTCCACAGGCTTTAGGTCAAGTGGTAGATTGTTGGGATTTATGCCCTAAACATGTGTAATTTTGATCAAATAAATAAAAAGTTATTTGTTTTGATCAAATTATATTCTTGCTTTATAAATCCAATAAACTAAGCTTCAAGGTTATAATATATCTTGAACATCAGTGTAGTAGACACTATTTGGATTGTGTTCAAGAATATAACCTAAATGATCTATGGTATAAGAATAAGGTTCGAAACCTCATTCTGTTAACACCATGGATGGGACCCACTTTGTAATTAGTACAAATGAGGTAATCCAACTCATTCATGTAGTTGACATGCGAGTGGGGGCATCCTGTAAGAAGAGTTCATACAAGACCAGACTGCAAATTATTAGTCTAACCAGTGTAACACCATTAACAGGATAAAACTAATAATTTATAGATGGTCATTAGTGACTCGACCTGAATCCTGAGTAAGTTAAGAACTCCTGCTTATAGGGGTTTGTCCTTAGACTAGTATGGGTGAGAGTGGCCTGTAGCCGACTCAATAAGCCTACCTTCTCTGGGAAAGAACCTCGTAGGTAGCTGGGGACTTAACTGTGCAAGATGAAATTCACTCATTCCTACACCAAGAAATTAGATAGGTTGTTCCCTTAAGAACTGACTCTAGGTCTTGAACAACGGGGCTCCGCCCTCTAACTGACTTAAGAGGGTACGAGTCTATGATAGGACCTTAGACTTGTTGTTCATTAGAGGATCAGTGGTGCTTAAGGAACAAAGAGGTAATCACAGGGGTAAAACGGTAATTTGACCCAACTGTGATTACGAAGAACCTGTGAAGGGTCGACTCATGGGTAATGATTATATCAGTTGACACAATATAATCTACAGTGAGGAGAGTGCAGCTACAAGTCTATAGTGGAGTCACTTGTAGTTAATGAATATTGATTAATTGGATCAAAGAGTTTGATCAGTTAATCACACATCATTGGAGCTCATGAACTGTAAGTTCATTAGGTCCCTCCGTTGGCTCAACATGGTTATATTGAGGGTATAAAATTAGGAATGAAATTGAAGTGTTCAATTTTATATATGAGGTGTTATATCAGTTATATGTGATATAATTGATATAATATATGGTTTTAATGTGAATTAGATTCGCATATAAACTATATACTAATGAGAGAATGAAGGAGGAATAGGATGGTAATTTCCATCCTATTTCCTAATATATAGTTGCATGAGATGCAATTTGAGGTGAAGGCTTTTCAACAAAACCCTAGCATTCTCTCACACATTGTGTTGGAAAGAGTTCCAACTACAATCTCAAAAACATCTCACCTCCCTAAAGGACACCCACCTTCCTCCCTCACCTAGAGAACAACGGAGAAGATCCGGTGGTAATGTCGGTGATCGTTCGGGTTCGTGTTGCTGAGATCGTGAACGTGGGAGAAGGAGCACTTGAAGAAAGAGTTCTTCAAAGGTAATATCTTGTTGTCCATCTTGCAGAAATGCATGCTTAATCTAGTTAGATTAGTTCTTGATTGTAATCCATGTAACTAAATTAAGAACACGCGATGTACAATCTCTTCCGCTGCGGGATTCGATCCCTTCACGACCTGCATGGTTGCATCTTTCAGGTCGTAGTATTCAGCGGTCTCTTCGAAGACCTTGGGCAGGAATTTGGCATCCTGTATCTGATAGTTTCGATTAACCAATTACAATAGAAGCCAATTAGATCGATCGTATCAATACTGATTTCTAAAATACAAGTACATTGGCAAAAAGAAAAAAACAACAGAATAAAGGAATAGTAAACAAGTATCAATATGCTTACTTGTTGTAGATTCAAGGATCAAGCCAAATAGTTTTCCTTTTTTGTAAGAAGTTCCAAGATTGCGAACTTCCTCCGATCCTTGTTTTGCCAACACGAATTGGAACCAACAAAGAACACTACCAATAAAGAAAACTCCATATTCTCTGAATCTATAAGCTCGAGGTTTAGTGAGAAAACCTTTCTCAATTAATAGTTTTGGAAAATTTGCAAAGAGTAATTTCAAATCCAGAGTGAAATTATCAATCAAATCTGCCCAGAACCCCTTCTCTATTTTTATCGATAGGGAAGGGAGATTCTTGAGGGAGAGTGGGAGAGAAGGGAGGAGAGAGGGGAGAGTGCGTAAGACACATTCCCTCATTTAATTTTAATAATAAAATTAAAATTAATTAATTAATTAATTAATTAATTAAGTATTAATTAAATTAATTATTATTTATATCAAATGCATATCTCTCGTAACATATAGTTTTAATTAACTTAATTAAATCAAATTTAATTAAATTAATCAAACTCACAAAAAAATAAATTAATTAATTAATTAGTTTATAAATATCATATATTTAATTTAGGCCAACATGATTAAATCATATTTTAATCATTCTCCCATAACCTATAATTTTTATGTACATCTTATGTGCATTAAATTTAACCTATAGTTTTCAATATGAATTCTATTCACATTAAAACAATATTTGAACTCTTTCAAATATTTAATTCTCTCACAAATTAATTTTGAATCATATCCAAAATTAGATTTAAGTTTGAAACAACATTAATACTTTATATTATAATGTATCTCCATACATAGGGGTGAGCATCGGTCAGTCAGGGTCGGTTCGGTCGGACTATTTTTTTAAAAAAAAAACTTACCAAAATCGACTGACCGACCGGTCGGTTCGGTCGGTCGGTTTGGTCGATTTTTATATATATTTTTAAATATTTATTTAATTAATTATTTAATATTTATAATTATTATTTTATTATTATTTAATAATTTATAATTATTATTTTATTATTATTTAATATATTTTGAGAAAATCTTTTTAGTTTTTTATTTTTTTAATTATTATTTTTATTATTATTATTATTATTATATTTTTTTTAAATATCGATCGGTTCTGTCGGTTTGGGGCTTTTGCCCCAAACTGACTGACTGACCCCGACCGAAAAAGGCACAAAATCGATCGCCCGCCCTTGGTTCGGTCGGTTTCGGTCAGTCGAGTCGGTTTTCGGTCTTCTTTTGCTCACAGATCCATACATTAAAGTAATTCCCAAAGTGAATTTGAACATTTCAAATTCTAATAAAGAATCTAGCAATCTTAGAACTCATTACGAGCTAGGAAGTGAACCTAATAGACCTACAGATCAACCAATGATACTAGATTAATTGGTCAATCTCATTAAATAATCGACATTCGTTAATTGCGTATACATTCCACTAAAGACCTGCATATGGACTCTTCTTACTGCAGATGATTGTTGATTTATTCACCATACCGGCATGTTATTGGTTAATTATTAAAATTTACAATGGTTATAAATGGTTTAGAAACCTTAACCTATAACAAAGAGTTGCATGTAAACATAAGATCTTAGGTTTAATAGGATTAATTTTAAAATGTTGAAAATTAATTAGACCTAAGTTTATAATTTCTAATAGGATTAGAAATTAGTCTTACTGTTTTAAATAGTTTAAAATAAAGTAAGTAGGACAAACATGATTATGATTATAAGGGAACTCTACCGGTGTTGTTCTGTCTAAGGTTGGGGTACTTAACTTGACGGTTTACGAAGCACCTCCTACCTGGGAACTAACCCGAACCTGAGTTGAATTAACCTAAGTTCTATTAGCATGCAATCCCATTAGGTAATTAAATGGTTTAATGCACCTAGACATTAAGGTTAAAAACCTTGTTATAAGAGTTATAATAGAAATAGACTTAGATAGATTCATTTAGCCAGAATCCATCTAAGTTAAAAAATAATCATAAAACCTTAGGATACTTTAGTGGGAGAAAATGAGATGTCTGAATTGATTTTTAGCTCTCACGTCCTCAAGAGTTCACACTGTGAGTTCCATGCTCGGCCTCTGGCGTCAATAGGGCGTCCCCCTATGGATGGTGTTTGCATGGTTCAATACCAAGGTGAATGAGGAATGTATCTATAGTAAATGGGAGAAGGACACGTGTCAACGTATCCTACGGTCTCCTCCATTAGGTCGCACCGTGAGATTTTTATGGTCCACCTGCATATTGCCCTGGGAGCAACCACCCCTGCGAAGGGCCTAAATAGGGATCGAAACACCGTGAACTGCAAAAATGGCTAAGGTCTCTTAGGTAATTTGCCAACAGTTGTCTTTCCTAACGGTAGCCTTTTGGCTCGGACCTACTCGATCGGAAAATGGTAGGGTCACATTTACAGGATGAGTTAAGTTATTTAACAATTTCTTGATTGAAAAATGGTAGCTAAAGACCATTTGAATATGTGATATTTTGGTAATGACAATTAGTGGAGATGGTCTCAATTCAAGTGAGGAGTGACTGATAACCCGACGATGGCTTTTATTCTAAACCTCTGAAGTATTGTTGCAAAAATTAAATACATTGATTTAAAATTAAACATTAGGGTTCTTTGTTATAATATAACAAATTCCTAGCTCGGGAACGAGTGAATTCCATCTCCTAGAGTTAAGTTTCCAGCTCCCCACAAGGTTTCATCCCTAAGAAAGTAGGCATATTGAGTCGGTAGCTCTAGCCAGTCTCACCCATACAAGTCTAAGGAAAAACCCCCGTAAACAGGAGTTTGTAACACGCTCAAGATTCAGGTCGAGTCATTAATGAGCATCTGTGAATTATTAGACCTAATCTTTAATGGTGTTACATCAGTTAGCTAATAATTCGAGGTTCGATCTTTGTACAATCTTATCGCACATGATGCCCCCACTCGTATGTCAACTACATGAACGAGTTGGATCGACTCGTTTGTATTAGATACAAAGTTGGTTGCATCCATAGTGTTACTAGGATGAGGTTCCCAACCTTATCCATGTACTTTAAACCATATGGGTTACACACTTGAACATGATCCTACCTATGTGTCTACTACATGTTGTTCAAGTTCTCATTACCATAACCCTGGAGCTTACTTTATTGGATTTTAAGTTTTAAATGCAAGAACACGATAAATGATGAAAAAATAACTCTTTATTAATCTCATCAGATATTTACAAACTACACGAGTTTAGGGCATAAAATCCCAACATCTCGTAGATAGGAGTTCATAACTTACTCAGGATTAAGATCAAGTTGCCTAGATCATCCTATTGGAATAGAAACCTAAACAGTTAACGGAGTTACATCTATTGGTTACTATTTCGCGGGTTGGTCTTATGTGAACTCATCACATAGGATACCCTCACTGTCATGTCACCTACATGAACGTGTTGGATCATTTTGTTTGTATTAAATACAAAGTGAGTTGTATCCATAGTGTCACCAGGATAAGGTACCTAACCTCATCCCTGTACTATAGACCCTTTAGGTTGTTTCTAGAACCTTGATCTCTGTATGTTTCCACATATAGTTCAAGACACATAACATAGCCTAGGATGCACGTTTATTGGATTTAGGGTTAATTTAAGGCAAACTAATAAAATTCAACAACACTTATTGAATCGTAAATCTTCAACAACCAGATATGTATTCAGGTTGGACTTCCATGTAGCGTAGTTATCCCCAGTTAATTTTTCGTTAGTGAGCAAGGCGATAATAGAGGACGACATGTTGAAAACAAAAATTTTTTTCAAATTAGTTATTTTATGTCTTAACCCATTACAAACGATCCAATCAATTTAGCAAAACATTATAACAATGAACCCTCATAATTAATTTTCAAACCATTGTATTTAATTTTTCAACAATACTTAAGAGGTTTAGAATAAAAGTCATCGTAGGGTGATCAATCATTTCTCCCCTTAATTGAGACTATCTCAGTCAATTACCTGAAGGGATTGGGATTTCCCGCAGCGGAAGACGTTGTGAAACATCGTTGTTTCGTTGTGTAATTCTTATCTTAAAATCGAATTAAACACTTTAATCCTAGGATAAACATGCTATAAAAAAGAAGAAAACAGTGAGTGAATTTACTTACTTGTTGAAGAACACTTTTTCGATGTTTTCTTCTCCGGTCATGAACACTTCGTACCAACAATCTCTACAACTACGAACTCTAGAACCGAAGAATTTCGACACCTCCAAAAGAGTTACTCGGTTGTTCTCGGTAGGTTGAGGAGAGTTTGTGGGACTCCCTTTGATTTTGGGTTGGAGAGAATTTGGAGAATTGAGAGAGCTATTCTTTGAGAGATTTTTTTCTTTCTCTTGGAGCAAAATCAAAAAAATGAGAGATAAAGATCACCAAAGGCTTCTCACCAAGGCTCTATATAATGGTGAGTGGTGGAGTTGAAATCTCCACCAATTTACCATTTTACCACAACCTTATAATATGCAAAGCATATTTGCATATTACATATAATAAGATATCTCATACCTTATTACACAAATCTCATTTGTATAATTGTGAAATTTTAAATTGAATCACATTTAATTTAATTTCTCTCAATTCAATTTCTCCAATAAGCACTAATTAATCAATTAGGCTAACCTATAATTTATTATGAATCTTATTCACATCAAACTATATATTATGTCAACTATATCACATATAAATGACATAAATACCCAATTAATGAATTTGAACACTTCAAATTCACACCAAACTGTAAATCCTCAATTTATTTAGTTTGAGCCAACCGAGTGACCTAATGGACCTACAGATGACGAGCTCCAATGATTCGAGATTAACCTATCAAACTCTTTGACCCGGTTATTCAACATTCATTAGCTACGGTAACACTCCACTAAAGCCCGTAGTTGCACTCTCATCACTGTAGGACAAGTTGTGTCCATTGATATAACCAATGCCCGTGAGTCGACCCTTCACAGGTTGTTCATAGACACTGTTGAGTCAAATTACCATTTTACCCATGTATCTACCTCTTGCTCCTTAAGTGTCACTGCTCCTCTGATGAACAACAACGTTGTATGGTCCTACTGATGCGAAAATATCGCGTGCCTTTAACTAATACAAATTAGAATGAGACTCCGACACTTTTATGACGTGCAAGTATACACGGTGGTGCGCAACAAGTGATAAGTTAAGTATCGATCCCACGAAGACTAGCTGAATCTAAGTGAGTGAGTGTCCTAGCAACTTTCCTTTATATTTTTGTGCAATGCATGGGCATGCAATTTTTGTTGAAAATAAATAAACACACGAATAGGAATTAGATTTTCTAATTTTGATGCGACAAATAGAGATAATGAAACAACATGCAAGAAAATAATTAAAATTAACGAGAGGAAAGGAAAATGCAAACAAGAGGGAAGATGCAAGAGATGAGATTTTTAATGAAAAATAGGCTCAGGTTAGGTTGGAGTTTTCATGCTCAATTAGAATAAAGATGTGATTGATGCCTTGAATTTACCTACACAAGTTCAAATGAATTTTCCAAAGTCATTAAGTTTTAAAACCTACAATTTTCTAATTGTGATCTAAATTATGCTCATGATTCTAGGTTCTAGGTGGGTTAATTATCCCTAATCAACTCAAGAATCCTAGAATGAAATTTTAGTTTTCTAATTCATTAGCTTTTCCAAGTTTATGAATTCTAGAGAAGTTAAAATGGCCAATTTTAATTCTCATGCAACGTTAAACTCAATAAAATTTCATAAATCCAACCACGACATCAATCATAAATTCGTTCCAAAATTTACCTTGAAAACAACCTAACCCTTGCCTAAGACAATTTAGTTCATGATAGAAATCAACTCACAAACTTCTAATTAATGCATGCTTTTATCGATTAAAGAGTTCATGAAAATAGCCCAACGATGTTCACAAATATAGCCTAAATCAGTCACAATTCTAGCCTAAAAAAAGTCATGAATCCGGTCTAAAACAACGAGTAAAAATAGTCTTAAATATGTGTCCAATGGCAGAAAAATAAATTTAAAATTAGAGATTATGAGAGGTAATGGCACGACAAAACACCAAGAGATACCACCGAAGACAGCAGGCAATAGCAGCAGATTTCAGTTTTTGCAGGTTCTGTGTGACAGCAATATCTGATAAACCAAAGAACAGAACGTCAATCCAACCGTTCAAAACGAAGCCCTGTGAGTCGCAAACATGATTAAAAAATTTCAGCAAAATCCAACGGTTGAAACATCGACAAACGACAACTTCGTGAGTGTCGCCTGTGAAAACCCAAACTGCTCTGATCTCCCAACGTGACAGAAATATATGACGCACCGAAGCTCAGAACAATGATCCAACCATTCAAAATAAATTCCTATGAGTCTTGAACAAGCTGACAAACTTTTAGAAAAATCCAACAGTGAAAACTCAACTCACACAAGATAAGAATCAAAACTAGTTCCCGGCAACGGCGCCAAAAACTGGTAGCAATCGCCCCTTCTCTCTCTCGGTCTCTTCCCCTTTTGCGGCAACTCCTTCTCCCTCTTGGCACTTGTGAACCCTAGCCTCCTTATATAAGATGGTGTTGCCCTAACTCCACAAATTACAAAAATTCCCTTAAGGGTAGAAAGACCATCTTATCCTTCGGGTAAAATGTCTAAAATGCCCTTAGGGACTCCTGTAATTTTCAAACATCTCCTGCACAAGAAAAATCTCAATAAATTCATCAATTAAATTATGGATCAACTAAATATGAGAGGATTTTTCTTGAGTTAAAATTTCGTCTTCCGTTCTTTAATTATCTGTTAGCTTTTTTTCCAAATTTCTTAAATTAAAGCATAAAAACATCAAAATTAATTCTTTTCGAACCTAATGCTTAAATTCAAGATTTTAAAGCTAACACACACAATTTAGGGATAAAATAACATGAGACTCAACAAATTATATGAAATTCAAGTAGATTAAGCACTAAAATTCTAGTAAAATAACTCTCCTATGGCGAGTTATCAAGCCCCCAAACTTGAACTGCTCATTATCCTCAATGAGTTCTATTCCCTAAAGAATTTAAAGACCTTTAAAAACTCAAATAATTTCGGTTAAATAAACAAGGATTGAATACTTATGCTCTAAGCTACAAGTCACCATTCAGTCAATGCTCTCTAAGTGGCTCACCCGGGGTTTCCTCGCTACGTTCATGCATCAATAACCAAGAGCAAACCAACTAGGATTCGACACCTACCCTCAAGCTCAACCACTAGAATTCTAATCATTCAAATCAAGCAACTCTAGTTAAAGATAAGTCACGCCTCAAAACTCGCATGACTACAATTTAATGATCATTCCTTTTTATATTTTCTTATATGTTTTTTTTCTTTTTTTTTATTTTAAAAAAATAAATATGTACATTGTTCCACTCCACTTCCATAAAACTCACTACTTAGGGCTAGGTTTTTTTCTTTTTTTTTACACTCCCGTAGTTCTTAATGACACACGTGGTTAGCGCAACACACCTTAGCAATGGGAACAGGCTTCTTGCTTGATACCTTCACTCCAAGAGGCCAACATGGTTAGTGCCCAGACCCCCTGACATTGAGCACCAAGTTTCCTGAACTGTCTCTAAATAACAAAATAAATAACATATTTTTGGTCTAGCCCAATGGAGTTTTAGGGAAATGAAAGGTTTGCACACTCTTTCTTTCTTTCTCTTTTTTTTTCTTTTTTTTATTTTTTTCTTAAAAAAATACGAAGAATTTACCTTTTCCCCCAAACTTAGAGTACTCAATGTCCTCATTGAGTTAGGGAGGTCGGGTAACTCCCCCAAACTTGAAATGATCACAAATTTGGGTTTACTAATTTTGGAGAGCTCTAAATAATGTATGGGTTACCTAACTTGTCGTGGCATCTAGCTTTCGAAATTTTTGGTCTAGGAGTTGAATCCTAACTAGTTTGATTGACACACTAACCATAAGCGCACTAAAGAACCCTAATGACAAGCTTAACTTTGAGAAACACCAAACAAGATAGCACACTCTTGCCTCAAACAAAAGCAACAACTCTTATTTTCATTAACTCTAAGATTTGGCCTTAACTTTTTATTTTCAAGGAGATCCATTCCAAGTTTCTACAAAAGACAACACACTTTTTACCATAAAAACACATGTAGAAACTTAATTTTTAAACAAGGGACAACATCCATCTTTCCTATTTTTACTTGCTTAAACATAATGAATCAACTACCTACATCATGCATATCAAAGACCATGAAAACCAACCACTAAACATTGAATCCGGTAGTCAAAATAGATCATTTTGAAGTCCTAAAGCAAGTAAATAACTTCATAAACACAAAGGCATGCAACACCCTATAAATGCTAACAATACACAGTCTCATCAACAGAAAAATTTTCAATTAAGCCCAAAATCAGATTCAGAGCAACACATCTCCCCCTCATGGTTAAAGCATACATTGCCTTTAATGTATAAACTACTCACTTAAGCATGCTTAAGGACAACTAATAAAGATGGAAGGGAGAACAATACTGTCCTGAATCAATGAGACCTCCACTAAAGCGTATATCAATCACTAAACCCCAAAGGTAGCTGCAAAATAAGCAATGGTTGTTTATTAAACTAAAATAAAAACTAAAAAAACGAAACAAAAACAAAAACAAAAACAACTGAAAATAAAACAAAAGAAATAATCTTTGGGTTACCTCCCAAGAAGTGCTTGTTTAACGTCATTAGCTTGACGTAGTACACGTGAACTTGTCAATGTTGGGATGTTTGTCCTAATCTCGTTCTATTTGTAAATTTACATTTGAAATTAATAAAGGTTATTTATTTCATCATTTTGTGTCTCGCATTTATTACAAACTTTGTCCAATAAACTAAGCTCCAGGTTCATTGAATATATGAGAGAACTAGATCTTAAACGGTGTGTAGTGGACACATAGGGAGGATCACGTTCGAGTAAATGACCCGAACGGTTTACAGTATATAGATGGGGTTGGAGACCTAATCCTGGATACGTTGTGGATGCGACCCGCTTTGTATTAGATACAAACGAGGTGATCTGACTCGTTCATGTGGTTGACATGCGAGTGGGGGCATCCTGTACAATGAGATTGTACAAGACCAAACCGTGAATTATTAGACCTACTAATGTAACACCGTTAACAGTATGTACTAATAACTTCGTAGATGACCATTAGTGACTCGACCTGAATCCTGAGCGTGTTACGGACTCCTATCTGCGGGGGTCTGTCCTTTGACTAGTACGGGTGAGGGTGGTCACAGTTACTCGCCCAATTTTCCTATCTTCTTAGGGGCGGACCAAGTAGGGAGCTGGGAACTTAACTACGCGAGATGGAATTCACTCGTTCCCGCCTTTAGGAAAACTACAGGGGTTGTTCCCTTAAGTGTTGTCTCCAGGGCTTGGACAACGGACGCCCACCCTCTCACTAGCACGAGAGGGTTGTTGTGTATGGTTGGATCATTACAACGTTGTTGTTCATTAGACGAGCAGTGGGGACTTAAGGAGCAAGAAGTAGACATAGAGGTAAAACGATAATTTGACCCAGCAGTGTCTACGAACAACCAGTGAAGGGTCGGCTCATGGGTATTGGTTATATCAGTGGACACAACTTGTCTTATATTGACGGGAGTGCAACTACGGGCTTTAGTGGAGTGTTACCATAGCTAATGAATGTTGATTAACCGGGTCAAAGAGTTTGATAGGTTAATCTCAGATCATTGGAGCTCGTCACTATAGGTCCATAAGGTCGCTCGGTTGGCTCAAATTGGATTAAAAGAAGGTTTACTATTTTGGTGTGAATTGAAGTGTTCAAATTCACTATAGGGTATTTATGTCTTTTATATGAGATATGAATGATATAATATATAGTTTAATGTGAATGAGATTCATAATAAACTATAGGTAGCCTAATTGTTGAATTAGGGCTAATTTGGAGAGATTAGATTGAGAGATATTAAATTGAATGTGATTCAATTTAAAAATCCACAATAATGCAAATGTGATTTGTAAAATGAGATATGAGATATCTTATAATATGTGGTTTTGCAAATATGATTTGCATAACCTATGGTTGTGGTAAAATGGTAAATAGGTGGAGATTTCAACTCTACGTATCACCATTATATAAACCCCTTTGCAAGAAGGGTTCATTAAGCAAATCCTCATTTTTGTAAATCTCACCAAAAGAAGGATTCTTTCTTCTCTCTCAAACTCTCTCATCTTCTCTTCCCAAACAAAAAAAGAAAGGATCCCGGAATCCTTCTTCTTCCAAAAGTAGAACAGCCGTGTAGCCTATTGGAGGTGTTCGATCGGTATTCGTGTGAAGAGATCGGTGTCATTGAGATAGAGGAGAGCACGAAGAGTTCTTGAACGGAAAGGAAACTTTGAAGATCATCTTCAACAAGTAAGTACCTTAAACTTGTTGTTTTTTCCTTTCATAGATTGCATGTTTAACCTATTAACTATGTGATAGTTTAGTTTTAACAAAGTTGAGTTTCACAACAAAACCATGACGATTCAATCGTCTTCCGCTGCGCTAGGACTCTAATTCCCTTCAATTGGTATCAGAGCCAATCGTTGATTCCTGGCAGCAACTGCAAGAGGGTGAGGTGACTCTACGGGTTGGATTCGGGGAGATAGTCTCTGCTGCAGCTATCGGCAAAGTGAAGCTTTTCTTTGGCAGGAATTACATTTTGTTATACAACATGTATGTAGTTCCAGGGTTTACTAGAAACCTCGTTTCTATTTCCTGTCTTTTAGAACAATGTATTTCCGTTTTTTTTCATGGTAATAAAGCGTATATTTCCAGAAATGGTAATCTCATTTGTTCTGCTTCATTTAAGTCTAATTTGTATGTTTTAAAGCCTAATTCAGTCAAAAGCGTTTTGAACACTGAGTTATTTAAACCTGCAGAAACACAAACTAAAAGAGTTAAAGTTTCTCCAAACAAAAATGCCCATCTTTGGCATCTAAGGTTAGTCCATATTAATCTCAATAGGATTGAGAGACTAGTGAAGAGTGGACTTCTAAGTCAGTTGGAAGATAACTCTTTACCGGTGTGTAAGTCATGCCTTGAAGGCAAAATGACCAAACGTCCTTTTAGTGGAAAAGGATATAGAGCCAAGGAGCCCCTTGAGCTTATACATTCTGACCTCTATGGTTCGATGAGTGTTAAAGCACGAGGTGGTCACGAATACTTCATATCTTTCATAGATGACTATTCGAGGTATGAGTACATTTACCTAATGCATAGAAAGTCTGAAACTCTTGAAAAGTTCAAGGAGTACAAGACTGAGGTTGAGAACCTGTTAGGTAAAACCATAAAAATACTTCGATCGGATCGAGGTGGAGAGTATATGGACACTGAATTCCAGGACTATATGATAGAACACAGAATTACGTCCCAACTCTCAACACCTGGTATGCCACAGCAAAATGGCGTATCGGAGAAGAGAAACAGAACCTTGTTGACATGGTTCGGTCGATGATGAGCTATGCTCGCCTCCCTGATTCTTTTTGGGGTTACGCAGTGGAGACTGCGGTTTATATTTTGAATAACGTTCCGTCGAAGAGTGTTTGTGAAACACCTTTCGAACTCTGGAATGGACGTAAAGGTAGTTTACAACATTTCAAAATTTGGGGATGCCCAACCCACGTGTTGGTGTTAAACCCGAAGAAATTGGAACCCCGTTCAAAATTGGGACTATTTGTAGGTTACCCAAAAGCGACTAGGGATGGTCTATTTTACGATCCTAAGGAAAATAGGGTGCTTGTGTCGACAAACGCCACTTTCCTTAAAGAAGATCACATAAGGGATCATTTTCCTAGGAGCAACATCGTGTTAAACGAAATGGACAGTACATCAGCAAGAGTTGTTGATGGGGCTAGTACGTCAATAAGTGTTGCTGATCCTAGCACGTCAAGTCAAGTCCGTTCCCAAGAGTTGGGAATGCCTCGACATAGTGGGAGGGTTGTGAGACAGCCTGAACGTTACATGGGTTTAGCTAGAACCCAAGTCGTCGCCCCTGATGATGACTGCGAGGATCCATTGACCTATGATCAGGCAATGACAGACATTGACAAGGACGAATGGATTAAAGCTATGGACCAGGAAATAGAGTCGATGTACTTCAATTCCGTCTGGGAGCTTGTGAATCAACCAGATGGGGTAAAACCTATTGGTTGCAAATGGATCAACAAGCGTAAACGTGGCGTAGATGGTAAGGTGCAGACCTTCAAAGCACGACTAGTGGCAAAGGGTTTTACCCAGGTAGAAGGGGTTGACTATGAGGAAACCTTTTCGCCTGTTGCCATGGTAAAGTCGATCAGGATCCTTCTGGCCATTACCGCGTATTATCACTACGAGGTATGGCAGATGGATGTCAAGACCGCCTTTCTAAATGGCAACCTTAACGAAACCATCTATATGGACCAGCCCAAAGGGTTCATAACCCAAGGCCAAAAGCAAAAGGTTTGTCATCTTCATAGGTCCATTTATGGACTGAAACAAGCCTCGAGGTCTTGGAATATAAGGTTTGATGAGGCAATCAAATCTTATGGCTTTGATCAGAACGTCTTGTGACAACACTGGTGCAGTAGCCAACTCTAGAGAGCCTCGGAGCCATAAGAGAGGCAAACACATTTAGAGGAAGTATCACCTGATACGGGAGATTGTGCACCGTGACGACGTGATAGTCACGCAGATAGCGTTGGAGCACAACGTAGCTGATCCATTTACAAAGCCCCTCACGGCTAAGGTGTTTGAGGGTGACCTAGAGAGTCTAGGTCTTTGAGTACTTACAGAATAGGGCAAGTGGGAGATATGTAAACGGGTATTCAATGCCCTAGTTTATTGTATTAATTTATTGTAATTTATGTACATTTCATAAATGTATTTGCTCCACTAGCTTAGTCCAAGTGGGAGTTTATTGGGATGTTTGTCCTAATCTCGTTCTATTTGTAAATTTACATTTGAAATTAATAAAGGTTATTTATTTCATCATTTTGTGTCTCCCATTTATTACTAACTTTGTCAAATAAACTAAGCTCCAGGGTCATTGAATATAGAGAGAACTAGAACTTGAACGGTGTGTAGTGGACACACAGGGAGGATCACGTTCGAGTAAATGACCCGAACGGTCTACAGTATATGGATGGGGTTAGAGACCTAAACTTAGATACGTTGTGGATGCGGCCCGCTTTGTATTAGATGTTGGGATTTTTGTCCTAATCTCGTGTTTGTAAATTACTGTTTGAAATTAATAAGAGTTATTTATTTCATTACTTTTTGTCTCACAATATTTACAAACTTTTCCAATAAACTAAGCTCCAGGGTCATTGAATTTATGACAGAAAAGGAACATGAACGGTGTGTAGTGGACACACAGGGAGGATCATGTTCGAGTTAATGACCCAAACGGTCTACAGTATATGGATAGGGTTGGAGACCTAATCCTGGATACACTGTGGATGCGGCCCACTTTGTATTAGATACAAACGAGGTGATCTGACTCGTTCATGTGGTTAACATGCGAGTGGGGGCATCCTGTGCAATGAGATTGTACAAGACCGGATGTGAATTATTAGACCTCACGATGTAACATCGTTGTGATAACTCTCTGTCTGGGAATGTTTTGTCTAAGGTCAGGGTATTTAAGTTGGCGCTTGCGAACACCATACACAGAAACCGACACAGGAGTGAATTCGGTCCGGAGATTCTTAGATTATACTTATCGTGAGTGCCACTAATTAAAAGTGTTTTAATTTACTCACATAGACCTAAGTAATAATGTGATTATAAACTTAGGTTAATACCATATAAGAGTTATATTGGTAGACTTAGGTAAATTTTAGTCGGTTTATCTAGGTCAATCCCTATTAAAATTAAAGTGTTGAGTGGGAGGAAATAAAGTGTATGAGATACATTTGATTTTCCAACCACAAATCTCCGTTAAGTCCGCACCGTGAGATCTATACTCGGTCTCGTGGCGCAAATGGGAGCGTCTCCGTTCGGGTGGCATTTGTATAGGTCAATATCATCGTGGATGGAGAGAGTACTTATAGTGAGTGGGAGCGGGACTTGTGAAAACGGGACCCACGGTCTCTTCTTTCAATTCACACCGTGAGACGCCTATGATCCGTCTGCTAGTTTGGCCTTGACCAGACAATCCCTTCGAAGGGCCTGATCATGGGAGTCGGAACACCGTAAATTCCCGAAAGGGATCAGTTTCCTGGTTGGTTTTCCTTCTTGGTTCACCCTTCGGTGGCTATTGTTTGGACGGATGCTTGGAAACTTAAAGATTGAGGGTGACACTCACAGAATTCGTTAAGTGTTAATGAATTCAACCGAACAATGGTAATTGGATGCCTAATGGAATAAGAGTTATTCTGGAATTAGGGTCTAATCGAGAAAGTCTCGTCCTAGAGGAGGAGTGTTCTGTTCACCCTTCGGTGGCGGTCATTCTAAACCTTTAGGATATCATTGCAAAATTTTGAATGACCTAGGGATCATGAAACAATTTTGCTAAAACTTGATTGGATTTCAAAAGTTTTTTGCGAGACTAACACAAAGTTTTCTTAATTTTTGACTTAAAACATGTCTAAGCGCAATTATAGCTCTACTCGCGTCCGATAAATTAGTGGGAGATAATTACCAAACTTGAAAAAACAACATAAACACAATTTTGGTAACTGACGACATTAAGTTCGTGCTCTCTGAGGAGTGTCCTCAGATGTCGGGCTCGACTGCGTCGCGAAGTGTTCGCGATGCGTACGATCGATGGATCAGGGCCAATGAAAAGGCCAAGGTCTATATCATTGCCAGCATGTCTGATGTATTGGCAAAGAAGCATGAGTTGATGGTCACCGCTAAGGAGATCATGGAGTCCTTGCGAGAAATGTTTGGACAACGATCCTTTCAGTCCGATATGACTCACTCAAATCGTCTTCAACGCGCGGATGAAAGAGGGTCATCTCGTCCGTGAACATGTTCTAGACATGATGACCCACTTTAATCTAGCGAGAGATGAACGGGGCTTCGATCGACAAGTTGAGCCAGGTCAGTTTTATTTTGGAGACTCTTCCGAAGAGTTTCCTTGATTTTAAATAGCAATCTTTGTAATGAACAAAATTAGCTACACTCTGTCTACCCTCCTCAATGAGCTACAATTTCAGGTCCTTGAGCAGGTCGGGCACCGGAATCGAGGCAAATGTTTCCCTCTGAGTCTTATCACGAGGGGTTCGACCTCTGGGACTAAACTGTTTGCTCCTTCACGCCCGAAAGGGAAGAAGAGGATGAAGAGGGGTAAAAGCGACCAAGCCGCCATACACGAGGGCAAGAAGGTCAAGGAAGTTGCAGAAAAATGAAAGTGTTTCCACTACGCAATAAGGGGCGATCATTTGGAGAGAAAGCGTCCCCAAATTCCTAGCCGAGAGGAAGAATCAAGGTAAATGTGATTTACTTGTGATGAAACTTTGTTTAGTGGAGAGTAGTATTGCTGGATATTGGATTCGGGCGCCACTAACCATGTTTGTTCTTCTTTTGTGGATTGATTCTGGCGGCACTGCGCGAGAGGGTGAGGTGACTCTACGGGTTGGATCAGGGAGCTTGTCTCTCTTCTGCAGCGATGATCGGCACGGTGAAGCTACATTTTGGCGGGAAGTACTTATTATTAGATAATTTGTACATTGTACCAGGGTTTACTAGAAACCTTGTTTTCATTTCTTGCCTAATTGAACAATGTATATCTGTTTCCTATGAATCCAATAAATCGTTTATTTCTTTCAAAGGCAATCTTATTTGTTCAGCTTCACTTGAGCATAATCTATATGTTTTAAAACCTAATTCGGTCAAAAGTGTTTTGAATATTGAATTGTTTAAAACGGCAGAAACGCGAACTAAGAGAGCGAAAGTTTCTCCTAAGGAAAATGTCTATCTTTGGCATCTACGGTTAGGCCACATTAATCTCAATACGATTGAGAAACTAGTGAAGAGTGGACTTCTAAACGAGTTGGAAGAAAACTCTTTACCGGTGTGTGAGTCATGCCTTGAGGGCAAGATGACCAAACGTCCTTTTAGTGGAAAAGGATATAGAGCCAAAAAGCCCCTTGAGTTAGTACATTCTGACCTCTGTGGTCCGATGAATGTAAAAGCTCGAGGTGGTTATGAATACTTCATGTCTTTCATAGACGATTACTCGAGGTATGGGTATATTTACCTAATGCACAAGAAGTCTGAAACTCTTGAAAAGTTCAAGGAGTACAAGACTGAGGTTGAGAACCTCTTAGGTAAATCGCTTAAAACACTTCGATCGGATCAAGGTGGAGAGTATATGGACACTGAATTCTAGGACTATATGATAGAACACGGAATTACGTCCCAACTCTCAGCACCTTGTATGCCACAACAGAATGGTGTATCGGAGAGGAGAAACAGAACCTTGTTGGACATGGTTCGGTCGATGATGAGCTATGCTCGTTTCCCTGATTCTTTTTGGGGTTACGCAGTGGAGACTACGGTTTATATTTTGAACAACATTCCGTCGAAGAGTGTTTGTGAAACACCTTTCGAGCTCTAGAGTGGACGTAAAGGCAGTTTACATCACTTCAGAATTTGGGGATGCCCGATCCACGTGTTGGTGTCAAACCCGAAAAAGTTGGAACCTCGTTCGAAATTGTTCCTATTCGTAGGTTATCCTAAAGAGACTAGGGGTGGTCTATTTTTCGATCCTAAGGAAAATAGGGTGCTTGTGTCGACAAACGTCACTTTCCTAGAGGAAGATCAGGTCAGGGATCATTTACCAAGGAGTAAAATTGTGCTAAATGAAATGGATGATTACATCGCCAGAGAGTTCTTGATGGGGCTAGTAAGTCAACAAGCGTTGTTGATCCTAGCACGTCTAGTCAAATCCGTTCCCAAGAGTTGGGAATGCCTCGACGTAGTGGGAGGGCTGTGAGACAGACTGATCGCTACATGGGTTTAAATTGAAACCTCGGTTGTCGCTCATGATGATGATCATGAGGATCCATTGACCTATGATCGGGCAATGGTTGATGTTGACAAAGACGAGTGGATTAAAGCTATGGACCGAAATGGAGTCTATGTACTTCAATTCGTATGGGAGCTTGTCGATCAACCTGATGGGTCAAACCTATTGGTTGCAAATGGATCTACAAGCGTAAGCGTGGCGTAGATGGGAAGGTGCGGACCTTCAAAGCCCGCCTCAGTGGCAAAGGGTTTTACCCGAGTTGAAGGGTTGACTATGAGGAGACCTATTCACTGTTGCCATGGTAAAGTCGATCGAGATCCTTCTTGCCATTGTCGCGTATTATGACTACGGTATATGGCGGATGGACGTCAAGACGACCTTTTGAATGGCAAACTTGATGAAACCATCTACATGGACCAACCCAAAAGGGTTCATTGCCCAAGGCCAAGAGCAAAAGGTTTGTCGGCTTCATAGGTCCATTTATGGGTGAAACAAGCTTCGAGGTCTTAGAATATAAAGTCGATCAAATCTTATGGCTTTGATCAAAATGTCGACGAGCCTTGTGTTTACAAGAAAATCGTTGACAAAACTATCGCATTTTTAGTCTTTGTATGTGGATGATATTCTTCTCATTGGGAATGAGGTAGAATTTCTTCTTGACGCGTTAAGTGGCTAGCTTCGCAATTCGAAATGAAAGATTTGGGAGAAGCTCGGTATGTTCTAGGTATCCGGATAGTGCGAATCGGAAGAACGAACGCTAGCCTTGTCTTAGGCGTCTTATATTGACAAGATGTTGTCTAGATATAAGATCATGAGAACTCCAAGAAGGGCTTGCGCCTTTCGGGCATGGGGTTCACTTGTCTAAGGATCAGTGTCCTAAGACTCCTCAAGAGGTTGAGGATATGAGACGGATCCCATATGCTTCAGCTGTAGAGAGCTTGATGTATACCATGTTGTGTACTAGGCCCGACATCTGTTATGCAGTAGGGATTATCAGTAGGTATCAGTCCAATCCAGGATTAGATCACTGGACTGCCGTAAAGGCAATCCTCAAGTATCTTAGGAGAACGAGGAACTACAGCTTAGTGTATGGTAGTGGGGATTTGATCCTTACGGGATACACGAATTCTGACTTTAAGACCGATAAGGATTCTAGGAAATCCACTTCGGGGTCAGCCTTCATTCTGAATGGAGGAGTTGTAGTATGGCGAAGCATCAAGCTGGGATGCATCGCTGATTCCACTATGGAAGCGGAGTATGTTGCGGCTTGTGAAGTGCGCAAGGAAGTCGTTTGGCTTAGGAAGTTCATGACGGATTTGGAAGTTGTTCCAAATATGAACTTGTCGATCACAATCGCTCGTGTGATAACAGTGGTGCAGTGGCCAACTCCAGAGAGCCTCGGAGCCATAAGAGAGGCAAACACATTGAGCGCAAGTATCATTTGATACGGGAGATTGTGCACCACGGCGACGTGACAGTCACACAGATAGCGTCGGAGCACAACGTAGCTGATCCATTTACAAAGCCCCTCACGGCTAAGGTGTTTGAGGGTCACCTAGAGAGTCTAGGTCTCACGAGCTTCTGACTAGGGCAGGCAAGTGGGAGATGTGTAAACGGGTATTCAATGCCCTAGTTTATTGTATTACTTCATTGTAATTTATGTACATTTCAGAAATGAATTTTCTCCACTAGCTTATTCCAAGTGGGAGTTTGTTGGGATTTTTTTTCCTAATCTCGTGTTTGTCAATTACTGTTTGAAATTAATAAGAGTTATTTATTTCATTACTTTGTGTCTCGCAATATTTACAAACTTTTCCAATAAACTAAGCTCAGGGTCATTAAATTTATGAGAGAAAAGGAACTTGAACAGTGTGTAGTGGACACACAGGGAGGATCACGTTCAAGTTAATGACCCGAATGGTCTACAGTATATAAATAGGATTGGAGACCTAATCCTGGATACACTCTGGATGCGACCCGCTTTGTATTAGATACAAACGAGGTGATCTGACTCGTTCATGTGGTTGACATGCGAGTGGGGGCATCCTGTGCAATGAGATTGTACAAGACCGGACCGTGAATTATTAGACCTATTGATGTAACACCGTTGATAGTAAGGACTAATAACTTCGTAGATGACCATTAGTGACTCGACACAATCCCGAGCGTTTTCACTCCTCTCACATGCGGGTCCAATCTTTTTGACTAATGCGGGTGAGGGTGGTCACGATTACTCGCCCAATATGCCTATCTTCTCAGGGACAGGACCAAGTAGGGGCTAGGAACTTAACTACGCGAGATGGAATTCACTCGTTCCCGCCTTTAGGGAAACTAGAGGGGTTGTTCCCTTAAGTGTTGTCTCCAGGGATTGGACAACGGGCGCCCACCTTCTCACTGGCCCGAGAAGGGTGTTGTGTATGGTTGGACCATCACAATGTGTTGTTCATTAGAGGAGCAATGGGGACTTAAGGAACAAGAGGTAGACACAGGGGTAAAACGGTAATTTGACCCAGTCATGTCTACGAACAACCTGTGAAGGGTTGACTCATGGGCATTGGTTATATTAGTGGACACGTAATATTCTGCATTGACGGGAGTGCAGCTACGGGCTATAGTGGAGTGTTACCGTAGCTAATGAATGTTGATTAACCGGGTCAAAGAGTTTGGTAGGTTAATCTTGGATCATTGGAGCCCGTCACTGTAGGTCCCTCGGTTGGCTCAATCTGGGTTAAAAGAAGGGCTAATGTTTTGGTATGAAATTGAAGTGTTCAATTTCACTTAAAGGGCATTTATGTCATTTATATAAGATATGAATGATATAATATATATTTTAATGTGAATGGGATTCATAATAAACTATAGGTTAGCCTAATTGTTGAATTAGGGCTAATTGGAGAAATTAATTGAGAGAAATTAAATTGGATGTGATTCAATTTAATTAATCCACAATTATTGCAAATGTGATTTGCAATATGAGATATGAGATATCTTATATTATATAGTTATGCAAATGTGATTTGCATAACCTATGGTTGTGGTAAAATGGTAATAATGTGGAGATTTTAACTTCATGGTTATTCCACTATTTAAACCCTTATTGCAAGAAGGATTAAAAGGTTCACTCTCATTTTTTGGATTCTCACCCCAAAAAGAAGAGAAGTCTCTCAACATTTTCTCTCAACTCTCCTCCCTCTCCAAAACTAAAGTCCCACCACTTTTCTTCTTCCAAAGGAAGAACAACCGAGAAGGTAGTTGGTGGTGTTCGGGTTTCATTTGAGAGAAACGTTCGTTGAGATCGAGAAGCACGAAGTGTTCGTGACCAAGGAAGGAAATTTGAAGAACAGTCAACAACAAGTAAATGTGTTCTTCTTGCTGTAATTCCTTCCTTCTTTTACATGCTTAACTTAAATCTAAGTGTTAGATCGTTTTAACAAACTTCTAGTAGTGTAACGATACCTTGACGATTCGATCGTCTTTCGCTGCGCGGGGATTTTCATTCCCTTCATTAGATACAAACGAGGTGATCTAACTCGTTCATGTGGTTGACATGCGAGTGGGGGCATCCTGTACAATGAGATTATACAAGACCGGACCGTGAATTATTAGACCTACTGATGTAACACTGTTAATAGTATGTACTAATAACTTCGTAGATGACCATTAGTGACTCGACTTTGAATCACGAGCGTGTTACGGACTCCTGTCATGCTGGTGCGTCCTTTGACTAGTACGGGTGAGGGTGGACACAGTTACTCGCCCAATATGCCTATCTTCTCAGAGACATGACTAAGTAGGGGGTTAGCAACTTAACTACGCGAGATTAAATTCACTCATTCCCGCTTTTAGGGAAACTAGAGGGATTGTTCCCTTAAGTGTTGTCTCCAGGGCTTGGACAACGGGTGCCACCCTCTCACTGGCACGAGAGGGTTGTTGTGTATGATTGGACCATTACAACGTTATTGTTCATTAGAAGAGTAGTGGGACTTAAGGAGAAAGAAATAGACACAGGGGTAACACGGTAATTTCACCCAGCAGTGTCTACGAACAACCTGTGAAGGGTCAACTCATGGATATTGGTTATATCAGTGGACACAACTTGTCTTACACTGACGGGAGTGCAGCTACGGGCTTTAGTGGAGTGTTACCGTAGCTAATGAATGTTAATTAACCGAGTCAAAGAGTTTGATAGGTTAATCTCGGATCATTGCAGCTCGTCACTGTAGGTCCATAATGTCCCTCGGTTAGCTCAAACTGGATTAAAAGAAGGTTTACTATTTTGGTGTGAATTGAAGTGTTCAAATTCACTATCGGGTATTTATGTCATTTATATGAGATATGAATGATATACTATATAGTTTAATGTGAATGAGATTCATAATAAACTATAGGTTAGCCTAATTGTTGAATTATGTCTAATTTAGAGAAATTAGATTGAGAGGTATTAAATTGAATGTGATTCAATTTAAAAATCCACAATAATGCAAATGTGATTTGTAAAATGAGATATGAGATATCTTATAATATGTGGTTATGCAAATATGATTTGTATAAACTATGGTTGTGGTAAAATGGTAAATAGGTTGAGATTTCAACTCCACCTATGACCATTATATAAACCCCTTTGCAAGAAGTGTTCATTAAGCAAATCCTCATTTTTGTAAATCTCACCAAAAGAAGGATTCTTTCTTCTCTCTCAAACTCTGTCATCTTCTCTTCCCAAACCAAAAAAGAAAGGATCCCACAATCCTCCTTCTTCCAAAAGTAGAACAGCCGTGTAGCCTATTGGAGGTGTTCGATCGGTATTTGTGTGAAGAGATCGAGGTTGTTGAGATCGAGGAGAGCACGAAGAGTTCGTGAACGGAAAGGAAACTTTGAAGATCATCTTCAACAAGTAAGTACCTTAAACTTGTTGTTTTTTCCTTTCATAGATTGCATGTTTAGCCTATTAACTATGTGATAGTTTAGTTTTAACAAAGTTGAGTTGCACAACAAAACCATGACGATTCGATCGTCTTCCGCTGCGCTGGGACTCTAATTCCCTTCAGTCAAGGTACATAAAAATTTTCCTATTTCTTCGGGCCTCTCTTTCTCGAATCTACAAAACTAAGTAAAACATATATTTTTTAATTTTTATATAATAAAAGAAAAGAAGGAAAAACAAAAAAATAAATATTTTTTAGTTTTTTATCTGGTAAAAGAAAAGAAGGAAAAACAGGAAAATAAACAGACTCACACAAAGATACTGACTTGAGAGAATAGAAAGAAAAACACTCACCAATAAGAGAAAAATCAGAAGATAGAACTGTCATAGACTCAAAAGCCTCAAACTCTACCTCCTGGCCTAACTCAACAGGTTCGACTTCTTCCACACTCTCACTAACTTTATCCTGGTGTGTGCTAACAGGTTCTTGTTCTTTTACATCTAAAGCACAATCCTCTAAATGCCCATACTCAGTAAATGTGAAGGACTAGCATTCTGAAGGTCTATTAGTGGGTCAGTGATCAAGTGACTCACCGACCTATCTAAGGGTGTAGGTCCTCCTTCACTATCTTTCCTACGGTGCTCAACCTGAGACGAGTCTAAATACATTTGTTCTCTAAGGGAGGCAAGTGTATCCGTTAGGCGTTGAATTGACTCCCCTATTTGACTATTCCTCTCATCTATTTGACTATTCCTTTCTTCTGTGGTTCTCATATATTCTAATAATAACATTTTAAGGGAAAATTTGTCTTCTACTTGGGTTTCTTGAATATAGGAAGGATGTGACTCAAAACCCCTAGGGTATGGTTCATAGGCCCAATTGCTCTGATTATTATCATACATAGGATTCCCATAAGTCATAGGGTTAGTATGATAGTAATTAGGCATTTGGTATGAAGAGAATGAAATCCCGTGCAGCGGAAGGGTGATTGAATCACCGTGGTATCGTTGCGAAAATCGTTTTCTTAAAACCATTTCTATCCTATAGAAACTAGATTAAACATGCAATTAAGAAGAAAAATAGTAAGAGAAATACGTTATTTACTTGTTGAAGAACCCTTCTTCAAGTTTTCCTTCTCCTGTTCACGAACCCTTCGTGATCACGATCTCAACGTCCTTAATCTCCTCGAACGAACAAGCGAACCGGACACTTCCACACAGTTTCTCGGTTGTTCTACGTTCGGTAGATGGAGAGAAGTGGGTCTCTTTTTGGTGAGAGGAGGGGAGAAATTGAGAGAAGAGATGTAGAGAGAATGCTTGTTTCTTTTGGTGTGAAATCCAAAAAATGAAACTCAAGCCTAAGAAATCCTTCTTGCAAAGGGTTTATATAATGGTGATAGGTGGAGTTGAAATCTCCACCTATTTACCATTTAACCACAACCATAGGTTATGCAAATCATATTTGCATAACCATATATAATAAGATATCTCCATATCTCATTATACAAATCACATTTGTATAATTGTGGATTTTTAAATTGAATCACATTCAATTTAATTTCTCTCAATCCAATTTCTCCAAATTAACTCTAATTAGACAATTTAGGCTAACCTATAGTTTATTATGAATCTCACCCATGAAATGGGATTATTTTTAGCACTTTCCATTGCTTTCTTTCACTCAAAATTGAGTTGTGTGCGTGTTTTGTTCGTTTTTCTTAGTGTGTTGATCACTAAGTGTTGTATTTAGTGAGTTTAGTGTTAGTTGTTCATTTTCTTATTTTGTTAGGTTAATTTTAGTGTTTTATGCCTTGTCGTTTTGTTGTGTTGCTTGTTTGTTGTGTGTTGTGTGTTGTGTTTTGAGTTTTGCTTTTGTTTTGTTGTGTGGTGTAGAAGGAAAATGAATGTTGTGGCAGTAATGCTACAGCACTGTTGCAGCATTGGCTTTAAAGAGCAGAAGAAGAATTCGCATTGTGGCAGCAATGTCACAACATTACTGCAACACTGATTTCATCGATGTGGTAGCAATGTCACAGCATTGACTTCAGGCCAGATTAGTCAAATGTGGGGCCCACCTTTCGAGATGACGTAATCATTGGGTTGAAATTCTATTTTTTAAGTGGCTTTTGGCTTTTTAGAGAAAAGAGAAGAATGGAAGGACTTGGGGTGCAAAAGCAAAAGAAAATAAATCCTACCCTAATTTAGAAAAGATGAAATCGATGAAGGAGGGAGGTTTTCATCGAAAAAAAAGAGAGGCAGAAGGAAGGCTTATCGATCGTGAGTTGCAGAAGGATAGATCGTTTGGTTGTTGTTGAATCAATCCTCAACCTACCTTTGCTTCCTTTTTTCTTCTCCTTCTCTTTATAGTTTGCTTTCTTCTTTTCTTAGCTAGATTGGTTTAAAAGTTGTTTAGTTAAGCTTTTTCTTGTAACCTTGACTCCCTCTTTCAGCATGTTTATTGTTGCGTAAAATTATGGATATGCAATACCGCAGTGTACGGGTCAAGTTTTAGTATAGCTATTTATGAGTCCAAGTATCGTCCTCGGGAATGGGTTTCTAGATTAATTAATTACTAAGGTACTAATTCTCAATTTTAGCTAAAGAAACATAACATGGATAGTTGGTTGAAAGTAAAGACAAGCAAGCAAACAAACATGTGGAGACACAAATTGATAGAATCGAGGGAAGCGATTATACAAGTTAATGACTCAATTAACACATGCAATGAACCAATGAGATGAATTTATAAACAAGAAGTAAAATACTCAAGAAAATCTCTCGATTCTTAGTGAGCCTTACACATGCAATAAAATCCATAGTCTCCATATGAACCTACGACATGCATGGCTTTAAGCAACTTCTTTATGTGTTTCCCTAAGATTTCTAGGCCATTCTCATGCCAGATTTCTAAAGGTTTTGACAATTTTGATCTAATTTAAGCTTTATCTCTCGAGTCAACTTAAACCAACAAATTAAGAAGTAAAGAACAAATTGCCAAAAATAAGGACAAAACATGCTTCAAAACATAGTAATAAAGTCATAACAAGCAAATCAAATCCTAACTACAATGTTTAGCTACTCTAAATCACATGAAAATCAAACTAAACAAGTAGAAAACGTCTTAGAACGCTATTACAAATTGGAAGAAAAGGAAATTAAACTTATGTGTCGATGTCGGTCCTTCGTCTCCGAGCTCTCGTCTTCGATCTCGAACCTCCACGGATGCTTTGGCTCCCAAAAATGCTCTTTTCTCTCTTCTTACAAAGTGTATTTCAAAATTAGAGTGGATTGTCTATCAATTTCGACTCCCCTCTAATGAAATCATAAGGATATATTTATAGATGGAATCGGTGCAGCGTTGCAATGCTAGGGACAGCGTTGCAACGTTGTACCCTAGGCGGCTGGTAAATAAGAAAACTCTCGATGGTGTTGTAATGTCACGAGGGCAGCGTTACAACGCCGCTACCTTACCTACGCGCGCCCTTATCGAATCGCGTTGCGGCGCTTTGCGCAAGCGGCGTTAACGCGCGCCGTTATCGGATTCTTCATGTGTGTTTCCTTATCGAGATAGCGTTGCGACGCTTTGCTAGGCGCGGCGTTAACGCTATCGCTGAAGTCTTTAAAGCCTTTAGACAGCAATCACGGCGTTGCAACGCTCTACTTGGCGTTACAACGCCATCACCTCGGGTCTACTAGCTTGGATTGATCTTTCTACTTCATATTGATGTTATTTTTAGCTCCAAAAAGCCTCGTTTCGATCCCAAGTGATCCAAAATGTCTCCAAATGTCCTGTTTGAGCTCTTTACCTGAAATTCAATGATTTAAACACATCAAAGCTCTGAAATTATCATAAAACTAGCAATAATTTAGCCTAAGGATAGCACATTTTGTGTGCTATCAAACACCCCCAAACTTGAACTTTTGCTAGTCCCGAGCAAAAACAGAATTAAACATCGGATTGTTCTTAAACATACAATTGATTCGAGCCTAAAAAATTTAAGAGAAAATCTGGTAATCACAGGAAACACTCAAACATAACACTTCAGCAAGCAATTTAAAACTTTTCCTAAGTGTTCCTACATGTGTGTGTGATTAGTCTATGTTTCCTTCATTTTTACTAAGCCCGAATCAACTTTATTAGGCTCTCCATTCAACTCTACACTGGTCTTAATTACTAATCTTTGAGTCTCCCTACATTCAAGAATTAAATAACTCTACTCAGTACTTACTCATCATTTTTTTTATCAAATTTTCTATTTTCTTTTTTTTTTGTGCAAGGACACTAGCTTTCAGGTAATATTCCTTGCTGTTCAATATATTTATATGCTTAATCTAGTTGTTTTCGTTCTTGAATGTAATCTTTGTAACTAAATCGAGAGAGTGCGATTAACAATCGCTTCCGCTGCGGGATTCGATTCCCTACACTTAAGGTGCAAGAAGTAGTCACAGGGGTAAAACGATAATTTGGCCCAGCTGTGACTATGAATGACCTATGAAGGGTTGATTCACGAGCATTGGTTAAATCAATGGACACAACTTGTCCTACAGTGATGAGAGTGCAACTACGAGTCTTTAGTGGAGTGACTCGTAATTAACGAATGTTGATTGACGGGATCAATGAGTTTGATTAATCAATCTCGTATTGTTGAGCTCATGATCTGTAGGTTCATTAGGTCACTCGGTTGGCTCAACATGGAATTAAATGAGGATATAAAGTTTTGGAATAAATTTGAAGTGTTCAAATTCAATTTAGGGAATTATGTCAATTATATATGATATAATTGATATAATATATAGTTCAATGTGAATATGATTCATAATGAACCTAATTATGTCTAATTATGGAATTAAGGCATATATTGAGGAAATAATTTGAGAGACATGAAATTGAATTTGACTAAATTCAATTTCTCCACATTATGTGAATATGGTTCACATAATAAGGTATTTGATACCTTATATTATGCATTTATGCATAATATGTGGAGTTAGTGGCAAAATGGGTGGAGAATTTGTCTCCACCCATATTGCCTATAAAAGCATCCTTTTGGATGCATTTGGCAACACTTGAACCATTTGTGTAGTTTTGCATTTTAGGCAAACACAAGAATTCTCTCTAAATCTCTCTACAAAACATCCCTAATCCAAAAGGAGATTCCACCTCCTCTCCTAGAGAACAACCGAGAAGGTATTTTGGCAGTGTTCGAAGATTTGATTGTAAAGAAGAGAAGTTCGTAGACGACGAGGAACTACTTGAAGAATCGGTCTTCAAAGGTAACCTACTAATCCTTTTATGCTTTCAAGATGCATTCTTAGCTTGGATTTTTTGTTTTTTTTTAGTATTTCTATGTCACACAGTTGAGAGCAAAGGCGATCATTCACTTCCGCACGGGATTCCATTCCCTTCACACGCTTACTCTCTCACGTGAACTCGCAGTAACGCTCACTTACTCATGTTCAACTCAATCACGCTCACTCAATTATGTTCGCACTTACAGTCGTTCCTTCTCTCCGTGACTCTTGCTTATGGAAAGTTTTTACTTGTACGATCAACACTGTATGAAATGATATTGCAATTTATTAGCCAAAAACTCTGACAAAGAAATGATGATAATAACAATATAAAAATAATATATAAAACTAATAGACGTTCAAAACCCCCCTCTGTGTGCTTGAAGTTCAAATTTTTATATGTGTTTTCTCATTCTTCTTTGAAATCTCCTGGTAAAACCCTACGTTCGTGCATCAACCAACTCACATTCATAATAGGTACGTTCAAATATGCAGTTTACAATATAGTTGGGTGACTACTTTCTTTCCTTATACGTTTCAATCGGAATGAAAACATCTTTAGTATGTCATTGTTGTTTTTGAAAAATTTCATCGTATAAAAAGAAAATTAAAAAGCATTGAGTAATGACATTATTAGGAGTCGAGGTGAAATAAGTTAGTGAACGAGATAGCGAGACCGTGAAGCGAGAGATAGTAACAAACCCTAAACATGCGTGAGTGAGTAAGCGAGAGCGAGCAAGCGAGAGTGAGCGAGCGAGAACGAGTGATTGAGAGCGAGTGAAACACACAATTTTCAGTGTTCTTAGTTTGATTTCTTTGTTGTTGTTTATTAATATTGTTGTTATTTTTTTGTTATTTTTCAATTACTACTGCAACTTATTGTTTATTCCAACTTACTTTATTGTAAGATGGACAAGAAATCTCTATTCATAAGATATGGTGGATGTTGGGATGAAATTGAAAACTATAACATCGGAGGTTGCCTAACAGGTGTTGTTGTGTCGAGCACCATTAGGTTTGATGAGTTGAAAGGCATTATATATGAGGTTACAAACACTAGTCTGATTATGTTCGATGTTATAATAAGGGTGAAGATGCAGTTGAAAGAGCAATCTTCTCCGATGTACATAAGAACTGACCGAGACGTTGAGTTTTTCTAGTCAAGAAAATGTTTCGAAGTTGCAGCTATTTGTATCAACATTAGTCAGAAATGACTGTAACCTACAACCGAATGAGGATGTCCCGCATATAAGTGAGGATGTTCACCAAACTTCAAATGTCGAATCCTTTACTATACATAGAGAGGAGGCAAATGTACCACCCAATGAGACATGAGTCTCGTAGGGAATGACGATGTCAACCCTTGGGAGTCACAATATACTCACGATGTTTATGGACAATATCAAATGGATCGATGATTCGATATGAAGCATGGGATCTACAAAGAGCAATGCATGTTAGTCGTTCCGAATGAGTCACAAGTCATCCCGTTGATAGTCCAATAATTGAGAATGTGATAAGGTCGATTCCAACTACAACTTAACCTACAATTCGAACTCCAACTCCAACTCAAGTAGGACCGTTGACTACATCTTTGTCTGACCCATATTCGTCTGGAACTACTTCTAGTCATGATGTTGAGGTTGGTCAATTATTTGTAAATAAGAAATAGTTGAAGAACCGACTCTCCATGTTGGCCATGAACAAGAATTTTGAATTCTGAATAAAAAAAATCTAGGAACGATTTGTACACAGTGGGTTGTTTTGAGAATACTTGTACATGGAGATTACGTGCAGTAAAGATGGAAGGAACAGACATGTTCAGAATAAACAAATATGTAGGCACGTACTCATGCTCCATTGAATTGTTGAATCATGACCATAGACAAGCAAGTGATGAAGTCATTGGCCACATAATAAAAAGTAAGTTCGAGGGAGTTGGTTGAGTGTACAAGTCGAAGCACATCATTGAGGATGTTAGGCAACAATATGGAGTTGACATCAGTTATGACAAAACATGACGTGCTAAGAAGATGACACATGCACTAGCCAAAGGTACTCTAGAAGAGTCATATGACATGCTTTATGCATATGGTGAAGCCCTTAAAATTGTTAATCCAAACACTATTTTTGATATAGAGCTTGAAGATTCGGTATATTTTAAATATGCATTCATGGCATTGGGGTGTGCATAAGAGGATATTCACGCATGCGAGATGTTGTAATAGTGGATGGCTCCAACTTAAAGGAAAAATATAGATGTTGTATGTTGGTTTGCAGTAGGGAGGGACGACAATAATCAAATTTACCCATTGGCCTATGCGATAGTCGATAGTGAGAATGATCGTTCATGGACATGGTTCATGACGAAATTGAAAACATTTGTGAGTGACTTCCCTAGTTTGGTGATCATATCGGATCGCAATGCAAGCATTGCTCACTGTGTTCAGACTGTCTTCCCACATGCATTCCATGGAGTGTGTACTTATCACTTAGAGCTCAATTTGATGAATAATTTCAAAGATAAGACTGCAGTCCAATTGTTTAAGAATGCAACGAGGGTGGTTCGTGAGTCTGAATTTCGGAGGTATTGGGATCAACTTCTTCTATTGTGGAGAGGTGTTGTAGCCCCATATCTAGAGAGTGTTGGTATGGAGCGATGGGCAACCTGTTTTCAGTTAAGTAGACGTTATAACAATATGATGTCTAACAACATTAAGTGTTTCAATTCACTTACTGTTGAGGCACGTTTACTCCCCATTGTTGCGTTGTTTGACTTTGAGCGAGAACACCTACAGGGATGGTTCTATGAATGGCGAAATTATTGGTTTACGCGCACGACCCTACTTTTAGACTATGTTGAGAAACGACTCGCCATTGAATGTGAGAAAGGTAGACGTTATCGTGTCGACCCTATTGACTGTTAAGCTTATCACGTAACGGGATGGCCATTTGGATGGTATCATCAATCTTCAAACATGATAGTGCACATGCAGGGATTTTGATTTGAAAGAAATACCTTGTGTGCATGCTATCATGGCTGCTAGAGAGCGCAACATTGCTCCGTGAACCTTTGTAACAAAAGCTATACTATTGAAGCTCTTCAAGTTGTATATCAAGAACCAATTGAAGGGAATACTAGTCCCGCAGCGGAAGCGACTGTGAATCGCGCGCTCTTGATTCAGTTACAACGATTTTATTCAAGAATATGTACAACAAGATTAAGCATGTAAATATAATGGACAGCAAGGAAAATTACCTTTGAAGAACCTTTCTTCAAGTGCTCCTCCTCTCTCACGATCAAGATCTCAGCAACACGAACTCGAACGAACACCGACACTACCACCGGATCTTCTCCGTTGTTCTCTAGGTGAGGGAGGAAGGTGGGTTCCCTTTAGGAGAGGTGAGGTGTTTTGTGAGAGAGATGTTTGTGTCTTGGAACCTTTCCAACAACACAAGAAAAGCTTGGAATCACTTAACTTAGTTGCATCTCATGCAACTATATATATAGGGAAATAGGATGTAATTGATCATCCTACCCCTCCTTTATTCTCTCTTTAGTATATGGTTTATATGTGAATCTAATTCACATTAAAACTATATATTATATTAATTATATCATATATAATTGATATAACACCTCATGTATGAAATTAAACACTTCAATTTCATTCCTAACTTTATACCCTCAATATTACCATGTTGAGCCAACGGATGGACCTAATGGACCTACAGTTCATGAGCTCCAATGTTGTGAGATTAACTGATCAAACTCTTTGATCCAGTTAATCAATCTTCATTAACTACAAGTCACTCCACTATAGACTTGTAGCTGCACTCTCCTCACTGTAGATAATATTGTGTCCACTTATATATTCATTACCCATGAGTCGACCCTTCACAGGTTGTTCGTAATTACAGTTGGGTCAAATTACCGTTTTACCCCTGTGATTACCTCTTTGTTTCTTAAGCACCACTGATCCTCTAATGAACAACAAGTCTAAGGTCCTACCTCAGACTCATACCCTCATAGAGGGCGGGGCCCCGTTGTTCAAGACATGGAGTCAGTTCTTAAGGGAACAACCTATCTAATTCCTTAGTGTAGGAATGAGTGAATTTCATCTTGCACAGTTAAGTTCTCAGCTACCTACGAGGTTTTGTCCCTAAGAAGGTAGGCTTATTGAGTCGGCACAGGCCACTCTCACCCATACTAGTCTAAGGACAAACCTCTATAAGCAGAAGTTCTTAACTTGCTCAAGATTCAGGTCGAGTCACTAATGACCATCTATAAATTACTAGTCTTATCCTGTTAACGGTGTTACACTGGTTAGACTAATAATTTCATGTTCGGCCTCTTGTATGAACTCTTCATACAGGATGCCCCCACTCGCATGTCAAGTACATGAATGAGTTGGATTACCTCATTTGTACTAATTACAAAGTGGGTCGCATCCATGGTGTTACCAGAATGAGGTTTCCAACCTTATTCTTATACCATAGACCATTTAGGTTATATTCTTGAACTCAACCCAAATAGTGTCCACTACACTGATGTTCAAGATAAATGTTATAACCTTGGAGCTTAGTTTATTGGATTTATAAAGCAAGACTGTAATTCTATCAAAACAAATAACTCTTTATTTAATTGATCAAAATTACACAAGTTTAGGGCATAAATCCCAACACCAATATACCCCCTCGGTCATATATCTGAATGGTCGAAGTCATTTGGATATGTAGATGTTCATATAATGCCACCGAAACGTGTTGTCAGGGTTGGACGATGAAGGGTGCAAAGAATTCCTTCTAGTGGAGAGCATAGACGACCTAAAAAATGTGATCGGTGCAGTAATGTCGAACACTATCGACAATTATGCAATCAACCACTGACCACTATGAACTTCAACCGAGCATATCAATAATAAGTACAAATATGAAGTCTGAGTTAGTGTGAGTAAACCATAATGAACCATACATACAATACGAAATATGTAATGTAATTTAATTGTAAACTTTTTTTTATGCAAAGACGTCTTGTTCTAACGCCTTGAATGTGAAAGAGTGACCACCATCGAATGTGTGGCACCGCGTCATCAATAACACGAGTAACAATCCGATCGGCCACAGATGATAGTGTTTCATACACCCACACCTATACACAACATTTAACAACATTTCTTTAGTGACCAATTATTTAGAACAAAAAATAGAACTACTTGATAACACTTGTAATACCTAAAAAACGGGAGGGAATCTAGAAAGGTTATACTTAAAAGTATAACGCTTGTTCGTCTTGGACTTAATCTTATACGTGTCAACCTTGTCCCGCAAGGCAACCTTCAAGCCACGTATAGTCCTCTCTCATATTCTAGAACCCCAATCAATATTATTAAAGTATTAGAGGTCTTCGACGTCTCCAAACAACAAACTGTCGATGACGACCTTTGACTTGTTCTTCCCCATCATCGCCACCACCATAAATTAATGACACCTTTACTACATCTTCGTCGGTGTCAAATTTCTTTGTCTTGTACGCGGACTCAAAATCATCCATGTGAATGTCGGTTCCCATCCCATCGAAGTACTTCTCTCGAAGGGCAATCGAAGGTTCGGGACGTTCACATGACTGTGGGGATGACCACAATCCCGTCATGATAATGAACTCCTCCTTCCAGAACTTCACAACAGTTTCATTGATGTCGAACCGCATGACATCATCGTCTTCATCTGCTCCATTCACCTCCCTATGAAGAATGTGATGGACTAGGGGACTGTTGCAAGTGTCAACTTCTGTCTCAATACTTTATTAGCACTGGTTATGTGTGCTAAACTGGAAGCTTGTCCGAGAAACCAGTCTTTCTTTTCGATTTTAAAGACAGTTGTCACGATAAATCTGTGGATAAATGGGCGAACAACATGTAAGAATGATCAATATTAACAATTAACAAAAGGTACGAACACAATCAATATTAATAGTTAATAAAATGTAAGAACACATTCATGTTGGACAATATGGGATCACTCACGCTTACTCGCTCATACTTACTCGCTCTCTCTGTCTTGCACTTTCTTACTCGCTCGCAACACTCACGCTTACTCACTCTCGACTCTCGACAATCGTTCTGGATAATAACTATACACTCTCATCGTCTTCTTCATTCATTCATCAGTACAGTCGCAACCCTAAACCCTAATTTTACCCTAAACCTTAAACCCTAGAACAAAATGAAGAAGAAACATCGTTATCGGACAGTTACAAAAAAATCTCAAATGACAACAAAAAAAATTGTGCTAAATATCGTACCGTAATGAATAGCTTTCGGTTGTTGAAGATGAACGGCGACTGGCGACGGTCGACGGTTGTGCGACAGAGAGCGTGAAAACATTAGAGAGAGAGAGAGAGAGCAAACTTAGAGAGAGCATGAGAACGTTGGACAGAAAGAGCGAGAACTTAGAGATAGTGAGAGAACTTAGAGAGATAGTGAGACAAACAGAGTGAGAACTGTTTGTGTCCATTTAACCGCCTTTTATATGAAATGAAAAAAACGATAACGCTCGCATCAAACGTTTAAGAACATCACGTTGGGGTCGTCACGCTCTCATTCACTCGCTCTCGTTGTATTGCTTGCGTCATGTCCCTCAACCTTACTCGCTCTCGTCATATCTCTCGCGTTGACTCGCTCATTTTCACTTATTCTAATATGTAGTAAATCCCGATTTTGGGGAACCAGTCAAATAAATAGTAGTCACTTCTCCATTAATTCCGAGCGTTTAGACATTAATATTAATAAACGAAGAGGCTTAAACACAATTTTGAAAAAAAATACAATTAAGCTCTCGACTCACCATCTACTTCATCTTCTTCATCATTAACTCCAACTCAACCGACCACAATTCCGACAAAACTCCTCCGACCCCATGTCCGGAGATACTAATACATTCATTTCTTCTCCCACAACACCTCGTGAACTCTCGTCCGATGATAGCTTCTTCGATCATCTTGGGGAGTCGTTAAGCAAGTCGTCTGAGGAGTCTTGAGGACTCCTCTGAGGAATCTGACACAACTCCTCCCATAAGCGGAGCATCCCCTTCATCGACCAACACAATCTTTGCCTTGCGAACCGGCGCCGTCGGAATGTTCGGTCAACATTTCTACTGAAGAGCACCCCAAAAAAAAGGCTAAACAAGGAGATAATCGAGTGTCATTGGTGATAATCGACTCCTCAACTGACTCTGACTAGGAGACGCAATCGCCTCATATTATTTTCTATATATTTTTTTATGTAATTTTTAATCCTAAATTAATTAAATATTAATTGACTATCATATGATGTGCATTATCTGATTTACAAATCATACGTGATTGAAAAAGTGCAAGAGTGAGTGAGCGATGCTGATCAACAGACGTTACCGAGAGCGTGTGCGAACGATATACGATTGCGAGTATAACGTTACTGAGAGCATGTTCGAGCTCGCGTTACTGAACGCACACGTTGCGTGAATCTGAGCAAATGAGTGAGTGTGACTGTTAGCGTGAGCACATGAGTGAGCGTGAGCGTGAGCGTGTGCGTTATCGCGTCATTGAACGCGCAGTTCTGGAGATGCCCTTAAGCATAATTTTGCGCGTATTGTCACATCAAAATAGGTCAGGTTCATTAAATCTGAACGTAACGTCAATTGACATCAAAGGTTTGAAAAAAGAGCCTTGTGTACAAAAACCCTCATTAGTATTATGCTCTTTCATTAATAATATTAATGCTTTTGTTGGATATTTTCAAACAATATAATATAATAAGTTGATGATATGGATTATCCGATCCTTATATATAAAATTCAATGTGGAACGGAAATTTCCATGAAAAAATATCAACATTTCGACTGAAGTTTCAGTAGCGTTTGAATCGCATTTTCTGAGGAAAAAAATATACGAAAAAGGAACCTTCCTGTACGGAAAGATTCTCATATCACTAAAAATAATCCGATGGCTTTATCATCAATTTGGCGACAATTCTTCAGAATCAATTGAGATTTACAGTCGGAAGACACTTCTTCGTCGTCGTCTTCTTCTTCTTCTTCTACGATGGCCTTCAAATCACCATTTGTAGTTTCATCGAACCAGGCTATAGATAGAAAAGCTGGGAAATCTGTTCGCAAAATTGATTTGGGACCTGTTCCATCGCCTGTCGAAGTTGATGCAGCAGTAACTGCACTTCAGAAGTGAGTCTCCATAACATTTCAGTCTCATTCTGTTTTTTTGGTATCTATTCTTGACCTTTTGGGTTCCTGTTTTGTTCTCTACGAGCAAATTTTGTTGGGTTTCTGTTGTGTGATCTGTGTATGATGCTTTTCTTGTGGATTTACGTATATAGGAAGAGAAGAAATCTGAATTGTAATCTTCCATTTCTTGTTATATTCACACACATATGGACACATACAATAAAGCTCATCAAACTTTTCATCTGGCAACTTGTATCCCTCACCTAATCACTTGCAAGATGGAAGAGTCTAAATTAGTTACTCCTCTTCAAATTTCCCTTGAGAGGGACGGAGTCAGATATTTTATCTGGGAGAAACTCTTACATTTTATGATCTCAATGCTAAAAAATTTGAAAGTGAAAATCAGAGGAAAAAGTATAAAATTTTAAATATTATATATATATATATATATATATATATACATTTTGGTTTTTTCTTTAAAAAAAATCCGCAATTGGCCCAAGATCTAGACTATGGAAATATCAAGAGTTTTTCTTATCAAGCTTGCTCAAAACTAGACTAATGGGAAAATTTTCCCTTCCTCCTCCCTTTTTGGCTTTGCCATGTCCCTTGAAACCGAAGAGTCTTCCTCTCTTATTCTACCATCAATGAAAAATCTCTCTCATGTGCTTGTAGGTTTTTACACATTATTATTTTTTTTTTATTTGGATAAGAAACAATTTTATTGATAGGTGTGGAAGATTTATCAGATAAACAAAATGGAGGGGTCGATATCTATTTGGCTCCACTTAGTTGTTTATCATGCCTATAGCTTTCGTTCATGTTCAGTTGGTTTGAGTATCTTCGTAGTGGAAGATGGTTTACAATTTTACCATTTTTTGCTTCACTTTTGGTTTTAGAATTTCAGAATTAAATTTGTTCTTAAGAATTTATTGACTTGATAAAAAGTTCTCATGTAGTTGCAATGCCAATCATAACCAGTTTTCTGCAGGAGAACTTTTCACTTGAGTCGATGTCAAAATGGCTTCAGCCGCTGATGAACTCCTACGATTCAAGCATTTTGGATTCTTGGGGTTATCGTTTGGTTTGTAAAGGTTTTCAATGGCTGCTAACAGATCCTTCTTTCAAGGTGCAACAATGGCTTAATCAGAGATAATCTTGCCTCTTAAATGACAATTTCTTTATCTCAACAAGTTTTTTTATGTTTTATTCTTTATTTTTTTCAAGGAAACAAAACTTGCTTTGATTTAGTGAAACCTTACAACATAATAACCACATCAAAGGTAGAAAAAATTCAGACATCTCAAAAGTAACCCAAAAGTACAACAAAGGTCAACTCTTTTTTCTTTTATCTTGCCCGACACCCATAACTCTTTCCAAAAAAAAAATCTCACAAAAGGCCCTCCCAAATATAATTTCATTATAATTTACGAAGAACAGCAAACATCAAGACAAACAACGAAACCTGGCCAAATCCAAGGCCTTTCTCTAATCTCTGAACTTGTCATTATGATCCCTGTTATTTCTTTCTAACTAAATTACCAAATAAATGTTTTTGACTGCATTCGCTCAGATCATTTTAATTTTTCCCTTTCAGTCCATGGCCACTCATCATTTGAATCATATTATCCTTCATTGTGTTGATCAATACCGAAAAAATGTGAAGTTAAATATTCCCAAAATCTCCTGTTATAATCACAAAATAAAATTAAAGGTTCAAATTTCCCCTGATTTTCTGCATAAAACATACCAATTGAGCTGTAAAAACATATTTGGATATCTCCTTCACAACATTTTAGCTGTATTTACCATTTCAAGGCTCAGATCCCCAAAGTCCTTAGCCTCCCCTCCACATATGATAAGTTTCTTGTAATCAAGAATATATAAATAAGGTTTGGTTTCACTTTCCGAAACCTCCCCTATCTATATGTCTTTTTGTTTGGACACAACAAAAAGATTAACAAATTTCAACATTGAACGTTGGTCAATAAGCCTAATATCCTTTCAATGAGACTTCACTTGATCCCACCTTTCTCTCTTTCCATGGAGATCCAGGTTTCTATTGAGAAAAATGAATGAATACCATAAAGGGCATTCAAGAAGACTACCCAACTAGAGGAATCAATACAAAACTCTTATTATTCAAAAAGGGTCTCCAACCCATAATAATTCAGCCTAACCGATAATTATCGTAGTTTTGTGGAGCCTAACCGATAATTACAAAAATCATTTGAGAGTAATAACCAAAAAAATGAGCATTAAACTTAACAACCTACCACACCTCTCAACCCCTTTATTAATCCTACTATCCCCTCGAGCAAATGTTAGGAGTGTGTCAGGAATCCAAATACTAAGAACACAAGAATTGAAATATATACAAGAATTGAAATATATTGAAGTATATAAAGGATAAAAAATAACAAGATAAACCAAGTATAAGGCACTTGGAACCTCTCTCTTGAGTATGCTAACCCAATCCCTAAAACAATCAACAATTGCTTGCCTTCCCTCCATCCTACTCCCTCTATTTATAACCAAAAGCACTAACTAACTCTCTAACTAATTACCCTTATGCCCTTACTAGAACCATCCTACCCCTCCCCAAGAACTCCTATTAGTACCCTTAAATAGTGCTGACAAAATACCACATTGGCTAGGGAAGGAAGAGATCCATGGTATAAAAGTGAGGACAACTATCTTTCTTAGTATAGGATGCCTTTTGGGGTACCAAAAATAAAGCCATGAGGGTTTATGTGATTATGTCCAAAGTGGACAACATTATACCATTGTAGAATTATGTAGAGGGTTGTTGTCCTCATCAGCAAAACGTTCCACAAAACTACAAAAAAAAAAAGCCAACACATCATTGATCTGACCCTTATATTGTAAAATGGAAGATTCCAAAAAACTTTCTCGATCTTGGAACAACGAGAGTCTCTATTCCGAGCTAAACAAACACCACATTTTGTCCCACCTTGAATTTGATCACTCTTCGTTACCATAAATACCAAACTCCCTCTTGATATTGTTCTTGCAAATTCAGCAATCTCTTTCATTTCCTTCCGATACAGCCTCACCCCTTGTTTGCCTCCATTCGAGAGAGGAACAGTCTCCAAAAATATTCCTCCCTGATTTAGTAGAACTTGAATCCATATCAATCCTTCTTTCTATCTTGATTTTCCGAACACATTTCTCCCTTGGTGTAAGCTAATAATATATATCTTCAATACCACTGTGTCTTTTCTACCTTAAGAAGATTTCATAACCTGTCTTTTCTACCTTAAGAAGATTTCATAACCTGTCTTTTGACTTTTCCTCCTCAACCCTGAATACCATGTTTCTCAACCCCTCTAACGTAATCACTAGCGAAAGCCTTCTGCTCTTAAAGCTCCTTATGAGTATCCTGGATTATTAGAAAAGCTAAGGGCCTGTTTGGTATGCAATCCGATCTGCATTTTATGTTTTGGATTCACCAAATTCGATGAATATGTGTTTTAGCGATGTGTGTTTTAAAACTGCTTTTGGATTCTGGATCCAAATAGTAGAAATTCAGAAAACAACATTTTTATGTTTTCATTGTATCCAGATTCTGAATTTAAAATTTTAAAATGCAGAATTATATTAAACAAAGATAAAAATAATAAATACAATATTTCATGTTATGAATTCAATTTATTTTTGTTAAATTAAAATATGTAAAATATAATATATTATAAATTATAGAATATTATATTATAAAAAGATAATTCTATAAAATTTACAAAATCATTTCCTAAATTAATTAATAATGACTTATATTCAATATAATAATTAGTTTTGCATCTACAACTAATTTCATGATCTATAAATATGTTATAGGGCACAGTTTAAACAACTGTTTAGAATGAAATCAAATTTCTAAATCTGCTACCAAACACATATCTTAAAACATGAAATACAACTCTGTTTTCATTGAATCCCTTGTTTTCAAATTTCTGTTTTCAGATTGCGTACCAAACAGGCCCTAAAAGACTGATCAAGAAAAAGAATGTCCTTTTATTAAATGAACTTACTAGAGTTTCTTCTTTCAGGCCTTTTCAGCACTTTCCTTTTGTTTATTGCCGCTGATAATGGCTTCTTAATCACTCACTTTCATATTAAAAAAGCTTTTGATTAAAAAAACATTGTAATGAATCATTTTCTAAAATCCCGTTCATTACCTTAGTGTCTTTAATCCTACTTGTGTGCTTATCAGCAAGTGGAGAATCATTACTTCCCCCTTTCTAACTGCATTTAAACTTGACAGGAACTTTCAAATTAGTATTTGAATAAATCAATGAATATAACCCAAACATCTTTCTTTATTGTATGTTTTCTCTTGGAAGTTCTTTTTTTTTTTCAAGGATCTCTGTTTCATTTAGGGTCTGGTAATTTCACTGTGTTTGGACAAAGATGTTTGGGATGCTATTAAAAATAATGGGATTATGGAGAAGCTCCAGGAGTTACCTTCTTCAGGTTTGTATTGAACTCTGACAAATTTAGTTACGATGTGATATAGTGATAACGAAATTTATTAGGATGCAATTATTTTAGTAGCATGGTGGAAAAATGACCCAAGTGTTGGGTTAAAGGGGATGGATATTTTCTTTAGGTGTAGCAGTTGATTTATTTATTGATTATTATGTGTAAAAAGAAACATAACCTTTCATGAAATTGTGAAGTTACTATCAAGGACACAAAGGACTCCCCTAAAAGTTATACATTCAATTACAACAACAGATCCCCCAAACACCAAAAGTAAATTATAAAACGAAACATTTATCCAAACAAACTTAAATAGAAGAAAAACAAGAATATGTTGAAAAACAATACTTAAAAAGGGATCCAACTTACTTCTAGTCTCTTTTTTGCTTCAGAGACTTGGAGTGCAGTGCCTACATTTTTATTATTTTCTCTAATTTGGCTCTTAAATTTTCAGATGATGGAAATGGAAAGCCTGGGAGCTCCAAAAAGGGACCTGATTATGGTAGAATCATTATAAGCTGGATTTTGCAGATGTCACTAACAATAATCGGGGAGCTAATTGAAAACTTTGTGTCACTGTTGAACAATGCATTTCGATTTCCTGGGAAAGAGAACCTGAAGAAAGAGAAAAGAGATGAAATTGATGGAAAAATCCAATCTTCATTGTTTCTGTCCTTGGTCGTCCTCTTGATTGTGATTGTGGCTCGAGCTCAGATCGCATGAAATGGGTATCAGATTATAAGACTTAATATTTGTAATAAATCATAATTAGTTGAGTTGTTATATACAGTTACAGGTATTCTGTATAATTAGTTCTTTTACACTTATATTGTCAAGTGGCGATATACAAAGTTATTTATTCTCTCTGTTCTAATATAGTATCATATGAGTTTTAGGTACTTCTGAGAGTGATGAAAATGGTGTTCATGGCTGGTGATGAAATGTGAACCCTAATCTTCCTACTCCTAATACTTCCATCTTCTTCCACAGTTCAACCAACGAATCCATCTGTACTTCAATTGTATGTCAGGTTCTTTTTTTCTTCATCACTCTGACAGTATGAGTTTGATTCTTGTCTCAGATTTATTGACCCAGTCAAGCTACACCATGGAATCGTGCGACTTTTTTTGGACTTATTGTCAAGAACCTAAGAAGCACAAATACGGATATGAGACACGGATACGACACTTCATTTTTTTAAAATCTAGGACACGTTTATTAAAATATACATTTTTAAAAATATATATCATTTTTACATGAAAAATAAATTTAAAATCAATAAGTTTATTCATCTATATGCTTAAAAAATGATTTTGATGTATTTCGTTCTCAAACTTTCTATGTACCTATTTAGTATACTTGACAAACGTTTATTATGTGTGTAACAAATACTCAACTTAAATTGTATTGCACAAATAATTTTTAACACATATATGTTGTGCTATCAAGGATTCGATACGAGTCCAACAAGTGTCGCATGTCGAACACTTGAACACTCTAGCCAAAATGAAGTAGGATTTGTGGATGGATCTCTCTCATCCATTTGGAGCACTATGCAATTCTTGGACCATTATTCATTATCAAAAAAAGAGATCGCTGATTCCACTCGAGAAATATGACTTGATCTACAACAATGTCATCAACCTAAAAATGGGGTGAGGATTTTTCAGCTTCAAAGAGAAGTACCAAGCCTACTTCAAGACCAGAATTCTATCACCACATATTTCGTTAAGCTGAAAACATTTTGGAACAAACTCGAATCCTATTGGTGGTCATGTTCTTAGGGTCATGACGTATTTTAATGGGATTAAGTGATTCTTTAATTCGAATGAAGCTTCTGCTTATGGAACAATCACCTATGATTAACAGAGCTCTAAGAAGAATGGAATGGACACGAGACACGGCCACGACACGACACGGCGATACGTTAATTTCTAAAAAATTAGGACACGGACACGTTGGGGATACGCCCTTTTTTTTTATTATTATTATAGGATATATGCACATTTAACATAAAATACTAAACTTAATCCATTAAAAATTATAAAATGTCAAGTTAATTAACCATAGTAATTGTACAAAACACATTGTCTAACATTCAATAAACAAAGTTTTCAAATGAAATAATAGTAAATACAAAAAAAAAAAAAAATAGAAAACATGTTTTGTTCATGAGTGGTAGAAGAGTTTTTAATTTTTAGTTTTATTATTTATGTTTTTAATGTCTTTTTTGTGTTTAAAATTTAAAATTAAATGAGCTCTTAACTTTGGGCTCAAAATAAATGGGTTAGGCCTTTTTTTTGGGTTAAAAATTTACCCAACATGTCAATGCGTGTCCACAACGTGTCCGAAATTAAAAAAAATAATAATAATAAGCGACACGTAAATTGGCGTGTTCGACACGTGTCCACAGTGTGTCCATGTCCAACACAAACACTTTGTCTAAAATAGAGTGTTCCTGCTTCTTATACAGAGCTCTTGCTTTTGCTCAAGGAGTCGAACAATCACCTCTTGCTTCAAATATTCCTTCCAACCTTCTCACACTTTTGGTGAAAAATTCCCTCAATATTACTCCTTAGGGGTGTTCAAAAAACTCGATGACCCGAATAACCCGATCAATCCAACTCGATTGATTCTATGGTTTGAGTCCGGTTATTAACTTGTTTTACGTGAAATAAGTTATCTTTATTGGCTAACAAAAATAGCTTGGACAAATCGTTTTATAAACACTACTTCTACTTATATTTTACTTTGTTTTGTTATCTAATTTTAGAAAGTGTTTTCAAAATATAAGATAAATTTTAAAAACTAAAAAGAGTAGTTTTTTATAAATTTGTTTTTGCTTTTAAAATTTAGCTTAGAACTTAAATGTATTTTTAAGAAAAATGAATAAGAGAAAACAAGTCTAATTTTTAAAAACATAAAACTAAAAATAAAATTGTTATCGAATTGGATCTAAATGGTTGAATAACTCACAATCCTCCTTCAAATCTCTTCTTATTGCAGCCAAATAAATTTGTTCATATTTAAACTGGTAACAGTATTTTTCAAGTAATGGAAATTGAAAGAATCAACTAGCGAGAGAAAATTTTCAGTACTCCGATGGTGTGAACATATTCCCATTCATTATTTTAGCTATACAGTCTTAATAAAAACTCTTTTTCTTATATGCTTCAGAATAATTGATGTCGAGAAAAAAAGATGCTTTAAAATAAGATTGTTGTATTTGATTGTATATTAATTTTATATAATTATGCTGAATTAATTATTTAACCCATATTTTAACCTATAGATATAAATTAATTGATCTAACCCATACTTTAATATATAGATATAAATTACTTGATCATCAAGAATAAACAAATAATTTGAATGGAAAAAATAATTATTGAAAGTTAAAATTTAATCATTTATACTATTAATTGAATAATTTAATATATTATGAATTTATAAATATTTTCAATACACATTAATTTAGTACATAAAGGTAAAAGGTATTTTTCATATTGTATCAATTTTCACTCTAAACTTCTAATTTCATCCGGTTGAATTCTAGACCTAGTTAAATGTTGCAATTTCTACCATATATTCATTTTTCACTAATTTTAAAAAAGAGAAGTAAATTCATGAATTTCAATAATATCAAGATTTCTCATTTTTTAAGTTGGATTAATTTTTAAATTAACTAATGAATAACTTGGTCAAAACTCACACATTTTAACAAAAATGTAGTAATTAGTTATTATTATTTTCATTACAATTAAATAATGAATTAGGTTAATTAATATATTTTGACAAGCTTAGACGTAAATATTGATTTTCTTTTTCTTTTCTATAAATAAGATTTCGTAAAAAAAAAACGAAAAATGACTAATTCACCTGTCCAATTTTCCAAACTTGGTACCAAATCAGAGATTATGTATTATTTGCCCATTCACCCCATCCCAACCGTGAACAAGTAGGCATTCAAAAGAAAATTTCCCAGAAAGTAAAAAATAGAATCTTTTTTTTTTTATGCTCCAATGAACTGAACTTTACGGATTTTTTAGACAGATAGGGTTATTTTTACCCTATCTTTAAAACTTATTATAAAAAATAAGTTGATTACAAAATTATTTACAAAAATTAGGGAAAAATACCTTTTTAGTCTCTCATGTTTTAAGTTTGTGTCTATTTAGTCTATGTGTTTCAAAATCAGACAATCAAGTCCCTGAATTTAGTTAAATAGTTCTATTGAATCCTTGGCCGTTAATTATTTTTAACGGAGGCTGACGTAGATAATTTTAATATTAAAATAATAATTTTTAAAATAATAATAATAATAATAATAATAATGAAATATTGTTATTATTATTATTATAAAAATAAATATTTTATTTATACTTCTCCTTCTCCACGCGACAACCCAACGTCCCTCTGCATTCGTCCTGGCTCCCGTCGCCGACTCGAGCTTAGCCCCAGTCCCTCTTCAGTTGACCGCTCGCACGCATCGCAACCACCCCCCTCGAGTCCTCATGCCACAAATTTGTAGCAAAGAGTCCGACACTGTCATATCGTAGATCTGAGCTCGACTACTGGTGAGATCTGACCTCGCCGGAGTTGCACGCCGCAGCTGTTCGACCGTCGACCGTCAGATCTACTTCCGGAGTGCGTCAATGCTCTTTAGCTGCTTGTCTTCAACGACCAAACGTCACTCATCGATCGGTCGCCACCCAGATCCGAGGGCCCTCATCCGACTGAGGTTGCAACGCGCTGCAAGTTGGATGACGACGTCGCGACCACGGAAGCTCCAAATTAGGGTTCAGACTCGTTCGACAACGAACAACTCCGGCGTGGTCGAAGAAGAAGGACCGAATTTTTCGTGGATTCTCGGGTGGTTGTCACGCAGGCGTAGGATTGGAGAAGAAGAACAAATAAAATAATTAATTTTAAAATAATAATATTATCATTTTATTAATATTTTGTTATTATTTTAATATTAATATTATCCACGTCAGCCTCCGTTAAACTCTGTTAAAAATAATTAATGGCCAAGGATTCAATAGAACTATTTAAGTAAATTCAGGGACTTGATTGTCTAATTTTGAAACACAGTGACTAAATAGACACAAACTTAAAACATGAGGGACTAAAAAGGTATTTTTCCTATTAATTTTTTTTTTGTCGTTATAGGAAGTTTTAAAATAGTTACGTTAGTATAACAGACGCATTCTTCACTCAAATGCTTTGGAATGCATCTATCAAAAAAAAATCTTCTACCATTAATATTCGGTAGACAAGCATTAATTTTGGAAAGCAGAATCTATACATATTTTAACTTCCCCTCCAAAAACTTCTCTCTTCTTTTTTCATATTTTAACTCTCCCTCCAAAAATTAATGGCATTATATTTGGAAGGTAAAATTTAATTCGTAGAAAAAGAAAAGTAAAAAATATTCTCCTCGGTAAAGTAAGATTTTTTTTTTTCATAATAAGAATAGATACAAAAAACAATTGTAAATATATATATGTGTACGAACAATGTAAAAAATTAATTATGAAATGCATTATTGTAAAAAGCGTTTGTTATAGGTTGAAATGCAGTTGTTTTAGCCGCCCTTAGTTTTTCAATAAGCATGATTTAAGTTATATATTCGATAGTTCTTATCATTTTCTTTCCTCATATATACAAATTCAACAAGGATAATGTGGTTATGATTTGCAAGATAGGTTTTAGAATTAAATAAATTTAAATCTTTTATTCATCCAACAAAAATGAAGCTTTAGACATATTTTTAAAAATAATTTTTTAAAATTATCTCATATTTTGATATTGAAATAAAATATAATACCAATATATTAATGAACGTGTTTGTACACATTTTTAAAAATATAAATTAAAAAATAATCAAATAAATGGAAAACAAAAAAAAAAAAACTCTAACAAATTATATGCTTTGTTAATGTTTTTTTTTAAAAAAAATTAACGAGAGGAGAGGAATTATTTAATATGTATAATTTTAAAGAAATAATTAAAAAAAAAAAACTTAGTTGATAATAATTAGTAAATCTAAAAAACATTGAAAAATGAATGTTTTTAAAAAAATAATTAAAAGGAGAGATGAATTATTTAATATGTATATTTTTAAAGTACTTAAAAAAGATTTTTTTAGTTGATAATGATAAGTAAATCTAAAAAAATGATTGGAAAATCATCCCCTAGTGAATTAGTTTAAAAAAAAGTAAAAATCTTAGTTATGCATGGGGCAGGTTTAATGGAATATTGATAATTTAATTTTTCTATATGAAAAATCTATCGACTTTAGTTGCTAAAAGGATGCATAGGACACATTCTACTAAGACAACAAATCTACCCTATTCTTGTAAATAGTTTACCCTTCTACATGTTTTCTACCATAAGTTTAGAAAACACCCCTACTTCTATAATTTACTCGAACTTTATGTTAACAAATATACAAGCTGATCTTTCAAAAGCAATTTACAATTATAGCTTACAAATTTTGCATTAGAATAAGTTCACATAATTATCTAAAACTTCGAGTTATTAAAGAAATATATTCACTCAAATAATGAAATCATATTTCAATGTCACAACATATATTTAGTAATATGCTTCAACAATGTTTATTACTTTACTGAAACAAATTGATATACCAAAAAGAAAGAAACAAAATGACAAAGATCCAAATGTTAAGTCCCAAAAGTATATATTTAGTTGGAAAATAATTTAGATTGTTAATTGGATTTTTCACTTTTTAGTTCAAACACCACGGGGGAGTTCGTTAATAGAGATCTGGAAGGGGAAGATCGCTATAAAATATCACTGATTTCATACGTCAACTTGAGCATAGCTTACTAATTAAAGTAACTCTATTTTATCCAAAAGATCGTAAATTCAAATTTCCGCTCTATATTTAGGATGTCTAAAGGAAAAAAAAAGGGATACATTCTTTTGGACAAAAAATCAGAAATATCTAGAACTGGCCATCAAACAATTTCCAGTTCAGCCAAGGCCAAAAAGACCAAAGAAAAAAAAGCCACAAATGTGTATGCGTTAAGGTCTGTGTACACTAATTTTAGAAGTAAAAGCAGCTTACAAATTAAGACATCCAGAACTTCTGACCCAACAATTCACGATCTGCAGCAGGACCTTGGGTAGCAGCAATCTTCTGAATACGTGAAGAAAACTCTCCAGCCTAACCAAGAGTAAGGTCAGAGCTCAATCACAATGCAAACATATAATAATGAAAAGTACATTAAAAGAATGATCCTAATGCATCGAAAGGCGTTTTTCCATGGTAAGATATGCTATCAGGACTGTAATCAGAGAGGTATAATAACGAGGACGATCGCGCTACAAACTACAAAGATGTGACCAAACTCAAACTTACATTTCCTATGTCTTAAACTTAATTGACAAATAGGCTACTAAACTTCTAATCACTTGATTCATTAGAATTTTAAATTAAGCCTTATGGAGTGTACTTTTGATGTAAGCGTATTCTTTAAGTTCTTCTTTAAGATATTATCCTTTTATCCACGTCTGAATTTGTAAAATCCAATTAAATTTTGATCTTAATCAGGTTTACAATTACCTGATTTAGTTGATGTCTCTTTAGTGGACAAAATATAAATCCAAGTTCTAACCTAATACCCCACAACAGAACAAAATTTGGCCCTTAATCGAAACCGAACCCAAGTCCAAGAGATGCTGCAGAGCTATTCAACTTGTTTATACTCACAATCAAGCGTGGTTCATAAAGCACCTGATCCTCAATCAAGTGAAACACCTAGCCCAGCCCTCCCTTCCAAGTTCCAAGAACCATTCATTCACTTGGCTCATTTTCACAGCATAAGCGCCTCTTATAATTTAGCATGTCTTACACACCCCATCACCGTGCTCAGTCACACTCATGCACATCAATATCATCTCCTAAAGTCCACTTATTTGAACTTTAAGGAGACGTACATTTTTTCTATTTAAAGAGACAGACCAAAGTTCACTTAAAGAAATCTCACTAATGGTTTAATCAGCATCCTCATATCCTCCATAAATTTCTCTCATACTTACCCTCATTCAGTTCTTCTGACTTCAAAGGAGAAGAAGCGATTCTCAGCATCTGTAACTCATTTTCTTTAATTTCCACAGCCCTAAGATGAAATTAAAAATCAACCTCCCCAAAGATGTCACCTTCATCCATTTTCCTCCTTAAAGATTTGATTACCCTTTTTCAAACTTCCAAGAGCCTTGACTAATGTGCAGGTCAGCGAACATTCCTCTACTTCGGCCTTTCTTCTTTCGATAAACTAATGAGTTCAATTGTTGAGACACAAAATCACATTACCTTTTCATCTATGCACAAAATTGACGAGCTCTCTTTTCCACTATTAATCAACTTACTTGTGGACCTCAAAAAGTGTCATTCTTGCTGGTTTCTCCAAATTATGATAATTCCTACAATTTAACTACCAAACCTTCATCAATATCTTCAATATACCCAGGTGCCTCACCAACTTCTTTGGGTCTTCCACCTAACCACCTTTAATCATGTTTCTTGGGACCAACCTTTTGTAACCTGACTTAACTTCAACCAGGACTCCCAAAACTTCATTAACTCCTTTTGCATAGCCCAAAAATCTTGCCTCTGTATCCTTTACCTCTTTAAAAATTGATTTTATAATGCATCTAGTTCATCTTCCAAATTCTTCACTTGACGGCTTGCAATCAATTGAGTAACCATAGCTTGTATCACCATGAATTGAAGCATCACAATGTAAAAGATTGTATTGCAAAGGATTGCCCATCACCCACACTACGAAATTACCATAAGAAGAGCTTCTGATTTTATTGCTAAGGATTGCCCATCTCCCTCCCTCCCTCCCCGTCTCTCTCTATCTTGATAAGAAACACGAATCACTCCATTCCAAAAGAGCATGCAAGATCACAAAAATAAACAAAAGAATTGAACTTGTCCCCTCCCCCAACAAAAAGAAGGTTATGAAAACACCCAACAAAAAGAAGGTTATAAACACACCTTTTTTTTTTGTATAAGAAACAATTTCATTGATGAATGAAATGGAGAAAAACTCCAAAAGGTGTATTACAAGAAAATACCAAAAGGAAATAAAAAAGAACAACCAAAAAGGCTAAATGGATGAACAATAAACAAATAGAAGAAACTTTGCCCATAAAACCCCAACAGGAACAGAAAAAACCCACCTTCAATCTAAGTTAATGAAGAAAGTGGAGTAATTAAAATTACTTGTATTGGCTAGTCCAATTGGAGGCCGTGAGCTGTACAAGATCACAAAAATAAACAAGAGAATGGAACTTGTCTTTAAAGACTGTTGTTTCTTTCTTTCCAAATTTAACACAAAAAAGCATTTACAACGTTTGACCACAGCACCTTAGCCATGACTCTGTGTGAGAGTACTAGTAAGGGGTATATTAGGTATATTGCAATTTGTTAGGATACCACTAACAAGAAAACACGAAATAGAACTATATTGCAATTTGTAATATAGTAAGGGGTATATTAGGTATATGAGTATTTTATTAGTAAGGGCAAAATAGTAATTAGTTAGTAGTATCTTGTTATAAATAGGGAAGTTAGGGTTCATAGAAGGGGGGATGATTTTGGGTATTGTTTCAGTGTAGAGACTTTGGGAGAGAGATAGCCCTCTCGAAAGACTATTGACTTTGTAATTTTTATTGATATTGCAATATAGTTCTATTTCGTGTTTTCTTGTTAGTGGTATCCTAACAAATTGGTATCAGAGCACGTTCATCCTGGAACATCAACTCTAGCAATGGATCATGATCGTGTGCTAGAGGTATTATTGAAGGTACAAACATCCATGGCCAAACAACTGCAAAGTGGAGGAGATGCAAAAGCAGTGGAAGGATTTCAATCACCAAAGCATGGAGAGAGAAAGGGAAAGAGAACAGAAATGTCAAAAGGAGAAGGAACCGGTGGGAATAATTGAAGAAACCAAACAAAAGAAGAAGAGCAAGGGAAATCAAAGTAGATCAAGGTTGGGCAGCAAAATCAATCGAAAATTATTGGTTCGTAGTCGAAGAGTAGCGGGAAGGCGTCGATCCTATGTGAAAGCACCTCCAAAATCACAAGGGAAAACCAATCAAAACTAATTACTATTTTGCCCTTACTAATAAAATACTCATATACCTAATATACCCCTTACTAGTACTCTCACACTCTGACACCACCCATTTAGGGATTCCACCAGCCAATCTTCCACCAACCAAGGTTTACACCAATGGAGACCGAACATATTTCCAAATCCAAACTCTGCTAATGAAGTTGCAATGAAGCAGAAGGTGGAACAAGGACTCGCCACTGTTTTGGCACAAAACTCATATTTGGGGGCAGCTGCATGTAGGGAAGCCTTTTATCAGAAGTATTAATACTTCCGTGAGCCACTGACCACAAGAACTCCACCCTTTTGGAACTGCCTCTTCCCAAACAATCGAACAAACCTCCTTTCCCAAAATCCTTCTTTTTTCCTGCAAACTCACATAGGAAGACTTCACCGAGAAAGACCTGTTCTTATCCAACCTCCACATCGACACATCATGCCTATGAGAGACCCTCCTATCCCCCAGCAAAGACACAAGAAGATCCATTCCTCCATCTTCCTATCAAAAAAACCTCTCCTCAAATTTAGGTTCCAATTACTACTCGAAGAGTTCCAACACTGCTGGACTTCACTACTTTTAGCATTTGAAATCCTAAAAATAGAAGGAAACAATACCTCAGGGGATTGGTCACCACTCCAAATATCTTCCAAAAAAGGTTCACTTCCATCTCCCACCTTGAAAATCACATTTTTCCAGGAAAAAAATCGCTTAATTTAGCAATCTCCTTCCCCGGGCTAGAAGAACCATTACAATTTTTATGATTAATGAAGCCTTTTAGAAAGTCAACTTCATATCTACTTTTCACAACCATTCTCCAAAAAGGATTTTTTTTTTCCTGTTCAAATCTCCAAAGCCACTTAGTAAGGAGAGAGGAGATTCTTATAATATGACTTTATCCCATTAGACTAAGTGACACAAAAACTTCCTTTACTTTCTCAACCCTAATATGTGAATAATGCAAAACCTCTCTCCTCCAATTCCAACGTCTACTTGATATAATTGTACGAGTCCAGGTGGCTGAAGTTTTGGGTTGTGTTCTTTGCAGGTGTTCAAACTTATCATCGAGTTCTAGCAACCTAAAAAGGAGAAAGGATCGTAGATCGATAACTAACATCATTGTAGTGCTTACAAAAGTGGCTGTAATGATCAGTTTGGGAGGCTACGGACAAGTGGTTAATAAGTTTAGCAGAATAAAGGCCTGAATAAATAAGTGTAATCAATTAAACATGGAGCATTTTCCAGGAAGGTGATGAGTTCCCGCAGAATCGCACAACTAAAAGAGGCATCACATGATAGGGAGATTTTGTTATTAGTCAAGTTATCTATTAGTTTGGCTATCTAGGAGGTAGAAGGATGAGGTAGCATTCAACAAGAGATCATATGTAAACATCCGAGAATGCCTCAAACTTCCTGAGATGCGTTGTGCAGATAGTAGCTTGATGAGCTTATCTTTCTAAATTATGTAACAATACAAATATCACTTGTGTTTTTAACATGGTCATTCAAAATGATAGATTGATGCCTAATTAATCAATTTATATAAATTTTCTTGATTTTCATTAATTTTATCAAAATTTTCATTCACATCCACATTTCTATAAAATAAGAAACTCAACATTTCTGTTAGCATCAACATTTCAGACTTTGACTTTTGGAAGAACTAGTGAATAGATATATATGTGAGAACCTTGTGTAACTAATTTGTTAAGTAGAAAGGGCATGTAGATGTGCTTATGATAGATGAATTAGGTACATGGGGGGACTATATATGGTTCTTCTTCTAATCATGATTCAAGAGTATTAAAATCAACTCAATTATATCATTACATCTCAGAAATGAATTTAAAGAGTTCATCAAAAGTAATGCGGTGTGATGAAGGTCTAATAACATAGAGAATAATGAAACATTTGTATACTTAGGAAGCTAAGACGCTGAGGTCCACATGTAGAAGAAGTTCCACATATGGATAAAGATACGTGTACAAGGGACACTAACACTAACCTTTTCATCGATCCACATTAATGAACTTAATTGATTGTTTAAAATTCGAACAACTGCATCTAACGGTGTCATCCCATCAATTACATCAAGTTCTCCTCCCTAGAAAAAAGGAAGATATACATATATGACGCATCTATTACCATGTAGAGGAAAATCCACGGCAAGAAATGGAATGATTTAGCTGGTATACTTTACCTGGTTTGCATTTAGGGTCTGGATAATTGATTTGATCTGTTCTGTCATCTGCTCTAGTTCCCACTCTATATATTCAGCTTGCCCATACCTGCAACAAGATTCAAATTGAAAACAAGAGATTGAAATTTGAACCTTCAGTACAATGCCGGAAAATTAAGGGCTTGTTTGGTAGGCAATTCGAAAACCGAAATTTGAAAACAAGGGATTCAATGAAAACAAAAATGTATTTCATGTTTTCAGATATGTGTTTGGTAGCAGATTTAGAAATTTTATTCCATTTTAAACCGTAATTTAAAGTGTGTTCTATAATATATTTATAGATCATAAAATTAGTTGTAGTTGCAAAAGTAAATATTCGGTTGAATATAAGACATTATTAATTAATTTTGAACATGTTTCTTTTTTATAAATTTTGTATAATTATTATTCTATAATTTATAATATATTATATTATACATATTTTAATTTAACAAAAGTAAATTAAGTTTATAAACATGAAATACGATATTTATTAAGAATTTTATCTTTGTTTAATATAATTCTGCATTTTAAAATTTCAAATTCAGAATCTGGATACAATAAAAACATAAAAATGTTGTTTTCAGAATTTCTACTATTTGGATCACAAAATTCGAAAACACGTCTGTCAAACACGAATTCAGTGAATCCGAAAACATAAAATAGAATCCAGATAGCCTACCAAACAGACCCTAAGTTGTTGTGGAATTATTGAGAGAACTCTCTAATTCATCCATAAAATAGTGTAGATCATAAAAGTTGCTGGCTTTTGTAGACAATAAGCATGTGACCAGTGCAAGTGAGTATCAGTATCACCATTACCCGTCAAACCAGTCAACAACCAATGTTGAATCTAGCCTTTGATCTCATACATTCATCGCTCTCCCCCCCACCCCAACTGTTCAAACTCAATTCTTGATTGAGTTCCCTATTTCAAAAAGGTTAGTAGGTGTTCCTGTCCAATTGATTTTCTAATTTCAGTTCTTACACCTATAGTTAATCCTCAAAGTGTATAGAACTGATCTTGCATTTTGCTTTTCAGTCCTACCAAGCAGGAAACTTGTTGGTAAACATATTGACGTAGGCTATTAAAGGCAGATAGCCAATAAAACTCTTCTCATGTTCTCTTGTGGATCTGAAGCATCTTCATTGCTTACAATTTTGATAACTTCCATATAATAATTCCTCAAATAATCAGTTAGAATCTTTCTTTTTTTCTGAACAAGAAAAAAAAAATTCATTAAATTTTGAAAGATAATACTCAAAAGATGCAAACCTCACAAGGAAGCGAAACAAAGGGAAAAAAAACCAAAAGACAATATCTCATTGAAAGAATCTCTCTCATCAATCACTGAATTTTGGGCCATGGACGAACAGCTTAGTTTACCCATCTGTCTTTGGTCTGATTGTCCTTGATCCCACCAAGCTGACGCCCTTGCCTCTAACTTGTAAGCCACAAGCCTTTAATTTCACTCTTTGAATATTATTTTAAAGATAAGGTACCACTAAGGTCAAATCAGAAAAGAAACAATTTTTACAAGCCAATAGTTAGACCTGCATGTAGAAAATCTGACCTGGGAAATTATCACCTTCAAAAGTGAGGAAAAATAAAAGGGCGTGAGGTGACATCCACACAACACTGATAAAAATCAGCCTGAAAAAACTCCCCATACGAGATGAGAGATCAACGAGCAGAGAAAGCAACAAAGAAGTATTAGAAGACTCCCCATAAGCAAAGGGCAACCAATTGAAATCGTATGAAAGGGAAGCTTCAGAGAAAAGGAGACCATAATCCACAAAGTGAACTTAGTCCACAAAAGATGCTCTCTGCCCACTGCCCTCGGCCCCTAAGTTGTCTGCCCCTTTTTTGGCTAGTCTATAGTACTTCGTATGTTCTTTTTTTAAGATGAATAACCAAGCTTCCATTTGAAACAAAAAATGGAAGAATACAAGAACATATGAAAATAAAGTCCAAATAAAAAGAGCCCAGCTATAAAAGGGGGTAGAAGTCAAACAAAATAAGACCTAACAGGTAATCTTTTTAACCAAGAAACAGAACTTTTCATTGATAAAATGAAAAGAGATTATTGCTCAAAAGATACAAATCCAAAAGAGAGCGAAAGCAAAAAACTAAAAATTACAAAAATAAAAACAAACAAAATTGAACAAATAGCCTGAAAAAGAAAAATCAACAAAAGACAAGAAAAGACAGCACCAAGAGGAAGCCTTTAAACTAGCAAATCAAAGTGAATTAACCAAAGAAGCATCTTGCTAACAAAGAAACTTTGAAGCCTTCCCAACCATAACGCTAACTCTAAATAAACTCCCGAAGAAGCTAAAACCATAAGCTAAAATGCTGCTGCCAAATACACCAACAGATGAGACAAAACAGAACATCTATTTCCTTTCGTTTTAACTGAATTCGAAAAATACGAGTGAAGGCTAGGGGGAACCCAAAGGCCAAACACAAGCAACTTTTGGAGCAAACACTTGTAAGCCACAGATTGATCATCATTAGAAAATTAAGATGAGATAACAGTCGGTGTAAATTAGACCTTTACACTGACTTACGATTTTGATGATGGAGTAATTTCACAAACTTGAAGACCACAAACTTCAAGAAAGGATGAAAATTCCTTTGTTCCAGTGTGGAAGGAGAAGAAGAAACACCATTACTGTCATTGAGGCTTTTAGAAACCCCAAATGAGAAATACCTTTCTTTGCTGAAGCATTGATTATAACTTCCTTTTTTAATAAGGAACCAGGTTTTCCTCCGTTCTCGTGTTAAATCTTCTATTGGGGATGGATCGATACCTACTTTGGGGAAGATTCTTGGGTGGGGGAGAGACCCACGTGTGCCTAGTTTCCTCATCTTTATCATTTGTCCAATAAGTTGCATTAAGTAGTCTCTGTTTTGCCCCCCGTTGATACTGCTTCCTTGCTTTCCCAAGGTTTTCGCAATCCCCTCATTGACCAAGAGGAAGCTGAGGTTATCAAATTTTCTTTCTATTATTTCTAACCACGTGACTCGTCATGGGAGAAGGGATTCTAGGCTTTGGGTCCCGAAACCTTTTGAGGGTTTTTCTTGGGCTTCTTTTTTCCATATCCTTTGTGCCCCTTCTCTGGCTCGTAATAGGGGATGTTGTTCTATGTTTGAGGAGTTTTTCTTGAGTTTTCCTTTTCACAAGAAAAGAGTCTCGTGGAGGCTTACTTTTTTTTTCCCATACTATTGGCATTGGGCTATTGGGCTTGAGAGAAATAGTAGAACTAGAACCTTCGGAGTGACTAAGGGGTTGTTTGGGGCGCTGAGTGGGTTATAATAGACTGTGGGTTATTATAATCTGTGAAACAAATAATATTATTTAAAATGTAGAGTAGTATAGTCTGGGGTTATAATAGTCTGTGTTTGGGGTGCAGAGTATTTCAGAGGTTATTATAACACGGGTTATAATAACCCGTGGGCCAAACAGGCCCTAAGAGGTGTGGTGAGGAGTTTTGGGAAGCGATTAGGTTTAACTCGTATTAGCAAGTGTTCGGACTTTTTGTAATTATCGGCTTGGCATCATTCTTTGAATTGGGACCTGCTCTTCCAATTAGTTGTGGGTATTTTTGTTGGCAGGTTCGCTTTCTGTATGCCCTTGTATATTCTTTCATTTCTCTCCCTGAAATGAGTTGTACCTCCACTCCAGCCATAAAGAATAGTGTATGTGCTCCAACCCAGAAAGAATAGTGTATGTGCTCCAGCCCATAAAGAGTAGTGTCTTTTTCTATGAGGAGAGGCATTCCATACCTAGTCCATTAGCGGGTACCAAAGACACCAATGGTACTAGCCTTACATGCTGTTAAAGGAAGCCCCTCTCTCCAGCTTAGGAGCCTCACAATTAATATAATACAGATGCTCTTGTTGAAATAACTTCAAACAATATCATAATTAATAAAGGATTCCAAGCTCGAAGAAAAGGCGATCATATTATCCACAAATTGAAGACGAAAATGAACTATCTTTTTTTTTTTTATGAAAAACCGAACTTTCATTGAGAGAAAAATAAAAGAATACATGGGCATACAAAAAAGAGAAGCCCACAAGCCAACTAAAAAAATGGGCTCCAATTAAGCAAAATAAGACTTAGAGAATAATTATAAAATAACTCTGATATCAAAGCCCAAAGAGAAACATAAAATCTAACTAGGGTCCATACTTCCAAAGAAGAAGTCTCTTTTCCCCTAAAAGATTCTATTGTTTCTCTCGCGCCATAAATACCACAAAATAGCACAAACCCCACCCTGCCACAAAAACAACCCTTTCTCATAGAAAGGCGAATTGAGAAGAAGCTCCATAAACGTCTCTCTACTGTCAAGGTCACCAACAAAACAGTAGTTGAATTGCTGAAAGAAACAATTCCAAATAGCTCGAGCAAAGTCACAACTCCAAAGAATGTGGTCCAGTTCCTCGTTTTCCCTCCTGCAAAGAATACAACAGAACAACCCAACCAAGGGAGATCCCCTGGCCAACAAACGATCTAAAGTGTTCACCCTTCCATGCCAAACCTACCAAACAAAAAACTTTACTTTCTTTGGAACCTTCACCTCCACAGAGTAGAGAAAGAAGAATCACTCAACGCAACAGGACTCACCAAACAGTGAAAAAAAGGAGCTACACAAAAACCCTTTAGAAGGGGAGGGAGTCCAAATGCGAGAATCCCTCCGAGGGTAGAGTCGAAGCTCACTAATCAGAGACAACAAAGATATAACGTTGGGCGTTTCCCTAATGGTCAAAGCTCTACTAAACCCAAGAGAAAGAGAAGGAGTATCAAAAAAAAGAGTTAGAAGGACTAGAACAAATCGAAGCTACCGAGTGGTTTTTTGAAGAGGACAAGTGATATAAATGGGGATACAAAGAGTAAAGAGGTCTCTCCCCCACCCACTGATCTTTCCAAAAGTAAGTATCCCTCCCATCGCCCACCACACAACGAACAAATTGCGACAAGACAGGGAGCTCAGACGCAATCTCTTTCCAAGGATTCCTAGAAGTGCCAAGAACCCCACCAGAAGTCCACTCAAAGGGATGAGGGTCATACTGCTAACAATAATCTTGTGCCAAAGGGTATTAGGTTTCTGATGGTATCGCCAAATCCATTTAGCTAAAAGGGTCTTGTTCTAGCCCTCACGTTACCAATCCCTAAACCCCCCAAGTGAATAGGCTTAGAGACCACCTCCCACTTCACCAAGTGCGAGCCTTTACCTTCATCTACCCCTTCCCAAAGAAAATCACTCATAAGTTTCTCAATTCCCTTACTAACAGAGATCGGGATTCTAAAAATGGACAAAAAGTACGTAGGAATGTCGCTCAAGACAGATTGGATAAGAGTAAGTCTCCCGCCTTTAGAAAAGAAACTCTTTCTCCAAGATGCCAGTCTTTTACGAATTTTAAAGAGAACCGAGTCCTAGAAAGGTATCCTTGGGTTATGACCAAGAGGAAGCCCTAAATATAAGGTAGGAAACGTGTCATTCTCACACTGCACTAAAGTTGCGCATCTTGCCAGCTTTTTTCGGGGTCACAATTAAGGCCTAGAACTTAACATTTCCTTTTATTAATACGAAGTCCCGAGATGGCCTCAAAAGACCCAAGAATCTGATTCAAGTTGTGGAAAGACTCATCCCTTCCTGAACAAAAGAAAATCGTGTCGTCAGCAAACTGAAGATGAGAAAGGGACACATTATTCTTGCCAACCCGAAAGCCTTCCAGGATACTTCCTTCCATCTCTTTAGAGATACTCCTACTCAGAATATCCACCCTTATAGGAAAAGAAAAGGAAAAAGAGGGTCACCTTGTTTTAGGCCTCTAGAGGCAAGAATTCTCCCCCTATTTCTATCAAAAAGAGGAAGATCTACTATTTCGCAATCCAATTAGAAAGTGTGTTCCATCATCTCTCTGTGGTTCTATTATTCAAGTAGGTTCTATTTTTTTTTTAAATAAGAAACAAAGCTTTCATGTAGAAAAAAAGAAAGAATACAAGACATTCAAAAAACCAAGCCCACAAAAGAAACTCGACTCCAATCAATAAAGGCTCTATTGTGTTTTTCTCCTTTGAGTGAAGATGAGAGGTTTAGAACATCCATGGAGCCTTCGGTGTTCAAATCTTTTTCAAATAATCTGGATGTGGACAGAATTCAAAATGTAGCAAAGGATATTGAGGCTTGGAGGGAGAAGGCAGATGTTGGGGTTGTTGGATGCTCGGATTTTGTAGAAAAGGCTTTGGTGATCGATGATTCTGCCTTAAATCACTTAGAGAAGGGCATAAGTCATAATGGTCATAATGTTATGCACGAAATCTCTGAGTTGAGCGGAAAGGGTTTTAATTGTGAAGCTGAAGGGGCTCTTTTTGAAGAAGGGGAGTTACAATTGAAAGGGTGTGTTGGTTCGTCTCATCATGTCGATGCATTAAATACAGGGATTGTGAAGGCCTCGGCGGTGATGGACGGTTTCGATTGTGAAGGGGAAAAGTCGGCAGTCTCTTGCAAATCAAAGGAAGAATTGGAAGGGTCATTGGCTTTGAATGATTGGTCTGAGAGTGATAATGAGGTTATGTTGGTACAGGAAACAGCAGTTATTTCCTCCCGCCCTTCTTTAAATGTGACGGTTCATGGGGCTACTAGAGAGGCAGAGGATGGGTTGAATTTTATGGGGTCAGGTGAAGCTTCTCAATTCAGTGGGGCTAAATTATTAATCTCAAATAGGGAAAGAGCGGCCGGGAATGGTAGGGGAACGGACTTCCAGATTTCCAATGGGTGTGAGTTGTTGGGGGCTGCTAATTCTTCCTTTAATTATATTAACGATGGAAGGTCTGAGGCATCACTTGAGATTAAAAAGTGTGAGGGGTCTTTGACTTTTGCTGAGAAGGGTGGATTTGTGGAAGGCACTCAGAGGGACGTGGAGGGAGCTCTTTTTGCTGAGGATGTTCCTTTTAGTGTTAAGGAAGTAAAAGACTTATTTTGTGGCAAGTATTATTCAAGAAGAGGCAGTAGTATACCAGCGGTTTTTTCTAAATCTTGTGGGGAAAGGAGTCTTTCCTGATTTTTTGGAGCAAGCAGTGGGGGCTTTGGATAGTGATTCTCAGGGGGCTGTTTCCCGTGGAGTGATTTACAAGTCTTGCGAGGCTCCATCCTTTGAGATAGAGAAGTGCCATATTGGCCCTGATCGGATTCCTTTTTTCAAGACCCGTTTTCAGCCGCGTCCTGTTTCATCGGGTCTGGTTACCCCCCCTCTTCGAAGTTCGGCTCAAAATGGTTAATTGATTCTGATTCAGAGGCCAGTTTGAGTAGTCCTGATATTGGTTTGGTGAGGGGTGAGATTAATGGCTCTTGGAAATCTAGCTCTCCGGTTTTTAATTTAGTTGAAATTTGTTTGGATCCATGAGCAGCGATCAACTCTTGAAGAACAGAAGGGGGTGTCTAAAAAGGTTGTTGTGGATTGCCCAACGGAGTTATCTCGATTTGATAACTTAATTAAAGCAAGTGGTCTGCAATTCAGAGAAGTTCAAGCAGGGAGTAATTAGGGGTGAGGGCTATGAAAATCCTGTCGTGGAATACAAGGGGATTGGGGGATGGTTCTAAAAGGGTTAGCTTGAAGAGATATCTTCAAAGGTTGTGCCCTGATGTGGTTCTAATTCAAGAAACAAAATTGGTACTCATAAATGATATTGTGGTGAAATCTTTATGGAGCTCAAGGGAGGTTGGTTGGGTTCATGTGGAAGCTTTTGGCCGTTCAGGAGGATTGCTAGTTATGTGGGATGAGGCAAAGATTGTGGTTAAGGAAGTGTTGAAGGGTGGCTATTCCATTTCGGTAAATGCCACTTCTCTGCAAGGGAAGTCCTTCTGGATTTCTAATTTCTGGGTAATGGGCTAAGGGTGCGTTTTTGGGAGGATGTTTGGGTTGGGAGTTCACCTCTCAAGGATTCTTTTCCTCTTTTATTCCAAGCTGTGAGTGGGAAAGATGTTAAAGTGGCGGAGGTTTGGGATTATGTTTTGGCTTCTTGGAGCCTCTCTTTTAGAAGGAACTTAAAGGAGGAGGAGATGGAAGAATTTGTCAATCTGTTGAATACTATAAAGAGTGTTGTGCCAAGTTCAGATGATGATGGGAGAATTTGGCCTATTGAGAAATCGGGATGTTTTTCTGTTTGCTCGGTGGTGTCCTTTTTGGGAACAGGGCAGGCGATGGATAGAGTGATGTATCGGGCTCTGTGGGATCAATCCTGTCCTAGGCGTGTAAATGTTTTGATGTGGATTTTGGTGTTTGGGAAGTTGAACACTGCGGAAGTGCTTCAAAGAAAGCAAGCTTCAGTGGCTCTTCAACCGTCGGTTTGTGTTCTCTGTTTCAAGTTTGGGGAGTCGGCCTACCACTTATTCTTTCAATGTGAATTTGCACTAAGCTGTTGGGCGAAGTTATTTCAAGTTTTCAATATGAGTTGGGTGTTCTCGAACATAGTATCTGAAAATGTAATCCATTTGCTTTCGGGCCCAAGTTGGGGCCTAAGGCAAATTTGCTTTGGAGGAATGGCGTCAAGGCAACACTATCAGAAGTTTGGTTCGAAAGAAATCAGAGAGTTTTTGAAGACAAGGCCATGGTGTGGAGTAGGAGATCTGAATCAATTCACATTAAAGCTTCATCCTGGTGTGTTCTATCCAAGTTGTTTGATGGCTATTTAATTTCTGATTTATGTATTTCATGGGCCCCCTTTGTTTGTTCTTCCTAAGATTGGGTTAGAGGAAGAGAGGGAGGGTTTTATTTGCTTTACAGAAATTGTCTTTTCTTTTGTTGTCTTTTGTTACTTCTTATATTTGTACTTTTTCATTATTTCAATGAAATTATTGTTTCCTTGTCAAAAAAAAATATTATCTTTTTTGTAATATACCTTTAGGTGTTGGAGATCACACTCCGTTTTATTTTATTTATCAATGACATTTGTTTTCTTTCTCAAAAAATAAAAAAAATAGGTTTATCTATGAGCAAGGACAAAGCATTATCCAATAAGTTGAAAATTTTCTTAAAACTATTGCTTCTTTGTAAGAACACTTCCACTCACATAAACAAAATTGTCATTTCTAGTTTTCTTGATAACATTTGATGTGAACCACCAAGGACATCAAATTATTATTTTATAATTTTTACATCATTCTATTGTTTTCTAATGTTATCTTTTTTATGACATATTAAGTAGGGATATTTTTATCTTGTTGCTATGATCAATGATGTGACATTTAGGGTTTTGGGAGACTATCTAAAGTTGGGCCATTAGATTATACAGGGGTGGAAACGATGAATGGAGTTTTAACGTTTGAGCTTTTTCTTTCAAGTTTAGCCAACAGAGTTCTTGATCCATTTTGCAATTTCATGTTTCTTTGAGTTGCATGTCAAGAACATTCAAGTAGGATTGACCATCCTATCTTGTGGAGTGTTCAACTTTTAGGCAAAGAACTTGTTCTTTGTCTGAAGAGCTTTGATCTTAAGGCAATCTATGTTTAACCTAATCCTTAAGATTGATATTGAATCGATTTGGAGGTTTTAGTGTCTGAGAATTAGGAGTTCACATACTCAAAGTGTTCCTAACTCCAATTCACTGGAATTTTCATATCATTTGGTATCAGAGCAATCTTTGATATCAACGCATTTTTCATGCCATATCAACGTTCCTCCATCAAAACTCAAATAGATACATTTCATTTTGAGCTTCTTCCCCTATCAAACATCTAAAGAAGATAACTTGCCAAAAAAAAAAGAAAAAAGAAACACCAAGCACTGACAAAGCTAGCTTTTAACGAATGCGCAACCCCAAGTCCCAAAGACTAGTGCTAAACTATCATCGACCTAGCAAGATCTTATCAATTTATGAATTGAATACCATTAATGTATATCAATTTTGGAGTTTATTAAAGGTGGATACACTCTTTTTGTTAGTGTGTGTTTTCAGCAGCAAAAGGATGTATAGATTACTAATGAATATGGTCTGAATCCATAAGGAGCTTAAAATTTTCTAGAATGAATCCATTTATTGTGCAGGTCCATGGTATATTTGTGCCCCGTGTTTCAAGGGGAATGAAACAATTCAATGCTTTGATGGAGGATTTAGGTCTCTTGGATTTGCCTCTTTCCAACGAAAAGTTTACTGATCAAAACCAAGTGATGACTCTACTCAATCTCTTATTGATATATTTTTTTATTACTAAAGACTGGGATAATCTATTTGATAACTCAAGAGTTTCTAAACAAGTTAGGACCATCTTGAATCATTACCCCATTTTGCTTGAAGCTGGAAATTTTGCTTGGGGTCCGTCCCCTTTACGTTTCTACAATAGTTGGTTGACATTGACAGATTGTGGAAGTATTATGGAGCAATCTCTTTGGCAAGATGGGTCTTATGGTTGGGCAAGTTTTGTCATTAATACAAAGCTTCGACAGTTGAAAATTTATATCAAGGAATGGTATTCAGCATTTGAAGAAAACAGGAAGCAAAAAGAGAAAATTCTTATTGATGAAATAGCCTGGTTCGACTCTAAAGTAGAGGAGAATTTGTTGTCTTCTGATGAAATCAGCCTTCGAACTTCCGTTAAAAGTGAACTTCTAGAGCAAGGTTATTATGGATTAATGCAGTTAAAGCCATTTTTTCAAAATATGGTTGGAGCGTAATCAGAGAATTTTTCAGAATAAGCATCTCTTATGGATTGATCGTTTTGAGTCGGCTCGTCATAGAACTTCCTCTTGGTGTTCCTTGTCTAAATTATTCTTTCACCTCTCTCTTCAAGATATTAGTTTAAATTGGAATGCTTTTATTGTTTCCTTCTAAAATTTTAAGTTATGTACTCTTATGTTTTATTGTTGGCTTGTTTCTTTTTTTTAGTTTTTTCCTCACCTCGTTGGGGCTTGTATTTTGGAGCATTAGCCTCTTTTCATTAATTCAACAAAAAGTATTTGTTTCTTATCATGGGAGGCTCGTTTTGAAGCTATTCACCTTAAGGCCTCTTCTTGGTGTGCTCTATCCAAAGCTTTTGAGGGTTTTTCTATTTCTGACATTAATTTAAATTGAAATGTTTTTATTTGTTCTTGTTAATTCGGTTTTATGTTTGTATTTTTCTTTGTTTCTCTTGTTTTTTGGAGCATTAGTCTCTCTTTTCATCATTTCAATGAAAAGTTTGTTTGTTTCTTGTCAACAAAAAAAAAGTATTTGTTTCTGGAAAAAAAAAATTACAACTTTTATGATTCAAACAATAGCGAATTTAACATACAGATCAAAACAACAAAAAGAGTGTCTTAAATATAAAAGGTTGTAACCTAAAACATGTAAATATCATAATTAGCATAAAGTTATCACTCACATTACATCCCTTGTAGATGCAGCTTCATCGTCAAGAAGTAAACCACGTTCATCCTTGTAAATGCGCTCAGCATCTTCTTCCACGCTTTGCAAAGCCTTATCAACCTGACAATAGAATAGATAAATGCAACTCATTTACTCAAAATACATGAAAATATGTGAAATTCAAAATTTTTAAATAGTTCCCTGATGCTTGCTTAGGAAGTTCTTGACTGATTTGGAAGTTGTTCCAAATATCAATCTCCCGGTGGACGATTTGCAACACGAACACTTCGTGGACCACCTCTAGTGTCTTCCCTACTATTCTCAGGCCTTGAAACGGATTGTGGGACCCTAGATTGAGAGAATTTGGAAGAAAAGTCCTCACAGGTCTAAAACTGAGAATTCTTGAATTTTCAGTAAAATTCTTGCAAATCACCTTTAAATAAAGCTTCATTAAAGTGGCAACTCAAGTGTGATGAGGATGATTGAAGAAGGAGATGGCCAATTTTGGCCAATTTTGAAGATGAGTAGACCTGGGAAAGTTGACAAGTTGGATTTCATGGAAAATCCATTCTTTTCCTTTTAATTTTAATTCCAAAATCAATATAAAATTGATTTTTAATTAAAATTAATTTAATAATTTAATAATCAATTTTTTTATATTAAATTATATAAATTGCCCAATCCCAATCGATCTTCCAAACATGAATCCTTATTCATGCTATAAACTGATCCATTATTTAAATCATATTTAAATATGTCCACCTCTTTTTAATTATAGTTTAATTCATAATTAAGCTATGGCACGTTAAATATATCGCATATAATTAACGATTTCTCCCAAAACCGAATTTGAACAATTCAAATTCTTTTCTCTCAAAATATTACAAGGCTTAGTCCAAGCTAGTAAGGAGGACCTAATGCACCTACTGATCATGAGCTCCAACGATACGAGATTAACCGGTCAAGCTTTTTAGCCTAGCTAATCAATATTCGTTAACCACCGACTCCGAGACACTCCACTAAAGCCCAGTGGTTGCACTCTCCTCACTGTAGATATATTTCTATCCACTCGATATAACCATGATTAGTAAGTCGATCCTTCACAAGTCATTCGTAATTGCAACTGGGTCAAAATTACTGTTTCTCAACTCCCTGTTTTTCCAGCTATGAGCATGCATTTTATTTTGCAAAATTGATCAACTTAGAGTGTTCAAGATACTAAATTGCTTCCGCTTTCTTAATATAGACTCATTCAGATTACACACCTGAATTCTTTAAAAAACATTGGAACATCCTTAAGGAAGATATCAAAAGGGTGTTCCAAGATTTTTTTGAGACCGGCATCATTAATGCAAACGTCAATGAAACTTACATTTGCCTAATCCCGAAGAAACAAGATGCAAAAACAATGGGAGATTTTAAGCCTATCAGTCTAACCACTTGTCTTTACAAGGTGATTGCCAGAGTCCTTTCTGAAAGGCTTAAATCAGTTCTCCATCAGACTATTTCCGAATTTCAATTTGCCTTTGTGGCTGATAGACAGATCATTGATGCCTCCCTTATCGCCAATGAATTCATTGAGGACTACATGAAACGAAAGAAACAGGGTGTGGTTATCAAGCTAGACATTGAAAAAGCTTTTGATATGGTGGACTGGGATTTCCTTGACTCTGTACTTGTTGCAAAGGGATTTGGTGAGAAATGAAATTGGATTCATGGTTGTATCTCATCAAAAAATTTCTCTCTTATTATTAATGGAAAACCACGAGTGAAGATTAGAGCATCCATAGGGTTAAGGCAAGGAGACCCCTTATCTCCCTTTCTTTTCATTCTCATCATTGATTGTCTCAACAGATTATTGACCACACAGGCTGATAAGGGATACATGTGTGGAATGGAAGTCGGAAAAGACAAATTGGCCATTAATCACCTCCTCTTTGTCGATGACACCATCTTGTTCTCTTCTCCAAGTAAAGATAGTGTTATTGCTCTATTTGATACGGTGAAAAAAGTTGAGGAAGCCTCGGGACTGGGAATCAACCCACACAAATCAGAATTCATGGGAATCCACATTGATGATACAGTTGTAGAAGATTTAGCCAAGGTTTTTTGGGTGTAAAGTAACCACATGGCCCACAATCTATACCTTGGGTTGCCCCTTAATGGTAAGGCTTTCAGAAAATCATTCTGAGACCCATCATTGAAAAGATTGAAAGGCGCTTAAAACGGTGGAACGGTTCTTATATTTCAAAAGGCGGTATGCTCACCCTCATACAAGCCACTTTATCTAATTTTCCCACCTATTACCTTTCCCTTTTCAAAATTTCAACAGAGCCTGCTAATACTATTGAAAAGCTATTTCGAAAGCTCTTATGGAATGGATGCAAAGAACGTCGGGTTTTCATCCAATAAATTAGCAAATAGTGTGTCGACCGATTGAAGAAGGAGGGCTTGGCTTGTTCACTATCAAGTCCAAAAATCAAAGTCTCTTAGCCAAATGGGTTTGGAGATTGCATTTAGAAAAGAAATCACTATGGAGGCGTGTATTGACATCAAAATATGGCTCTTCCCATTACAATTTGCACCATGAATCCAAAAAATTAAGATATCACCGAGGGCCTTGGATGTACAATGTGAGAGAGCAAAGGCTTATCTTCGACAATATATCTTGTGTTTTAGGCCGTGAAAAGCACACATCCTTTTGGCTTGATTGATGGCTTGGTGATACTCCTCTAAAGAACACTTATCCTCTACTTCATGCTCTTTCACAAAAAAAGGTTGCATCAGTAAGTGAGATGTTTATAACAAATGAACACTCTTGGGACCTTGGCTTTCGAAGGAATTTGAATGAGGCAGAGCCGCAGAGATCGGGGAATGGGCAAGCCTTACAACCCTCCGCCCAAATCACATTAGCTCCTTAGCTGAAGATTCTTGGAAGTGGAGGTTAGATAACAAGGGACATTTCACAGCAAAATCCCTCACTCGCCGATTATCATCCATCAACAACCTCACCTCACACACATTTAGCTTTACCGAAACATTTGGAAGGGTCACATCTCCAAAAAAGTTCGTTTTTTCCTTTGGGAAGTCAGCCACGAGAGGATTAACACTGTCGATACAATTCAAAAAAATGCTCATGGTTAGTCTCAGCTCCAAATTGGTGTGTTCTAAGTAAAAATGCATGTGAATCTATGGGACATGTCTTCACCAAATGCCAATTCACTTCCAGCATTTGGCCTAGAATCCTAAAGGCTTGTATTCCCAAACACTATGACATCAATCCTTGAGGCTCTCGTGTTGGGTCATCCATACACACAAGGAAAGGCATGCTTATGGGAGAACATCGTTAAAGCTCTTCTATGGTCCATATGGCTTGAACGAAATAAAAAGCTCTTCAACGACATCGCTAGAGAACCCCACATTGTTCTAGAACACCTTCTTTACCTTGCTTTCTCTTGGTGTAAATTCTCATCTTTTTTGGTGACTATAGTCTTACTTCCCTTATTAGTAATTGGTAAAACCTTTTGTAATTGGGTCCCTACACCCTTATGTATTTGGGTCCCCTTTTGTACATTTCATAGCATCAATGAAATGCTTATAAGTTTCTCATCAAAAAAAAAAATTCCCCTAATGACTCAAATCTTACTGCATCAAAAAAAAAAAACGAATCCAATCTTAGCAAACCTCCAAATTCCTAAATGATGATTTAACTGAAACCAAAAAAGAAAAATAATAGATAGGACAAAGGCACACAATGCCATAGGTGAAAAAAGTCATGTTAAAAATAAGTATTGAAGGAGAGAGGCACACAAGGCCATTAGTGAATACCTCTTGTTGGTGAGTTTCAATCAGCTCCAATTTCCTCTCCAGCTCGGCTTGGGTCTCTACCACCTTTGCAACTTCAATCTAAATTCAAAATAAATGCATTAGAGCAATTTGGCAATAAATCTCTCTTTTATTGTTTTAGATTTAGATAGAGAGAGAGAACCCTCTTCCACTAGGGGCTTTCCTCTTACTTATGTATACTTCATCTTATAAAAAAAAAATATTTGTTTCTCATGAAGAGGGAGAGAGACACAACTTCTACATAAAAAAATAAATAAATATTAAGAGTTTAAGATAACGGAAGTGATTAATGAAGAAAGAAAGAAAAAAAATACAAGAATCCTTAAGATGTAAAGAGGTCCGGTGTACTTTGATGCTTCCTTTCACATCTAAGATTTTGAGAAATATTCCTCCGCTTTCTAATTGGTTCTTTCTTTTCTTCTTCTTTTTTTTTTTTTCTGGGGACTCCTTTTTATAGGCTTTCGGTTTTTCTTTTTCGTAAGGCATTCTTTTGTACTCTCATTCTCCCTAATGAAAATTTGTTATTTTTGAGATATAGCATAGAAATGATCTTTATTGTAGGTTTCTGGGAAATTAGAAAGAGCTTATTGGAACGTGTGCTTTGGAAATTTGGAAGGAGAAATGGTGAGTTTGATATTCTTCTAGTCATTTATGTTACTTCAGGTTGGTCTATCCTCTCAAAAAGGACTCTTGTAATTATTTCCTTTTCCTCATTTATGCCGATTGGGTTACCTTTCCATGCTCCTTTGGCTATCTGTTGCACTTTTCATATTCTTTAAATGACCATTTCAAAAATAAAAATTTGAATCAGTTGGGAAAAGAGAAACATTGAGGTAAAATTGAACTGAGCATTGTCCAAAAAAAAGCAGGAAAGAAAAGAATAAAGATACACCAAGGATGTCATGTGGACACCTAAATTCAAGACTTTCTAGCAAATAAGCAAAGATCTCAGCCCGTGCAAATTAGGACCCTATGGAAGAGGCAGGGTGAATAGTACCTATGAACCCAAATAAATGATCCAAAAATTCATTCACAGACTAGAATTATCTTTTTGACAATCTTTTTTTTTAATAATCTTTTTGATAATCATTGGTGTATGCTTCATTAGAACAGATATAATGGCGAAGTAAATTTCATATCTCATTGAAGGTTAAGAATCTTGAAATTATTGTGACATAAAACCTCAAGTCTAAGGAGGATGTCACGATTTTGCAAAATCCTCCTATCCCATTCAGCAATAGCATTGGCCTGCTTCCGAAACTTTCCAGTACGCTCTTGCAGCTCTGCATTCCATTCCTTGATGATCTATAAAAAAATAAAGAAAAAAGCAAGAAGCATAAAATAAAAACAATTAATTACCAAAATAGATAAAAGATTAAACAATTAATTCTTTCAATGACAATGTTCGGCATCTTCTTATTGGTCCTTCCTTGGCACATAAGTCCAAGATTTTGTGGATCAACGGCGTCAAGGCTGTCCTTTCGAAGTTATGGTTTGAGATTTTCCATGAGAAGCAACTTTCCTGGTTTGATCGTTTTGATTCAGCTCGTCTCAAGGCTTCTCCATGGTGTTATCTTTCTAATCTTCTTACTAATCATTCTTTCCAGGATTTATATATCAATTGGGATGCTCTCATTTTTCCATTGTATCTTTTTTGTTCTCTATTTTTTCTTTCTAATCTTTCTCCATTGTGGAGTTTGTAATTTTTTAGCACTAATTTTTTTTCATTAATTAACGAAAAGTTTAGTTTCTCGGCCCAAAAAAAAAAAGATAAAAGATTATTCAACATTGGAGACATACATTGCATGAGGATTCAATGAACAAAGAAGGCAAGAATATGATTTGTACAAATATTCCGAACCACGTAATTTTATTTGAACTAAGGTCAACTTAAACTTTAAGAAAAGTACTTTCTCGAAAGTAAGATGGAACAAAGGCAACACAAGTCTTTGAAGACATTTTCTTTTTTTTGATGAAAACCGAATTTTCATTGAGAACAATGAACAAATGAAAGAATACAAGAACATACAAAAAAAACCCACAAAAAAGGAGACCCTTAACAAAACGGGCTCCAGTCTAACAGAATAAGATTAAGCGAATTATTACAAAAAAAACTTCGAAACCGAAGCTCAAAGAGAGGTATAAAATCTACAAGGGACCACAAGTCACTACAAGATCTCTCGCACCCCCTGAAAATTTATAGTTCCTCTCGTTCCACAAGCACCAAATCATGGCACAAACCCCTGCCTGCCAAAGCACCAAATGTCTTTGAAGACATTTTCATTGCTAGATGCATAATTAAGCTATCATTTAATTTCTTACATTATTAATATTTCTTGAATTAGACAAGAGCATTAATATCCTTTACCAAACCCAATACCCTAACAATAAGGGCTTGTTTGGCCCACAGACTTGCAAGAAGGAGTTGGATGGAGAAAAAAAACGCTTTGTTTGGCCCACGGAGTTGAAAAAAGAACTAAATGGGGGAGAACAAATGCGGACTTCAACAGTAAACACTGTTGAAGTCCGCACGTTTTTTCATTTTCCATCATTACACTCGTTCTCTCTCCTTCCCACTTCACACAATGCTCTCTCCTCTCTCTTCCATGATTCGATGCATCTTCTCCGATTCCTTCTTTTGATTATTTTTCTTTGATTCTTCTTTCAGACATCTTCTAATGCTTCCTCCGTTCATCTTCTCCGGTCTGTTTGTCTTCTCTAATCCTCCCTCTTCGTTTCCGTTCTCTAGGGTTGAGGGTTTTTTTTATTTACTTCCATTTTCATGGTAGATCTAAAATCCTATCGACTTCTCCACCCCTGCCTGTCATTTTCTTCCATATTCGAACCCTAATCCATGTTTATTGACATTTTTACTTCATTGTGTTTCATATCTGAAACCCTAACAACCCCCTCGCCGCTTCACCTGTAACATTCACCTTGTCGGTATTCACTATATTTCTTTTCTTTGGTTTTGTGATGTTGCATGTTAGCCAAAAAAAAAAAATGTCGAGAGGTAGAAATATAAAATAGACTTTGACAGTATAAAGTATATTTTACTAGGGTTGAAAAACAAATATGAAATTAAATTTCTAAATTGATGATAATATTTTAGTCAACTGTGAAAAACAAATCTATTACAGGAAATCTTTTTTTATTAATAGAATGAAATCTTTTCAAACTACATGAGATATTTATAAAACTATTTTAGCACTTTCCTTTGTTTTAAAAAATCTCCAATGCAAATTAATAATTTAATATGATATTTAGACAAGATTGTGATGTATTTATATACAATTTTTTTCTTTAAATAAATTTGTAGAATATAGTAAAGTAAACAAAAAAAAAAGATCTTGGGATTTAGGGAACAATTTCTTTAAAAAATGTAAATTTGAGAGATTGTAGGAAAAAAATATACAAAAAGAAGGCTAAAATCATATCAGATACCAAAACTCCAGGTTAATAAATCTAAACCCTAAACACAGACTTCTGAACTCCTACTCCCTACAACTCCTTGCCCCAAACACAGATTTCAAAACTCCAGACTAAACAACTTTGTACCCCAAACACAGACTTCAACAACTTCTTGAACTTCCTCACTCCCCAGATTTCCTAACTTCTACTTCCTGCAACTCCTTGCCCCAAACCGGCCCTAAGTTGTTTCAATCTTTTTCCTTCCAATTACGGGGAAATTTGCATTAAAAGATGCTAGTACAGAAAAAAGCAGAGGGAGATAAGGTACCCCCAGTCACAACCAACTAGGGAGTACCCAAATCTTCTTAATTGATCTCCAGATATGTTTATATACATATACATAAAGATAAAAAGAGAAAAAAAAAACCGTTACAAAATTTCTGTCAAATGGACTTCAACTAAAGCAGAGCAAATGAACCAACCCATAAACTCCCCTAGGTCTATGATTGTCTCAAGGCGGCCTCAAGGTCTTTTTTCTTGAAGAGGCAAGATGTAGGCCTCAAGGTAGTAAGAGGCATAAGCCTCAATTCTAATTAAAAAAAATTATACAAATCCTAAGGTGCAAGTATTGCTAAACATAATATTTATATAAGACTATTAAAAAATTACTCATAACAATTTCCACGAGAATAAAAGCTCGAACATCCTTAACATAGCTACTATAATCACACTAATAGGATTCACTTATTCTATTTATTTTTGTCTTCAATGTTTTTAAAACCTAGGCAGTAAAAGTAGTAATAAATTTAATTGTCACAATTCAGGTATATTAGCAATTCACATATTTCTTTAAGAATGGGCAAACTAATAATAATTTTTTAATCATTACACGAGACAAAGACTTTAAGCAGAGTCTCAATCGTTTTTATGGAGGCAAAAGCCTCTTATGGTCCAAAGAAGGCGTATGTCTTGAGGCTAAAAGTTATAATCTTGATTCGAGGTGAGCCTCAAGGCATAAGCCTCAAGACCCTTTTAACACATTGATTCTCAGCACTAAATTAACACAGACATGCCAACACTAGTAATGAGTTATGTGTTGATTCCTTTTCTAGACTCCGTTTAAATTTTGTTGCAGCCATAAATAATTGTTTGATAAAATTAGACCACGAAAATGCACTGTACAGAACACCGATCATGAAGAAAGAAGTACCTCTTCAACAGTCTTCCCTGTTATCTCAGATGGTAATTTTGGCGTAGTAGACACCGTAGCACTTACAGTTGAAGTTGTACCACTGCATAAATGGATGATGAAGCAAATGGAAAATATAAATCATTGAATTCCTAATAAAAACCATTCCATGCAGGTATTAATATATAGTGGAATGAGTTAAGAGAGCTTCTCAATATACATAGAAATAGATAGAGTAGAAATGTGCCATGTCTAGATCATTTATTTTCTAACAATGCCAAAAAAGATATCTTTAAAACAAGGAGAATAAATTTTTCAAAATCTTAAAGACAGAAAACATAATAGCTAATAGCTCAAATGCATGGCCTTCCTCCCAAAATTACATTCAAACAGAATAAGAGATAAAGAGAATCCAAATTCAACCTATAGATAATGAAAATAATAATATAATTTTGATCTATTGATAGACAAATGTAAGAGTACTAGGGGTATATTGGGGATAGTAGTAAGGGTTTGTAGGAAGGGGGTCATATTTTAGTAAGTCGGCCCTTATTGGATTAGTTGTGGGAGGGATATAGCCCTCTCGAAAGGCTATTGACATTATAATTTATATTGATATTGCAATATAATCCTATTTGTGTTTTCTTGTTAGTGGTATTCTAACAAACTGGTTATCAAAGCACGTTCATCCTGGAACACCAATTATAGCCATGGATCATGATAGTGTGCTAGATGTATTATTGAAGGTACAAACATCCATGGCCAAACAGCTGCAAATGTGGGAAGAAATATAAAAGCAGTTCAAGGATTTCAATTATCGAAGCATGGAGAGAGAAAGGGAAAGAGAATAGATACAGATGGCAGCAATCGAGATCGTGAAAGAAAAACAGAAGTAAAGAGAGATGAAGAATGAGAGTTTGTCTTGAGAACAGAGGCGTCATAAGGAGATATTTGCCAAGAGAGGAAGGACAAAAACAGAGATAGCAAGAAGCAAAAGAATCAAAAAAAAGAATCAAAAGAAAGTGGGCAAGAGAAATGAAGAAGGAACCGAAAAAAACATGTTGATTGGGCCTAAGAAAGGTGAATTCCTGCCAAGTCTCCATCGATTGAGGAGAAATAGAATCAAGAGACGTTGAGGTTAGAAGACGAAGCCGATGCAACAATTGATGGAGACTTGGCAGGAATTCACCTTTCTAACCTCAACGTCTTCTAACCTCAACGTATCAGTAACCATGGTGACTTGGTCATGGCTGAAGGGTCTCATTTGTCTGTTGGGCATCCTTGCCAGGAGGCTCCTAAGGATCAATCTCTCAAGCCACTCACGATAGATGAAGGTTGTCAGAAGGATCAGTTTAAAGTCAATACTATGATGTCGTTCTGGGTAAGGAAGCCAAAAGAGGTAATTGAGATCAATTTTGAAAATATATTAGTAATTTCCCGCCTTTTTGCTCATACCTCTTGGTTAGAGGTTAAGGTGGCTGTTGAGCATCATTTTCAGGTCAAGTGTCAGATAAACCCTTTCATGGCTGATAAAGTTGTCTTGGTGTTAGAAGAAGAGGCCTCAGTGACAAGGGAAAAAGTGACTGGGAAGTGGTGTTTGATGGATGATCTGTATTTAAAATTGGAAGCTTGGAACGACAATGCCCATGGTTTAGCAGAATTTAATATTCGGATATGGTGGTTGGATTGCAGTAAAAAATTTACCTATTAAGTACTGGTCAAGAGCTGTCTTTGAAGTTGTAGGAAAGCATTTTGGGGGTTTAGAAGCAATTAGTTTGGAGACTCTAAACTTCACTGATTTGTCATGTGCAAAGATCAAAGTGAAAAGGAACCTGTGCGGCTTTATGCCTCAATCAATTGAAGTTAGATTGGCGCATTTAGATTTGTTTTGTCTTTCCTTTGTCAGCTTGGACAGAAATGTTCCCCCATCTTGGGCCAATGGTCCTTTATTTGCAGAAGACTTCTCAAATGGGATAGACATGGCTCGGATTAATATGATTCTTGAGGATGTCTCTGATTCGGACTCCTTGAGGATGTCCTTTAGGCTTGCGGGTACTAAGGATTTGACTAGAGGGAAGCAAGAGTTTTGGGGGAATGTTGGAACTTTGATTAGCAGTGAAGAGAAGGAATTGAATGGAGGGGTTGCTTCTGAGGATGCTTTCATTCCATCTGGCAATAAGGGCTTTGTTTCGAATGGTGCCCTTGCGAGGGAGGAGTCTAAGTTGATCCCATCTGATCCGCAAGATTCGAGGGCTTTGGATTTGGAGGTCATTCCTAGGCCAATCATAAATTCAGCGATTGAAGCTCCACTCTTTTCTTTTGATTCACTCGTCAGTGTTAAAGAGGTTAAGGATACTTTTTGCGGGAAATACTACACAAGAAGGATTGGGAGAACCTCAGTTTCATCTTTGGAAGATCATTTGGAGGAGAATTTTCCAGATTTCTTAGAACAATTAGAAGTATGCTCTCAGTTTCCTAATGGTGTTGGGTCGTTTCTTCTTTCCCATTCATTAAATCCCCACAGATTGATATTGAAAAATGTTGTTTGGGGTCGAATGGGGTGGATTTTGTTAAAGCTACTTTTCAGCCTTCTTCTGTTATAAATCAGGGTGCTTTTCCCCTCTCCCCCATCTTGGGGTCTTCGATTTCGGGATTGGAGGTGGCCTTGAGCAGTCCAGATCTGGAAATTGTAAAGAGTTTAAAGAACAAAGAGGTGGAAGCCTTTTCCCCAACGATCAACCTCCAGGAGTTTTTTGATTTAGAGGCTTCCCAGCCTCAAGTGGAAAAGGAAGTTATTGAGGAAGGGGCTGAGTGTCCTGTCGAGTTGCTTCGTTTTAGCAAATTATTAAAAGCAAGTGGTCTGCAATTCAAAAAAGTTGTGCCAAGGCAGACGCTCTTGACCTCGCATTGAAAATACTCTTATGGTATATAAGGAAATTGAGAAATAGCTTTTTGAGATTTGGAGCTCGAGAATTATTGGGTGGGCTCATGTGGAAGCTTTCAGAAGTTCAAGTGGGATGGTGGTGTTGTGGGTTGTTCTTCATTTTATGGTTAAAGAAGGGGTTGAAGCTAAGTGTTTTGGGAGGTTTGGAGTCCCTGGGTTTTTGGAGCCTTCAGGATTGTTTTTGTGGCTTCCTTTGGTTTTGAGGGGTGATCCATAGTTAAGTTTTTCGCTATGGTCTTTTGTGGCTCTTGATGGTTTGAAGTTTGACTGCTCCGAGGTGCTTCAAGGGAAGTTGCATTCTTCATTTCCATCGGATCTTTGTCTTTTTTGGCGCTTGTTTCTTTATAGTGTTGGTTGTTTTGTTGGGTGTCTTTGGGATTGCGGTTTTAATTCTAAGACTTTGGGTGTTTGTTTTGTTTTTACAGGACTTTTTTCCCTTTGTATTGGCTTTTTTCTGGTTTCTCTTTTGTATTTTGAGCATTAGTCTCTTTTCATTATTTCAATGAAATCTCTTGTGTTGCCTTGTCAAAAAAAAAAAAATTGAGAAAGAAGAGACCTTTTTCAGCCCCCCACCCCCAATTTCTCTCTTCTCTCTCTTCTTAGTCAACCCAATCATCGCATCTGACTAGGGTCTCCAACAGCATTCTCTAACAGCAATTCCAATAACCATCCCTTCCATCCTTTCTAATTAGGATTTTTGGCGTCGTTGTTCCTCCTGTAACCATCCCAACCATCTCTTCTGAATTTTCCGTCTAAAATTTTTGACTGTCTCCTCTCGTATCTTATTTGATTGTCTCCTCTAGTATCTTATTCGATTGCCTCCTCTAGTATACAAAGGGTTGGGAGATTGTTCGAAAAGGGTTAGTCTAAAGAAATATTTGCAAAGTTTGTGTCCGAATGTGGTTTTGAATTTTTCGAACAATCTCCCAACCCTTTGCGAATTCCTTGGTGGAACATTTTGAAAAATTGGGCTCGGGTCAGTCACTTGGCATCCTTTAAGTTGGGAAATGGCTAGAGAATCAGATTTTGGGATGATCCTTGGTTGGGGTGAACCCTCTGAAGATTGATTTTTCCTTCTTGTTTTTGTTATCCTCAAATAAGGAGGCTTGGGTTGCAGACCGTTGGGATTCTCATTCTTCTTCGTGGAATCTGATCTTTAGAAGAGGAATGAAGGATGAGGAAATTGAAGAGTTTGAGCAACTCGTGGGTCGCTTGGCAAGTTGGAAGGTTGTTCCTTTTCCGGACAAAAGATTGTGGACTTTTGATTCTTCTTGTATTTTTTCAGTTCACTCGTTATCAAGATTTTATCGTTATCAAGATTTTTTAATAAGACTGAAGATGTTGTGATGGATAAATTGTTGCTTAAAGCCCTATGGAAGTCTGGTTGCCCGGGGCGTGTAAATGTCTTGGGGTGGATTTTGTTGAATGGACATTTAAACATAGTTGATGTGTTACAAAGAAAACTCTCGATGTTCTATCTTCGTCCTTCTGTGTGCCCTCTTTGTTACTTGTTTGAGGAAAATCGTAATCATATCCTTTTCGGATGTATTTTTGCTCGGGAGCTATGGGTCAGATTGTTCAATCTGTTTTCGGTTAGTTGGGTTTTGGCTACTGGTTTTAGGGAAAATGTGTTACAATTGTTGATTGGGCCATCTTTGAAGGTTCGGGCTTCTCTTTTGTGGCACAATGCGATCAAGGCCATTTTGTATGAGATATGGTTCGAAAGGAATCAGAGAGTCTTTGATGACAAGTTTTCTTCAGCTAAACACAGATTTGAATCTCTATTATTCTTCAAGTTTCTTCCTGGTGCGCTCTTTCCAAATCTTTTGATGGTTATACTGGTTCGCATATAATATAGGGTTAAGATATAAATTTTGAGTAATTTGAATGGAACTTGTCCCTGCCACTTTGGAGTATGACCCATCTGCAATTTTCATAGAGGAGTTAGAGGTGTCTGCTTGATAGTTTTGAAACAGAGATGGATTCCTTGTCATATGATCTGAAGCTCCAGTGTCTATAATCCAGGGATGTATCCCTCCTTTACTAGCCCTCAGAGCAGTAAGTGTAACTTTCTGTGCAACCAGTCCTATTCCCTGTATTGTGTGACCTGTGATATAAGAATCATATCCTCCTTGACTATGAGAGATTGATTCAATGGATTTAGAAGAAGAAGCATATTAAAACACACTTCAAAAAAAAAATTAGCAACAGCTCCAACAAAAAAAAAAACTGTTTTATCGTTAGCTAAAAGAAATCTAGCGCCAGAGAGAAGTTGCTCTATTGGAGTAGTTGCCTTTGAAATTGAAAAAAATATATATCCAAGATATTGAGGAGGTGATTGCGGTTTAAGGTCACTCTATGTGATCTGGACAGCGCCAAAGGACATGGTCAGAGGTGAGGTTCCGTTCGAGTTGATTACGGTGAACACTTTGACCAAGGAAAAGGCGGCAATGACGGATAGGTTAGGAAGAAATTAGAGTTTTCTTTTTCACTGGCTCTAATACCATGAAAATTTTAGCATTTCTCATTGATTTTCAACTATGCAAGAACCAATATAAATACAAGGTATAAAATCCTTTTCAATAAGGAAAAGAATATAAAATCTTTTTTCTATAAGGAAAATGATAATCCTTTTTCAATAAGGAAGAGGATAAACTTAAAATATCTAAAAAAAGATAAATCATAAAACTAAACTACAAGAATGCCTTAACTTGAACCATAATTTTCAACAATTTCTTTCTTTCCAAAGAATCCAAAATCTTCACCATTCAGACTTGGGTTTTTCTTCGTTCAGCCACTCCAATCTGGTGTTTTTTCCTTCTTCTAGCTTTTCATACTTCTACTTTTGAGGAGGGAGTGAGGTTGGGGATACCAAGGTCGGGTGGGAGTTTTGGAGTACCTTCTTCTTTGGCGTCTTTCAAGACTGGGTTTGTCCTCCTTTTCTTTTTCATCATTTTCCAGTTTCTGGAGGTGTTGTGCCAACCCAAGTGGTTGATTCTTCTGTTTTGAGGTATCCTTGGTTGTCTTTTTGGCCAAGTGTTTGGGGTAGAGGTGAATTAGTGGGGGGAGCTACTTCTTTAGCCAGCAGAAGCTCTTCGAGTAGCCCGGGTACCGAGCATTTTTTCCTTGAGGGGCAAGCCGTCGGAGGCTTTCAAGAGCATTGGTCATTTGTGTATACCTTATTAGCTTTAGTAAGTATGCAAGCTATATCGATTGAAGGCAAACCTGTGGAGGTTCAAGGGTTGGCTCTCGGTAATGGTTTGTCTGAGGAGGGTAAGCCGTCTAGTCTTAGTAAAGTTGGGGACAGTAAGTCGAAAGGCAAAAGAAGGGTTCGGGAGCTCAAGAAGTTGGAATGTTCGATTAATTATGAAGGTCGGAAACGTGTGTTGAGTTTGGTTGGGGTCCAACTCTAAATGTGTTAAAATGAAAGTGGTCTCCTGGAATGTTAGAGGGTGGGTGGGGGAGAAAGTTGGTTAAGGAGATTCTAAATCAGGAAAATCATGATATTGTGATTGTAGTTGAAACTAAGATTCGGAGTTGTTGTAGGGCGTTAATCAAAAGGCCTTAAGGGTCGGAGGAGGGTGGATTGGGCTTGTCTGGAGTCGTCAGGGGCCTCTAGGGGCATAATTGTGATGTGGGATGGGTTAAAGGTGTGTTTTCGGTGTCGGTTTCTTTCAAGTTCCCAGGGGAGGTGATGAGGTGGGTTTCATGGTTTATGGGTCTCCTAGACAAAGGGGGAGGAAGGGGTTTTGGGATGAGTTGGCTTATAATGATTCGACCCATAAAAATTAAAAATCCAAAACAACTCACCCTGCTGAGAAGAAACATAAATTAAAATAGAATAACCCCTCTTTCAACACTTCTTTAATAGTGATCTTATTTTTTATCCGACATTGTCAACATTCCACCCGACCTTCTATATGCTTCCACATGGACCCAATTATTGTCATGCGTACCCAAGATAGATTTAATGAACTTCTAGTCAGTAGAGGCCATTATTGTTTCTTGAATCAAAAGATTCAAAACCACATCCGGACACAAACTATGCAAATATTTCTTTAGACTAACCCTTTGCAAATATTTCTTTGTCTCCTCCGGTAACCATCCCAGCCATATCTTCTGATTTTTCCATCAGAAATTTTCGACGGTCTCCTCTGGTATCTTATTTGATTGCCTCCTCTAGTATCTTATTTGATTGCCTCCTCTAGTATCTTGTTCGCCAGCCTTATGTAAGTGATCTTTTTTTGGAGCATGGAGCGTTTTCACTGAGGGCATTGTATCTTCTTCTCTTCGACTAGTTGATCCTCTATCGAGCTCTCTTAAACAAAGCAAAATCATGGACTCACATAGTTGTTGTATCAATAGTATTTATTTCAGTATTTGGGGCGACAGGAACGATTTCTTCATAGAGGATAAGTCAAATGGTTTGATTATTTCTCTCTCGTTGGTGCGTTGGTGCATTTGAGATGGTTTAAAGGGACATTCATAGAGCTAAGAAAGCATTCTGATAAGTTCTTTCAAAGGAATAAATTTAGGGACGAGTTTGAAACGATTAGATTATTCAAGGTTTGTTCAAGAGCCTCTTGGTTAGCTGATTGTGTTGTTTGGCCTCCCTCTAGTGGTAGGAAGAGGTTCAAGGTTTCTCTTGGCCTCAATAAAAAATGTTGGATGGTTTTTGGAGACACAATTGTTGATTTCTTGGGAAACTTTGGGATAAAAAGAAAAGCAACGGTTGAAGTAAGCGAAAATTGCAATTTGAACTCTTTTGTTGAATTTAACAAAATGGTTGATGAGGCTAAATATTCCTCATTTGTGGCCTTTTCCCATAATTATGTTAATCCAAGCAAATAGGCTTATTGGGTCAAAAAACCTTCAGAGGTAGTGGAGATGGATTTTGAAACGGTGTTGGTTGTCAGCCGGCTTCTTGCGTATACTCACTGGTTTGTTATTAAAGTTGTTGCAGAGTCTTATTTTAGAGTCAAAATTCAAATAAACCCCTTGATGGTTGACAAAGCAATCATCTCTATTGAGGGTGGAATTAATAAGGCTATAATGACAAGGATAGGGAAATGGCAGTTGGTAGAAGATTTATGTCTGAAGATTGAATGTTGGTCTAATGAAATTCATGAGTTACCAAACTTCTAGAAGATGGCTACTTTTGAAGCTATTGGAGTGAATTTTAGAGGTCTAGAAGAAATTTCTAGTGATATGTTTGCTGCTTGGATTAAGATTAAGAAAAACATTTGTGGTTTTCTTTCTTCCTCTATTTTTTTGACAAAGAAACAAAAAATCATTGAAATAATGAAAAAAGGATAATGCTCAGAGTACAAACCTCAAAAATGAAAGAACCAAAAAGAAAAACTTAAAAACAAAACGAAAAAGCAAGCCAAACAAAACTAAAATCAAAACAAGAAAAGCCAACGAGAGATAAGGCCAAATCGCACCCAGAAGAGACTTAAAGAAGAAGCGAAAAGCTAGAGAACTCTAAACGAAACAACACAACAATATCGCAAAAGTTGATGACAAAAGTACAGCTAACGAATCAAAGAACCAAAAACTTGAAACCAGCTTCAAATGACCTTGATGTAGTTCTCTTGGAAAATCAGTTTCTTCCTTCCTCTATTGAAGTTGAGATTAGTTCTCTTCGTAAATTCGGTTTGAATTTTGGAGACTTCAAGTCAGGTAATCCCCCTAATATGGTTTTTAATTCTCTCGTGTTTAAGGAATTCTCCAATCCTATTGATATAATTCATATTACTCAAGTTAAGGAAGATGTATGTTTGGAGAACGTGACTTTGGAAGATGTTTGGTCTTCTCAGATTAATGAAGGGGCGGAAGATAATCAGTTTCTTCTAATTGATGAGAGTCTTAATTTGGGTCATTCTCTTATTAATTTTTCGAAAGATGTGGGCGTGCCCAATGTATCTAATGCATTGAATGATGGTGACTCCTTGGATGTTGTTTATTTGGGGAATTGGGATTTATCAATGAAATTCAACAATGAACTATCGTTATTGGATGACTCTTTGGTGGTTTCTTTGGGTGAGGGTATGAGTTTAGTGGGTCGGCTGGTTCTAAGGAATTTAATGAACATGCTTTGAATTCTTTTTGTTTGAAGAATGGTGTTGCAGCCTTGGGTTGTAACTCAAATGTCCTTTTAGAGTCTGGTGGATTAGTGGGAGGTTCGGATCCCATTATTCTGGAAAGCAGAGAGGACTTAGACTTGATTAAGAATGGCCTGCCAGATGCTATTCTATTTGATGAGGCAAGGAATAAGGAGGTAGATGAATTGGTGTTGTCTCCTATCCCCGAAATTATGAAGGAATTGAAAGATCGTTTTTGTGATAAGTATTATATTAGGAGAATTATTAATGATGGGGTTAACAGTAAAAGGTTCCTTTTCTGGTTTATTCAAAGACGATTTGTTTGAGGAACCTTTAAATTACTTTCTCCTAGTGAATCTGAGAAGAATAATGCACCTGTTGCCTATTCCTCGGTGAACAAGGTAACCTCAATGGATGAATGTCAAATTGGCACGGATGGGCATCATTTCTTTAAAGCTTCTTTTTAAAATTTAGTTTCTGAAGCTGAAAAGTTAGTCCATCATACTCCAATAAAGGCAGTTGGCTCGAATGTTGAGTCTGAAATCAGTTTAAATAGCCTTAAGTCGGACTAATCAGAAATTACAGCATGGTGATGTTCATCCCTTAAGTGACTTCCCTATAGTACATTTGGATGAACTATTAATTCACTAGAATTGGTATCTAAGTCACTTGTAAGGGGGTGTAGTTTAGAGGTTGATAAGGCTCATAACCTCAATGGATGAACAATGGTTGCAATTTCGTGAACCCTTGGTTCTGTTTCAACTTTGGAAAAATGAAAATTGTTATCTAGGAACACAAAAGGTTGGGAGATTGTTCGAAAAGGGTTAGTCTAAGAAATATTTGCAAAGTTTGTGTCCGGATGTGGTGGTTTTGAATCTTTTGATTCACTGACTAGAAGTTCAGTTAGTCTTATTAAAAAATCTTGATAACGAGTGAACTGAAAAAATACCAGAAGAATCAAAATTCCACAATCTTTTGTCCGGAAAAGGAACAACCTTCCAACTTCCCAAGCGGCCCAAGAGTCGCTCAAACTCTTCAATTTCCTCCTCCTTCATCCCTCTTTTAAAGATCAGATTCCACGAAGAAGAATGAAAATCCCAACAGTCTGAAATCCAAGCCTCCATATTTGAGGATAAGGAAAACAACAAGGAAAAATCAATCTTCAAATCCCAAAATCTGATTCTCTGGCCATTTCCCAACTTAAAGGATGCCAAGTGACTGACCCGAGCGCAATTTTTCAAAATGTTCAACCAAGGACTTCACAAGGAACACTTTCGATTTCTCAAAGTGACCCAACCACCCGGGGAAGCCCATGATTGGATTGTAAACTTATGTGTTACTATATTATATGTGTCGGGATTGGATTGTAATTTACTTTCAATAAATAAATTGACACGTGATTATAAATTTGTGACTAAATTTTATCCAAACTTATGTGTTTTTCAGGATTTGAAATCGGGAAAGATGCTTGGCAGTGCTAAACTTTGTTCTGAGCTCTATCTTCTCAATTGTGATCAAGGCTCACTAGCATTTGGAGATAAGTTTTTTTTTGTATCTTCCTTTGTTCCTAGTAGTAGTAGTCAGTTTTCAAGTAATAGTAAGTTATCTCATTCTGTCAACCAAGATACTGAAATTATGTTATTACACTATCGATTAAGCCATCCAAATTTTGTATATTTTTCCAAAAATTTTCCAAAATTTTTTCGTAAAAAAAATCCTGCATTATTCCATTGTGAGATTTTTTCAGATTGTCAAACATACTCGTAACCCTGATCCTCGCATTGATTATAAACCATCAAGTCTTTTCTCACTAATCCATAGCGATGTCTGGGGTCCTTCAAAAATAAAAAAATATCTCTAGCATTGGTTTGTTTCCTTTGTTGATGATCATACAAGGATTACATGGATCTTTCTTATGAAAGAAAAATATGAAGTTTATCAACATTTCATGCATTTTCATAATATGATTCAAACTCAGTATCAAACCAAAATTTGTGTTCTATAAACAAACAATGCAAAAGAATTCTTCAATTCATGTTTGGGAGATTATCTATCAACTCAAGGGATTCTCCATCTTAGCACTTGTGTTGACACTTCCCAACAAAATGGGGTAGCTAAATGCAAAAATCGTCATCTTCTTGAAGTTACTCGATGTTTGATGTTCTCTACTCATATTCCTAAATTCTATTGGGGAAAAGCCATTCTCACTGTCACATACTTGATTAATCGTATGTCCTCTCGTATTCTTAAATTCTCTACTGCTCGTCAAGTTTTTTTTCAATCTTTTCCCCATCTTCGTGCTCAATCTCTTGATTTGATCCCTACAGCTTTTGGGTGCAGTGTCTTTGTTCACATTCATTCCCAACATCGTAGTAAGTTGGATCATCGAGCCCATAAATGCATTTTCTTAGGATACTCACCAAATCAACGAGGATACAAATGTTACTGTCCTATCGCCAAACGGGTATATGTCACTATGGATGTTACGTTCTTCGAGCATCTACCATTTTATTCCAAAAATGATCGTCAGGGGAAGAAGATGAGTGACAATCAATTATGGATCTCGTTACTTGAGACTGAACCTGAATCTGTTACCCTACCTCATTCTCCTCCTCAAGATCCTGTGACTCTTCCTATTTCTCCTAAAAACAAGTCTTCCAATTTCTCCTGAAACAAATCCATCAAATGTTGTTCCTCCAAATGCTAGTGAGAATTATCTCACCTACCAAGGGAGGAACATACAAGTTGAAAAAATAGATTCTAGAATAAATCAACACTCTCCAATGTCTGAACTGGTTTTAACATCCAATGAACAATCCATAAGTGAGGATAAAGGTGAGACGGGGGAGGATGTAATTCCAAAAGTTGATGATTTAGACTTGCCAATTGCAGGAAGAAAAGGAGTCGGGAGTTGCACTATTCATCCTATAGGAAACTATGTGTCATATGATGGATTATTTGAGTCATATCGAGTATTTCTTTCAATTATTGTAATTTTCAAGTACCAACCAATATTTATGAAGCATTAAAACATCCTGGTTTGAGAAAAGTTGTACAAGATGAGATTGAAGCTCTTGAGAAAATGACACATGGACAGTGACCAATTTACCTAATGGAAAAAGAACGGTTGGATGTAAGTGGATCTTTACAATAAAACATAAGGCAGATGGAAGCATTGAGAGATTGAAGGTCAGACTTGTTGCTAGAGGATTCACTCAGTCTTATGGAATTGACTACCAAGAACCTTTGCACTTGTAGCTAAACTCAACACCATAAGAATTATCTTATCTCTAGCAGTTAATCTTGATTGGAGTTTTCAACAGTTGGATATTAAAAATGCTTTTTTGAATGGAGATCTAGAAGAAGAAGTTCCTCCGGGATGTGAAGAGAAATTCAATCCACCAAAGATTTGCAATCTTAAAAAATCTTTTTATGGACTTAAGCAATATCCACGTGCATGGTTTGGTAAATTTGCAAATTTTGTTCTCAGTTTTCTTGGATATTCACAATGCCAGTCAAACCATACTTTATTTGTTAAAAAGAGGTTTGAAAATTTACTTGCTCTTTTAATAGTATATGTTGATAATATCATTCTTTTTGGAAATGATGAATTGGAGCTGCAAATGTTGAAAAAGCACTAGGCTCAACAATTTGAAGTCAAAGATCTAGGAAATCTAAAGTATTTTCTAGGCATGGAGATTGCTTGGTCTAAAAAAGGTATAGTTGTATCCCAAATGAAGTATGTTTTAGACCTTCTCAAAGAGACCAGCATGTTAGGATGTAAACCAACAGATTCTCCTATGGATCCTCAAAAGAAACTTAGACTTAACCATGAGAGCACACCTGTAAATCTGAGATATCAACGACTTGTGGGGCGCCTTACATATTTTTCTCATACATGTCCAAATATTGGATTTGTTGTTAGCATGGTTATCCAATTTATGCATAGTCCCAATGAAGAACATATAGAATCAGTATATCGAATCCTCAGATATCTAAAAATGACTCCAGGAAAATGATTGTTTTTTTAAAACTGACAAGAGAAACGTTGAGGTATATTCTGATGCAGATTGGACAGGTGATATTAAAGATAGAAGATCTACCTCACGTTCCTTTGTATGGGGCAATCTTGTTACATGGAGAAACAAGAAGCAATCCGTAGTTGCAAGGAGTAGTGTTAAAGTTGAATACAGAGCACTTGCTCATGGTACGTGTGAAGGCATATGGATCAAGAGAGTTCTATGGCAATTAGGAAAAGAATGTTTGTTACCAATACAGATGATGTGTGATAATCAAGCTGCAATAAGTATAACCAAGAATCCAGTTCATCATGATAAGACAAAACATATTGAAATTGATCGACAATTCATCTCGAGAAAGTCAATAATGAAGTGGTTCAACTCAATTATGTGCCTACTAAACAACAGTTAGCAGATATCCTTACCAAACCTTTGCCAAGACCTAATTTTGAAGATTTGAATAACAAGTTGGGATTGTATAATATATACAACACACCTTGAGGGGGAGTGTTGAAATTATGGTTAAAGTTAGGGCATTCTTGTAATTTAGTTTTATAATTTATCTTTGTTTTTAGATATTTTAAGTTTTCCCTTTTCCTTATTGAAAAAGGATTTTATACCTTGTATTTATATTCATTCTTGCATAGTTGAAAATCAATGAGAAATACTAAAATTTTCAAACATCAAAGAGTCTTCATGGACCATCAACACTCCTTCAATAAGTTTTTTGATTTAATCATTTACTATGCTATATCTTGGTGTAAATCAACAAATCTTTATACTTCTTACTCATACGCTTCCCTTTTCACAAATTGGGAAAGCTTCTTGTAAATGGATTATTTGTCCATTTTGTAAATTTCATACATCAATTAAATTATTTCTTATAAAAAAAACATGTTGATATTACCACATAGTCCTATTTTGTGTTTCCTTGTTGGTGGTATCCTAATCCTAACAACAAATCAGGCAAGTTTTTTCTTATATAGCATAAATACTAGAAAAGCAGCAGGACCATAACCATACACACCTACTACTGCTTGCTACAACAAGAGTCGATGAAGTCTGACTCTGACTTGAAGCACTAAAACCAGACGTCATGGTAGCAGCAGTGGAAGCAGATGCTAGAGCAGGGAAACCTGCAAAGAATAAACAGTAATTATGTAAAAACACACATTATCTTTCCTTTTTTGATTACCTTCCTCGCGTATTTCGAAGTACTAACGGTATATTATCTACAAAAAGACAACTAAATTATAAACTTCACCAACCACACATTTGAATGGGTTGGGGAGGCTTAGAAACTGTTCATAACGCTTTTGGAAAATAAATCTTTCGTTGAGAATGAATGAAAGAATACACGAACAATATGAAGGAAAAGAAAGCTTGGGCTAAAAGAAGCCAACAGGCAACAAAAAGACGGAAAAAGAAAAACTAGGGTCTCCAATTCAAAAGAATGAGAGATAAAGGATAACCACTAAAGTCCTTTGGTGGAAACCCAAAGAGAGACCTTGGATAATACTTCTCATTAACATAAGTGAATATTAAATAGAAGTTTGTGAGGTTTGCTTTGGAGAAGTATCCTTGGGGTCAAATTACTAGGTCCATGCATTTTTTAAGTAAGTTCATTGAGGAGTGTCAAGTGTGAGTCGTTTGACTCCCCCTCGTGAATTCTAGATTTACTTAGTAAAATCTACATGACGATGTAGTATGACTAAATAGCTATCTTTTGTCTAAAAGGTAACTGGATTATCTTAGAGGTGTCAAATAGCTAGTGTCTCTCGAACTTACTTCTAATCATTGACCTCTTAGTTTCTGTCCGGAAAATGTCGAATGATGGGAGGACTTGGTCCAAATCAATTTGAAAACGTGTGGCTTCAACATGTCTCTGTTAAAGGTGTCTCTATGCTTGACTGATTGAGTGGTGTAATATTGAAGTTGTTTGAAGATGGAGGGGGTTAGATTCATAAGGAACTAAAATCTCTCAAATTTAAGCAAAGTCTTAAATCTGGGAATTATCAAAGATTATGGCGTTCAAAAGCAGGGGGTTTGTAAATTAAGTTTCATATGAGTTGGATTCATCTGGTAGTTTGACTTCCGAGTGAGGATTCAAGGGACAAGCATATTGAACTTGGGTAGATTTCTGTTCCTATCAATTTATGGTTCTCCTATATCAATTTTAGTGGCATATTTCTATCCATTTCCCTTTCAATTTATGGATCCTATAAAGGCAAGGCATCTAATTCTATTTAGGGGGATTTGGCGCGAAAAGTTGAGTTACTTGAGTTGGGCAGAGTTAGTTTGTCAGTGAGTTCAGAAGTTTGTGTTTGGGGTGCAGAATTAGGTTGAATTAAGTAAGAAAGTATGTGTTTAGGGTGCAGAGTTGAGTTGAGTTGTCATGGGTATTTGGTGTAGTTTTTTGTAACTCAAAGTAGACTGATTTTTCGCTGACTGCTTTTTGTTTCCTTTATTTTTTTCCAATCATTCATCTAGAAACATATTTTCCCAACTTTCAATACTGAATTCAGATGTCCAATTAAAAAAAAACAATATATTTCAATATTGATCTTTTAAAAAAACACCATTCTTTATCTTTCTTTTTTTAGAATTAACTTCTTCCAAACTATAGGCAATGTAGCCTTGTTTTCTCTTTTTGCTACACATTGAACTTATTTCAATTTATCAAAATCAAATATTTGCATTACACATCGAACTTCTTTCAATTTATAGAAATCAAATGTTGCATTCTTTACAACAACAAATAGCAATTGATGAATGGAAAAAAAACAATATACTTGTATTTTTTTCCCTTTAAATACAAATGGAACTTCTATCAAAATATATAAATCTAAAGTTTCATTTTTTAAACACACATTAAACTTCTTTAAAACTTACAAATGAGGAACTTATTATGATCTTTTTCAATTATTAATAGAGTCTTCATTATGATAGAGTTTTTCTTAACACATTGACCGTTACGTATTCTCTTTTTTTTTTTGGCAAAGGAACATTGTTTGTTTACAATTGTTTAATCACATGTACTAAATTGAACATTTTAGGAAAAGAGAATGCCAGTACTTTACTTTTTGAAAATGACAATATATTTCAAAATTAGTGTCACACAAGGAGTGGAATATTCACAAAATTTTAGTAGGTCATCAAGGGTATATTTACATGATTCACAGAACATAATTATAGTTCACAAATATAAGTAATGGCCAACAATTGATCAAGTTCGTAAGTCCAAAGAAAGATTGTTAAGTTCGTAAGTCCAAAGAAAGATTGTTGGAGCACATAGTCATACCAACTAGGTACACATGCATTTCATATTATTTTGAACCATGGGAGTGTCGTTAGTTGTTGGAAATTGTTGTCTGCAATAATCTCTGGTGAAGCCAAGAAACTATCACCAGTTGCTAGATATGGTCATCAATCATCGGAGAAGGTAGTCGTTAGTGGTTGTCGGTCGTCAAAGAAGGTCATCGGAGGTAAGATCATCAGATGTGCTCGCCGATCTCCGCCAGTGGTAAAAGTGGTGATAAAATATATTAAAATGTTATTGTACAAGTCGGTGGAGTTAATATCCTAATATTGTAGCAACAAGAGCATAGCTCAACTGGAATCAAGTAAGACTTATGACCAAGAGGTCATGAGTTCGAATCTCTCCACTCCCAAGTGTTGATGTACTCAAAAAAAATATCCTAATATTGTAGCAAGTTGGTAGAGTTGAGTTTTTTTTATGGAGATTAATTTTTCCATGGGTCAAACGATGAGTTGGGTTTAAAACCCAACTCAACTCAACTCAGGGGTCAAATGCCCCCTTAGGGAGTTAAACCTCAAATTTCAACATGAAGACTCTAAAGAAAGCAAAACCAAACCAAGGTTAGGGAGAACCAAACAGAAATCTTCCAACCAACCAAATCCAAAGGTCTCCATAGGAAAGACCGTTGAGAAAACAACCCCTTTTTTACTAAGGTACAAGTTATAGCTCTACTGAATCTACCAAGCTCAAAACACAAAGTGAAACTTTAGGTGGTAATGTCCATGCTCAAATGCCATCCATGTCAAATGCATAAACAGAAGAACTGAGTTTGACTTCAAACATATATGATAAATCTTCAGCACGTTGATACAAGGATATAAATTGAATAAAAAATGTGCAAAACAAACAGTGGGGACAAATGGAAATGTTGGATGAAGAAAATAGTAAAGAAAATAAATGTAAGCTTCTTTCTCGTTGACGTAGGTAACAAATTTTGGGGGATGCCAAAGGTTGAAATGAAAGCATCTTCGTTTTTCAGACTAGTTTTTAAGTATTTAGTGATATGGACAAGTGAATTGAGTTTTATTTGTCAACCTAAACATGTACTTCATGTGGCTTCTTCTTAAAGTTTCTTTTTATTTTCTTCTTGTTTTTCATGACTAAAAGATCGAATAAAAACTTTCTGTATACCTATCCAAGTTTTTCTACACTATTAACAAATGAAAATATAAAAATAATGAGCATAAAATCAAATTATTCAACTTTTAGTGTCCTTTAGTTTAATCTAAAAAAAATACTTATAGACTTCGCCACATACATATCCCTCATCCACTTCAGGCTTCTTCGACTTATGAATTGCTACCAACGTAGTTCACCATTAAAATTCTATTTGACAGCATATTAATGTGTATGTGTAATCCTAAAATGATATTTAACATAATCAACATTGACCGTAGAATATAATGCAGAAAGTCATTTATAACAACCAAAAGAAAATTAGAATCCAT